>OY019131.1:84925166-85580166 GCA_955652365.1 Eristalinus aeneus | reverse complement strand
ATAATAATAATAATAATAATAATAATAATAATAATAATAATAATAATAATAATAATAATAATAATAATAATAATAATAATAATAATAATAATAATAATAATAATAATAATAATAATAATAATAATAATAATAATAATAATAATAATAATAATAATAATAATAATAATAATAATAATAATAATAATAATAATAATAATAATAATAATAATAATAATAATAATAATAATAATAATAATAATAATAATAATAATAATAATAATAATAATAATAATAATAATAATAATAATAATAATAATAATAATAATAATAATAATAATAATAATAATAATAATAATAATAATAATAATAATAATAATAATAATAATAATAATAATAATAATAATAATAATAATAATAATAATAATAATAATAATAATAATAATAATAATAATAATAATAATAATAATAATAATAATAATAATAATAATAATAATAATAATAATAATAATAATAATAATAATAATAATAATAATAATAATAATAATAATAATAATAATAATAATAATAATAATAATAATAATAATAATAATAATAATAATAATAATAATAATAATAATAATAATAATAATAATAATAATAATAATAATAATAATAATAATAATAATAATAATAATAATAATAATAATAATAATAATAATAATAATAATAATAATAATAATAATAATAATAATAATAATAATAATAATAATAATAATAATAATAATAATAATAATAATAATAATAATAATAATAATAATAATAATAATAATAATAATAATAATAATAATAATAATAATAATAATAATAATAATAATAATAATAATAATAATAATAATAATAATAATAATAATAATAATAATAATAATAATAATAATAATAATAATAATAATAATAATAATAATAATAATAATAATAATAATAATAATAATAATAATAATAATAATAATAATAATAATAATAATAATAATAATAATAATAATAATAATAATAATAATAATAATAATAATAATAATAATAATAATAATAATAATAATAATAATAATAATAATAATAATAATAATAATAATAATAATAATAATAATAATAATAATAATAATAATAATAATAATAATAATAATAATAATAATAATAATAATAATAATAATAATAATAATAATAATAATAATAATAATAATAATAATAATAATAATAATAATAATAATAATAATAATAATAATAATAATAATAATAATAATAATAATAATAATAATAATAATAATAATAATAATAATAATAATAATAATAATAATAATAATAATAATAATAATAATAATAATAATAATAATAATAATAATAATAATAATAATAATAATAATAATAATAATAATAATAATAATAATAATAATAATAATAATAATAATAATAATAATAATAATAATAATAATAATAATAATAATAATAATAATAATAATAATAATAATAATAATAATAATAATAATAATAATAATAATAATAATAATAATAATAATAATAATAATAATAATAATAATAATAATAATAATAATAATAATAATAATAATAATAATAATAATAATAATAATAATAATAATAATAATAATAATAATAATAATAATAATAATAATAATAATAATAATAATAATAATAATAATAATAATAATAATAATAATAATAATAATAATAATAATAATAATAATAATAATAATAATAATAATAATAATAATAATAATAATAATAATAATAATAATAATAATAATAATAATAATAATAATAATAATAATAATAATAATAATAATAATAATAATAATAATAATAATAATAATAATAATAATAATAATAATAATAATAATAATAATAATAATAATAATAATAATAATAATAATAATAATAATAATAATAATAATAATACTAATAATAATAATAATAATAATAATAATAATAATAATAATAATAATAATAATAATAATAATAATAATAATAATAATAATAGTAATAATAATAATAATAATAATAATAATAATAATAATAATAATAATAATAATAATAATAATAATAATAATAATAATAATAATAATAATAATAATAATAATAATAATAATAATAATAATAATAATAATAATAATAATAATAATAATAATAATAATAATAATATAAATAATATTCAATAATATATATAGCTGGAAATCTCACGTCATAGATATAAAAATCAATATAACTTACAGAACAAATACAGTAAGCTAATTATCCAGCCAAAGCCTGCACGTACACATTAACCCTCTCTGTCATTTTACAAAGTCCATAGTATTAGGCGAGATTGACTACGGCCTATTTTTATTCAATGCTCATAGTCAAACTATCATATTCATACAGTTTCATCACCCACAAAGATATATCTTCTAGTTTGAGCTATAAAAAAGCAAACGCATCCCCTCAATCATCTGTAAAATAATAAGCACCTCAAATTCACTAAACATTCCGTTTGACAGTATAAAACAGTATAAACAAAGTTATCCTTGCCTTTTATATTTCGGGATTGGAGAACAAAAACAAATATTAATAATCGAAAATAGCTTTATTGTTTTTTAAAATATTCCCCATTAAGATCTATACACTTCAACCAATTATCGAAGTACTTTTACCACTCTGATTGAGGTATCTCTGAAACACGCATTCTGAACGCATCAACCGCTTCTTCAGGTGTCGAAAAACGTTGACCTCTCATTTTATTTTTTACGTACGGGAATAAAAAGAACTCATTCGGTGCCAAGTCAGGACTATACGGCGGATGACTCATCAAATCGATGTTTTGAGTGCTCCAAAATGCAGTCGATTGCTGTTTACTTTCGGGCTCATACGCCACCTGTCACGATGTCATACACGTGTTTCGAAGCACCGTATTTTTGGAGCATTTCTTTCGACCAATCGACACGATCGATCGAGCGATTGACAAATTGTGTGGGATCCAACGCAAACAAATTTTTTTGTCGGTCAAATGTTCATGCAATATTGAATGTACGCTCGTCCCACTTATGCCTAAGGTTGTCTTTATCTAACGATAGGTCATATGAAGATCTTGCAATTTCAGTTGTCGCACAGCATCAATGGTTTCCGGAACAACAACTGACTTTGGACGACCTTCACGATATTCGTCTTGGAGTGAACTGCGACCTCGGTTGAATGCACCATACCATCGATAAGCATTGGTCCTTAATGGAGCTTCATCGCCAAAAATTGAATTAAGTTCATCGATACACTGTTGTTGAGTTAATCCACTCGAAAGTTGTAAAAATAATTTCACGATTTAATTCCATTTTTTGGGCGAGATGAATCTTTTAAATTACTGTAAACAACACAAATAGCGCTACATACTCAAAACATTCTGAGTATGTATAACCTCAAAAATGTCAAACTTTGCGATAGAGCTGGCAGTTACCACATTGCATCACTAGGGTTGCCCAATCCCGAAATATAAAAGATAACCTTCGTATCTACCCAATGGCAATAATTCTAACCTTATCCAAACTAACAAAATACCAATAATCTCGTTTTTCGGAAGTACTATCAAGAAAAAATCACTAATTTTAAATCGCAAGGGTGGAACACCATCATATTCACAGATGGAGCAAAACTCAAAGCAAATACATCATTCGTAACTCTTGGAGATAACACCCTAATCAGAAATGGAACTCTGCCGAACTTCGCCTCAATCTTCATTGCCGAAACGTTCGCAATTGCAGAAGTAATGAAAACAGCGGCTACGAGCAAATAGAAAGTCCTCATTTGGTCTGATATTTTGTCGGTACTGAAAGCCATCATCAACACAAACCACACATCAGTCTAACTGCGCAAACAAGATCCCATAAAGCTAATGTGGATACTTAATCACGTGGGGATTCCAGGCAACGAAATCGCCGATTAAGAAGCTAAGACAGCAAATAAATCACCCATCCTCCTATATAACATCTACTCCAAACTTTACCTCCGTAGACACACTAATATCCTGATAAAGTTAAAACTCCTGAAAAAATGACGCTCTAAAACAAGCCAGTAAGAAAAGAACAGCCACGGGTATGCTTAAAATGAAGTAAAGTATGTCCATCAACATCTGCTTGGCCAAACACAATGCCATTTATCTCTTCGATTAAAAAAAATGTTTTTCCAGCAACCAAACAGCTCTTGAATTCGTAACAATTTTGATCATAATAACAAGTCCACTCATACTTTAAAAATACCAATTAAAGTTTAAAACAATTTTAAACGTATCTTTTTTTACTCTCTCCACTATATTTTCTACACTTGTGCTCTTCAAAATAACTATGTATCAATAGACATTTCGAGCGGAAAGTCTAAGCAGCTTCGCTCCTTCGCTATATATATATATATATATATATATATATATATATATATATATATATATATATATATATATATATATTTTAACATTTGCATTGTAATTTCTAACTGTATGTAAATAAATAAATAATAATATTTCAGCCCATAACATAAAAGTTCTCCACCATGTTGCCGCCGGCTCAATATTGACTCCTCTTTTCTTAAATCGTGATAATAATTTGCCAGGCCATCGGGACCGTCGAGAATTTTCATTAACGTTTTTTCCAATGAATATGCTCCATGACGTATGTTATCTTGTCATCCTTGTGCTTTGCCGTCAGTGGTGGTTTTATCTTCATTTTTTTGCGCATAACTGGAGACTCCCCAATAGTTTTTTACGAGCCGTTAAGCTCGACTTCGATGCAACACTTAGAACTGCGCGCCTATCCTTGTTACTAATATCCCTTGGGCGCCCTGGGTTACTCTTCTTTCTGTAATTTTCAGGGTCTTTGAGGAAATTTGAAATAACTTTTCGACTTCTTTCCAGTTTTTCCGCAATACACGCACTTTTGAAGTTTTCTTAGTGCAGTTTTGTGACAACCTTAATTTCGGCACTACTTAATTCTTTTCCTCTACTATTTACAGTTTTTTCTTGTAATTGAAAATTTTCTAGAAACTACTGCAAGCGCCTAGTTCAAAACCACCTTGGCTTTATTGGGGCGTAGAGAGATATATGAAAAAAAAAAAAGATGTAGGATTTTAATCAGTATCAATTTACAGTTACATGTTGTACTGTATTTTCACAATGGATCTGGTTAAAATTAAATAATTGGATTGGATTGTCGATGGATACTGACAAAAGGGTAATTGGGAACAAGAGACTCTCGGCGTACGGTATTTAAAGAAAGTATTTTTCCGGAAAAATAAATCAATCGACTTAAAAGCCTATCATCTTCATTAAGGTAAGGTATCGTTTAAAACCCTTTCAAATATGTTGCTAGTGTTGATACGAGCAATCTTCTGAATAATGATAAACAATACAAAAGTATCAGAAGAAGAAGAGAGGTTTATGCCAAAAACCCTTTTGGCATTTCAAAGGTAGATAAGGAGTCACCTAATTGTTTTGACAAACCAGATTAGAGGACACAAAGTGTTAAGGATTGTGAACTTTAATAAATCAAATGAGGAAGTAAAACTGTACAAAACTGAATTTATTTGTTACAAACGATCTGAACAGATTGATGGTCAGCGGCAAAAAGACCGAGCCACTCTTCGAAAAAATGCCATGGGCATAAATTATAACCTTGAAATTATGAATTATCTCAGTTACATATTTTAGTTAAAAATTATTACATTCGAGATTAATATGATCAATAACAGAACTTTTTCATACATGAGTGTTGGGCAAAGAGCAATCAACATAATGAGAAATGCATAGCATAATGAGAAAACATAGAATGAGAAAGCATGTTAGAAGAGAACAAAAGAAAAATTATATGGTTACACAAAAAAGAGAAATTCAGAATAGGGTGATGATCTCATGTTCGCCCATCAGACAAGGCAGCGTTTTCTTAGAATAACTAGAAGCAAAAACACCGGCGAAATTTCTTTCAAGAAATTAGACCCTAAGAAAAACATTTAACATGATGCTGCCAGTTGTTTCCTCGAACTACGGCTCTCAGAAGATATAATGATAATGACCAAAAACTTTGTAACAATAAAATCGAAAAAGTGGAGATAAACTTGACCTGTTTTTCTACTTGCTGGATGATTAGGAGATTCTGTGTTAAATATAACAGATTAAACTCCTCCTAAATACAAGGGTTGCATGCGAACCGTACTACGTAGTTCCATTAAAATGATTTCAAATAATCATTTAAAGATTATCTGAACAGCTGAGCGCAAACATTTTTTGTTGCAATAGCAATAACCATTCCTCCAGATCAGTCGCATTCGTGCAGCCGCCGAGTAAGGACGTCTTCAAGTGAAGTGAGTGAAAAAATAAATACAAAAAAAAAACAGAAAAAAAGTGAACAAGTGCAGTTGGTACTACTGACGCTTCTGAAACCACGCGGTTCTCCCCTAATTACTTTTTTATTTGCTTTCATACATACATACAAGTGCAGTTTTTTTTTAACTCATAAACCAAAAACAATAAAAACAAAATTAAAGGGGGTACGGAACCCCCTCAAAAAAACCGGTTCTCGGTGCTCGGTGCTCAAAACCAAAAGAAAAAAATCAGATGAAGAATACCCGGAAATGCCAAGAATAATCTCCTCGGACGACAATTTTCCTCGATACATTGTGATTTCGGGATTGGAAAAAGAAAAAGACGGTTTAAGAACAAAACCTCTTTCATCTTACAATCCATTCCAGATCAACCGGGGTCTGGAATACTTGTCCAAAGAAATCATCGAAGTCAGACCCACGCGTACAGGAGATGTTCTGGTGAAAGTGTCAAATGCTGCTATACATGACAAATTTGTCAAGGCCAGCTTCATTGACTCAATCCCTGTTAAAACAACCTACCACATTCAGTTGAATTCTGTGCAAGGAAGAATTTATTCAAGGATGATCATTAATTTCGCTGAGGAAGAATTACTCGAAGAGCTTAAATCTCAAAAAGTAATCTCAGTAAAAAAAATAATTAAAAAGATGAAGGACAGTGAAGACGTAACAACGGGCGCCGCAATTTTAACGGTCGACCTTATCCGTCGACCAACGGATATCAAAATTGGATGGCTCAACTGCAAAGTTGAGGAATATATATCAAACCCTATAAGATGTCTACAATGTCAAAAACTAGGACATACGAAGAAACATTGTCTGCTTACCCCCACCCCATGACCAATGCGAGAGGATATTTTGCATAAATTGCAAAGAAGACACACATACTTCTTCCGACTCAGCGTGCCCTACCTTTTTACGCTACAAATCTGTAAATAGGATTAGAGCTAACCGTCGCTGTACCACTCGTGAAGCTTGGCAGATCTTTAATGACAATCCCACACTCCACCTTATAGAGGCACGAAAACACCACAAACAAACGAAACCCACCATGGCGGGTCTTAAAAAATAAAACAATGGAAACTCACAAGGATATATCAATTACCTTAAAAACGAAACCAACACCAACTCCCAAAAATACAATTAACACAACAGACTCTAGTCCTAATCCAAAAGAAAATACAATCCGCCAGTCACAAGAATTACTCAAACGTCAAACATCTTTTAAAACTACTAAAACACCCAAATCTATCTCAATCAACTATAAACCAAAAACAAAATCAACATCTTCAACACCATCAACGATATCTTCAACACCATCAACATCCCCAACGTCATCAACTAACCTAAAACCAAAAGACATACTAACACCATCAACCTCTTCCTTCTTAGTACCATCAAAATCAACAACATCTAATAAAACTAACACCAACTGTACGCTTTTAACGAGCGATAACACAACAAATAACAACCTTTCTCCCATTTCACACCTCACAAAAAACTTAATCCAGAAAAATGAATACTATTTAGTAAATTCAATGATGGACGAGGATGGCATATAGAAATAATATATTAAACTACCAAAACCTCCACTCTGCTGACCAGAGCTTGAGACATCCGAACACCCTAGGATGTTCCGATGTTTCAACCTCCGGACAGCAGAGTATAAGCAACTACACTCCAAACTCAAATACACGACAATCAAAAAATTATTTCAGAACACTTCAATGGAATATACGCGGATATATCAACAACTATGACGAGCTGAACATACTTATAAAAGAAAGATCACCAAGTGCCATATCAATACAAGAGACACACTGCGCCTATGGTGCGTAACCTGTCACGCCGAAAGCTTACATAGGATACTACCTCAACTCCCCTCAGAACACAAAAAGTAAGGACGGTATCGCTATACTAATAAAAAAAAACATTCCTCATAAGCAGATTAACATCAACTCAGGTATACTAGCCTTAGATGTTGAAATTAACCTACTGATTAAATTTACTTTAATATGTCTGTACATTTCCCCAAAACAAACTTTCTCAAAACAGGATCTTAGGATATAGTTAGACCAATCTTACTTACAGGCGATATCAATTCCTGGAATATTCCCTGGGGGTCACACACGACCAATCACAGCGGAGCTACCATAGAAGATTTTCTGGTATCTTCAGATCTCACCCTTCTTAACGACGGGTCACCCACCCACTTCTCGACACACTCCACTCTCACTCACATAGAAATAACCTGCTGTTCACCAATAATCTTCCCCTTAGCCTCTTGGCTTATACTCGATGACCTTTATAACAGTGACCACTTTCCTATTATTTGCAACATTACAATCGGGCCGAACAACCAAAAAATCACTCCGGACCTAAAATTTAAAACTGATTTAGCAGACTGGAGAACTTTTCAGTTAAAATTACATAACTTCCTCTCACAGAGAAGTATTTCAGATACCACAAATAGAGAAGCCGCAATCATCCAGAAAGGATTACGTACAGCTGCAGACGCTTCAATTCCACAAAGTCACCCAATGCCTGTGAAACGAAAAGTTCCATGGTGGAGTCCTTTGCTCAAATCTTTAAGAGATACGAAAATGAAAAATTGGCAATTATTCAAAAAACACCCAACACACGCTTATCTTATAAGTTTCAAGAAATCAAATGCGCACTTTCGCAGAGAGATGAAATCAAGCAAGGCAAATTGTATAAGAGACTTCACTTCGTCCATAAATCCGACCACTCCACCAAGAAAAGTTTGGAACAACATTCGCTGCCTTACGGGCAATTACAGCCCAAGCAACATTAAATGCCTCGAAACACCTAACGGTACCATCTCTTCCCCTATTGATATCAGCAACTATTTAACAAAAACCTGGTCAATAAGGTCTAATAACTCAGACTTCTCCGAACAGTTTATAGCAACTAAAAATGAAATTCTTAACATCCCTTCTCCCAGCAACAACAACCTCAACTCAGCAGTAATAAATATAGAGAGAACAATAAGTAACACAGAACTTGATAGCTCCTTAAGGACTTTAAAAGGGAAAACACCAAGTAGAGACCGGATTTCCTACCCAATGCTTAAAAATCTCCTCCCTGCAGCTAAAGCAAGAATTCTTAACCTTTACAATCGCATATTTGATAGTAGCATCATACCACAGCAGTGGAAATCTGCAACAATAGTTCCCATACACAAACCCAATAAACCAATAAACTCCTTAGATGGATACCGCCCGATATCTTTAATTCCATGCCTATCCAAAGTATTAGAAAAAATCATATCAAAACGTCTCTTATGGTACATTGAGTCCCAAAAACTAACAAGCAAAAGTCAAGTAGCCTTTAAGCCCAACAGAGGTTGTACCGATGCTCTTCTGCATATTGACCACTACATCTACAAAACGTTATCTGCGCGGAATCATGCCACATTGGTATCATTGGATTTCGAGAAAGCTTTTGATAGAATCGGTATACATCTGATACTACAAAAACTAAAAAGCTGGGGTATCGGTCCCAAGATATTCAATTACATTAAAGCATTTCTGTCCAACCGTAAGATTTCAATCAAAACCAATAACATATACTCAACAAGCTTCCCCCTTCACAATGGTATCCCACAAGGATCTCCCTTGTCTGTGATACTGTTCATAATAGCCTTTGACGACGTTAGTTCTATTATAACTAGTTATAAAACTTTGGACCATTGTCTGTATGCAGACGACATATACATACTTAATAAACCTAGCGATTTAAATATAGTTAAGACCTCCTTTTCTGAGGTAATTGAAGATATTATAAGTTGGTGTAATATTTCCGGAGCCAAGCTTTCACTTGATAAGTGCAAAACACTGCATATATGCCGAAAAAGCTCCTGTCCACAATTTACACTTAGTGTAAATAACATCAATTTACAGCATGTTAACAACCTAAAAATCTTAGGTATAACATTCAATAACCGGTACATTTGGAAACCCCACTGTTTACAATTAAAAAATGACATAATAAATAGGACGAATATAATAAGCTACATATCAAGAAAGAACTTAAATGTACATATTAATACCCTCTGTGATATAACAAGATCATTGATAGTAAGCAAAATTGACTATGGCCTCTATTTGTACGGAAATAGTCCAAAATCCACCTTAAATATGATCAAACCTGCCTACCATCAAACAGCTAGAAGAAGCATCAACGCCCTACGAGCAACCCGGGTATGTAACATCATGGTGGAAGCCGGACTCCCAACTTTGGAACAGAGAGTAGAGGAAACTTTTGTTAAAATGATTACTAAACTTTCTTTCTCTTACAGCTCGATAATCGGCAGAGATATAACCTCCTGCATGAACAACAAAAGAAACAAACGTATCCCTTCAACTTTAAGCAAAATAGTCAATTCAGCTACATCTTTCAATATCCCTACAGACCGTATTAAACATCACACGCAAATCCATCCTCCCTGGAATATCCGACAAGAATCCGTACTCCTTTATTTAAGCACACTCCAAAAACACAACACCAGCAGTAGCGTATACCGGAAGCATTATCAAGAGAAAATAGCCAATCTCAATTAAAAGGGTGGTCCACAATCATGTTTACGGATGGATCTAAATCAAAAACAAACACCTCCTTTGCAATCACTCTCGAAGATGGTACTTTAATTAGAACCGGAATCCTTCCTAATTTTTCTTCAATTTTCACCGCTGAAGCAGTAGCAATTTCGGAAGCTGTAAAAGCAGGGACAGTGAATAAATCCAAAACCTTAATATGCTCGGATAGTTTATCCGTACTCAAAGTCATACTTAATCCAAACCACAGATCCAATGTCATAATCAGTATACGTGACCAAATTATAAATAAGAAGGACATGCTTAAACTGATGTGGATACCTAGTCACACGGGAATTCCGGGCAACGAATTCGCGGATCAAGCCCATCCTCCTATTCAATACCTATTCCAAACTTGACCTTCGTAGGCACATCGATAGCAAGGTAAAGCTAAAACTCTTGGATGAATGACACTCCAAAACAAGCCACTACTCCAACATAAATAAAGACAGGCTTTCACCAGTATACCCAACAACCACATCCAGTCACCTCAATACTACCTTTACCCGCCTAAGATTAGGGCACACATTAACCCCTCACCAGCATATTTTAACAAAAGATCGTCCACCGCTATGCTCAAAATGCAGTACCGTGATAGACATACAACATCTACTTGGCCTAACACGATGCGATATATCTCTTCAATTCAAAGAAAAAATGTCCAACAACCAAACTGTTCACGAAATTCTTAATAACTTTGAACACAATACCATTCAAGAAATCCACTCATACTTCAACAGTATCAATAATAAGATCTAAAACCAACTTGCACTTATATTTTTTTTACCCCCTCCTCCCACTCTTTCTTTATATACTTATGAAACTAACTATGTATCAATAGAAACTTCGAGCTGAAAGCCTCAGCAGCTAGGCTCTATATACTCTTCTTTTAAGTTTGCATTGTAATTTTAATTATGTGTAAATAAATAATAATAATAATAATTATAATAATTCCTCCAGATATATATGTGTTATATATAAAGGGCATTTGTATTTGGTTAAATACTAAAACATGGTTCACGTTCGCATGGTTTTCAAAGGTCGATTCTTATGAGAGCCCATATACAGAAATACCCCGTGGCTGAAAACATGTAAACTCTCGAGCGATGCAAAGAGACTAAATTATTAACAGTTAAAAAATTTAAAAACTATTACATAATCAAAATATACATGCACGGGTATATACATAAAAATATATACTATTAAAAGAGAATAATCCTTCAGAAAATGTTTTACTCTGTACTATTAAGAAATATTATGATTTTATTTCGTAAGACAAATTTCAATATTGTCAAAGTAGGGACATGATTCATACCTTATTAGATATTATGTCAATTATAATTAATTTATTATAAGCCACACTGCGTCAACCTACACCAAACAAATGTACGTACACAGTTGCTTACCTCTAAAAAAAGAAAAACACGGCTCTTTTCCTAGCGAAAAAAATGGTACGATCAGTCCTTGCTCAGTCTGTTATGCTAAATTGATCTGGCTGAAAATGTTTGTGTTTTCACTTAAAAAAAAGGTTTTTGTAGTAATGGAAGCATCACATAAAAAAGTTCCTATTGAAATAAAAAAAAAAATTGTGGATCTCAAAATAGATGGAAAAAGTTATGCTGAAATATCATAATCGTAATAACAAATTTTGAAAAAAAAAAAAAAAAATAATAAATGTTCGAAATGGCTCCAGGAAGAGGTCGAAAAAAATGTTAAACGAGCAAATGAAACAAAAAACCGGAAGAATGGTGCGTCCAAAAAATAAGTCCAAATAAGATATGCGTATGTTTCGAAGCCGAATGATTTCTGGAAGAACGTGATATTCCTTGACAAGATAAAATTCAACATCTTTGAGTCGGATGGAAGAAGATTTGTGTGGCGGCAACCAAACACGGCCTTGGAGATGAAAAATGTTCAGCCAACAGTAAAGCATGGGGGCGGAAATGTCATGGTCTGTGAAGCGATGTGGGTAGCGGGGTGGCAAATTTAAATTTTGTTGATTCCACGATTGATAAAATTTTTTATCTGCAAATACTTAAGATAACATGAAATCCAGTGACAATAAAATGAGCTTAAGCGAGGACTTTGCATTAGTACAAGACAACGATCCTAAGCATTCCTTAAGGCTTGTAAAAGAATGGCTGCTGTATAATGTCAAATCGCAGTTGCCTCATCCTCCACAATCCCCAGATCTTAATCGAGTGAGAGGATGACATGAGTGGAAGGCGATAGGACTAGATCAGCAGCAGGAGAAGCAACAACAACATTAGGAGCAGCAACGACATCAGGAAGATGAAATCATCCGAAAGCAGCAGATGAAGAAGAGGATACCGCCTATCAATGTAAGATGGATGGATACAATACATACCACCATATGTACCTTACATACGCATTTGAGAGGAAAGGGACTTCCGTCCAGACATCGGAGCTGTCCAAACGTAAAGAAGAAGAATATTCTTAAGAGAGCAAAAGTGTTTGATTCAAGGCCAAATGATGGAAATGGAAAATTTTTGTGGAAACGTACTCTTATGATTATTGTGAGGCTCAGAATCCTATCTAGAGATCTCCTCTCTAATAAAAATGAAGTGCGTACTGGGCTGCAGTACTTCTAAGCATAGATTTAATATAAAAGATTCCCTTGTGTAAGTATTTTATGATTCCAAACGTTCATTTGTATTCTCCTAACGTTTTTATTTTAACTGCTCTTATTAGTTTCTCATTGGTTTACTCAAACACTTTTACTAAAAATAATTTGAAAGTAATGGCTTTTTTTAATATGAATTTTATACCCCAATGCTTCCATGGCTACCAGTGGAGTACACCTGTCTGAAACTGAAACTCCACTAGAGCACTCGGTTAAATTTGAATACATGTGAACATGTGATGTTTTGTTGTACGAAATTTGTACTTCATATTGGCTTTCAGGAGCTCCAAGAATATAATATCCTTAAGCTTAGTTAATATTAATTTTACATTTAATTTAGTTAATTTTATTTTGTTAAAACAAGAAAATCAAATTAAAAATTGTTTAACACAATAATAATAATAAAAGCAAATGTTAGTGATGAGTTTAAAATTAAATAAGTGTTTTTATCAACAGTTTGGTATATTTACGTATAGTTGATTGTAGTATATTTGTTTGATTCCGAGGAAGTTATGGCGTCAGCATCTTGGCCTTAAGCAGTTCAGAGTTTGTAACAAAAATTTCTCTGATAAATTCGGTTAACTCCAACTGCAATGCCCGACATGTTGTGCTGTGCTTCACAAAACGAAAATACGGAGAACTCTGCGAGCACGCAACTAGAAGAAGATCAAAATATATGTAAGGTAAATGAGTTCAGATAGGTGAAGCTCTTCGGAATAATACTCCATAAAAAAAAAATTGCCTGCACACATAAGCTTCCAAGAAAGAAGTTTATTAAAACTGTAGAAAAGGCGAAATGATTTAGAAAATATTAGTCGCGAAAAAGATATTGAAATTCGTATTTCCGAAAATCAGTTCAAAAAAGAAGAATGTAAAGAAGAAAGAAAGACATAGAGACTATTGTAGGTTATATAAGGCAACAGGTTTGCAAATGAATTGAAAGTGTTTGCACTGTCCATTCACTTTATTTCACCCGTCGCGTATAGATAATTGCGGCCATCATTCTACCTTTCATCACAGAGAACCTTAAGACAATTTATTTCTTCTTGGCCAAAACACCAGGTAATATAGTTTTTAATGGAAAGGTCCTTGAACTTAAAACTAGGAACATAGATATATGAGTGTATATATAATTACAGCTTCAAAACGATACCGAATATATTAAACGCCCTCGTAACTTATTGAGTTCATCCTCCAGGACAGGGTGGCAAAAATCCTTTATCATGAAGTATATCGATAATTATGAGAGGTCGTATTATACGGCTCTCACTGAAGCCAAAAGGTTCAAGGTTCGACATAATTCATCGTACGACAGGTAAAATCCAAATATTTTCTATAAATGTGGATGAATGTTTTCTTTTTTTGCATTCCTAATTTTAATAACTTATTGCATTTTATCACCCATGTGTAGCTTTGCTTTCTGCTTTTATTACTCCATGAAGTCATAAGAATTAATAAAAAACTGCAGCAAACAAACGACATAATTTATCGTACGTTACTTGTTTCCGTTAAATTTCCCCAGTTTCTATTATAATAAATTGTATTTATTTATTTATTTTGCCCAAGAATCATGATATTCTTGCTCCGAGAAGTGATCATGTCAGCTAAACAGCACAAAAAAGAAACTTCGGTAGATTTTCGACAAGTTGTAGTGAATTTGTACTTGCATGATAAAAAATCATTGGCAGAAATTGCTGAATGCGTTGGAAAAAGTAAATCAACCATTCAGTACATTAAAGAAACCTATAAAAAAACAGGAAGTTTTGAGTACGTGCGAAGATCAGGCCGTTCACTCAAATTCACCGCAAGAGATGAACGGGTCATTATCAACACTGTTCGCAAAGAGCCAAAAACTAATTGTACCATCATAAAATACAAAGTGTCGGAAACTTCCAGCAAAGAAGACCCTAAATAGACATGGATATTATGCGAGAACACCACGGAAGAAGCCGTCGATAAGTGCTGCCAACCAGAGGAAGCGCAAGGAATTTGCAAATTTACACAAAGATGACGATCTGTCGTTTCACTGTTCACTGATGAGAGGAAATACAACATTTTCGGCCACGATGGTCCATCGAAAGTATGGCGAAAGAGTGGTACAGCATTGGAAACAAAAAATCTCCAAAGAACGATTAAACATGGTGGAGGCAGTGTTATGGTTTAGGGGTACATGGCTTGGTCCGGTATGCGGAAGCTGGTATTCATAGAAGGAAATATGGACCAGCACATGTATCTGGATATACTGAGGGAGAACTTAAAGTCATCGGTGGATAAATTGGGTTTGAATCTTGGCTAGATATTTCAGCAGGATAACAACCCTAAGCACACAACTAGAAAAGTCAAGGAGTGGTTATTGTACTGTGCTCCGAGGCCATTGTATTCTCCTCCACAGAGTCCAGATTTAAACCCCATTAAGCATTTGTGGGATTTCATAAGGCATACAATAACTTTAAGGGCAACATTCAAGGAAGCTCTGCAAAAAGAATGGAATAGGATACTCGGAGATTTCACCCAGAGGCTGGTTTCTTCAATGCCCCGTAGACTGAAAGCTGTTCCAAGTCCCGTGGAGGTCCGACAATCTACTAGCAAACTACTGCGGTGTAATAACGCATTCTTTTTAGCAGGCGTACGATGAGTTTTGTCGTTTAAATTAATTATAAATTTGTTATTTATTTCAAATAAAGTCCAAAAATTGGAAACTGGATTTTCTGTTACACATAAATAAGCTTTGTTTTTCTTTACAATTCTGAAATGTAATCCATTATTGTACCAAACACAAAATTAGCGTTTTTGAACGTCGTACGATGAATTATGTCGGCCTGTGTATATTAATGAGTGGTAACCTGTCCCTCCCCGCTTTAGGTAGACAAGTTAAGGTTGCGACCCCACAAGCGCCCGTCAATACAACAAGTAAGGCACCACCATTGAAGCCCAAGAATCCCTACAAAAAACTGCCGTGTCATATGCAGGTGATTGTGCTGCCGACACGTCGCTCCTTCTCCACGGAGAGTGTTGCCGGCTCTCAAAACCGTGCCGCTAACCATCGGGGTGCTAGTTAAGGGAAAAGGGAGTATGGCACCAAAACAGGTTATACAGAAATTTCTGAAAGAAATGGGTCCAAGCACTGGAGTTTGTATTCATGAAGTCAACCCCGGTAAGAAGGGCGGTGTCTTGTCACCTCCTCCACATAGGTAGAGAGAACGAAATTACTCTTTACGGGAAAATTCGCAACTGCTGGTCTAGAGGCTAGGCAAGTGAGGCAACCTGGGCCGAGGATCGTGATATATCGAGTATCAAAAAGTACCCCCCTCTGAGAACTATTTAAAAAAATTCTAAAAACTACGGCTAAGAAGGAAAAAATCGATTACGATGCGCGGATAATTGGTTCTCCCTGGGAACAGACCGACGGCTCGAAGCACGTGGTGCTTGAGGCAAACCAGGAGAGCATCGAGGTGTTACCCAAGGCGAGTAGAATGTATATTGGATGTCAGTCGTTTAGAGTAGGTGAGTTTTAACCCGTTATGGGTTGCTTCCGGTGCCTGTCTCTCTCCCACAGGGTCAGTCAATGCACCGAAAAACAGGAGCTATGCTGGCGGGGGAAAATGAGGGAATACCAGACTACAAAGCCTGCGTGAAGGAAGGGTTTACTTACCGTCACCGCGGGAGAAAGACTGCGAATATCTTCAGCGGCTCCAACGACTGGGAATGTTTTCTGGTGTGCTCTGATAGACACGGTGTCTGCCTTAACGTGTAGGGCAGGGAGGGGAAATTCTTCGTCGCAAGTGTCTACTGCCAGTACAGTCACGAAATTGACTTATACCTCGAGTTCATAAGTGATCTGTTCCAGTTGACAGGTAGTTTAAACATAGCGATTGTGCCCTAGCGCAGAACTCAACTTTCTTGAACCAACCCAGCCTCACCTACACATTCAGTAAGTAAGAGTCACATAAGCCAGCCGCGACTAGTCTGTCACCAGTTCCACTGTGAGCGACCGCAGTTTGATTAGGATTGCCATATCCTGGGAAAGGGAGAGGAGCCGATCCTCGAATGCTGGAAACCGGCAGGAGCAAACTGAAATACTTTTAGTTTCATCCGTGGGACTTTTTAAACCTGTCAGTTAATGAACAGGTGGGTCTGATTACATTACTACACCCGATCTTGCCACACAGTGTCAACTATTGGCCCCTTGAGCTGGAGTCCAAGAAAAGATTAGTTCGCCGTTTAAGAAAGCGAGTCCAAAGGTGTCGCAGAGCGGGTGCAGAAAATATGAACCAGTGCATCCGCGAATTTAGCGCATGCCTTGTGGAGTAAAAGCGAGTCCTGGTTAAGTTAAGGAGGACCATTGTAGGGGATTTGCGCACACCAGTAGGGATGATCCCTGGGGACATCTCTATTGCATCGGTAGACGAAGCAGAAAACATCAGTAGCCTTATAAGTAATGGGGGAGTAATTAATAACATCATGGGGACAATGCGTGGTGGTGCTCCTAGGGAAGTTCTTCACTGAGATCCGAGGAAAGAGGAGTGCGAGCATCGCAGGACCACCAGGGCTAGATGTCCGTTATCGTTTCAATTCGTTAATGACCACAAGGATCCACCTGTGGAACATTTATATGAAACCTGATGATGGTTCCCTTTTCTGTTGAACTAGGTGGAATTTTCAAACACTGTACGTACTAATGGGAGTACTTAGTACGTACTTGTCCTTAAGATTATCAGAAGAAGTATCCTCTTCATTTTAAAGAGAGACATCCCAACACCATGTGCTGGAGGGATCGATACTAGCGGCTTGGAGGGACTAGCTCTTAACGAGCGAAAAAACCTGGTAGATCAGCTGCTCATACAGAAATGGAAGGATACATGCGAGATCTGCGTAAATGTCATACAGCTTCCTTCGCGATGTGTCACTTGTTAAATCTATTGGTGATCTTCATCTGAGTTTACCTTTGGCTACCGGACATGGTTCCTTGCACTCGTTCTTGTTCAAGCGGTCCCTAAACGACTCAGAAGCCTGCTTGTGCGGGTATAGCTCCGAGGATTGATTGCACGTGTTGTGACAATGTGCTTTATGTGATGACATTCGGCCCTATACAGGTAAGAACATATCTTGAACTGATGGGACTTACGACGTCAGTGTAGTTCTCCAGACCAGACAGAGTACAGAAACTTCTAATAGTTTTGCTAGGGAAGCTTTTAGCAGACGACGAGTTAGAATGGCGCCTTCCAGGCAGCGCATAGCTAGGTTAGAGTAGGACTATAGGTTATCGGTCATGGATGTGAAGAAATTCTTCCCAGAGTAAAAAAGTTACGAAGCTCGACCGAAAGCTATATTCTGGAACCACGGGCAATATAATAGCAGTGAAAGGTATTCTATGAAAAGGAAACTACCTTCCATTTTGCAAAAATTAAGAAAAGTAAATTTTAATTAAGCCTGTCAATTTTAAGTTCAAAAAATAATTTCCAAAGGAACCTCTATTAAAAATTTACATATGTACATACCTGCATTGATCGCAAAACCTCAAGCCAAGAAATATTTTTCGACTATGTATGTCAAATTTTGTATATATATATTATATATATATATATATATATATTCCGTCCATCTGGTCGGTACTTAAATAACTCTTTATTGATACGAATAGTTAAATCTTCTTCTTCTTCTTCTTGTGGCGCTACAGTCCGGGGTGGACCTGGGCCTCAACCAACATGCCTCTCCAGCCAGCGCGATCTTTCGCCAGCTGTCTCCAGTTGCGCACTCCAAGTTGGTTGAGGTCCTTCTCCACTTGTGTGCGCCACTTTAGTCTAGGTCGTCCTCTGTTGCGTTGTCCCAATGGCTCGGATTCAAAGACTTTTCGGGCTCCGGCCCTAGCCATCTTAAGCGTTGTATCCGTAGACGCTTGGCCAGGCGCATGTCGCTGTACAGCCTATAGAGTTCGTCATTAAATCTTCTCCTCCAGATGCCATCAACGCAAACAGGACCAAAAATCGCACGCAAAACTTTTCTCTCGAAAAGACTAAGGGCTTCCTCATCCGCCTCTGCTAACGTCCAAGATTCTGCGCCATATAGTAGGACGGGGATGATCAAGCTGTTATATAAAGCGAGCTTAGTCCTTCGAGAGAGGGCTTTATTACTCAATTGCCCCTTGAGCCCAAAGAAACAGCGATTGGCGAGAGTGATTCTGCGTTTGATTCGGTACTGATGTTGTTGTCCCTGTTTACCGCGGAGCCGAGGTAGATGAAGTCCTTAACTACCTCGAAATTTCTGCTGCCTAGTGTGACGCTCCGTCCGAGACGTCGATGTTGGGTGTCCTTCCTTGATGACAGTATGTAGTTTGTTTTGCCCTCATTTACCACTAGACCCATTTTAGCCGCTTCCGCTTCAATGCCAGCAAACGCCTCATTGACGGCTCGCTGTGTTCATCCAATCACGTCAATGTCATCAGCGTAAGCTAGCAATTGAACTGACTTCTGGAAGATCGTGCCTCTGGTGTTGACTTGTGAGTTACGCACGATCTTTTCGAGGATGATGTTAAAGAAGTCACATGACAGTGCGTCGCCTTGTCTAAAACTTTTTTTGATATTGAAGGTCTCGGTGAGTTCGGTACCGACCTTGACGGAGCAGCGAGAGTTCTCCATCGTCATCCTACACAATCTGACGAGTTTGGTAGGCATGCCACAACTAGACAAGGCACTGTATAGCTCGTCTCTATGCACACTGTCATATGCGGCCTTGAAATCGACGAATAGGTGGTGAGTGTCAATTTGCATTTCTTGGGTCTTTTTCAGGATCTGCCGTAATGTGAAGATCTGGTCTATTGTGGACTTCCCTGGTCTGAAACCACACTGATAGGGACCTATCAGGTCATGGACAAATGGTTTCAGACGCTCACACAATACGGCAGAGAGGATCTTGTATGCGATGTTTAGGAGACTTATCCCTCTGTAGTTGGCGCAGTCAAAGGGGTCTCCTTTCTTGTGGACCGGGCAAACGACGCTGAGATTCCACTCATCGGGCATGCTTTCCTCCGACCATATCTTACAGATGAGCTGGTGCATGCGCCCAACCAGGACATCTCCAGCTGCTTTGAATAGTTCTGCGGACAGTCCGTCCGCTTCAGCAGCTTTGTTCGGCTTTAGCTTCGATTTTGCTATCTTCACCTCGTCTAAGTCGGGGGGACGGAATGCTTGTCTATCATCGTCCAAATTGAGTGGAACATTCTGCCTAACAGCGGGATTTGGGTCGTCATCGCCGTTTAGGAGTCGGCAGAAATGATCCTTCCAGATTCTCAGCACAGACTGCGACTCTACTACTAGTTGTCCATTTTGGTCCCGGCAGGCCTTGGTCCGAACCTTGTATCCTCCGGATAGCTGTTTTACCTTTCGGTAGAACGTTCGGACTTCATTCCTGCCATATCACCTTTCCATTTCCTCGACCGCGCACTTCTCATGTTCCTTCTTCTTCCTTCTGAGAAGCCGGTGCTCTTCCCTTCTTCTCTGTTCGTAGAGTTCACGAACAGCCCGCGTTGTTCGATGCAGCGTCGTTGCGTGCGCTTGCCTGCACTCGTCGTCAAACCATGGGTTCCTTCTGGATGGTGACGTGAAACCCAGCACATCAGTGGCAGCATCTTTGATGGCTTCTTGACAACGTTTCCATTCTTCTTCCATGCTTAGTGCAGGAAGCGTCGAACTCTGAGCGAGTTTCCGGGAGACTCGGTCGGCAAAGTTCCCAGCAATCAGCTGCGATTGTAGCTTTTCAACGTCAAACCGTTTTGGCCTTTCTCGACTCCGTTGCTCTCTCGATATCCGGGTTCTTACCTTGGCTACAACAAGGTGATGATCCGAGTCAATGTTTGCACCTCGGAAGGTTCGGACATCGAGAATACTGGAGGAGTGTCTGACGTCGATCGCAAAGTGATCAATCTGGTTGACGGTTGATTGATCAGGAGATCGCCAGGATCCTTTGTGAATGTTCAGGTGTGGGAACCGCGTGCTAGCCACAGAGAGGTTTCGCCCCGAGGCGAAGTCCAACAGCCTGAGTCCGTTTCCGGATGTGTTGTCGTGCAGGCTGTGTTTACCGATGACTCCAGCAAAGATGTCCTCCTTTCCCAGCTGAGCGTTGAAATCTCCTAGAACGATCTTGGTGTCATAGCTGGGGCATCGATCGTATGTTCTTTCTAGGAGATCATAAAATTCATCCTTGATGTTGTCATCCTTCTCCTCTGTCGGGGCGTGAGCGCATATTAGGCTGATGTTCCCGAATTTAGCCTTGATGCGGATTGTCATGAGGCGTTCGCTGACTGGGTCGTAGCTCAAGACTTTTTGCCTAAGTCTGCCTCGAACAACAAATCCGCATCCGAATAAGCGCTGCCTTTTCTCTCTATAGCAATTGCTGTAGTAGATATCGCAGTTCTTCATCGCTTTTATGCCAGGCCCATCCCATCGCACAGCTTTGTAGCTGTCAAGGGCCTCCGCAAGTTGTTCGGCTGCACGTGGCCTGTTAAGGGACCTCACATTCCACGTGCAAAAGGGGCATATCGGGTTTTCTGAACTATATTATTTTTATGTGGTGAGGAAGTTACCCTCACGCACAACCCACAGACTGGTAGGCCAGGCCGAATATTTAAATCCTCGGGCAGAGGATTTCGCTGCATACATTAGTTCACCATACAACGGGTGTTGTGATGGCTATCCAGAGGGCGCCGCGTGGAGGCTGTATGTCAACTTGACCTGTGCACTTACGAGGATTGTCTTGGCAGCTCGCCATGTTGAGCGCAATCAACGACGTTACTTCGCGTGCATAGGCCCATGCCCCCCTTAGTTAAATAACTAAGTCTTAAACTTGGACTTGATCTTCCTAAATATAAACGGTATATAAAATATTTTTATTAAAGAGCCGAGTATTGAAATTAAAGGAAAAAAGAACACTTATTGTCTGTTCGGTGGCCGCCGTGGTATAGTGGGTAGAGTATCTCTGTTCGATTTCCGGTTGAACGCCTCTAATTTTTCACGGACGCAGCTCTTTCGAACTGCTGACAACATTAATTGTCTAAGAAAAAGCTTCTCAAACTTCGAAATCAGCAAAAAATTGTTGGTCCATTCTACTCTTGAAAGAACAGTAGCTCGCACAACACGAGCAGTTGATGAGTAAGCTAGGTTTTGGCCCCTCTGCGGAATGTCGCCCCATCTAATTATTATTATTCTCTATCCGGCGGTCGCACACAGAATGATCATTATTTTGTTCGTTTGGGTTTACATCGTTTATTCTTGAAGCCAATGAGGGCAATTACAGTGTACAAGAGGGTTATTGGTTGTGCATATGATCTGATATGAAAGAAGGACAGTTCTCCTAATATACATCTTCTTCTTGTGGCACTACAATCCGGGTTGGACTCGGGCCTCAACCAACATGCCTCTCCAGCCAGCACGATCTTTCGCCAGCTGTCTTCAGTTGCGCATTATAAGTGGGTTGAGATCCCTCTCCACTTGTGTGCGCCAACTTAGTTCAGGCCGTCCTCTCTGTATCATTGTCCTTATAGCTCGAATTCAAAAACTTTTCGGGCCGGAGCAGTGCTGTCCATACACTCCACATAGCCTACCCATCTTCAGCGTTTTATCCGTAGACGCTTGACCAGGCGCATGTCGCTGTACAGCCCATAGAGCTTGTTGTTAAATCTTCTCGCCCAGATGACATCAACATAAACAGGACCAAAAACCGAACGCAAAACTTTTCTCACGAAAAGACTAAGGGCTCCCTCGTCCGCCTTTGATAACGTTCAAGTTTTCGCGCCATAAAGTAGGACTGGGATGATCAAGCTGTTATATAAAGTGAGCTTAGTCTTTCAAGAGAGGGCTTTATTACTCAATTGCCTCTTGAACAATCACGTCAATGCCATCAGCGTAAGCTAGCAATTGTGTGAACTGACTTATGGAAGATTGTGCCTCTGATGTTGACTTGTAAGTTACGCATGATCTTCTCGAGGATGATGTTAAATAAGTCACATGACAGCGCGTCGCCTTGTCTAAAACCTTTTTGACATTGAAGGTCTCGGTGAGTTCGTTACCGACCTTGACGGAGTACACACACACAATCTGACGAGTTTGGTAGGAATGCCAAAACTAGATATGGCACTGTATAGCTCGTCTCTATGCACACTGTCATATGCGGCCTTGAAATCGACAAATAAGTATTGGTTGTCGATTTGTACTTCTTGGGTCTTTTCCAGCATCTGCCGTAATGTGAAGATCTGGTCTATCGTGTACTTCCGTGGTCTGAAACCACACTAATATGGACGTATCAGGACAAACGGTTTCAGATGCTCACACAATACGGCAGAGAGGATCTTGTATGCAATGTTGAGGAGACTAATCCCTTGGTAATTGGCGCAGTCAAAGGGGTCTCCTTTCTTGTGAACTGGGCAAACGACGCTGAGATTCCACTCATCGGGCATGCTTTCCTCTGACCATATTTTACAGATGAGCTGGTGCATGTACCCAACCAGGTCATCTTCAGCTGCTTTAAATAGTTCTGCGGACAATCCGTCCACTCCAGCAGCTTTGTATGTCTTCAGCGTGGATATTGCTATCTTCACCGCGTCTAAGTCGGGGGGACGGAATTGTTGTCTATCATCGTCCAAATCGAGTAGATCATTCTGCCTAACAGCGAAATTGGGTCTCCGAATATACAATACATACGACCAAATGAAGAGTTTTTGCACAAGAATACCAAAGCCACCGTCAAACATGGAGGAGGTTCTGTAATGGTTTGGGGCTGCATATCCAGTGCTGGGGTAGGCAATCTGCATTTTATAGACGGTAAAATGGACAAATTTGTCTACCTCAACATTTAAAAAGAAAATGTGAAGCAAAGTGCAGAAAAGTTGGGAATTTTAAATGACTTTGCATTTTACCAGGACAATGACCCCAAACATACTTCACAAGTAGCAAAACTCTGATTGATCCACAACTGTCCCAAATTGTTGCAGACACCTGCACAGAGTCCAGACCTCAATGTTATTGAACATCTTTGGGAAGAACTTGGTAGACGAGTATACGAGAGAAAGTTCAACTCATTGATAGAGTTAAAAAACAGTTTGGTAGAGGCATGGCATTCTATTCAGCCGGAAACATACAAAAAACTTGTAGATACGATGCCAACACGGTTACAGGCAGTTTTGCAAGCCAAAGGATATGCAACTAAATATTAATATTGAGTTTTGGGTTATTTTTTGTTCTTTGTCCGATTATTTGTTGCGCACTAAGAAATGAGTTTTGTTTTGATTGTCATGTTTTAACCGCTATGTTGATGTTTTCTTAAAGTGTTTCTTCTTGTTTCTAAAGAAGATGTATCAAAGAATAAATATGTGTAAATAGGAATAGCGCTTTTAACTTATTTTATTAGCTGTATTGCTTGAAAATTAATCAGAACCTTTGTCCGATTATTCGTTGGAGCCACTGTAAAATAAATGTGTATATGTCCCTAAAAATATGCATCGGGAACACAATAGAGCTTCGATAATCTGCACAAAAATGGGAGAAGTGAAAAGCTATACATATGTGAAGTATGCGCGGCTATTTGTATTTATGTTGTACTGTCCCTATGGTCTTCATTATTAGCTTATATTATGTTCTTTGACAGTAATATGAATTCCATAATATATATGATTGATTTCTATCAAATGTAACCATTGTTTTAAATCAAAGATATAAATTGAATTAAATTGATTTTTCATAAAATTACCTGGTAGTTTCATATTTTGTTCATCCGAACTTCAATTGTGCTTGAATATGTCAGTGATAATACTGTGCCTCCGGAGAAGGAAATAATTAACAGTTTAAAACTACTCTCGAAGGAGATAAGAAATTAATTAATAATAATATCAACTGCTAAAACGCCGATGTTGCACATAGCAACAATGAATTTCTAGAGACAAATGGAGTCTGCGATAGTTCTAGAAGTTTCTAAAGGAAAAGCAGGACAACTAATACAAAACAAAAACAGTGAACAACTGGAACAATTAGAATGATTGGAGCACCGTCTTTTGATTTAAGGGAATTTTTAGAGTCTTCTAGAAGTTTACAAAATGGCTCAAGCGTATACAAAAAAAAAGAAAAGGTTTCTTTGATCCCAATAATAAATTTAAACGCCGAAGATTTTGAAAACGTACCGCCTACAAGGAAGCAACTAAAACAGCAGCTAATTAACAAAATCAACACTAATATCAAGGGATCCAGCAACACCAAAACCAACAAATCCGAAGCAACTCTATCTACAATAGCAAGCCTTTTCCCTTTGTCAAGAAAGCATAGACTAAAAACTTTTTTTTACATTTAAAGGAAAGATAAACATATAGACAACCTCATTTTTACAAAGACAGGTTTCAATAAATACAAAATATTTGTTAGAAACATTAGACTACGTATGACGAGAAAGCATATTTTCCACTTCCACTACTAACAGCTCTCCCACAAGGATCTATCTTAGGCCAACACTTCCTCGCTGCATATCATAATATATACCAGGTATACCGGTATGAAATATGAACACTAAATAAAACACTAATTAGTTAAAGTAACAGCATTTTATTCAAAATATTGACCATTATTTTCTACACATTTTGACCACCTTTCTGGCAAGTTGTGAATACCACGCCAATAAAATTGTTCGTCTTTTAAAGCAAACCAATCAGACACCTAATTTTCGACCTTCTCGTAGGAATCAAAGTGCTGCTCAGCCAATGCGTGTCCCATCGATGAAAACAAATGGTAGTCGGAAGGAGCCAAGTCTGGTGAGTACGGCGGGTGGTAGCTGCTCCCAGCCAAGTGTTTTGGTTGTATCCTAAACCGGTTTTACTTTGTGTGCAGGTGCATTATCATGTAGCAAAATTACCTTGCCGTGTCTTCTGGCCCATTCTGGACGTTTCTCGATCAATGCATGGTTCAAATTGATCATTTGTTGTCGGTAGCGATCAGTATTAACGGTTTCACCAGGTTTTAGGAGCTCGTGGTACAGCACACCTTTCTGGTCCCACCAAACACACACCATTGTCTTCTTGCCGAATCGATCTGGTTTTGCAGTCGATGTTGATGGTTGTTCCAGATTATCCCATGATTGTTTCCGTTTAGGATTCGATGCAAAACCGATTTTCTTTCGTGTCTTTGAAGTAAAATTTCACAAGTGTTTTTTCGGTTTTCCATCTGTCTTTCATTCAATTCATGTGGCACCCATTTTCCACACTTTTGGATCTTTCCCATAGCTTTTGAACGGTCAGAAATTGTTTGTTGTGCAACATTTAACATTGCTGCCATTTGCTTTTGACTCAAAGTGTCATCACCATCCAATGTCGTTTGCAATTCGGCGTCTTCAAACATTTTTGGTGGTCTTCTACGTTCTTCATTTCTCACATCAAAATTATTATTTCTGAACCGTTGAAACCATCTTTTGCATGTTGCTCCTGATAGAGCATGATCACCATACGCCTCGACAAGCATTCGATGCGACTCTGCAGCACTTTTCTTCAAATGAAAACAGAAAATTAATGGTTTCCGCAAATCATCACTTTCTGGTACAAAATTAGACATTTTTAACACGATGAAAAAATATGATGTTGTCTGTTCAATGAATTGATGTATACAAAATATTTTTCACAGATGTCATAGCAAACAAACAAAAAAAAGTAAGGGTTCGTTCACAAAAAAAGTCTTCCCTATCGAGACATTTGTATCTTGGCGCTCACTTCATACCGGTATATTTGGTAAATCATAATTCAGAGGCGATGCTGTATGCAGATGACATTATGTGTGATGATTTTATGTGTGTCAAATTGCAATCAAAGGCAATTAAACTTCACCTTCTCGAAGCTTTAAGGTATTACAAGAAATGGGGACAAAACTTACATTTCAGTAAATGCGAATTGGTATATTTTTGAAATGCTCCCGGTAGAGGACACCTCTGTCTAACTATTTAGGAAATTTAATGGATTTAATTCCATTTAAAAATTCTATTAAATATTTAGGAATCAACTTACATTAACCACTAATATCCCGGCAAGAGGAAAAGGAAATAGTCCTATTACAGCAGCTATAGGGACGATTACTGCGGCAAACAATATTTGAAAAAAATACAGAAAATACATTCCTTAATATGAAAGGTGGAAATGCTGAGTCTTCTCAAAAAATTGCAAGATGATAATAGACAATATTAGATTACATTAAAGAAGCCACAAAAAAAACAAAAACACAAATTAATGAAGCATATCAGGATTATTTGCAGATATTGTTTTCTCAAACCGTTGTAAATAGCATTGCAGCTTGCCATTACTGCAAGTGAAATGTCAGATTTAATCAATTGAGTTTGGAAATTTAAATTTCGATCTGATTCTCCTGTAGACAAAAATCTCAGGAACTTTGCGCATCACTGAATTTTTGCGTTGAATTTTTTACTACGAAAAGTAATTCCTTGAAGAAATCCTCGTCCATACGTAGAAAACGTCTAATCGAAGTTCGTTATTTAGAAGTTTGAAAGAAATATTAATTTGTCTATGTTAAATTGTTTGTTAATTTTTTCCTTCTTCCAGCTGCATGATTTATTAAGCTTACACACACATTTTACAATTTTCGTCCATTTTCTTAAAAAACTATATTCATAAATAATAACAAACGAAAAGAAACAACGCTTTTCACGAAGCAAATGAGAAATGTTTCAATTTTGTCGTTCCGCGAAACAAAATGGAAAGTGGGCGTGAGTAGTCATATGAACACAACGTCGTGGGCACATCATGTGTGACACTTGGGTTAAGTTCTCTACTATAATACCCTCGTCTTATTGAGTAGACGTGGAAAATAAGCGAATTCTTTTTATTGAAAATAAATCTTTTATTAAAATATGTTATCGAAAAGGGTAGAGGCACTAGTAGCCGGACAATTATCACACATCTTAAATTTGACTTATTTTTATTTTTTAACTATTAAAGCTTCCGTGAAAAGGTTTGGATATATAAATTATTTAGACAATTTTGAAAAAGGTAGTAACATTTCTCAAACACTTTTATTATTGTGGATAATTGTTTTCTTAAGCCTTAAAAAAAGTTCAATTTGCGCTAGTATCCGGACAGCAATATTTGGTTTCCGGACATTTGAGTTTCAAAAGCCGGACACCAAAATTTGCTTTCAGACTTTCTTTCATTGAAACATTTTATTTACGAAAAAATAAGGTTTATTCACTTATTTAATAGTTTTGTAACATATACATATATACCCCTTTAAGAAAAAAAATTAAAAGGAATTCATAAAAAATATAATGGATACTATAATGGATACTGGAATATGAATGCATTATTCGTTGAAAAGAGGGCAACAATTTTTTTTTGTGAGTGATTGTCCTAGATCCCTTGTTTTCCAATCTGAATATATGTATATGTATGTATATTTTTATTCAAATCTCAGTTAAAAACATACATAAATAAATTTAAGTTGTTAGTGCTTATGTAATTGCCACCATCTGCTAATGGACTACTGTCTTCTTTCTGCCATCTTTTGTTGGATTTACATTTATAAAAAGCTTTTCTGTTTCCTATGGGTGTTGGCAAAATTTGTTCAGCAACTAAAAGTATACTACTTAATTCAACTTTTCTTGTCTGTTTTGGCTGCCTTCCAACGTCTGCTTATATGTATGTACTTCTTATATTCTTATATACTGCTTATAAACTGCCAATATACTGCTTATATACTGCTTATATACTGCTTATATACTGTTTCTTCTTCTTCGGACTGCGCTACAGTCCGGGGTGGATCTGGGCCTCAACCAACATGCCTCTCCAGCTAGCACGATCTCTTTCTAGCTGCCTCCAATTGCGCACTCCAAGTTGGTTGAGGTCCTTCTCAACTTGTGTGCGCGATTCTAGTCTAGGTCGTCTTCTGTTGCGTTGTCCCAATGGAACGGATCCAAAAACTTTTTGGGCCGGAGCAGTGGTGTCCATACGCTCTACATTGCCTAGCCACCTTAAGCGTTGTATCCGTAGACGCTTGACTAGGCTCATGCCGCCGTACAGACCATACAGTTCGTCATTAAATCTTTTCCTCCAAAAGCCATCAACGCAAACAGGACCAAAAATCGCACGCAGAACTTTTCCCTCGAAGAGACCAGGGGCTTCATCATTCGCTTTTAGTAGCGTCCAGGTTTCTGCGCCGTAAAGCAGGAGTGGGATGATCAAGGTGTTGTACAAAGTCACTTTGGTCGTTTGGGAGTTTGCCAATCTGTCTTATTCTTGACTTCCTTGTAATCTTATGATTCTTCAGCAGCAGCAGTTGTTCTTCAATGGTAAAATCGATTCTGAGGCAATAGTAGAACCACTCGAAAATGGTGTTTTCTTTGCTAAAATAACGTACGGGCTATCAGGGTTTGGAGCGAATTTAGATGTTTACCCTTTCTCTGAGGTACGAATCACCTGGGGCGTTACAAGAACCATATCATTCACTTCAAGAACGGAATGGTGGTCTTCTTTTCTTGTCTTGTTTATGTCCTGTACTTTTCTGCAGTTTCTCGTGCATGTCGTAGCATTTCTGCTAATCTTAGCAAATGTTGCGTAATTTGCGGAATAACATTTTCAGATTGGGCGATCGCTTTACGGTTCTAGTATACTTCTTTTGATGTTCGCACTTCTCTACCAAACGTTAAATAAGTAGCAGAAAACCCAGTACTTTGACACTTTACAGTATTTATGGCGAATCTTATTGCTAGTAATTTCACATTCCATGATGTATGCTGACTTATAACAAATATACACAGTTGTGTTTTGAGATCTCTATTTTTCCTTCCAACAAGGTTTGCTTTGGGATGGTAGAAAGGCGGAAAGGATTCCTTAATCCCCAAACTGAAAGATATTTTTTTCATTAAACCAGCTATAAATTGTCTGCCACTGTCAGTATGAAGTCTTCTCTGTGTGGGAGCACAATTATCTGCGATTTAAAAACTCAACCCAATGACTCCATAGATCTTCCACAATTAAAATCCATTTAAAGCCATAAGTTGTCATAGGTAAAGAACCGAATAAATCTACGGCTATGACATTAAATCCCTGACTGCTTGGAATTATTTGAAGTATTCCGATTGGTTTCGGATTTTTCGCTTTATACCTTTGACACTCAAGACAGTTCTTTACATGTTTGGCAACGTCTGACCTCATTTCCCGTCAGAAATAAAATTTTGATATACGAGTTAAGGTCTTATTCAAACCATAGTGTTCGGTTGAAGAGTCCCCATAGTACTTTTCCAATATAATTTTTGTTATATTATAATATCTGTTGAGTACTTCGTCAATCATAAAACAACATTTATTTGTCGATCGAATAGCTTCTTCTTCGGTCCGCTCAAAAGCTTCTATAGCAATCTTCAAGTCCAGATCCGATAATTGCGTGTCTATGAGCTCTAAGCTCTTTGGCACATTTCGGTTTGTCTACTCAGCTCAGCATATGCTTAGGTGGTCGAAATACGCAAGCATGTTGCTTGCTTCTTCTTCTCAATTAACCGCTGAAAGGTTGCGGGTGCGTTTCGGAGTCCAAACGGCTTTCGCTTAAATGTATATGTACCGAATGAGGTAATGAAATAGCTACCATTACTTGCCAATATCCGAAAAGTAAATCCAATGTTGTCATGTATTATGTATTTTGCACGTACTTTACATGGAGTAAATCATTAATACGAGGTAGGGGGGTACCGATCAGGGAGTGTTTTCGCATTGAGCCCCCTGTAGTCAACAAAAAATCGTATACTACCATCCTCGTTCAGAACTATCACAACAGATAATGATTATAGAGATGCCTTCTCCCCTATTATGCATTTCAGCAATGCGTTTTTTAAGTTCTTGCTTCCTTGCTAATGAATCATTCTCCTATATTGAGCGTAGGAAATTAGGCTGGCTTGATCTTTATTGATCGTACCCACTGCGTAGGGAATAGGTTTTGTGATTTCACCAAAAGTCTCTTTATGTTTATATTCATGTTTTTTCGTGAGGTAATAATCGTATTTCTTCTGGATCAAAACCAAGATTCGGGATCTGTTGTGTTTACTTTCTGTGGTCTTGTGGTGTTTCAGGCGTTATCATGCCAACTGAAACTGCGTCCGAAAAAATCGCCTGTATCATATGCGGTGAATAATCATTTAGCTACTTTCGTTTTGGTGTATCGCAAATTGGACTCACAGGTTCGCGATTCTCTCACCAGTTGAGATAAGCCGATACATTTTCTTGCATTGAGTTGCTATATGATTGTTGCTCACTTCGTTTTTCATTGTAACTTGTTTTTAAAACTTCACTATTTACCATTTTTAAATCAAACGTATTTTCAAGATCATAAATATAATAGAAAAATCTTTGAGCTATGTTCAAAACTATACCACATTGTTCGAGAAAATTTATCCCAAGAACTGATCGTTATTTCTTGACTGAGACAGAGTAAATAGTACGGATATTTTGGAACCCCTTTCCAATTATTTGTTAGCTGCAATGGCGTTTACAACTTGTTTGAGATTTCTTCAAATTGACATCCTTTTTATTTCTGTTCTTTTAGTCCTAGCAGCTGTGCCTATATAAGCTTAACCTTTCAGACCATTGATGTTGATGTTTAAAGTTAAAACTTAATTTCCAATTGTACTTGTCTTTAAGAGATTCAAATCAAGAGCGTGTGGTCTCCTGTGGGTTTTATTGCTGCAGGTTGGACAATAGGAGCGGAAAAATCCTAATGCTTCACACCCGTAGCAATTCAAAGCTGGCTTTGTGGTTCTAATGCTTACGGACGTGCCGCATATTTCTTCGTTTTCTTGTCATTTTTCCTACAGAAAGTACAGCCATTTGTCATTAACCAAGTTTTCAGTTTCAGTTTTTTTTTCTTTTATTTCGGCTTCAACATCTGTAGCTTGATTCAAGAGATTCTGAAATGAGTTCATCTTGAGCTCGTTTATTTATGAATCTTTTCTCTTATGCTCATCCGAATTTAGACATATATCAGATGACTACTCTGATAGATCAATTGAAAGCTTTGTAAACAGGGTTCTTTTCCTGCAAATGCACTGATCAATATGCCCAACTGCACTACGCCAGTTTTCTGGAGAAAATGTTTGATGCAGGAGCCTTGTATCATCATCGAACGTTTTTGCCTCATTTTTCACCCCTTGCCAGCAATCGCTGCAAATCTTTCCAATAATAGCGGTATACTATTCAGGACATTTTCATTAGTTATGCTCTCACCATTTTTGTAGACTGTTCTCGCCGCAATGAACTCATCTACATTGATTCTGTTTTGTTAACATGGCTGAAACCATTCGTTGGAACTGATCTTCCGTAAATGCTGTCATCTGTATGGATTTCATTTTTGCAGCTTTTACTTGCGAATTGGGTGGTCCACTATCTGCTGAGTGGGATTCGATTTCGTTTGTCTTCAGTTGTCAAATAATAGTTGTGAAATAATAGTGAAATAGTATTTTAGAGCATCCACTACGTTGGGCGGCAGTTATGGTGGAAATCAATTGTGTGCATACCACCAACTTAGTCAAACCGCGAATGATCTGCAAGTCGTGGTGCCCTTTTCCGTTCCATTTCCTTCCATTTTCTTGGCACCACGGAATATTCATGTAGCACATTTTAAATTTGTTTTCACATAATATGTTATTAATGAAATAATGTATACAAGTTAATGAACAATAATTCTGTGGTACATTCAAGTATTTTATGACTAATTACGTAATTTATATAATTCAAATCAGTCTTTTAGAGACATTCTTATTTCACAGTACCCTACTTTAAAAAGTAAACTTAAAACCCCTTTGCGTGGGGTCAAATATTTTTAATATCACAACAAATCACAGTTGAACCTAATACTACACAAATTATCCTCGGTTTCTGCACCTCTAAGTAAAAGTAAGTATAGGTGAAAATAAAAACATGAAACCTTGATTTTTTTTTTTTGAAAGACAACATTTTCCCACCTACAAGGCTGAATTCCTTACTCCCGTTACCTTCTTTTTTTTGGGCCAAGTGGCCGTGACATTCTCATATAACTCTATAATTGCTTTACTCTATTTCATGGAAAGAATTATTTTCATACATCTATCCTGAAATTTTTTTTTCCAAGACAGACAAGTTCGTAGGACTTACGCTGGACAGGAAACTCAGCTTGAACACAGAATTTCCGCACTATGTTCCCTGAACGAGACGTGTAGTCGGCTAACCCACAATAGGTTGCTAACGCTACGTGCATCTACACCCATGGATCAAAAACAAATGAAGGCGTTGGTTGCGGAATCTACTCTGAGGATCTGAACCTTAGTATAAAATTCAGACTTCTCAATCACTGTGATCGCCGTGGCGTAGTGGGTAGAGTGCGACGCTCACACGCCGAAGGGTCTAGGTTCGACTCCCAGTTCAACACCAATTTTTCTAATATTTCACGGCACCACCTCTTTCGAGCTGCTGACAACACTCAAAGAGTAATAACTGTCTAAGAAAGCTTCTCAAATTTCGCCGTTCGGAGTCGGCAAAAAAACTGTAGGTCCCTTCTACTCGTGAGAGAACAGTAGCGCGCACAACACGAGTAGTTGATGAGCAAGCTAGGCCCTAGTCCCCCTTTGGACTGTAGCGCCAATAGTTATTATTATAATAATCACTGTAGCGTGTTCCAAGCTGAAGAGGAATAGAATATCCTCAGTTGATATCCTCATCCTTACGGATAGTCAGGCAACACTCAGGGCCCTGGAATCTGTCTTAACAAACTCTAAGACGGTCATGAACTGTCGCACATCCTTAAATGAGATGGCTGAGCAGTTCAATATATGCATGTGCTGGGTGCCAGATCACAGAGACATTCCGGGTAACTGTCAAGCAGACGCATTGGCCAGGCTTGCCACAACGCAACCACTACTTCAGAAACACGAACACCTGGGTATCCCTCTTACCACATGCAAGTCAGAGCTGCACTTGAACGCGATCCATCAGACTAATCAAAGGTGGTCTAACCATAACCTTTGTCGGGTCTCCAAGGAGGTGTGGCCTTCTCTTGAACCCAAACGCACCAGACTGCTACTATCGCTCAAAAGATCAGACATAAGCCTGGTCATGGGAGCCATAACCGGGCACTGTCTAATCGGTGAGCATGCTTGCAGGCTAGGGGCTCCCTCAAACGATTTTTGCAGAAGCTGCAAGGATGAGGAAGAATCAGAAGCTCTCCTACACCTGTTATGCATATGCCCGGTGCTCTCGCGCCTCAGACGCAAGCACTTTGGAAGCTATTTCCTCAACGGCCTACATAACCTCAATAAAGTACCTCCCGTCGACATTTTAAACTTTATTATCGGCTCCAGCTGGTTTTAGGTTCTTCCCACATAGTGTGGTACCACAATGGTCCTGTATGGGACTAAGTGCATTCATCAGCCACCTTAACCTACCTACCTATCCTGAATTAAACAGTTAAACAATTTTATAAAATAAGTGCTCGACGGTAGTAGTTTTGTCAAAAAATATACATTAGGAAAAAAAACAATTTTTATTTTAGTTTAGCTTTTAAGAAATTCAATTATTATCACAAAATCTAAGAAAAAAATACTGATATATTATTGAGTTTGAGAAAAAAAGTTATACACGCTCGGTCTCTAACGAAGTATAACAAACGATGTATAAAAGAAATCCTAATTCAAAAAAAACGAAAATTGCATAAGAAAAGTTAAACCACTAGAAAGAAGAAATTTATTATTCTTTCTTTTTTATTACTATATTATTTCCATTTGTGAAAAGATGCGACTTGCCTTTTGTGCAAAAAGTAGATGTGCGAGTAGACCAACTGGAAGGGAAAATGCTGAAGTCAGTCATAACGCTCTTCTTCTATAAGTGGTGGATTCACCTTTCTCTTTTTTGCAGACCTAGATGCTTCGGGTGATTTGCTTGACTTGGATTTCGAGTTCAATAGTATTTTAGACCGATTCCTAACGACCACCTTTTCTACCTTCCTGGAACATCTTTAGCAACAAAGACTTTGAATTTCAAAAGCTAAATTTTTATTTCTGCATATATTGCCATTTTCTTGACTTTTTTGTTTGAGTCCATCGACACACTTGTTAAAAAGTGATCTGTGTATACGCAGCCTCCCTCTGTTGTATTGTAATATAATAAGCTTTACTATAGAGGCCTCCAATCCAAAATCATTCATATCTGCTTCTCCTACAATACCTTTTCCAGTGTAGGTATAGAAATTCAAGCCTAAATCATCGTTAGCTGCAAGAATGAAGATTTTCAGTTGACAATTTTATATGTCGAAACGCTCAAAATACACATCCGTGGACTAAGCAAATTCAGGTAATGGAAACTTCTTTTTGTCCAAATAGGCAAAGTATACACATGTATGGTACTCACTGTTTGGAGGAAAATAACTCTTAAAAACTGAAATTAACTTGATAAGTTTTGCAATTCACTGATCCAAAAGAACATCCTCAGCACTAAGGATTGACCTTACTGCTTTGTGATGAACAAAAAGTTTGTATTTATGATTGAGGCATGTTAAGATATCAGAGAGAATATGTTCAGTAGCTCAACGCAATCTTAAAACAATAATATAAACATGGCCGTTTTATTTTAAAGGCAATTCCAGATTCTTATGTCTTTTTGAGTTAAGAAATTATTACATATCTCTTCTTATAATGAATCACCTCAACGACCGTAAAAAAATATTCAGGCATACATTTTTATTTTACTTAAAAAAAAAACATTTTCACACTATTTAGAAGGAAGAGAACTCTAGAAATAAACTTCTGTAAAATTAAAATATCTTAAAAACTGCAAAATTAATGAACATACTGATCTTGTGAACATCCAATGTTAGTACTGATGCCAACCTTGTATGTTAAATCATAAAGATTTGCGAATGTTTCACAGTTCCGGCCAATATTCAGTGTCAGAACAAGCCTATTCTATTAGCAAATTAATGCTCGCAAGCATTTTCAAATAGCATTCATTAAATGCATGAAGTGATGAGTCGCCGCCCAGTCGAGGAGAGACACTTCACTTCCGATTGCACACTCAATTAATGTCATACCCGATTGTCTTAGCCTTACATGTTATATGCTAGGTATGCTTTGGTCATTGAATTAGTTGGAATCGTTGCGAATAGAAAAACGAATTCTGATACTCACATCCGGGCAATAAGCATGATGTTAATCATTGAAGAATAGTGAGATATTCTTTTTAGACGTAATAAGGTTGTGTCGACAACGACGTCGATTGACTTTTGATATCGATGCGGATAAGAAAAAGACAGAAAATTAATTTGAAAACAAATGATGATCTTTCCCTTGATTACAAAAGCTGTTATAAGAAAGATGACATCTGTTTGACTAATAATGTGGACATTCCGTATAATGAGGGCATAGCCAGTCCCTGAGTCCAGGACTGACTATGGGGAAAAACTGAGTCGGAAAGGGAATGTACTCGGTTTCACGGACGGCTCCAAAACGATTGAGAGAACCGGAGCTGGAGCATTCGTAGAAGACGATAGCATTAAAACTCGAACCTCTGTAAATAATTTCGCATCGGTCATCCAGGTTGAAACATCGGTCTTCTAGGTGGAAACTATGGCACTCCAGGCGAAAACGTTCGCGATCCATATGACCACGAACTTTAATGTATGTAGTGCGTTTACAGCGACAGTCAAGCTGCTTAAGGCTTAACTCAACCCTCTAACTTCTAAGACAATACAGGTGTGCAAGTCTTCCTTAATATGATCGGCAGACTGAATTCGTTAAGACCTATCTTGGCCTCGGGACACCACCTGATCATAGGGAATGAGGTTGTTGATGAACTTGACAGGCATGAAATAAAGAAGACATTCTCAGGACACGAACCCACCATGGAATTACCTGCGTTCTTCGTTAAGGCTTCCTTCGATGGTTGAGTCTCCCGACAGCACAACAAGAGATCGCGTGACTCCTTAGGATACGGGTTGACCAAGTGCATGCTCCCAAATGTCAGTAAAAAAGCAGGGGATTTTTATATAAGAAGACTGCAGACGACTTGCTGCATAAATTTTAAACGGGGCACTTTACCTTCGCTAAGCACTTAAGCCCATTTAGGCTTAGTGACAGTACCTTATAAAACGCCTGTAGAGATAGTAAACACAATGCAGTGCACTTCCTCTGTCAGTTTCCTGCATTTGCTTGGATCAAGTGGCAGCTGTTTGGCGCTGATATGGTGGGACCTGTAAACCTAGGTTCTTAGCGTTTAGAAGCGCTAGCTGGTTTTCGTCCATAAGACCAAAAAATTTCTTTAAATGAAGGTTACTGTCTGGTAGTACAATAGACAAGTTTTTAGTCTAACCACACCAATGCATTATTTCCCAACATCCAAAAATAAATTTGTTAGTGGGTAATTAACAAGAATATGATAAAAGGCAAAATGCAACAGGGGTGCCAAGTTTTTCGGACCTGAACACAATGAATGTACAAACGAAGTGCCTTCAAAAATTAAGGTGAGATTCAAATTTTGCGGACTATGTATGTTCGATTAATGAGCTTTTTATTATGGCCGCCATGGCGTAATGGGTAGAGTGCGACGCTCACACGCAGAATGTCTAGGTTCAATTCCCGCCTGAACACTTTGAATTTTTCACGGCACCACCTCTTTCGAGCTGTTGACCACACTTAAATAGTAACAACTGTCTAAGAAAGCTTCTCAAACTTCGCCGTTTGGAGTTAGCAAAAAAAAAAAAACTGTATTTCCCTTCTACTCGTGAGAGAACAGAAGCGTGTACAATACGAGTAGTAGATGAGCGAGCTAGGCCTTGGTCCCCTGTAGACTGTCGCGCCATACAATTAATTATTAATTTTGCTATGTTGGTAAACTCGTCTTGAACATTTGTTTACAGTAGCAACTATATAGCATATTTTTTTTGGATTGAAACACATTGAAAGCGGTTAGAAAAAATGCACCAGCGAAAAGTAGGGAAATGGTAAAAATAGAATTTTCTCTGAAACAAAGTTAAGAATTAAGTTATTTTGAATATGCGAACTTTCTTTGGAGGTTGATATTGAAATCCTGTACATTTTTTATTATATATATTATTATATTAACATGTCTGGCATTGTTTTTTTCTTTTGTTCGATTGTACTCAGCATTACAATATTGCATTATAGAACAAAAAAAAATATATATTTACTCGCATATGTACTTTTATATCTATCCTTACTTCTTTCTTTGACAATTTTTCGTATATAGTCACTGTATATAGTACACATCTTTGTTGTCTTGCACATACATGAATATTCTTAACAGTTACGCGTAACACGATCACGCCTCTTTTCGATTGTTAATGTTTGCGAAGTTCATTTAAAGATTCAAAATGAAATGGTTGTGCCTATTGCACAGAGATTCGTGTGCATCATAGTTTTGAATTAGAGCTGAGAAAGTTAGTCCCCTTGCGGACTGTTGCCCCATCCAAGATATACAGTTCGTTGCAAAAATGCATTTTTTTTTACAAATAAGTCAAAAAGTAGAAACTTTTGTCCAAAAACCATTTACAGTTTATTTTTATCGAAATCATGTGAAACAAGTAAACAAAAACAAAAATTGCAAAAATTCGCTTGTCTTTTGTAAGAATTTAATCTTCTCGCACTTTTTGTTAAAGCTGTTTTATTTTTGTTGGAGTTTGAGAAAAACTCAACTGGAGCGCTCACACTCAAAAACTGTTTCATTGTACTACCAAGTTGTAATCTACGTTTGAGTTCGGACCTATTATTTACGTAGTGTCTCAGGACCCAGACAAGTATTAGCAAATTTAGTCTGTCGACCAAATTAAGGGAATACTTTAGTCATCCTTCCATCTGTTCGTTCAATATATGGTAGTTCGTGGCCATTAGGATCGCAACCGTTTCCACCTGGAAGACCGATTTAAAATAGCGAACGAAGTCTAATGTTATCGTCTTCCACGAATGCCCCAGCTGCAAGTCCCTAGATCGTCTTGGAAATATCCATGAAAATCTAAATACATTCCCTTTCCGGCTTGGTCAAAGTCAGTCCTGGGCACAGTCGATTTTATACGAACGACACAACTGGATTGTCGGTTTTCCCGCATCAGACGGCATGTTCATAAGACTAGTGCCATAGGAGATGCGGTGCGCGAGATCATCAAAACCCCAATGAACCAAAAACTATTCGTTTTGAATAGGGACAATCAACGTAAACGGGAGGAAGGTTTGGCAGCTTTCCGATGTATGCCTGTATTACGTTTGCTACTAGAGAACCAAACACATGATTTGTGAGCTCCTTTATTTGATCGTTCTTTTAGAAAATATATAATATTTCCACTTCGAAACCTTTTTAATTGTTGGTTTTATATGTTTCGTTTTCCAAATATGAATGCCGCACTCCATTTAGAGAATGCTGGTGAAAGTGTGCGTCGTAGGCAAGCAGCTGCACAATAGGTCTATTCCAATTGCTCTAAATTGCTACAAATGCCTACGAATTTCTTCGATAAACTCTCAAAAGGCGTTCCATTTGCTACTTTTTTCCTAGTAAAGGGAGTTCATGAGAGATTGAAATACCAGGTATACCAGTATGAAATAAGTTTTTATTTGAAAATAATAAAAAATTTAATTATTAATGGGAAAATAAAAACATTTTGTTCAAAGTATTGACCATTGTTTTCTACATATCTAGACCAAATTTCTGGCAATTTGTGAATACCATGCCAATAAAATTGTTCGTCTTTTAAAGCAAACCAATGAGACACCCAATTTTCGACCTCCTCGTAGGAATCAAAGTGCTGCTCAGCCAATGTGTGTCCATCGATGAAAACAAATGGTAGTCCGAAGCAGCCAAGCCTGGTGAATACGGCGGGTGGGATAGCTGCTCCCAGCCAAGTGTTTTAATTGTATCCTGAACCGGTTTTGCTTTGTGTGCAGGTGCATTGTCACGAAGCAAAATTACCTTGCCGTGTCTTCTGGCCCATTCTGGTCGTTTCTCGATCAATGCATGGTTCAAATTGATCGTTTGTTGTCGGTAGCGATCAGTATTAACGGTTTGGTACAGCACACCTTTCTGGTCCCACTAAACACACACCATTGTCTTCTTGCCGAATTGATCTGGATTTGCAGTCGTTGTTGATGGTTGTCACAGATTAACCCATGATTTTTTCCGTTTAGGATTCTTAAAATAAATCCATTTTTTATCGCCAGTAACAATTCGATGCAAAACCAATTTTCTTTGCAATATCGTTTGCAATTCGGCGTTCCTCATTTCTCACATCAAAATCATTATTTCTGAACCGTTGAAAGCATGAAATGAAAACAACACTTTTCTTCAAATGAAAACAAAAAATGTATGCTTGCCGCAAATCATCACTTTCTGGTACAGAATTCGAATGTACATTTAAATAGTTTCCGTCAATTATGTTTAGCCGGTTCATTTATACTATACAAATGGGAGATGAAAATCACAAAAAATATAATTTTGGGGTATACAGTTGCCGATTAGGTTAAACGTTGTAATAAATGTGAACCTTACTGGCCAGAACATGAAAATGCAAATGCATTAAATCTATACTAATCATATATTGCTGGAATTTTGGTGTTAATAATTTTGTGACTGCCTTCTACAGGATATGGTATTAATACGAACACAAATTACTGTAGCATTATTCAGATCAGTGCAGACTTACATAAGTCAAAGCCTACTTGCAGCAAAAACGAACAAATTGAATCAACAATTGAAAGTGTAAGTTGCCATAAGAAGTTGACAACTTGTCTAAGTTGTACAATATTTAAATTCTGTATGAAGACCAAAATTTAAAAGAAATTCACACCTCCTTCTGGTGAAAACTGGTTTAAGAAAAATTCTGACATAAACGTGAATAAATTAAATTTAATTTTATAGCGAAATGACTCAATTCCAAATCGAATATTCCAAAGCTAGACCGATTTATAGATCGAGCGAGTGGGCTCACACATCTCAAAGAGGCTGTCCTCTTTTAAGCGAATTGATAATGTCAATTTTACTGCCAATTTCTACGAATTCAAAACAAATTCGAACTAGCATTTTATACTGAGCTGAAAACGTACCCTATTTGCATACATCTGAAGGTCGATAAGAACCGCCTAAAATAGAAATTTGCACATCTAGTGGGATGGGAAAGTCAATGAACTTGTCAACTTAAGTTATCTCAATTAGCAAGAATATTTTTTTCATTTTCATCATTACTTTTTCTTCTAACTTAAATCAATGCTAATGAATTCCGGATAATTGCTTACCGAAAACTTGATTTGCATGGCGAATTTGCTGTAATATTAAGTGCCGGTCGTGACTGGCAGACAACCACTGTGTATAAGGTAAGAGTGTGGGTCAGTTGATATTAAGCTTGGCTTCATAACATGAGAAAAGCGGAATGCGTATCAATTGCCTTGAGTTGAGAATTTAGGTCCACAAGAGCTAATTTTAACTTGGCTTAAAAAATATCAAAAAATGATTTAACCGTTCGAAGCTAAATGATTTTTTACAAGCAGTTTTGTCCAATGATCGTGGAGAAGTACTCCCATTTGTATTTAGATTTAGTTCAAAATAACTATCTTAGGTGAGCTCTGAACGTTTTTTTATTTTCTATAAGCTTGTAACTCTAATCATCGTCCAGCTTAACAGACATTTTATAGCTCTGTCTAATCGATTTAAGAAACTGGCCCAGTTACAAATTAGTACATTTTTAATATCTATTTATTTATTTATTACTATTTTATTTATATCCTCACTTTTATATCCGCACTTTCGGAATGATTCGCCGTTTACATTTTATTCACGTATAGTAAATCTACACTGTTTAATTAATTTAGAAGCTAATAAGGGAGGAAGAAATGAATGTAAAGACGGACATTTTTTCTCAGAAAATTCCAACGTATCTCTATTAAAACAGTAGTGTTGACGTAGCAAGGATAGTTTATTTAACCAGCTGAGCCGTAAAATTCACATTTAGACGCAAAAGAATGTAATGCTTGTATGTGGTGGCACTAACTTGATTAAACGTTGATTATGCAATATGGAATCGTGTTGTGAAATAAACCCAACAGTAATTTAGAGACTGTATCTCAACTCAAGAAACTCAAGGCTCACTGAGGCACCAAAAGATAGGATGTTAATTTTACAACCTAGTCTTATGTCAGCTTATATATGGAACATCACCCTTGCTTAGTTTTCAGATGACTCATATCATTTAATCTTAATCGAATCTCCAAGGAAATCACTGTTTCACGAGTCTTCCGATACATAATTCATCAGCCCACTAGCCGAGAATGAGCTTTCTGTTTGAAATTTTATGTTCTATCAATAACTGTGACTACCGTTTCTCCCGGCAGCAGTAATAGAAATGTCTGCAATCTAGTTATGCTAACGAGGAGCTAAACGGGCTGTCAAACCGCATGAGTGCTTAAAGGCAAATCGAGATATGTTATCTGATTAGTATCTGATTTTGATAAGGATTATTCTCGCATCATAGGACCAACGACAATAAATATCAATTGAGTCAAATTAAATCTTGTTCGAAATGCTGATGTAAATGCGGTTTGTATGTGATAGTTACTCTATTTAAAGAATAATGTTCTTGGTGACTCAGATTTCACGAAAAGACTACAAAAAACTGCCAATGTCGTCAAAACTTTCATCTACGTCTGTTTTTGGTCTTTATTAAATAAACCAGATACTATAAACCTAGTTTCATAAGGAACTCCTCCCCTTGCGATGCTCCAATTCTTCTTATATGAAAGGGGTACATGTAAAAGGATCATTTAGTGCCCCAACGTTGAAATTAGAGAAGCTTCCATTTACCGTTTGTAGTAAAAGAAAAGAAATGGTACCGAGAATAAATGCAAGATGAACGTTCAATCCAGAAATCAAAACATCATCGTTATAAAGGACATAAGTTACACTGCACATTCATACACTGGCATTAAATGGGTAATCTCTTTATACTTGATAAGCCCTAAATATCAAGTTGGCATTCTGTCAAACAAATTAGTCGCTAATACAACAAACAGATGGAGATCCTATAATATGGGCCGAATAAAATAAAATATATATTTAGGTCTAAAAAGAGTTATATTATAATATAACTGATATAATAATTATAAATAAAACTGAAATGTAGATTAAATGAAAGGGAAACAAAAGTTCAAAAACAAAAAATGGGATACCAAGGTAGCAGCTTAATTGAATCGCATCGATTCCCCAAACATATCGCATTCTCATCGTAAAAAAATTATTGAATTACTTAAACAACAAAAATTCTCAACTAAAATAATTCATAACAAAAACCGTTTCTAATGCTATAATGAGGAAAGGATATGCAGCTAGAGCAGGGGAGTGATATACTTGTATAAAAGAACCTGAATGCAATATCCATAAGGTTTGTTTTGAATTTTCTTATTGAAACTTTTTTTTCTTATTGCAAATTGTACACATAATTCACCGCGTAAAATTAGCCTAACATTTCAATTAAAATTAGCCCTGGAGTTAGTCCTAAGTCCCTATAAACAATCCCTCAAATAAGACTCCGACAGCTGAAATCCTAAGCTTATACACTCGATTTTGTAACAAAGGAACTCTCTGGGTTTGTGAAAGATACCCTTTGAAAATAGACCTACTGCATAACCCAGACGTGAAAAGTGAATTGTTTGAATAGTAACTCAGTACTCAGTAAATTGTTTTTGCTTTTCATGAAATAGATTTATAATGGTGTGCAATAACAAAAATATGCTTTTGAAGGCAAAAATAAGGAAAAAAATGCAACAAATTTCGCTTAACTTTGGTTCTGATGGTATTGTTTCATACAAAAGTACCGCCACTCATCTTTATTGGCAAGCTCAATTAAACTTTAAAGGGGCTTTGCGAATCGAATTTGACTATTTAGTTTTCCGAAATTGAAGATTTATAAAAGCAGATAATAAACAGTTTCATATGTAACTTTTTTAACCTTTACTAAATTTTCGAATTTGGCCATAAGTTACTCAAAGCGCTGAATGTGATTCAGCAAAAAATGGGATATATGTATTGTGAGGCAATCCTCAAACAAAAACGACGTTATTGAGCGATCAACGCCAACCGCCAATGAAGCGTATGAAATATAGACGACAGGAGAACAAAGTTTAATTAATGATAAAAGGATAAGGTCATCATCGCGGAAAATAATAAATGTTATAATCGTTAGGCACTTTATTTGATGATTTTTTAGTTCTATAGAATATTTTACCGTAAAATATTAAAAACTTAAAAACCAAAATTCTAAAAACACTGTCTTGAAAACAACTCACAAGGCATTAAAAATTGCTTGTATCCTTTGCTATCAAAAAACAAACCGTTTATATTGTGAAGATAAATAAAAAAATATTGTGTGTGAGTGAAAAAGCTAGTGTCTTGCATAGCTACCCGATAGCCGTCTGAGCAAATTTAATAGGCCAACGTGTGACTAACATTTCAAATAATTTAATTTTCAAATTCAAAGGAATGTTGACTTTCTATCATTTCGAAGGCGCTTCGCTTCATTATTAAATACCGATAACCAAGGAAGATATGTCGTGAAATCGAACGCTCACCAGTGCCACGGAGATTGATGAGCGCGTTCGATTGAATTTGGGCATATTAATCAGCCTTAAATCTTAGCTTCTACATGTTTTATTTGTGTGGTGTCTCCAACCAGCAGAACCATCACTCATCACTCGCGCGAGGCCTTACACATGATTCATGGGATTCTTCACATTTGAACTTGTTAGTGGAAAACAAAAGCATTCGCATTAATATTAATTTGAAAGCCTTTCATCTTGATTCAATGCCTAACGCGTCACCTCTTCAGCATCTTTTCGCCGACGGAGACGCATTTCATATTATCAGCACCAGAATCATCGCCTCTCAAATGTCTTTAGCCTTTGCGACTCTAGAAGCAAACAATAACCGCATCACTCATCGATTTCTCGATCAGGTTTTAGTTTCACACTTCGGGAGCTTATTGAACCACCGCGAAGGCCGTTGACGCCGGTCACGCGCCAAATGCTCTTAGGAGGAGATGCAAATGCAATAATTTTATCATTTTTCGAAATCGATGACAAAACTATGGGATCGAACTGCTTTCCGGTCGTTAATTCCAAAATTGACCTTTATTTGTGCGATTTTGTCATTTGAGGTGGGATTCGATGACAAAGGATACGATTTTTGTAGATGGGTCAATGCGTTCTCGTGAGCAGATGAAGCTTGGAATGCCAAGCCAATGACTGATTTTCAAGGGTTTCAGATCTGAAATGTAGATCTTTTTATGGGCAAAAAACAAGTAGAGGTGTCTTTGACTTTGTGACCCACATTATGACTCGTTCAATTTTTTAGCGAAGTGCAAGACTGAAGAAAATGGTGTCAGATTGTACGATTTAAGTGTTCAATAATGATTCTGTAAATCAAATTCTGACGGAGAAAATTGAATTTTTTAGCGTTTAAGAATATTTTTTAGCGATGATGTCTGAAGTTGTTTATACATGAGTTTTATTTATTTAGTTCAATGTATATTAAACTTGTCCGACTAGAGGGAATTTTCAACTTTCTTAATAACTTAACATTTTTCCGTTAATTTCAAATAGAATATTTTCAAATAGTAGAAATGCAATTCCTTTTGTGTATTTACGTTTAGCATAGTAATACTTTTGTCATTTTGTATTGGACGTGTTTGTGTAAGCAGTGAAGGATTTCAGAGTTTTTTTGTAGGCAGGATTAGGTACGCCTCAAGTATTGAAATATCTTAATATTCCTATAATGTTGTTTTCATTTTATTTGGTATACAAATATGAAATGCGGGCTGCTAACGATAAATGACGCAGAAACTGCAATAAAAAGAATTTGACGTAATTACTTTTTTAAAATTTACTGGTGTCAGTAATCGAACGCTTTGTCGTATAAATTATAAAGATTTTTAAAGATTAATTAACCTCAAATACAAAATCGCGTTTATTACATTTTAAGTGAAATGTAATAAATTTAAAACGAGAGTAGCTTTATAAAACCGGTATTCCACATACATACTCGATGCACATACACTGATGCACAAAATTATTCGAAATTTATTTGTGCCAGGATAAAAAGAGAGGAAAATACAAGATATAAAAAAAAAAAATAAAAAATAATTGTTTAGAAAAAAAAATCCTATGTCATTTTAAAGACGAAAGTAAAATGTTCTAATAAAATGAAACAATACAAACATTCATTACCACGCAAAGTTTAAACAACAGAATTGATACAATAATTGAAAATTTAGGTGGACATACGTATTCGAGATAATATTAAGTAAGACTCAATAATATTTTGAAATAAATACATTTTAGTAAAATGTTTGATAGCCTTTCGATTTTAAATTTGCTAAGTATAGAATGTACTTATTTTGTTTTTGTACGACAAATCATTTTCCTCCATTCTTCCCGTTGTTATAGATGCTTTCTGCGATTGAGATCTGGCGATTCTGGTGGTGTTTATAAATGTATTTTGAGTTCTTGCCTCGCTGAAAATAGTAGTTATCACGTTGATTCACATTATGAGCATTTCTTTTTAATCACTTTTGGTTTTTTTTTTAAGACCTTTATTGTCTATGTACACAAGCTCATACCATGAACTAAACACCATTTAATCCGGTGCCCAGTTTTTTGGACGTCAATACTAATTCATTCGATTCGTGGACACAAAATCTACTCTGATCATGGAATAGACCTTTTTGCAAGAACAACTTAGTCTAAGCCTAAAATTATCTTGCAAATTTCAACCGAATTAAGGGTTTTTTCCTATACTTCTTTGATTAAAAACATTATGATTTCGATACCTTTGTCCAGCTAAAATTTCAATATATTTGCATTACAACTTTTTTCATGCATTTTTCCCTCTGGATGTAACTGCAACTTTCAAAGAGCAATAATCGTGTAATTTTTACAATTTTTAAGATAATAGAAATCAAACATAAGAAAGTAAAATTGATTTATTAAATAATATGTAGGAAAATTATTATGTTCAATAAAATGTTTGGGTATATAATTGTTAGTTTAGTTATTAAGCTCACGCAGATGACGTTATATAGCGTGTACAGACATTGAAACAAATGCGGCTTAGATGAATCCAGCAACAAACGTGTTGTCGTTGAGCAAAAGATGTATAACGTTTCGGCGTTGAGGCTTTTGGGCATTTGGCCTAGCATCTTGTTTATCTATCTAATCCCAAAAAAAATAATAAGGACATTAAAAAAGTACCAGAATAATTGCTGCCAATTTCTGTTTTTTGATATGATAATCGGTCTCTTAAGTTTTGTTTGTAAATCCTTGTAAATGATACAGTTTGTGTTATTCGCATTTGGAGGAAATGGTTCAAGCATTAATAATAATTGTAGGCGCTACAGTCCAAAGGGGGACCAGGGCCTAGCTTGCGCATCAACTACTCGTGTTGTGCGCTCTACTGTTCTCTCACGAGTAGAAGGGACCTACAGTTTTTTGCCGACTCCGAACGGCGAAATTTGAGAAGCTTTCTTGGACAGTTATAACCCTTTGAGAGTTGTAAGCAGCTCAAAAGAGGTGGTGCCGTGGAAAATTCGAAAAACTGGTGTTGAGCTGGGAGTCGAACGTAGACCCATCGGCGTGTGAGCGTCGCACTCTACCCACAACGCCACGGCGACCACTACACAAGCATTCACTTTCATAAATATAATAATGTACCAAATATCCAAGGATATTCACTAAAATGTAAATTTTTTCTTCCTGTTTTGTAGTAGTTACTACAAAATGGATGTTGTTGTTTTTTGTTGTTTTTTGAAGTTGGGAAACAATGCCCATTGTACTACCAGGCAGTAACCTACATTTAATGTAATTTCTTAGACTTCCGGAGGAATACCAGCAAGTATTTCTGTGACAAAAATCCTCAGATTTTAGCTCCAACAACATCAGCAACAAATAAAAATAAACCGAGCAAAGGCGGGACAATACAGAGGAAGTGTTCTGCAGTCTCTTCATTTTCTCTACCGATGCGGCTGGGTGTTTCATCAGATAGCCCAAGCAAATGCTTAATGTGAAGTGTCTACAGTCTTTCCTGTCTGGAGATAGAAGAAATGCCGCGGATTTCAGCCTGCCTGGATCAAAATGTATACTCTTATTACAAAATTTTACAAAAACCAATAGCATCAATTAAAAAAGAGTCCTTTAGATACCTTTAGATGAGTGCACGCAGTTTTTATTCATCCGTCTCCACTAGTCAAGACACTATGCACTGTGTCGTAAAAAGTAAGGTTTCGATTTCTAGTTGAATATTTCATTTTAAGGGAACCACGTTCTTAAATTTTCTTTCAAAAATTGTCAATAAACAGTCAACAATGAAATGTAAATCGCTAAGCACTTTTCGCAAAAGTATTCTTATTCTCGAAAAAATATTATTTTCCTTTTTTCATACTTCCCTTTAAAAAGAAACAAAAGTTTTCCTGATCAAAGCATATGTTTATACCTGACAGTATTCTAACCATCAACAGAGAATTTCCTATCGTCGCAGCAGTGTATTTATGTTTTCAGACGAAGTTCTAAATTACTTCAAAATATCTGTTGTCTATTTGGACGGTCGGTATTCTACCTTAATGACAGCATATGGCATACTATTCGTATATTCCATTTTGTCCCCTTTCACCACTACACTTGATACCTTAATACTTCAAATAACGCACAGAAAGCCTACAGAATCTAATGAGTCTTTTTTGTTTTGCATTTAACTGTATAACTTATCTCTACACACGCTTAGACAAACTCTTTGGCGCAGAGTTCATGCTTGGTAGGAAATTAAGAACTTATTATCAGCATGGTAACTTATTCATTCTTGGCATCTAAGCACTTTTCCGTCGTCAAATTCATACCATATACGGGGAGCGTTTAATATATTCTTGGTATCGATATGAAGAAAAATTCAATTTAAATTGTTTTTGTTTTTCAATATAATCTCCCCTAAAATCAATATATTTGTTACATTTTGAGATAAGTTTTCTTAAACCCTCAAAAAAATAAATTTGCAAAATAGCCCACTTAAGTAAATTAAGTAAATCTTTTTCGAAGACATTTTTTCAAATCCGGAAACAAAAACTAAGGGCAAGGTCTGGACTATATGGTGGGTGTTGGATTTCCTCGAAACCACAATCTCGCGCAGCAGCCTTGGAAACTCGCGCCGTGGGAACAGGAGTGTTGTCATGAAGCAGGAAAAAAAAACACCCGCTGCGAGTTTACCCCATCTTTTCTTTTCAATTTCCTTCAGCAAATTATGCAAAGTGGAAGCGTAGGATGTGGCGTTTATGGTTTCAGCTTTTTTTTTTTGTACTCAATGAGTAAGATTCCCTTTGAGTCCCAAAAAACTGTGGCCATGAGATTCCCGGCAGATGGGTCTGTTCTTTTTTATGCCATTGCATGGACTCTTTTTTGCTTTCAGGGTCATAGTGGTGAAGCCATGTTTCGTCCCCAGTAACAATTCGATCTATAACTCTCACTCACTTCACATCTCCAAAACCCCTCTACAGCATGCGATTCTCACTTTTTTCTGAGGCACTGAGAGCATTCGTGGCACCCACCTTGCACTGACCTTTGAAAAGTTGAGATGGTCATGAAGAATGGTGTGAATGGTACCAGTTGAAAGCTTGGTGATCTCTGCCATCATTTTCACCTTTATTCGGGCATCCTCAAGAACAAGTTTTTGGACTTCTTTGATGCTTTCTCCCGTACAAGCAGTAGCCTGGGCGCTGGAGCGGGGGTCGTCTTCAATGCTTTCTTTGCCTCTCTTAAACTTACTTGACCACTTTTGCTCAGTTGATAATGAAGGTGCGGAACCCTGGTAAACAGCCACCATCTCTTCATGAATAGTTTTTTGGCTTTTTCCTTGCTTAGTGAGAAATTTAATTACAGTGTGATGCTAAATTTTAACCATCATCGTCTCAGTTGCCATTATGATTTTGTTTAACTAGAGATAAAACGCGAATTAATAATCACATTAATATGCAATTTTACATGAATACACTAAAATAATAGTATTTCTTGATAAATAAGTCAATTTATATATATAAAACAGCTTCACCCCGACACCCGAATATATTGAACGCCCCTCGTAAAAGCAGGGAAACGATTCAATTTAGAAGTCTGCTGTCAAAGTTTAGTGAGTACTTTCGATTCTTTAGGTTCCAGGCTTCCAACAAGGCTTGGGGTCAAGGTTATAATATATATACGGCAATGTATATGATCCTGCGATAGTGAAATATTCAAAATGGATCAGTTAACTACAATTTCGTAAATCAGGCTCCTACTCTCCATTCTAAAGAAACAAGCGGATAGCTAAATTCTTGGATTGGTAATTCAATCATACTTCCTCAGTACATTAGAAATATTAAAAGGCTGCTTATGTGCAATTAAAGTTTGCAAGTCTAAGTGTTGGAAATGCTTTAATAAAGAAAGTGAAATGCGCCGATTGATTAAAAGAAAGAGTAAAAACAAATAAGAACTGGCCACGGCGTTTAGGAGTAAGAACTCGAATATCATGTTCTGTATCCAGCATCAAGTTCAGCATAAGAAATGCAATCAAGAAATAAATCAAGAAAACTGCAAGTACATGAAACAGTATTAAAGTTGAGTAACAAATGAATGTTAGTTATGTAACGAACCATTAGTGATGCAAATTTGAATCCCCAAGAGTGTCAATGGCAACCGCACCAGTTTACCATTCTTGGATAAAAGTAAATGCTTCTCTGCTCCCCTTATACTGTATTTTGACATGAAATCTCGCTCTCGGGCCTCGCTAGAGCCCGGGGAAACAAGCAAATGACCATTGGTTGTGAAGCATCACCCTTGGGGAAGTCGGAACAAATGTATTAAGACCAATAATCAAAGTCATCAAGATGTGATCGCTAATTTCCCCCTCGCCCACATCTCATTAGCATTTGCAACGTACACAAACTCGAGGATAATTGCTCCCTTTAGCGCTCCAGAATCATGCCCGGCATCGAACAAAAAGGCGAACAGATCATCGACAGAGATTCAATTGGAGATTCAAAACCACTTCGTGCTCGAGTGGCTGACAAATGATACCTCAGGCGATCGGTGAGTAATGTGACGTGGCGTGTGCGAGTGTGTTAGACTTGTGCCGCCACAAGTACGCCAATGGAGCGAAGTCAAGGTTGTCCGATGTTTGTTTTTAGAACGGTACCTACAGCTTCTGATGGGGTGGAGCCCGCACCTGCATAGAAACCTATTCGTTTTTCCTTCATCCATTTCAATCCATTCATGGAAGTGGTGTCCAGAGAACTTTCTTGCTTGAGAGGTTGCGTAAGATGGATTTGCCATTGTACGGATGTCGGTCTGGGTCCTAGGAGGTCAGGTGGGTGGTGCCGGAGGTGTGGAGGCTGCTGTTGCGCAATATCAGACGGACTGGACTGACTTTCGCGCACCCGATTTGCATAAAAGTCGTTTGATTTTATGATACCTCTATACTCGTATTGTGGTTACTGATTAGATTGTCCGGGGAGACGAATGACTCTAGATAATGTAGTCACAACTAGACAATCCGGATTTCAAAGTCTAGGTTTTTGACAGCTGCCTTATGTGTAGAGTAGATATCTTCTGCTGCGGGATCTTACGACTTGGTTAATTTATCAAGTGATTTGTTTAAACTTCTGTAGACAATTTGGAGTCCTTAAAAATGATTTTGAGTATTTCAGCATTTTGACATGGTCTTTGGCTTGACTCATACTAACTACTTTAACAGCAATTGTGAAAAAAGCTACGATGAGTTAGCGTGTGGTGGAGTTATACTCGTAGAATAGTTCTGTAATATTTTGTAGATAAGACTATTTAAAATAAACAAATTGAAGTACAGTGGCCGCCGTGGCGTAGTGGGTAGAGTACGACGCTCACATACCGAAGGGTCTAGGTTCGATCCCTGGTTGAACACCTCGAATTTTTCACGGCCCCACCTCTTTCGAGTTGCTGACAGCACCCAAAGAGTAATAACTGTCTAAGAAAGCTTCTCAAACTTCGCCGTTCGGAGTCGGCAAAAAACTGAAGGTCCCTTCTACTCGTGAGAGAACAGTAGCGCGCACAACACGAGTAGTTGATGAGCAAGCTAGGTCCTGGTCCCCCTGTAGAATGTCGCGCCAACAATTATTATTAAACTGAATTATAACTTAATATATATCATATAAGTGGATATCGTTAATGGCGTTCTCCTAAATTTGGTTAAAACAAGATACTTGTGCAGAGTCTATCATGTTTCGTTCTGCTTCGAATGTTAAGTTTAATAAAACGCTTACAGTGATACACATTTCATCAAATGTTTAATTTTTTAAAACGTGGTGACAATACTACTATGTCCGCCTTAAGTTGACGTAACTGGAATTATGAATCACATTATTGTGACTGTGGTACTGACTGATGTCTTGATTGTTACACCTCTTTCTTGGGCACAGTGTGGATTCGCATTCTCAATCGATTTTTTAACATTTTAAGGTATGTGTTCCCACAATTTTTGTTGCTCCGTGGCTGCGTAACTTGAGTAGTGTTAGTTTTTAATGTTTCAAGTTCAAGGGATTATACGCATATTTTATTGGGCGGCAATTGTCACGTCGCTTCTTCTTGTGGCGCTACAGTCCGGGGTGGACCTGGGCCTCAACCAACATGCCTCTCCAGCCAGCACGATCTTTCGCCAGCTGTCTCCAGTTGCGCACTCCAAGTTGGTTGAGGTCCTTCTCCACTTGTGTGCGCCACTTCAGTCTAGGCCGTCCTCTGTTGCGTTGTCCCAATGGCTCGGATTCAAAGACTTTTCGGGCCGGAGCAGTGGTGTCCATACGCTCTACATGGCCTAGCCATCTTAAGCGTTGTATCAACGTCACGTCGCTAGAACCTGCAATTATGTGAAATTATGCAGCATGTAATATTGACGCAATTGCTTCTAATATTTTGTTTGTTGTCCCATATTGTTGAATCGCTGGAGTCGACCATTCCCGTATTGGCATCTATAAAGAACGCCAAACTGTCTTTCGGTTTGTCTACATATTCACCAAAAGAGGTAGTTAATCTATGAAGAAAATGTTAGGTTAAGTTAAGGTTTGTATAGCAAAATAGACAATGATATTTACATAGCCCTATCAAATTGATCGATTGAAGAGTATACATATCTTGTTCTCACTTCATGTCTTAGGTAGGTTTATATATATGGTTACAATTCTGCATGTATGTTATCTTGAACACAAAAAGTACAGTAAAATCCGAAACCGAATATCAAAAAAAAAAAATAAGTTTTTACCAGTGGGTAAGAGCACAAGAATGATAGAAAAAGAGATTGCGCAATAGAGGGTTCAATTTTCTTTCTTTCTGCGCAGCTTACGTCACGCGAGACTTCTGATTTGACAGATCTTTGTTATTGTTTAATATCTTCATACAAATTGCAGCAGGAAAAGTAATTAGTTGATTTTTTTCTAATATTATTTAAGTTTAAAGAACTTTTTAACATAAAATAAGTTTTAAATGTATGTCCAATTGAGCTAATTTAACTATCCAATTTCTTTCAGAGATATTAATTCAAGCATTTTGCATGCAGAGTTATTGAAATAAAAGACTAGATTTAAATTTTGTATTAGTGGACAATTTTATTATATTTTCTTTTTTTTCTGAATTGAAACTCGGTAATTTCTTTGTTTAGCTTCCTTATCCTAAAAAACATGCGTGCTCTAAAATAAAGTTTTTTTATTTTCTCCCCACAGTTCACATTTTTGGCCAATTCCAAATGTGTCTTGAGATATTCGGGGGAAATCAAGAGGTCATCTCCATTCACACGTTCGAAAATCTCTTCGAGTTGCTTCATATGAATCATTAGTGCAGATGTGGGTTTATCCAGGCCTCCTTCGTTTAAATGGTTAACCCACGTAAAAGTCGTGTCCTTATTTTGAAGAACACGTATGTGGGGAATTTCATCCCCCAACTTATGGCAAATATATCCAGCCAAGTTTTCAAGCCCATCGTGAGCTAATGATTCCAATTCATTGTCCACCTGGTTGTAGACATCAGTGCTCGGAGGATTTATAGTTATACTCTTAAGTATCGTACCTTAAAGTAGAAAGAATATTAACATATTTATATATTTCAGATATGTATGTAGATAAAACATTACTTGTAAGAGTACATTCGGAAACTAAGTCAGGCGTGTCATCCGAAGCAACATTTGCACTATTTGAAAGAACGCCTTCATTATAGCCCAGGATGTAAGATCGCAGTCTATACTTAAACTCCTGACGATCAGGGTGGTCATGAAGACCTCCTTTCCTTCGGATAACGCCAAAGAAATTTTCTAATACGTCCTGATTCAAACGGTACGTAAGTATGTTATCCATTTTGAACTTTTCTTTCAGTTCAACGTATAACATTTTTAGCGCTCTGTTTGACTGAATGATTCCTGAAAATTATAATAATTAACATATCAGCAACATACTTAACGGTTTAGACTCAAACCTGTCTGAAAAGGCAGAAGTTTGTCTTTTCCAATAACCCTCATCGTCTTCATCAACATTGTCATTTCATCAAGAATTGGGTCTTGGACATCTAGAGCTAATCCGTAGGCATGGGTTCGCTTCCTTGCATCTGGAGTGGCAGGTGGTAAAGTAGTGTCTGAAGATCTGTCGTAGCAAAACGCTTTACGGATCTTCATCTCATCGAAGCTCAGAACACAAATTTTCTGAGCCTCGTTTTTTTTTTCAAATGAATGCTCGGAAATCGCAGTCAAATCTGGCATCCGTATATAAAAAGTAAACATCCGTTGTCTCCGCCTACGTCATCAAAAATTGACAGAAGGTGACAGACATGCGCAATGCGTAATCTGTATTTCTATCATTCTTGGTAAGAGCACATATGTATTTCAATTTTTATTAATTAGTCAGAAGTGAAAAAAGTAAGTAAACTTATATTTATTAAAAATAGCTCAACTTATACGAGTGCCAAATTATTTCAGTGAAGAGGTTAGTAATATTTGCTGTTTTAAGTTAGGTTTTTCAGTAAAAACTTTTTCTAGTCGTTTCTCATATTTTATAAGCTACAAAACTTCCGTCGTTTTTTCTTCACCAAATAGAGCAAATCGTTTAAGACCGAAATGGCGCCTAGAGCATCTGTAGCGTTGGAACTCCTTCAGGCATCAGACTCATCCGCATCAGATAAAATTTTATGCATATTTATTGCTTAAGCTGATAATAATACTCCATTTCAAAGTCTTTTTAAATTACCCTACAGTCATTGGCAGTCAGAACGTGACTATCTATATCAATGTAAGTTTAAGGTGTTGCTCATTCGATCAAATTTTGGGGAGTTGTGCCAATGTCCAGTTGTCCCTCGAGCGGTGGGTACAAATACAAACAACCGTTTATTTAATTTACTTATGTATTTATTGGAAGAACTTATCCTTACAACTGCATGACTAGCTACTGACTGAACTGTAATACTGCAATTGCTCTAGAATTAAACAGTGCCTCATAATTTAAAGGCTAAAATTGTTGACACAGCCTTTTGTATCTGTGGAGATTTGAGAAGAGAGTGTAACATGATCCGTGCACTGTTGATTATGCACTTGGGATTGGGTAAGAGGGGAGGTGGCGACTGTGTGGTCCCTGTTGGAGCGGATGGGAGTGGGTGTTGGCGGTGTCCAATGACACATGCGTAAAGGGAGAATGAGATGTTTGCATTTCTGATAAGAAAATGGAGTTTAGGGGATGACTAAGGAGTGGAGAAGGGAAGTGGAGTCTCTGACGTAACTTGCCAAAGGTAAGCTATTCAGACTATCAGCGGTATCCTCTTCAGCCTCAGGCAAATGCGATGGTTTACAGAAACCTGCATGTGCGCAGCATTTCCTTATAGTCTCCGGTTGTAATATTTCCCAGGCTGTTCTTATCATTTCTATGCGTCTAACAGGCTAACGCGAATTTCTGCAGTGTTATTTTCTTGATGATTTACCATTTTTAACACTAAAATATTTCGGTGATATAGCTTCAGACACTTTGTAATTCCTTGGCTGATTGGTTGAATAAGCGATGTAGTGTTCGATGGTAAAAAATTAATGTTTGTCAAATTGTCAATATGTGGATGTGCAGGACAGTTATCAACAAAATAATTTTCTAATTCTCGCGCTTTAACTCAGAGTTCCATTTTCTTAAGGATTCGAAGATTCTTTGATTTACCGATGATAAGCAACTAACACTGCGATCCTTTCTTTTGACAACTCACCACACATTTTTCGCCATTTAACTTTAATGTTCTTTCAGGTGTAAGTTTAAAAAGTAATCCTGTTTCATCTTCATTCCAAGTCTTAGAATTATTATAGCCTTCTCGATATTTCGTAAAAAACATTTATTAACCATTCACTGCAGTCACTTTGACAAGCAGTTGCTGCTTCACAATAAATGTTGCCGCCCTCATGCTGCAGTCGATATCGATAGGTCCAACTTGCAGAAAATTTAAATCGTTCCAAACCAATTAGCCTTTTCTTGCATAATGCGACTGCTGAAAGGGATATTTTTACCTCGCTGCAATTTAAACCATAAGAAGATTGAATTATCAATATCTATATTTTGACTTTAAATAATTTGATTCAATAAGTTGTTGTATTTTTTCTTGATTTTTCTAAATCGTAGAGAGAAATACTTTGAATCGTAGTTTCAGAATCAATGGAGCAGAACAAGCATAAGAAGCAAACGGTAATTGGTTTTACTGTTAGGTTAAATTTTAACACACGCAACTATAGATACAATTTTTATTTCGTCGCTGTATCCGAAAGCAGAATTTTAAATTCCTGAATAAACGGACGCTTTTTCCAGAGTAGTCATTATATCTGAAGTTGCTATGTCTGGATGAATTTCTATGGAACATGTGTTGTAACATCATGGGATTCATTCACGGCTCTCTGTGTTCGCCCAATCACGTCAATGTCATCAGCGTAAGCTAGCAATTGAACTGACTTCCTCTGGTGTTGACTTGTAAGTTACGCACGATCTTCTCGAGGATGATGTTGTCTCGAGGATGATGTTGAAGAAGTCACATGACAGTGAGTGGCCTTGTCTAAAACCTTTTTTGACACTAAAGGTCTCTGTGAGTTCGTTACCGACCTTGAGGGAGTAGCGAGAATTCTCCGTCGTCATCCTACCCAATCTGGCGAGCCTCGAATTGAGGCGAGATCTGCGGCCTTTAAATCGACGAATAGGTGGTGAGTGTCGATTTGCACTTCTTGGGTCTTATCCAGGATCTGCCGTAAAGTGTAGATCTGGTCTATCGTGAAATTCCCTGGCCTGAAACCACACCGATAGGGACCTATTAGGTTATGGACAAACGGTTGCAAAAGCTTACACAATGCGCCAGGGAGGATCTTGTATGCGATCTTAAGAAGACTAATCCCTCGGTAGTTGTCAGTCAAAGGGGTCTCCTTTCTTGTGAACCGGGAAAACGACGTCGAGATTCCACTCATCGAGTATGCTTTCCTCCGACCATACCTTACAGATGAGCTTGTGCATGGGCGCACAAGTCATCTCTAGCTCCTTTAAATAGTTGTGCGGGTAGTCCGTCCCCTCCAGCAGCTTTGTTCGACTTCAGCTTGGATATTGCTTTCTTTACCTCGTCTAAGTCGGGTTGACGGAATGCTAGTCTATTATCGTCCAAATTGAGTGTAACATTCTGCCTAACAGCGGGATTTGGGTCGTCATCGCCGTTAAAGAGTCTGCAGAAATGATCCTACCAGATTCTCAGCACAGACTGCGACTCTAACATGAGTTGTCCATTTTGGTCTCGACAGGTTTCGGTCCGAGCCTTGTATCCTCCGGATAGTTGTTTTATCTTTTGGTAAAACTTTCGAAATTCTTTCCTGCCATAACACCTTTCCATTCCCTCGTCCGCGCGCTTCTCATGCTCTTCCTTTTTCCTTCTGAGAAGCCGGTGCTCTTCCCTTATTCTCTGTTCGTAGCCCTCTTTGTTCGATGCAGCGTTGCCTTAGAGGCGTATTGTTTAGCTGCGTGCGCTTGCATGCACTCGTCGTCAACCCTGGGTTCGTTCTGGGTGGCGACATGAAACCCAGCACATCAGAGGCAGCATGTCTGTTTTAACCGAGGTTGATATAGGCGAATTTCACAGTATTAAATATGTTAGGATCACAAGTTAATAATTAATAATTCCGCCTTAATTATCTCAAACATGAAAGATATATAACGTCTTTATCAGCTCAAGATATACTAAATTTTAAACATAGAATCATTGTTAATAATTATAATTGTATGGCGCGATTGTCCACAGGGTGACCATTTGCTTAGAAACTACTCGTGTTGTGCGCGCTTCTGTTCTCTCACGAATAGACTCCGAACAGCAAAGCTTGAGAATCATTTTCTTCGACAGATAATACTCTTTGAGTGTTGTCAGCAGCTCAAAAAAGGTCGTGCCATGAAAAATAAATTCGAGGTGCTCTGCCGGGAATTGAACTTGGACCTTTGGCGTGTGAGCTTCATTACGTCATTACGTCAGTGGCTACATTGTTGCCTTTATGTAATTTTAGTAATAGAATATGTATACAAAAATGCACATATATGTAAAATTATTTAGATATTGTAAAATATGGTAGTATCCTCATAATTTTAAGACTTCACAGCAAATACATTCAAAGTTAAAAAAAAGTTATGAATAAATTTAACGTAAAAATTAAATGAACAAAGTAAAAATTAAGTGTAAAAATTTAAGTCTTTAAAGTCAGTTTGCTGTTTTCTAAATAATGTTTACACTGCAAGGTAGTTTGGCTTACGTTTTTAATCAAATTGCGTTTTATGTTAAATACATTTATGAACTTATGCATGTTCATGCATATTACTTATAACGCGGCTAGCAATTGACGCTTCTGCTCAAAAACTTTCTGATTGACTCTCGACGTCATTCAAACTGCTATATCGTAAAAATGATAAACCGGTTTCTATTAAATTTTGGTAGATATGGATCCAGCTTTCCTAGCTAAAATTTAAAGTCTCCAACGATACCAGAACCCGCCATATTGATTATTTCCCCAAGAACTGTCGATGCCTCAATAACTTTGTCTTTGAAGCCTCTCCTAATCTGACTTCTGAATTTACCTTAGAAGTACCCGTGCTTTCAAGTAATTGACGCCGAAACTTTAAAGGAATCTAAAATGTTACGTACTTCAAATGAACAAACACCGCCAAATCATATAAACATAAAATCCGCTCAGTAATCATTACGAACTCTTAACAGGAAATTCCTACTGGAAACTCTACAAAACTGCTCCATCACATGGCAACAGCGGTCAATTGAAATGTGTGAATCTGTGAGTTTCCTTGATTATTTCTTTTCACAAGATATGTATGCCAGCATTGCACTCAAACGGAAATGGCACTAAAAACCCACTCTGTCTAGCTAATGGCAGTTTTTTTTCACTCCAACTTCTTAATAGCGACATTAAGTGACGTTTTGACAAGGGCGCGAGTTAGGTGTGCACGCGTATCACTACGACACTGCGTGTGATTTCAAAACAGTAATTCCATTCAATTCATTTACGACATCGAATCGGCGAGACTTCTGCAAAAGGTCAGAACTAGTTCCCAGCGAGTTAACGTTTAATTCTTTTAATGGAAAATAAGAAGAAGAAAAAATATAAATAACAAAAATTGTTTATGGTCAGATGTGACCTTTTTTCAAGTGAGGGAGATTCAAACTTATTGTGTGGAGGTCTGATGGCCATTTGAAGCGATCACTTAACGAGAATTTTTATGACAGTTGCTAGATGGAGGCTTGAAAAATATTGCGCTGTTGTTGACTAGTAAGTTCATGCGTGGTGGTTTATATGCAAAGTCTTAAGGTTGGCAGAAAATCGTGTGGTAAAATGAAAAAGCCAAGACTCAAGCCGATAAAGTTCACATGTGTTAATCAAGTGCGAAATTTAATATTTCTTTATTTCACATAAAAAATGGGCTGCAACAAGAGGCAATTGGTTCGCTATATTCACTAGCGATCTTTTTGGTTCCACGCGGTATTTAATCGCGTACGTTGATGATTTTATAGCGTACAGATCAGGTCTGAAAATCGTAATGATAAATAACTTGTTGCAGCGTGACTTCGACGAAATTCAGCGATTTTGCGACGATTTGAAGTTGAAAATCAACTTCCGGAAGTGTGAAACTATTCCCCACTATCCAGAGCTTCAAGGGACACGATGAAAAATTGGCGCAAGTTTGGCTGGTTGCAGCCAGGAGGAACTTCTTCTGTTCAGTAGGGCGATCTTCGCCCAATAAGGGACAGAGAACGTCACTTCTACTGGTGGTTGCATCAAAACCAGCACCCGCCACCACTGGTTAACTGACAAAAAAATGGTGCATGCATGCCATGGTCAACACGTATTGATATTGACATAGTTTAGTTTTATTTCTTGGTAAGTTTTAGTTAAGTTTAAATTTAGCATAGGTTAGTGGTTAGGGTAAAGTGGTTAGGATCCCATAACGAAGATCGATGTTTGTTGGCACCCTTAGAGAGAGTTTCTTAACTCTACATTGGATTTTTCCCATGACTACTAGTGAGTCCTAATCTGGTCGTCTACTGTTTCGGCACAGAACTGTAATCGGTCTAAATATTTTTTTCTTTATTCTTATTTCTTTATTCTTTATTGACATATACGAGTATTGGTGCAACAGTCTACAAGGACACAAAGGCATAGCTTCTTCAGCAATAACCGTATTATGCGTGCTACATTTGAGATTTACTATTTGAGTGTTGTCCGCAACTTGAAAATAGTGGTGCTGTGGTATTTGCTAGGCGTTCAGTTCGATATTCGCATCTGTCACTCTTTACTGCGTTAGGATGGCAACGTGCAGATTAATCAAACATTAATCTGAAGCCAAGTGGTGATGTGAATTTTTTATTCCGGTGTTAGAATAACGCAGAAGGGAGAGAGGGTGTTATTTTTATGATTATGTTCGTTTGAGGCCTAATTTGTGAATAGTCATGTTATATGTCAGTCCCGGTCTTACTTCATAGCAAGTATTCTGTCCCACAACGTTAACGAATATAAAACCTCAGTAATATATGATCGGAGGGTGAATGATCAGTGAAATCTCGAATGAGACCCCTTTCATTGCGTCAACTATCGAGGTATCGCCCACAAGATCATTTCTCCCATGTTGTGAGAGCAATTGAAACCGTTTGTCCATAAACTGATAAGTGCTTATCAGTGTGGTTTTAGGCCATGGAAGTTCCATGCTGCCAATCTTGGAAAAGACCCAAGAAGTACAGATTGACATTCGCCACCTATGCGCTTATTTTAAGACCTCATGTGAGAATGGGGACAGGGAAGAGCCAAATGTCACCATGTTTAGTGTCGGCATTCTTTCTAAACTTGAGATTTCCATGGAAAACTCCCGCTGACTTGTCAATGTCGGTAACGAATACACTTATGACTTTAACGTAAAAATGCGTTATCATGTGACTTCTGCAACATCATTCTTTAGAAGTTTTTACGTAACTTTAACCAGAGTCACTATCTTCCAAATTCAGCTTAATTGCTGCATTGATTTGATTTGAGGAATTCCTGTGGCGTTTGCTGGCTTAAACAGATTTGGCGGTATTAATGACAAATCGAAGAACATGCTATTGTTAAGGAAGGACCCACAACATTAACGTCGCGGACAGTGCGTAAGCAGTAAAAACGTGGACGTATTCAAGTACTTCGTCACGTGACAGTGCATCGCCTTGTCTAAAATCTTTTTAGACAACGAACGTCTCGGTGAGTTCGTTACTGACCTTGACGTAACGAGAGTTCTCAATCGTTATCCTACAGAATCTAACGAGTTCGGTAGGAATGCAAAAACTAGACATGGCACTGTATACCTCGCAATGCTATGCACGCTGTCATATGCGGCCTTATAATCGACAAATTAGTGATGAATGTCGATCTGTACTTCTTGAGTTTTTTCTAGGGTCTGCGATGAAGACCCTAGAAAATCTGTGAAGATTTGCTCTATCATGGACTTCTCTGGCCCGAAACCCCACTAATAGGGACCTATCAGGTTGTGGACAAACAGTTTGAGACACTCTTGTGGGCGGTGTTAAAAAGGCTGATCCCTCGATCCCTTTTTGTGGACCTGGCACCATATCATCTGTAAGATATGCTTTCTTCTGACCATATCTTGCAAATGATATGGTGCATGCGCCCAACGATTTCATCTCCAGCTGCTTTAAATCGTTCTGCGGGCAGTTTGTCCACTGCAGCAGCTTTGTTTGACTTCAGCTTCGATCTTGCTATCCTCACTTTGAATACTAACGGAACCTATTTGTCATCCATATGGCAGAACTCACAAGAATGTAGAAACGCGATCGTGATCACAAAAATGAATTTAACGGTTTGCTTTTTACCTTCACACCAAATTTGATATTATTTTGTCAAATCAGTTGGCGTAGAAAAACGGCAAACTGAAAATGCAATTTATCATAAAATTCTGAGACAACCGACAAATTGCCAAGAAAGGCGCGGCAGTTTACATTACGGAAACGACTCTACAGAAGATCTAATGACACCATGTAGTGGGCTAGCAAATGTTTTGTCATGATAATAAAGAAAACACGACAAAACAATCCAATCAAACAACCACCCCAGCGACCAGAATCAAGGCCGTTCCAAACTTGGAGGCAAAGAATTAATTATTAACTCCGTTTTGTAACCAAAGATCACAGTTACATAACATCCACTTGCCGAAAGATTATCATACTCAACATGCCTCTGCTCTAGTATTCTTGATTTTAGCCACAGACATCTGCGAGAGATTATCCGCAAACAGCCGACTCAGGTTCCCACGAGTAGCATCCTTTCACCCAGCGGCGGCGACACTGACCAATCCCACTCGCAGAACTTATGCATAAACAAACCAAAAAGCTGTCTGATTTACATATTCAATCAGCTCGCGTGAGTCCAATTAATAATTCTCCCCTGGAAGTGCCTGGTTGTGTCTAGCAGGGAGCCAGCGACAGCTTCGGAAACAATAAATCTTAAATCTAGAACCAAGCAGAGCGGGCGAACCTAAAAAGATTCGCCTATCAATCCGAAGCGTCTAAAAATTATATTAGAGACACCTTGATAATAAGGCGCGTGTAAAGAGTTATCTCACGGCCGAGCAAATAGACAAAATATGATTCCATAGGGGGAGCGGCAAAAGTTTGGCTCGGATTGACTTGGTACGCGGTACCTGGGATTAATGTCAATTCGCTTGAGGTGAATCTCTTTTGTCGGCATTTTAAGGAAATTAAATTTATGCAGTACAAGCTGCGGGTTATAAATCATCTTCGAAAGCCCGCGAGAGGCAGACCTTGCGGTCATGACTAGACTTTGTGACGCTGAATCATTTTTGTTCGAAAGACCAGCCAATTTGAACTGTGTCGGGTCAGAAACCTTTTCGAGTTTTAGTGAATGGGAGGGCATGCAGATGGTGACATACAAACATCTGTGTTGTGACAGGTTGTAGACTTATTTGGACCAAATAGGATAAGTGCTAACCTAACATTTTCTCGTTTGAAGAACCAGTTGGTGGTGCGGGTGGACTGGTGGTATGATTTATGCTAGTGTTGTTCAACTTACATACGTCAACGTACTTACACAAAATTAAAATGTTGTAACAATAATAAACACTGTTGGCCCAAATTCGAATAACGAATAACCGATTTTATTTTAATCATCAAATATATATATATATATTGGATGCGCAACAGGGGGACTAGGGTGCAGTTTTTTCATCAGCCACTAGTGGAGTGCGCGCTCAAGAGTAGGCCTGCAATTTGTTACTGACTCCGAAAGATAAAGTTAAAGAAGCTTTTGCATGGAAAATGATTACCCTTTGAATGTTATCAGCAGTTCGTAAGGTGTGGGGCCGCGAAAAGTCTGAGTTGTGCCGTCCGGGAATTGAACCTGCGCATTCGCAATGTGTGTGCCTCACTCTACCCTCTACACCACGACAGTCACTTGTGCAAAGGTCAATGTGCATGTCAACTCGCAGATGTCGCCATCTATTGATGGGGTTACAGATTAACCCCAAAACTCATACATGCTTCGTCGATAAGGCCAATTTAATGGACTTTTAAAAACTTTTACATTAATGGAACATGTCCGACAGGACTTTCACACATTTCCTATGGAAGCGGTATACCGGTATAAGGTGAGCGTCAAGATACAAATGTCTCGATAGGGAACATTTGTTGTGAACGAGCCCTTATTGTTTTTTGTTTGTTTGCTATGACATCTGTGAAAAATATCTAGTATACATCAAGTCATTGAACAGACATCATATTTTTCATTGTGTTAAAAATGTCGAATTTTGTACCAGAAAGTGATGATTGGCGGATAGCATTAATTTTTTGTTTTCATTTGAAGAAAAGTGCTGCAGAGTTGCATCGAATGCTAGTCGAGGCATATGGTGATCATTCTCTATCAGAAGCAACATGCAAAAGATGGTTTCAATGGTTCAGAAATAATGATTTTAATGTGAGAAATGAAGAACGTGGAAGACCACCAAAAAAGTTTGAAGACGCCGAATTGCAAACGATATTGGATGGAGATGACACTTTGAGTTAAAAGCAAAAGGCAGCAATATTAAATGTTGCACAAAAAACAATTTCTGACCGTTTAAAAGCTATGGGAAAGATCCAAAAGTGTGGAAAATGGGTGCCACATGAATTGAATGAAAGACAAATGGAAAACCGAAAAAACACTTGTAAGATTTTGCTTCAAAGACACGAAAGAAAATCGGTTTTGCATCGGATTGTTACAAGCAATGAAAAATGGATTTATTTTAAGAATCCTAAATGGAAAAAATTATGGGTTAATCTGGGACAAACATCAACATCGACTGCAAATCCAGATCGATTCGGCAAGAAGACAATGCTGTGTGTTTGGTGGGAGCAGAAAGGTGTGCTGTACCACGAGCTTCTAAAATCTAGTGAAAACGTTAATACTGATCGCTACCGGCAACAAATGATCAATTTGAACCATGCATTGATCGAAAAACGACCAGAATGGGCCAGAAGACATGGCAAGGTAATTTTGTTCCATGACAATGCACCTGCACACAAAGCAAAACCGGTTCAGGATACAATTAAAACACTTGGCTGAGAGCAGCTACCCCACCCGCCGTATTCACCAGACTTGGCTGCTTCCGACTACCATTTGTTTTCATCGATGGCACACGCATTGGCTGAGCAGCACTTTGATTCCTCCGAGGAGGTCGAAAATTGGGTGTCTGATTGGTTTGCTTTAAAAGACAAACAATTTTATTGGCGTGGTATTCACAAATTGCCAAAAAGGTGGTCAAAATGTGTAGAAAACAATGGCCAATATTTTGAATAAAATGTTTTTACTTTCCCATGAATAATTTGTGTTTTACTTAAAACAAAAAACGAGCACTTCATACCGGTATACCTGATAAATTAAATAATATAATATAATTTTATGTATAAATTTCTGTATTATAAATTTTGTTATTTTGAATATTGTATTAGGGTTATATTTTTTACATGATTTTGAGCATTTCGATGTAATTTTTTGATCAACACTCGATGATATTCATGAAACTCAATAAAACACGAAAAATCTGGTTCACCCAGTTCGAAATCTTGATGGGTAATGTAACTAATAGGATTTTTAGGTATATAGAACTTAGAAATGGAATAAAACAAAAATGGTTTGTTTTTAATTTTGACATAAAATCTTCTTCAAATTGTACTAGCTTCTAACAGCTAATCTGGTGGTTAAATTTTCAACGACATTTTCAACATTTGTGTCCGTATATAAATTACGCGTCGAGTGTTATCATTCAAGTGGTCAATGGTTTTGGGCTTATCCGACAGAAAATCGTCAAACTTTTTTAGATCACAACATCTTTAAGACCAATTCGCTTGTCCGTAACGAGAAACTATGCGGTTACCAAACGTTTCCTTCAATAAATTAACTGAGGCACGATATGTGTGACGTTGAAAGCACCGCTCCAGCAGGTTGTTTAATTGATGAATCATGCGTCTACAACTGTTACAATTGACTGTATCTTTCTAGCCAAAATCGTTTTATAAGAAATAAAGACGATAGAGCACAAAAAACTGGGAATGTAGCGGTATTTAAATTTACACTTGAGGAAATACGACAGTTTCGTTTACTGACGTTTTCCTCCAACCAAAAGTGACTTTCACTTCTAATCAAAATTGACTATAAAAATTGGAATTAACGAAAATATTGTTTAAGACCTATTCATCAGATCTACGCTTTGCCAGATGATCTTGTAGTTTCGTGTTAAAAATAGAATAGAAATAGAACTAAACTAAAGTCCTTTTAAATATTTAACTTACTGCAGACGTATTGATAGAAAAGCAGTGCCATGCCCATTAATATTTCCAACACTTGAGTATTGCAAACATGAAGGATGACAAAAAAAAACTTGGGAAAAACACTCTCATAGGTAGTTTAGAAAGGCTTCCAATAAAGCTTATAGGAATAAAGTGCTTATGGAAATCAACGTTGTTTGCTTTGATTTCTTTGGACACCAGTTTACCAGATCCATTTAATCAAATGGTGCTACAATTTAAAGAATATACGTTGCTGCGTATAGCAATTAAAAAAAAATAATAATAAAAATAACTTGTTGTGAATTATATTGAAAGAAGAAAGTTCCCATAAAAATTTTAAATTTCTCGCCCAGAGACCATATTTATGGTTTTTACGAAAAAGACTGTTCTAAAAACTAAGTCTGAGTAAACGGACAAATAAATTCTTCTTAATTGAACAGTCAATCGACGCGTACGTCTTTTCATTTCGCTCCGTCGATAAATTTGCCAGCTGATTGCTTGAAAGCACAACGACCCTTTCTAATAGGGTTCGTTGATTTTTGTGGTCTCGTGTACACAACATTAAAAATTCGTGGTCGACCACCATTTAAATCGTATATTGCCGTATTTGTGTGTTTTTCGTCCAAGGATATACATTTTGAATTAACCACGGATTTATCCTTCGATTCTTTTTTTTCTGCCCTTAAAAGGCTCATCGCTCGTCGAGGACTTCCGAGGATCATACACTGCGACAACGGGACGCACTTCGGGGAGAGGAAGCTGCAGGAAGCCAGGATGCAGTTTAAGCGAGAACGGGAGATGTTCACCGATTCGCAGCAGAGGAAGGCTTCAACTTTGCCTTCATTCCGCCTAGAGCTCCTCATTTCGGCGGTTTGTTGGAAGCGGGAGTGAAGTCGGCGAAGTGTCTACTGCAGCGGGCCACAGGAAGTGCACTCCTAAAGAGCGAGGAACTACTAACAGTTATCGCCGAAGTCAAGGCGGTGCTAAATTCAAGACCAATCGCAACCCTCAGCACGGATCCCAACGACGGCGAGGCGCTCACACCCGCGCACCTCATAATAGGAAGCCCTCTCAGAGCGCTGCCACTAGAGCCCCTGCCGGAACTCGCAACAAGCTGCTTAAAAAGATGGCAGGTTGTATGCTTTCTCAAGCAGCAGTTTTGGCAGAAGTGGTCAAGGGATTACCTGACGAGTCTGCAAGGTCGCAGGAAGTGGGCACAGGAGCAACCCAATCCCGTGATCGGAAAAGTTGTCCTTGTCCATGAAGACAACAGCCCGCCACAACAGTGAACAACAGGACGAGTGGAGACGGTCGTCGCAGGGCAGGACGGAAAGGTCAGAGTCGTAGATGTAAGGACCAGAAGCGGCGTAATAAGACGCCTCATAGTTAAGTTGGCAGTGTTTTCATTAGAAGAAGAATGTTGAAGTCTATAGCCCTTCAACGCCACCGGTGTTGAGTATAGCAATTAAAAAAAAATTAATAAAAATAATAATAAAAATGACTTATTGTGAATTATACTGGAAGAAAAAAGTTCCCATAAAATTTTGAATTTCGCGCCTAAGAGACCATATTTATTGTTTTGCGAAAAACTCTGTACTAAAAACTAAGCGGTCCGAGATAACAGACAAATAAATTCTTTTTAGTTAAACTGTCATTCGATGCGCACGTCTTTTCTTTTCGCTCCGCCGATAAAATTTGTAACGATACAAAAGTAAACTTCTAATAATCTGCAAAAAAGCTTGCAGAACTTTCATATGTTAACATCTGAATTGCTTGATAGCTTGAGATTGTTGGAAAAATTCTAAACGTCAATTTAAACTGTCAGCGAAAAAATAGCAACAAAATTTGTCACGCATTGTTTTCCCCACCGCTAGTCATAAACACAGCATCGGCAACGGATATCGAATCGATCGTTTATGCCATCACTCAAATAAAATTTCCGACGATCTATTAAATGTCAATTAGCGATTCGATTCGTTATTATTTTATTTGCTCGCTTGCCACCTGGTACAAGAACTGTCAATAGAACCAACAGTGACCATAGCCACCACTAAAACAAAACAAAGTCCCCAATGGATGAATTATACAATCCGGACTAAGTTGCCGCACACGTGTTCGTCTTTGCGCAGCCTCCCCGGCCATTCTCCGCTCGCTAATGATGATTCACTGGTGAAATTTGATATTCTAATGCGAAACCTCTTAGAGCCTTCGATGCCTCTGCGTCCACGCGTGCGATCAATCATCTATGTATTTTGGCCCAAACCGGTGATTTGAATCGATGTCAGAACCAGTCGGTAGATTCGCATTCAACTCCAGCCGCGCCGAGGGGATTTCATTGATCCCACTGATGACTTGGCCTCTGTCGACATTTTGGCGATCGCTTGACTTGACGACATGTAGTCTGTGCGAAGTGCTGTGGATGCTAACTATGACCGGTTTCTAGACACTTCTTCATAGCGATTTCGTGGACAAATGCGGTTTACGTGATGTTCTTATTTTTTTTTTTTTATCTTAGACTTCCTGGCATGGGGAAAGGTCTGCGGTTCTGGGACCGCTCGGACCGTTCTTAGTGAACGTTTTCGATTAAGAAGTGTGTATTAATTTCGTATCACTCTGTCGGTAAGGGCAGTTCTCTGAACTATTCTCCACCGGTCTTTTAATTTGGCTTTGTTTTGTGGATTCTTGGTCGGTGTTGGACTGGATTTGGCATTCGATTTTTTTCAGGGCAAACGAGTTTTTTTTGGTAACTTCGTATTAAAGTTGATAGATTTGCAGAACATTAATTTAGTTAGTGAAAGTAGTTCTATTCGTCGAATTTGTTTAGCATAGATGAGAAGTTTGCGTAGGAAGGGTACACGTAAACTAGACAGATCATAAATACTAAAATGTTGCAAAAGTGTGTTATATATGGTTGAATTTATTTCACTACTTACAACTTGGCTTGACTGTCTGCAGTGACAATGGAACTAGGGGTAAAGTAGCGTGGTAATACACCTAAGTGTATACACTAATTACTTTTGATCTTAACACTTCTGCTTGCTGGAGTATGTCTCACCATGTTAATCGCATGTTCATTGCTAGTCTCTTCTGTATGCTTCTGTCAATAGAGAAAACCGAAATTGGCCTCTCATACCTGTGTAGTTGATGTGCTCTAAGTCTCTGAACCCAGTGAACAGTAGCAAAAAAAGGTGGGACGTCAGGAAGTTATCAAAGAAGTTGAAACTGATATCCTGGTCTTATTGTAGTCATTTAGACGAATAGTGCAAGTAAGCATGATGTCAAACAAGCATCACTGAAGTGTTCTCCTACTCCAAAAATCTTTGAAAAAGGGAGAGCAGCAGCCTTTCAAAAAAGCAAACAATGAATGATATGGCAAGAAAGGAAATGTTTCTAAAAACTGAAAAAGTGAAACGGGTGACAGAATTAAAAAAAAATAATCCTGAAGAGTCATTTATGTGACTTTTGAATGTGTCTCCTGCAAAAAAATCAAGGTTGAGGAGCAGGGCATTGAACTATTTGAAGCAGCTGGAAGTGATCTAGAAGGGTGTCTGCATCTTTAGAAGATAAGATAAGAGAAACGCCTGGATCATGGGCAGAACCACAATGTAGTTTGTCAGGCCACTAAAAAGAAAATCGCCATGATTGAATAAAATTCTTGAATATCTGAAATCACTGACAATCATATAAATGATTATGACTTTTCCTGTTCAATTTCATACAATTTTGATTAATACATCGGCCCATTTGCAAAAGAAGAAGAAAAAGAGGAAGAAATTGCAGCTGAAGCCAATTGAATGCATGTTTAATGAAGTTTATGGTGATTCTGCTGCGACGGAGAAATCACGCAGAGTGATTTCGAGGCTCTAAAAGTGATGATTTTAAGGTTGGAGGAAAAGAACGTTTTGGCCAGACTAAAATGTTTGAAAATGAGGAGTTGGAGGCTTTACTGCAGTAAGATTCGTGCCAAGTGCAAAGTGCACTCAATAAATTAAAAAAAATCCTTTCGTTTAAAGAAATTCGGATTTTGGGTGTCGTATGAGTTGAAACCAAGAGATGTTGAAAGGAAATTTTTTTGAAAGACATCAGAGGAAGGGATATTTGCACCGGATTACATGCATATGGTGAGACCAGACGAGTGTGGTGTACTATGAGCTGCTAAATGGTTGGATTGAAGTCAGAGAGGGCTAAAATTACTTGAGAGTTGGAAAAAAGCATTCGCATCTAAAGAACATTTTAAGTGATAAATTCTTTACGTTCTTTCCATTAAACAAAATTTAACACAAAATACAAACCGAATTAATTTTTACTGTAACTGCGCAGTGTGGTTTTAAATCAGGAAAATCCACTAAAGAACAGTTGCAGTAATTAACCACAGAAGAGAAATTGACCACAGAAGTGCACAAAAATATTTTTTTTAAAAATCTTGCATCCATTTGCAAATATAGATTTGATGGAATAAAAAAACAAATTGATTGGAAGAGAAAATAATTGTAAAGTCAGTACAGTGATAACTAAAATTAGAGTATCTGTGTCAATTGTCCTGCCCTTGTTTAAATATTTTTCTTAAGCCCATGGCCGTATTCTTTATTAAGGTTTCTGTCCCTATCCTCATCAAGTTCTTGTAAAGTATTTCTATAAATCATTTTGGAGGGTGCAGCCCAAGTCCTTGTCCATGTGGCACAACAATTTCTTCTGCAATTGCTGGTGTTATTCGCAGTCTCAGTTCTTGTGAAAGTGTTTATATATGTCTATGTCCAAGCTTTTTTTCAAAAACTTAAAAATGCGGAAACTCAAGTCCTTGTTGAATTTTTTTTATTTCAATTATTACATTTATCTCTGCCTTATACGATCCCGCATAGATCAGTGCCTCAAGCAAAATGCAAGCTGTCTTCAATTATTTCAAGTTAGCGGACATCTTAGGCGCGGATGATCTCTGTTACATTGTCCCAGTCCCAGAACTTAAGCAGGAGAGTAAATAATCCGTCTCCTGTTTCAGTTCTTACATGGTTTTATAAAAAAAGGGGTTCTTCTCAGTTTCTCCCTGTGTCCCGAAGAAGAATTGTTGCTTTTAAAAAACAACTGAATGTAACTTTAGAATACTTTTTATTTTAAGAATGTGTTTTAAAAGTCACATGACAGTGTGTGTTTCGTTTTTACAAGCGAGAGCTATAAATCGTCATCTTACAAAGGTATACCGGCATGAGCGTCAAGATACAAATGTCTCGATAGGGAACATTTGTTGTGAACGAACCCTTACTTTTTTTTTTGTTTGTTTGCTATGACATCTGTGAAAAATATTTAGTATATATCAAGTCATTGAACAGACAACATCATATTTTTTCATCGTGTTAAAAATGTCGAATTTTGTACCAGAAAGTGATGATTTGCGGAAAGCATACATATTTTGTTTTCATTTGAAGAAAAGTGCTGCAGATGCGCATCGAATGCTTGTCGAGGCATATGGTGATCATGCTCTATCAGAAGCAACATGCAAAAGATGGTTTCAATGGTTCAGAAATAATGATTTTAATGTGAGAAATGAAGAACGTGGAAGACCACTAAAAAAGTTTGAAGACGCCGAATTGCAAACGATATTGGATGTAGATGACACTTTGAGTCAAAAGCAAATGGCTGCAATGTTAAATGTTGCACAAAAAACAATTTCTGACCGTTTAAAAGCTATGGGAAAGATCCAAAAGTGTGGAAAATGGGTACCACATGAATTGAATGAAAGACAGATGGAAAACCGAAAAAACACTTGTAAAATTTTGCTTCAAAGACACGAAAGAAAATCGGATTTGCATCGGATTGTTACAAGCAATGAAAAATGGATTTATTTTAAGAATCCTAAACGGAAAAAATCATGGGTTAATCTGGGACAACCATCAACATCGACTGCAAAATCAGATCGATTCGGTAAGAAGACAATGCTGTGTGTTTGGTGGGACCAGAAAGGTGTGCTGTACCATGAGCTCCTAAAACCTAGTGAAACCGTTAATACTGATCGCTATCGACAACAAATGATCAATTTGAACCATGCATTGATCGAGAAACGACCAGAATGGGCCAGAAGACACGGCAAGGTAATTTTGCTCCAAGACAATGCACCTGCACTCAAAGCAAAACCAGTTCAGGATACAATTAAAACACTTGGCTGGGAGCACCTACCCCATCCGCCGTATTCACCAGACTTGGCTCCTTCCGACTAGCATTTGTTTTCATCGATGGGACACCCATTGGCTGAGCAGCACTTTGATTCCTTCGAGGAGGTCGAAAATTGGGTGTCTGATTGGTTTGCTTTAAAAGACAAACAATTTTATTGGCGTGGTATTCACAAATTGTCAGAAAGGTGGTCAAAATGTGTAGAAAACAATTGCAAATACTTGGAATAAAATGTTTTTACTTTCCTATTAATAATTAGTGTTTTATTTTCAAAAAAACCGGTATACCTGGTGTCTCTCTTTAAGGATCCGCCACACCGTACAAATTTGATCTACAGTCTAATATGTAATACATTACAGTTAGATTCAAACTGATGAAATGCTACATGCACCAAATAATGTCCAGTTGCTTCAAACGGTTTTTTGGGTAAACGTTGTTTTTACTTCTCGAGGTTTCATCCTCGAGAAGATCGTGCGTAACTCACAAGTCAACACCAGAGGCACGATCTTCCAAAAGTCAGTTCAACTGTTAGCTTACGCTGATGACATTGACGTGATTGGACGAACACAGCGAGCCGTCAATGAGGCGTTTGCTGGCATTGAAGCGGAAGCGGCTAAAATGGGTCTTGCGGTAAATGAGGGCAAAACGAAGTACATGCTGTCATCAAGGAAGGACACACAACATCGACGTCTCGGACGGAGCGTCACACTAGGCAGCAGAAACTTCGAGGTAGTTAAGGACTTCGTCTACCTCGGCTCCGCGGTAAATAGGGACAACAACATCAGTACCGAAATCAAACGCAGAATCACTCTTGCCAACCGCTGTTTCTTTGGGCTCAAGAGGCAATTGAGTAATAAAGCCCTCTCTAGAAGGACTAAACTAGCTTTATATAACAGCTTGATCATCCCCGTTCTACTATATGGCGCAGAATCTTGGACGTTAGCAAAGGCGGATGAGGAAGCCCTTAGTCTTTTCGAGAGAAAAGTTTTGCGTGCGATTTTTGGTCCTGTTTGCGTTGATGGCATCTGGAGGAGAAGATTTAATGACGAACTCTATAGGCTGTACAGCGACATGCGCCTGGTTAAGCGTCTACGGATACAACGCTTAAGATGGCTAGGCCATGTAGAGCGTATGGACACCACTGCTCCGGCCCGAAAAGTCTTTGAATCCGAGCCATTGGGACAACGCAACAGAGGACGACCTAGACTGAAGTGGCGTACACAAGTGGAGAAGGACCTCAACCAACTTGGAGTGCGCAACTGGAGACAGCTGGCGAAAGATCGTGCTGGCTGGAGAGGCGTGTTGGTTGAGGCCCAGGTCCACCACGGACTGTAGCGCCACAAGAAGAAGAAGTTGTTTTTACTTTGCCTTATTCCGAGCGACGTAATTTTTGTCTAATACCATCTAAAATTCGCGAAGCGTTCTGCTTCACCTTGTAATGTGCTCTGGTGCTGCCATTCAATAGCGTTTGTTCTGTTTGCTCCCTTTTAAACAAACAGGCTGATTTATAACTACAACGATTTGCTGTAGGCGGTCATATTTTAATGGCGAAGCGAGTTATTCGTTTTGTCAAAAAATGATTTCATAGCGACTAGTGTGGGACTTTGTTTGTTTTAGACAATTGAAGCAAAAATCGACTGCGGACATATTTGAGATTCAAATCGGATTGAGGAACCAAAAATTATTTCCCATATCTTACGAAAATTATTCTCCATTCACCACCCAGGCCCACCCCATTCACGTTAAGATTACAGCACGTACCAGATGAATAATGATGAGAAGAAAGGCGTTCCCGCCAAACAAAAGCCTAATAAAAATGGAAAAATTATTTGCTATTTGACAACCGATCAAGGTCAATTGGTATAAGTTGTAGCTGCTGTGCGCCTTCCCATTCACACAAGCGTAGCTGTGGCCACTAGCTTCCTAATAGGAACTGAAATTCACTATGACTCACAGCTCTGAATTGTAGGACGAGTTATGGTGTGTGAAGATTGTCGTTCCTCATTTAAGGCCATTTATAAAACTGTTATGCAAATATGGTTTTATTTGGTGGTTTGTTAGAATTTCTAAATATTTCCATGTCCAATATTTGCTCAAAAGGGCTGATGAAAAAATCACAACAAATTTTGACTGATGAACGACTTTGTCCTGAATTTAAAACAAAGTGGAAAAACAAACACAAGCAATAAATAAATTGAAGAAATATTCGAAATTACCTGAAGAGGTATGTATGTACATTGGTGTCAATGATTATCACCATTAGCATACCAAGGGATATACATGGGAGCGGCTTGTAGTGCGCACATCTAACTGCCCTATGAAATCAAATCAAGTTTTTTTAAATGTGACGTAATTGTCAATTGGTTCTGCGTCACATATTCACTGGTTTCAAAGAAGCGAGCTTGATAAGGCCTCCAAGCCTCTTTGTCTTAATTATTAATGTTTCATTTTTGTAATTGTAAACGTTTAATTTTGGGTTGGCTATTTTAAAAGTAAGGACATGAGATTCAATAAATTGACATTCAGCCAATCATCCATCTTCTTTTCTTCTTTTCAATTCATTTTTATTCACTAATTCATATCAAACTTACATACTAGACAAAAATGTTTAAAACTAGTTGGACGAACATTGTTATTACTACTAACTTACTGGCCCTAGGCGGGCACTCTAAGCTAAACTTAATCTTAAACTATGTCTTTCGACTTAACCTAACAATTCATGTACAAATAACGATTAAGAAAATTGCAAAAAACTTAATATCAGAACATTTTTACTAAAACTTATATACTTACTTACACACTACCTTAAAATAACACTTGATGTAACTAAAATATACATACGTACTTATAAGCATGTCTATAAATATTAATATACACATGTATATAAACATGCTTTAAAATATGTACATAAGCATACACATGAGTACACACAGGTGTACATATTCTTCTTCTTCTTGTGGCGCTACAGTCCGGGGTGGACCTGGGCCTCAACCACCATGCCTCTCCAGCCAGCACGATCTTTCGCCAGCTGTCTCCAGTTGCGCACTCCAAGTTGGTTGAGGTCCTTCCCCATTTGTGTGCGCCACTTCAGTCTAGGCCGTCCTCTGTTGCGTTGTCCCAATGGCTCGGATTCAAAGACTTTTTGGGCCGGAGCAGTGGTGTCCATACGCTCTACATGGCCTAGCCATCTTAAGCGTTGTACCCGTAGACGCTTGACCAGGCGCTTGTCGCTGTACAGCCTATAGAGTTCGTCATTAAATCTTCTCCTCCAGATGCCATCAACGCAAAGAGGACCAAAAATCGCACGCAAAACTTTTCTCTCGAAAAGACTAAGGGCTTTCTCATCCGCCTTTGCTACCGTCCAAGATTCTGCGCCATATAGTAGGACGGGGATGATCAAGCTGTTATATAAAGCGAGCTTAGTCCTTCGAGAGAGGGCTTTATTACTCAATTGCCTCTTGAGCCCAAAGAAACAGCGATTGGCAAGAGTGATTCTGCGTTTGATTTCGGTACTGATGTTGTTGTCCCTGTTTACCGCGGAGCCGATGTAGGCGAAGTCCTTGACTACCTCGAAGTTTGTGTGACGCTCCGTCCGAGACGTCGATTTTGTGTGTCCTTCCTTGATGACAGCATATACTTCGTTTTGCCCTCATTTACCACTAGACCCATTTTAGCTGCTTCTGCTTCAATGCCAGCAAACGCCTCATTGACGGCTCGCTGTGTTCGTCCAATCACGTCAATGTCATCAGCGTAAGCTAACAATTGAACTGACTTCTGGAAGATCGTGCCTCTGGTGTTGACTTGTGAGTTACGCACGATCTTCTTGAGGATGATGTTAAAGAAGTCACATGACAGTGCGTCGCCTTGTCTAAAACCTTTTTTGACATTGAAGGTCTCGGTGATTCTCAGTGTGTTCGGTACCTTTACTTTAAAACTACCTAAGATATGTAGGTCGGCCATAGGTTGCAGCTGATGGATACCCATATAGTCCGCTGCAAAACAGAGACCGACTGCATCCCATAAAGGGATCTGTACTACACTTTCTACCCTTTCTACCGCGGGTCTAAAGGGTTCGACGCTAGAGTTCTCTCCCTACCCAGCCACCAGAATTTTCGATGCTGCATTGCAACATCCCGAATATCCCGCCTTGACACCGCCGTACTATCATCTATCATAGAAGTTTCTGAAAACATATACTTTTCTTTTTTTGGAGGTTTGGAAACACTACACAGGAACGCTCAGACTCAAAAATCAGTCCAGTTTAATACAAGGCAGTAACCTAAATTTAATAATACCATATTTGTGCAACAAAACCTGAATTTCCAAATTCGACCATATCACCACTAACAGCCGCCACCTGAATCAAGCAAAGGTGAGACAATGACCGTAGAAGTCTTCTGCAGTATGTTCACTTTCGCTATAGTCGTCTTAGAAGGTTTCATCACTTAGCCCAAACATATTTGAGTTCTTAGCGAATGTAAAGTTTGTCGTGAATGTGAAACAAGTCGTCTGCAGTCTTTTTTGTCTAGATATAACAGAAATGTCCGTGCACAGAGTCCACCTGGAGGTTCATGCCATCTCTGGTTATGTTGACAAGAGACCCAAGAGAACAAACTGTTGGTGGAAGCCCTGACTAAGGACGCAGGCTGTCCCAAGGTTGCTTTGGGTTCTTTGAGTGTCTCTTGATCCTTGTCTAGTATGTAATCTTGTTTTCCATAATTCCGCCATGCTTTAGAAACCAAACGGATATAGTCTGCCGATACAGTTGAGGGAAGACTTTAATTCCCGATTTGACTTAGGACTATTTGAAGGGTTTGAGTAGGGTCTTAGACACAGCTGTCGCTACATAACCAAATTAGTCACCACTCCATTTGTTCTTCACAATACAATTAGCAGTCATTAGGATCGCAAATATCCGCTAAGAAAGTCCACGCAAGGTCACGTTAAGAGGTGCGAAGTCTAATGCTGTCGTTCCCCAAAGCGGCCCGATGTGCAGTCCCCTGAATCGTCTTAGAGCCGTCTGTGAACATCAGATTACATTACCTTCCTGACTCAGTTTTTGGTTAAAACCAATCCTGGACCCAAGGACTTTTTATATTCGCATCCGATTTCACATCTGTCAGTCTGGTCTCATAGGAGATGACGTGCTCATGGTCATAAAAGCTCCAGCACGAGTAACTCGCTGACATGTTTTTAGTCAGAAGACGGCCTTGATTGTGTATCCTCTGTTGTGAAGATTAAGGAAAAGAGTATTCATAGATGCATCAAGAGCGAAGCCATGTTTACTAGGAAAAACATGAACATATTTAGAAATGAAGTTAAGGTTCAGCTGATCATTTCGGGATAGTGTACCTAAACATCTTGAGAAAATATTCTTATGTTGAATTTCAATTAAAATGGTTTCGATCATTCTGGCCAAATTAGTTTTGCTTGATTGGTCCGAAATTGTAAGCGAATTTTGAAACTCTGAAAATATAATTTTGTGGAGACTATTGACAGCATCTAAAATTGTGACCATTGACAGACATATGTTCTCATATAAAGTTATCAAAAATATGAAAAATATTAAGCACAAGCCATAATCGCCTCAATCAATTTATCAGGGTTTTTAGGAGAGCAGATTAAAGTTTTAGATAAAATGGTAATTTTAAAATTTTGAATATGAAAAATAACTACATATGTCTTTTTGTATAAAATATAAAACTGATTATTTTTATGTTTATTAATTACTAAGGAGTAATTAATATTAAAACGAATTGAACTTGACAAAAAATTCAAGTACGGGAAAAGAAATTACTAAAACACGGGAAAAAAAATTAATAAATAATTTAATACAGGCTAAAAAAGTTATGCTATACGATATGGATATGATGATGAAATAATACAAGTTATTAACCCCTTTACAAAGTTGTCATACTCATAATGTAAAACAAGTAGTGGTATTGAATCCTACTTATGTTTTGTTATTTGTGAGAATTAAGATCCAAAGGAGCGGCATTATAAGCCTTAACGAAAATGCCTCTCCAGTCAGCACGATATTTCGCCAGCTACCTGCAGTTTCGCACTACAAGTTGGTTGAGACCTTTTTTCACGTGTTTGCGCCACCTTAGTCTAGGCGGTCCTGCGTTGCGTTTTAGGGATTTTAACTGGTCACTATGCTTCCTCGATAGTGACGTGGATGCCGCAACTGATATGATTACAAAAATAATTTTGACAGGTATGAAATCCTTCATTCCTCACAGTGTGAAGAGTATCAAACCGAAGACAAACGCGTGGTAGGACTCGAGCTGAAAAGAAGGCATCAGGTTGAGAGAAATAATACTCCGGACTTTCAAAGCCAACCCTTCTGAGGAAAACCGGAAGAAATTCAAAAAGGCCCGATATGATTGCAATGCTATAATAAGACGTGTTAAATTCTCTTATGATCAAAAGTTGAGGTAAAAAGTGCTGTAATGTCCCAAGGGAAGCAAAAACTTTTGGTCAATCGTAAGAAACGTAAAGAATTCTGCCTCGCCTTCAATTCCAACGCTCATTTGCAATGACATTCTAGCTGTCAGCTCTTTGGACAAAGCAAATCTGTTAGCTGCGCATTTTGCAGCTAGTTCAACGCTTCCAGATTGCGCTTTGTACGCGCCTGTACTCGAGAGCGTAAATTTTTTCATGGGACAAGCCTATTTTCACATTCGTACAGTTGCAAGAGTACTTCAAAATCCAGCACAAATCCGCTGGCAAAACTACTGCGTAAGATTCCATTTGTCCTACTCTTTAGTGCTCTTTCCGAGTAAGTGGAAAACAGCATTTGTCCAGTCTGTCCCTAAAAAGGGCAAATCATCATCACCCTCCTCCTACTGACCCACAGCACTTACATCTCTACCTTCCAAGGTCATGGAAATGCTGATAAGTCGTCAGTTTATGAAATATCCCGGAAGCTTCTTAATGACCGGCAATACGGCTTCCGCAGCAATAGGTCCACTGCCGATTTGATGGCTTTTCTCACCGAAAAATGGAACCAATCATTGCACGATGTAGGAGAAAGCAAGATCGTTGCACTTGATATTTCAAAAGCATTTGACAGAGAGAGTGCTTTTGGCGTTGATCAAGCTCTTCTTCAATAGATCAGAAATTACCTTTCGAACCGTTCAATACAAGTTGTATTGGATGGGTTCAAGTCTGATATTCACCACATTAATGCTGGTGTTCCCCAGGGCTCTGTTTTGTCTCCGACACTCTTCCTCATTTTTATTAATGATCTCCTGTCTGTCACTTCTTATTCAATTCACTCCTTTGCTGATAACAGCACCCTCAGCTTTTTATATTCGTGCCTCGGCTTTCAGTCCTCCTCTTCGGCCATTGACTTGAAACGGCAGCGTATGTTAAGCTCATTAAATACCAATCTTGACAGCATATTTGATTGGGGTAAAAATAATAGAGTGGAACTTGATGCTTCCAAAACTCAGTGCTGTCTACTATCTCAAAACAACCTGCCATTATCTATGAATGACTCCTGTATTGTTGAAACTGAACGACTTTCCATCCTCGGTACGAATACGTGGATCAACTTAACACTTAGTTGGAACGATCACATATTCGAGATCGCCAAAAATGCAGCGAAATGTCTAGGTTTCTTAAAGTTATGTAAGTAATATTTCACCCCTGCTGACCTGGCAATATTTGAGATGTACATCCGCCCAAAGCTTGAGTATAACGTTCTTATCTGGTCTGATGCTCCTAAGACCTCTCTGCACCTACTAAATGGAATCCAACAGCGAGCGATAAAACATGAACATCGACGAAATGTCGCCTCTCTTTCACTTTTTTATCGCTATTTCAGCAAATAATGCTCTAATTAGTAAGCCAGCTACATTCCTCCCCTTCAACCGCAATACCCGCCTCGCTAGACATGCTCGCCCATTTATTTTCGGACGTACAGTTAAGTTCAGAGATCCGTTCTTCAGCCGCACCACACGAATATGGAATGCTCTTTCCAGTCTAATTTTTTCTCTCCATTACAATCCACAGACATTGAAATCCCTTGTGCATCGTTATCTCCTTTTCCTCTCTTCCTTTACACCTTCGGCTCGTACAGTGACTTAACTACAGTCATTTAAGGGTATAAACAATCCCAATTCTATAAAAGACGCCGTTCTAACATTTCGATACCTTTTTTATAGAACGATTTATCTTTGGCCTCAATCCAACGATCATCTCTTCAATTGAGCCATATTTTTTTCCCCGAGCATCTTTTTGAGGTTTGAAAAGAAGTAAAATTCGCTTGGGAGCCAGATCTGGCCAACGACTTTTTCTTCCTCAGAAGGGGCTGGCTTTTGCAATTTCCTCCTTCAAATGCAGCAATAATGCCACGAAGTATTCGCTGTTGATCCTTTTGCCTTTCTTAAGAAAGTCGATCCATGTTTAATCTATAATTATGCATCTATAATTTGCATCACATAACCCAGTCACTATCATCTCAGCGTTGCAATCTGGCAACTGCCAGCTCTATCGTAAACTTAGACATTTTTGAGGTTATACGTACACAGAACGTTTTGACATACGAGCGCTATTTGTGTTGTAACTTAAAGGATTCATCTCGCCCAAAAAATGGAATTAAATCGTGAAAATTTTCATGCGATTATTTTTTACAACTTTCGACGTGGATTAACTCAACAACAGTGCATCGATGAACTTAATTCAATTTTGAAGGTCGTCCAAAATCAGCTGTTGTTCCGGAAACCATTGATGCTGTGAGCCAACTGATATTGCAAGATTGATATGTGACCTATTGTGAGATTGAGACAACCTTAGGCATTAGTGGGACCAGCCTCCAAAAAACCATGCTCCAAAAATACAATCACGGTGCTTCGAAACACATCTATGACATCGTGACAGGTGGTGAATCGTGGATTTACGCGTATGAGCCCGAAAGTAAACAGCAGTCGACTGTATGGGTGTTTCAAATTAAGCTAAATCCAACAAAAGTTGCTTGCGCACGAAGCACTTCCAAGCAAATGGTCGCCTGTTTTTTCGGAAAAACTGGATATGTCATGTATCACTAGAACAATGCAGAATAGTCAATTCTGAGTGGTACACAACCATTTGTTTGCCAGTTATTTTCCAAGAAATCAGGAAAACCAACCGCCGAAGATCACTCTTCACCACGACAATGCGAGCTCTCACACATCGGCTCAAACAACTGTATTTTTAAGCACTAAAAGCATCGATTTGATGAGTCATTTGCGGTATAGTCCTGACTTGGCACCGAATGACTTCTTTTCATTCCCGTACGTAAAAAATAAAATGAGAGGTCAACGTTTTTCGACACCTGAAGAAGCGGTTGATGCGTTCAGAATGCATGTTTTGGAGATACCTTAAACAGAGTGGAGTGGCAAAAGTGCTTTGACAATTAGTTCAAATGCATGCAAAAGTGTATAGATCTTAATGGGGAATGTTTTGAAAAACAATAAAGTTATTTTCGATGATTAATATTTGTTTTTGTTCTCTAATCCCGAAATTGGGGTAGTCAAAATCTTTAACTATCTTGGAAATACTATTGATGAATATTTCCTGTGGCGTAAGCACATTTACATCTTGAGTCTTCAACTTCAGAGCACAACATATGCATTGGTATATCTTAAGCTATATTCACATTTGAAGGTACTAAAGAAGGTGTACTAGTCGTTGGCAGAGTCATACATTCCAAACGGGATTCTGGGTTTAGGAAACGCATCAAAATCCCATCTGGAAGAAATATCTAAATCACAACACCGTCTTGTTAAAATAACTTGGCCTTTAAATTAAACTTTCAACTTAACTTCGGATAACTGTATTACCTTTCGGTAAAACTTGAATACTTCATTCCTGCCATAAAACCTTTCCATTTCCTCGACCGCGTGCTTTTCATGCTCCTTCTTTTTCCTTCTGAAAAGTCGTTGCTCTTCCCTTCTTCTCTGTTCGTAGAGCTCACGAACAGCCCTTGTTGTTTAATGCAGCGTCGCCTTATAGGCGTCTTGTTTAGCTGCGTTCGCTTACCTGCACTCGTCGTCAAACCATGGGTTCCTTCTGGGTGGTGACGTGAAACCCAGCACATCAGTGGCAGCATCTTTGATGGCTTCTTGACAACGTTTCCATTCTTCTTCTATGCTTAGTGCAGGCAGCGGTCGGCAAAGGCTCTAGCGATCGGCTGCGATTGTAGCTTTTCGACGTCAAACCGTATTGACCTGTCTCGACTCCGTTGCTCTCTTGATATCCGGGTTCTTACCTTGGCTACAACAAGGTGATGATCCGAGTCGATGTTTGCACATCGGAAGGTTGGGACATCTAGAATACTAGAACAGTGTCTGACGTCGATCGCAACGTGCTCAATCTGGTTAACGGTTGATTGATCAGGATATTACCAGGTCCCTTTGTGAATGTCCAGGTGTGGGAACCGCGTGCTAGCCACAGAGAGGTTCCGTCCGAGGCGAAGTCCAACAGCCTGAGTCCGTTTTCGGATATGTTGTCGTGCAGGCTGTGTTTACCGATGACTCCAGCAAAGATGTCCTCCTTTCCCAGCTGAGCGTTGAAATCTCCTAGAACGATCTTGGTGTCATAGCTGGGGCATCGATCGTATGTTCTTTCTAGGAGATCATAGAAGTCATCCTTGATGTTGTCATCCTTCTCCTCAGTCGGAGAGTGAGCGCATATTAGGCTGATGTTCCCGAATTTAGCCTTGATGCGGATTGTCATGAGGCGCTCGCTGACTGGGTCGTAGCTCAAGACTTTTTGCCTAAGTCTGCCTCGAACAACAAATCCGCATCCGAATAAGCGCTGACTTCTGTCTCTATAGCAATTGCTGTAGTAGATATCGTTCTTCATCATTTTTATGCCAGGCCCATCTTATCGCACTTCCTGGATGGCGGTAATGTCTGCCTTGTAGCAGTCAAGGGCCTCCGCAAGTTGATCGTCTGCATGTGGTCTGTTAAGGGACCTCACATTCCAGCTGCAAAACCGAAAATCGTTGTACTTATAACGTTTGCTGGGGTCGTCAGCAGTTAGTCCTATATTATCCGAGGCATTTCGGCGTTTCTGAACTAAAGGTTTTTTACGTGGTGAGGAAGTTAACATCACACACAACCCACAGACTTGTAGGCCAGGCCCATTATTTAAACCCTCGGGAAGAGGGACTTGCTGCATACATTAGTTCACCATACAACGGGTGTTGTGATGGCTATCCAGGGGGCGCCGCGTGGGGGCTGTATGTCCTGTTTAATAAAGAGCTCGCCATGTTAAGCGCAATCAACGACGTTACCTCGCGTGAACAGTAAGTTTCCAGTAAGATAAATAATCGGTGCCGCCGTAGCGTATTGGGTAGAGAGCAACACTCACACGCCGTAGGTCTGGGTTCGATTCCCGGCTGAACACCTCGATGTTTTTACTCCCTGTGGACTGTAGCGCCACCCAATTATTATAAATTATTGTTTAGATAATTATCATTTTATTTAAGAAAATGATGAAAAAATATCCAACCAACCAAGAAATATGACATGGTGATTGTTTATTCGTACTTTTTTACTTTTTTCAATTATTTTCTAGCTGTATATAAACTTTTGTGGGCGGAATTTTGGTACTTTTAATTTTTTTTTATTTTTTTTTTTCATACAAATCAAATAACAAATTGGAGAAAAGTGTTTTTTTTATAGCTGAAAGCATTTTATTCAATCTCACTTTAACAAGCAAATTGTAAATTTTGTTTGAAAACAACAGCATTCTTCTCGTAATTTCAACACTGTACACAGAGTGTACAGCTGTAGTAGTTCACTGTGTAGAACAAAACGAAATGGTAGACATACAGTTTCACCCAGTCAAAATGGAAGCAACTTTGTCATCTATTTCACATTTACTCTGATTCAAATACATTTTTCGACACTTAGAAATGTCTTGAATTTTCATAATAACTTTCGACAGGTAACTGCTACTTAAGAAAACCTGCGCCTTTCAAAATCAAGTACCAAATAACTAATATATTAAACAATTTTGTATTCAGCAATTCAGGAATAATTTTTTTTTATTTCGACAATAACGCTTCATTTGCACATTATTATTCTCGTTGCATATTGTGACCTAAAGCAGAAAGAAAAGCAAAAATAGAGTTTGTTCAAATGTGAAGTATGAAAAATATTTCTTAATTTAATGGTTTTCTCAAGGCAATCAGAAGAAATGTTGTGTTTTCATAATAATACACCAAGTTCTGCTTAGGAGTCCATCAAGAAATATATTTCACATACGATTTCACAGTATAATATTTCAGAAAGTTAACGTGTTCTAAACCACTTTTATTATAAATATTACACTTCGCTATGTGAAAGAAAAGCATTATTTAAAACTAGATTAGCTCCCACCCCCCTTCGCACGCGGCTAATCGGCCACCATTCATGTACTAAAGGTCGAGTGCGGACAAGCGAATCTAATTTACCCAGCAACTTACTAAAAGGGAAACAAAAGAGGTGAGACAAATACGGATTTTTCAAGAGGAAAAAGGAAGAATTAAATAAAGTGTGAACCTTTTTCCAAATGTGGCGAGACGGTAAAACAAAACCCGGACCGAAACCTGCAATGACGTTACAAAAAATACAAAATACAAAAAAATTGTATATTCCTGTTGGTTGTTTAGCGCCGATGAAAAACTAAGTTCTTTCCGAAGTGCGTGTTTAAAATTTATTATGTAGCTAAGCGGAAACTTGGATTATAAGATATAAAACCAACACGTTCTGGCTGATGGCAGCGCACCATCTCATTTTTAAAATTTGGTCATAATTGATAAATTCCTATGAATGGGAGTTTAGGGGGACTTAAAAGATAGAAGCATCTGTCAGACTGCGTAAACGCCTATTACCGTTTGTTTACAATCTTGTCGATCAAATACTCGAATGAAAACTTAAAAGTAAATAATTAATGTTTCTTAGTTTAAGGGCGTTCAACTCTCGCAAGTGGTGACAATTTTGTAAATGGTAGCAGGCAAATATTGTGAAAAGATTCATGTCAAATAAAGATATGGCCAGGTATATTTTGGCAATATGAAGGAAATGAAGTCCCACACCGACGTTTTTTACAGAACGTTAAATTACACATATTCCACTTTGAAATCCAACAAAGATATAATCGCGTTATTCGGTAATCGCCCCAATCTAGATGGCTTTGAGGCATATAAATTGTGAAAAGCGGACAAGACTACCTTATTTATAACTACCTATCTATATAGCTATTTATTTAATAATCGTTTGCTCGACAGTCCATAGGGTAACCAGGGCCTAGCTTGCTCATCAACTACTCGTGCTGTGTACGCTACTGTTCTCTCACGAGTAGAAGGGACCTACAATTTTTTACCAACTCCGAATGGCGAAATTTGAGAAGCTTTCTTAGACAGTTATTACTCTTTAAGTGTTGTCAGCATCTCGAAAGAGGTGGTGCCGTGAAAAGTTTTTAAAAAAGTTTAAAATTATTTATTTATTTATTCATTAAGTAATTTATATAGTTATTTATTTACTTATTTATTTATATATATTTATTTATTTGTCTATTTACATATTTGTATTTATTTGTTTATATGTTAGTTCATGTACAATAATATTTATTTATTTATTTATTTATTTTCTTTTTCGTATTGAAGAGTTTTGTTGTTATTTCCCTCCGCACTAAACAATTATTTAATATGTATTTTGTTTTTTTAATATTTCCAGTAGAAGGATATGACATGAATCAATATATCAAATCTCTGAATCGTAAATTATGAGGTGGAGTGCTTGTAATATTATGAACGAAATAAAACCTACTACTATTGCTAAGTCTACCTCTGGCTTTTTCGAGTGGAAAAATCTGATGATCTTTGACGTCTTCTAAATTGGTGGTAAGTGGGAAACAATTTAACACTAGGCCTTCTTTTCCCGCTAATCATCCACAGCTTGTTCCGTTGTATGTGGTGTTACTAGGGAGTAGTAGCAATATCGTTTTTCCATTTAAACGCTTAGCTTACCCTCTTTCTACTCTCAATGTGAATATTCAGTATTTTGAATCAAATGCGATAAATCCAATAGATTTTTGTGAAAGTAAAGTCCAAACCTCTAAAATAATGATAAAAAATAATTATTTCTTTCTCAAAAAGAATGCTTAAATATCACTTAGCTTCTGTTCTTCATTTAAAGCTTTTTCAAGCGTTTAAATGTAAAAATTAATTTTTTGAGACAAAATTATAATCTACAATGCATCAAAGTGAGTGCCTCCCTGAATGAACTCATCGCCGAGTCGTGAGTGAAACTCACTCTCACTTAATCACTTTTAACAAAATTCACTCAACTCATTAAAAGACGGCCAAGTTACCGACCTTTCTAGACCCTTTCCCCAACAGCCCACCCTGAAAGCTTAGCGCAAAAATTACCAGCCACTCCAAGACACAAAACTGCATTTTGCAATATTCGCCCAGTACACCGTCAAACCCACCAAGCTTTGCTCTCCAAGACGCCACAAGCAAAAGCTTGAGTTCATTTCTTTACCAATTTGTTGTCTATCTCTCCCCCAGACACTTCATTCTGTTGGTCTTTAACTTCGTCTCCGTGTGTCGCACGCAGTTGCATGCAAAAAAAGACACAGGCAAATAAGACAAACTTCCGAAAAAGCTTGGCTTAAAGTTTAAAGCGCATTTGAATAATTCATCGCCGTCGTCTTCGCCTTGTCGTCAGAGTCGACGCCGGGAGAAATAAAGCCTTCGGTCTTGGATTTGTTAAGACTTAACTTTTAGTGTGCGCCGACCAGCTTAGGTAGACGGCCACCAATCGGTTGACGTTTGGTTTCAATTCGTGTTAATTGTGTGTTTGGTTCATCAAAACTGTAGTTTTTTTTTTCAATTCAAAAAATAAATCCAACAACCGATCGAGAGGTTGAGGAGAAATATAAAATTCGAGATCTTCAGATACGATTGCCAAATAAAGGTGTGAACAAAATTTTGCAAAAAAATTTAAAAAAATCACAATTGCCTATCTTCATTCGCGAGAGTATCTTGTATCTTTTTCTTGAGTTTTTCTTTGAGGAAAACAAAAAATAAAAGTGCAACAAAGCATTGGTGACTTGGACGTGTATTCAGACTGCACATACCTCTATCAATCTATCTCGAGTGTCTTTTATGTTTTTTTTTTCTGCTTGAGGTTTTGTAATAATTTGATCGCGTTTTCGCTTTTATTTTACTCTCTCTATCTCTCAGCATTTGCTCTCTCTTTCTCTGTTTCTTTTTCCAATTCCCGCACCTTCTCCGAGGTCTCTCCACCGTCACCCATCGCAGCGTGTATACCCCACTCGATAATTTTTCCTGATTCTCTTCAACTTCAACACCACTTCTTGTGCTTCTTGTGGTCGTTGTGTTTTGTTGTATCTCGTGAAAAGAAAAGTGAGACTACTGCGAGTACATGATTACTACGATAATATAACACACTTGGACAAGTTTGAAATCAAAAGTGAATTCAGTTCTGTTGCTTTTATTTTCTTTGCTTTTTTGAAGTGAAAAACATACACAGACAGTGTAAGGGAGAAAAAGAAAAAAGACTGAAATTGACTTCTTTTATTGTTGCGATTGGTTTGTTTTGCAAATCAAAGCAAGCTCAAAAAAGTCGCACTTTTGCCTAGAGATACAATTTTTAATTTGTATCTCTTTTGGCTGTCAGTTGTAGTCGTCGTCGCCCCAGCTGGATGGTGTATAGGACACCTAAAACCTTGAAAGTTTCCTCTTATGCAAGCAAAATTCCAAAATGGGTTCATACTTCTGATTCATGTACATGTGGTAACTCTTTTTCTGCAGACCAAAAATTCACATTTGATGTAAATTCATTCATCCAACCATCTGTACAGCGGTTCTTCTAAGTGTAACACTGTCACTGCAAAATTTACTCAAAATGTTTAAAGAAAAATGTATCTTTATTCATATGTATATATCTCTTCGCTTGTGTTGTCGGTTGTTGGTACTGGATTTTGAATAGTTTTGTTGTGTATTTCTTTATACGTACCCTCCACTCACATTCGAACACCTCACGATCTGTTGTAACGCTTGCATATCGCTTTTTACTTGAGTATAAGCTATCATAATTTGTCTGTGCGCGCCGTGGCGGCTTTTGAGGTGTTTGTTCGCGAAGGAGAAAGTGAATTTTACCAAAAAAAACTCACAAAATTTAGCTTTCCTCCTATCAATGCATCACCTAACTAAAACAAACTTCCAAAATTCATGACATTTCAGAAACGACAAACGACATCCCCCGATGTGATGTAGGATTTTTGAAAATTAATTTGCTAAACAATTTCCTTTTTCTTCCCATTCAATCAATCATCCCCATCATTATCGTCAAAGAAAGAGATTTAAATTTGGAGGAAAAAAACGCAACCATTCATAGAAGTGCGCGCACTGATAATAGATACGTTGAAAAAAATTTCATAAGCTAGTGGATTCGCAAATTAAAGGCGCCTTCGCTGGAGTGGAGGAGAACAAGGCCCTCAGAAAAAAAGGTCACCGTAATCATCATCATCAGCATCATTGTCGTGTTGCGGTCGTCATCGTTGTCACCGTCTCAACGTCATCGACAGCAGACTTGAATTTCGATCCCCGAAAATACATTTAAATCGTCTGACCCCCCAACAAGTGTCCACATCTGTTGGTCATCATTGAGAGAAGGTGTGTGATTACTTTTGTGCGGTGAATTATTATATTCGTTGGCTTTGCCATTTCGGTTATTGCTTGTTGTGTACGCGGTTGTGTCGTCGTGATCACCTGAATTGTGAATTGTGTGAGAATCTTTTGTCTCTCTTGCTTTTTGGGGGGACTAACTACGTTGATAAGGAAAGAAAGAAATAAAAAAAGTTTCAAATTCAAAGTTTAAAATTCACCAAGTTATTATCGCGTGTTGAAGAAATAAAAAAAAATTTTTTTTGCATTCTTCCTTCTCTACTTCTGTCGGCATTTTATTTTGTGGATAAGATACATAGATCGTTGTGCATGGGATTGCTGACACAAGATTATTGAGGTGAGTTCGACTCTATAATTTTTTTTTAGATTCTTATTGAAACATATGTCAAGGACTTATTGTTGTTAGAATGGTTGCATTATCAGGGGAAGACCTTTAAAATTGGAAAGCGTCTTCATATAGGAATACTGAAGTGCATACAGTAAAGCGCTTAAAGCTTTATTTCTAAAAAACATGTTGGAAACTGAACGAAACTTTACACTAGAGTATAAAAAAAATAAAATCCAGACAGAAGGCCTAAAACAATTGCTCTCATGTGTTTTTTGACATTACATTTTTTCTGACTTTCAATTACTATAATACAATTGCAACTTCTTTTAAAATAAGAATTATGACGAAACATCCAGCGTGCAGTGCAGATCTTGTGGCTCAGTAATAGAAGCAAATTTTAGGAGAAAATTTAAAAGATATTGGCATTATTTGGCATTATGTTTGCAGCTATTTATCCATGCACCATACAGATTATAAGGACGTGCTCCCATATTCGTAATTTGTTAATTTCTTAAATTTTAAAGCACACGTTTGCATTATTTGCTGCTTCTAAGGATTTTTTATTTTTCTGACTAAAATACATATGTGCTTTTTTGATTGTGTACGGTTTTTCCGTCGTCAATTCATCGTTGCTCTTTTTTATAGAATAATACTGAGTTTATGTTATTTATAGATGTGCAGAGTGTTTTCTTTTTTTTCAATGTCTGTTCTATTGACGAAATCTCTAAGAAACTTGTTGTTCCTTAATGTTACTTTCTTCATGTTTTTTTTGTTTCTTATTTTCGGTTATCAGTGATCAGTGCAACAGTTCGCAGTCCGAGGCCGAAGGTACAATTCTCTCATGGATATTACATGGTACCAAATTCTTTCGAGTTGTCGAAGACAATCAGACTACTAGTAATTAAATTTCACAAAACACGACTACTTGTGTTGTTCGTTTTTTTCACCAATATATTTCTATAAATCAAGTTACATATGATTTTGTTTTTTAATTCTTAAATGTGTAAAATTATGGAAAGATAATATTTGAATAGTTATGATGGCGATGTTTATATAACCCATGAAGGATGTTGGGAAAAGTTCAGCATCAAATTGTGACTAAAAGTTAAATTCCTGAGGATAATAAATACTGCGAAATCATTGTCACGGATATTTGTGCCAAATTTCGAGTCGAAATATTCATAATCTGTTGTTTTCGTGTTGAATAACGCAAGAAATTATCCATTATTCAAAATGTTACAGAAAGGCTTAGGTTAAAAAAGACACAAAATAAAGTGTAATATAAACATACAATTTTAATTTCGGCAACCTTACTATTCCACAGACATCATATTTGGCTGTTATGGAAACATGATGAAAAATGACAAGAAATAAAAGGATGTCAGCATAGAGACATCTATCTCAAACACTTATATATACTTTGATGTGTCTGTCAAAATCAATTTAAATTTATTTGATATTGAATTCTTCTTAACTTTTCTTTAACAGAAGCAAGGATATTTATTACTAAATTTTATGAATCCATAGCACAAGGGACAAAGTCCTAGTTTCCTCAACAAAATATAGCTCTTTTCTTTTGGGTACACCAGACCTTCCTTTTAAATGGATATTTTAAAAAAATGTATTTGCCTTTTTTTAGCTTTTTAATTTGGTTCCATTTCTCTCAATATTTACATGCTAACTCATTATTTTAAAATGGTTTTGGCAAGGACTAAATACCAAGATACTTCATGTCTTTCCCTAAAAAGGTGAAGACCCCGAAAATGTAGCTAGCTATTTTGAAATCAAATCGAGACCATATATGCCAGCTAGCATCACCCACTTCTGCTTGAATCTTATTCACTTTCTTAGAACTAATTAACTCATTCCTCAAATCTGTAGTCTTTCGGCATTTTGATCTTTGAAACCTGCGAAAAGTTATGTCACTCGAGCATCTTAAATTACAATTTAATTTTCTTGTAGCATCTGAACGTGTTCACCCCGAAGTATCTTTTCAAGACCTCATCACCACCTACAGACAAACTGTCAAGCAGAAGTACATGCGCACTCGTTTGGTAGGCTTACACATTCAAGTGCGACTCATTTAGTTGGGTCTGTAATAAGCTTCCGAATGGTAACAGTATCTTGTGTTTGTTTTTTTTTCATTGTGATCATTATCTCCTAATTCGGAAGCCATGAAATTAAAAATTTGAGGAGGCTTCACGCAATCGCTTGTGCCGCACCAGATAATATGCCATCAGCCGAAAGTTTTTTAATTGGGCAGCGTTTTTGTCTTTACTGTAAAATAAAAGGCGTTTCAATATATCAAGTTCTTTTTTCTCAAGAGTGTATTATAGTTGACCTCCTGCGAGGCCATAGAGGATAGCAAAGTGCGTGTTTAAAATCGCCAACACAGAGCAAATCGATCACTCAATCAGTACGCAGTCTTTCTCAAGTTACGCACTGACTTCAATGTCGAAGCGATTAAGAATAGAAATTAAATCTCAGCATTCCAATTTTCCCATTGCTTTACTGAAACTTAAAGTGGAGTGTTTGTAAGATAATTGAATACCAAATTAAACTTCTCCCTTCCGTGGACGTTTTCAGACATAATTCAAGGTTTTGACATTTTAACAAACGATCAGTAAACCTTTCACTGAAGTAATTTGCTAGAATTTTTGTCTTGAAACGTACACATTCCGTGCCAGTTTCCTATATGGACGAGGTTTATGTTGCCACCATTGACATTTAAAAAGTCTAGCTAGCGCTACATTGCAAATAGGATGAACATAAGCCTCATCCAGAGTAAATCTGTTACTGGATCATATCTACTTTAATACTTCCTCCATTTTGTTGTTCATACTATGTTCTTGCAACAAGGGACACGACTATCAGTGGGTTGAAAGGTGACCTAATTTTAGACATGACTCTCATACACACGCTCATGTGCAGACAGACGTAGCAATTAGCAAAGGATATTTGGACCTATTTCATACCGAACGATGTAGTCTTAATTAGTTGAGTATAATGTGAACAAGTAGCCTGAATGAACCATAAAACATTATCTTTGGTCTCTAAGCAGGCTGTTGATGCATGTTTTCCTGCATTAAGGAAAATAATCAACGAATTACTGATCCTGAGGCCGGAGGTTATGGAAATCATTCTTCCAAACAAACTTACATTTTGGGCCAACATCTTCAATTGCTTTAATTCTGTTTTAGTCTAAACGAAGCTCGATCATTATATTTTATTCAGGTATATTGCTAAAAAAAGCATAGCCTTATATTCCAGATAGTTGTATGATCCAACAAAATAAACAAAGCATTGATATTGCTTAATAGTTTTGTATGTCAATGAGATCATGATTATTATAAGGTCAGACAATGCAGAGTCGCTTATTCCATTTACTCTTTTAGAGAGAACAACATTAAACCTTGAATTTTCCGCAATTCATTCAGAAGAGCTTCACTCATTTCTTAAGCTGTTCTAGTTTACAGAATAATGGAACAATTACTGCATCTCTTGATTTTACACGAATTAATTTCTTGGGGCACAATAAAACATCTACCCTAATAACTTTGTCATAACTGGTCAAGACGCGCTGCCAGTTAGGGGATAGTAGAGACATTTTAAATTTTATTGCGGCTTTAATAATGTCGTAAAGGTTTTATATTTTACCCGCCTCTACTCTTAGTACAAAACATCAGTTTACTAGCCAGAAGCAAAACACGAACATAACAAATTCTAAAATATCCTCCACTGATGGTTTCTGGGAAATTATTCGGAACTTGAGCTACTTGGCTTGGATTAGTAAGAGCGTTTGGTTATTTCACATTTAGAAAAAAAAAAAAAACAGTTGTTTAAAAAAAAACACGTTACATTTTGGTCACCTACTCAGAACTGTTATAATTTAATAATAAGATAATATAAGAAGTGGCCGTCGTGGCGTAGTGGGCAGAGCGTGACACTCAAAAAACCCTAGTCCCCAGTGGACTGTCGCACCATACTATTATTAAATTAATATGCAATCGCTGTGGATTTCTTGACTGTACTGAAGTGTTTCGAAACAGTCCTGCACACAGAGAACACTCACCAGTCTGAGGAATTTTATTCGAGTCTTGGAAAAAACATACAAAGGTACTTTAGGCTTAGCTTCCATGTCCTCTTAAGCATATTTAAAATATGTATAACAAACAGCAATTTTACACATTGCTCATTCTAGGAAAGAAAAAGTAAAGGTGCTTTTAACTCTTGGCCTAAAGGGGATCAGACTTGAGATGGGGATTTGTCCAGTTGAATGATTAATAAATGTAGCTCTGAAAATAGTTTAGTTATAACATATTTTTGATTTATGCTGAAATGTAGGGAAGCTACTATGCTGAGTATCGATTCATGCCATTTCATTATTTTGGCGTACACTGCAATTTTGTATGAACAGCGAAGGTTACTATAAAATCTTTATGAATGTACCTACCTGCACAACCCTGTAATCAATTACCCAAACATGTTTTTGGAAAGCTTTAGGTATTTTATATTCATTTACGTCAATTGATATAACAAAACACCCCACACTTTAAGTTAAAACAAAAATGTAATTTTATTTGTATATCCGAAAAGTACATCGTAAAAAATTCTAGATGTCCACTCTGGGAATAGAACCTGGAACCTCAGGCGTGTCAGTCCACGCACTTCTCCTTTCTACAGCGACCACTCTGAACGCATCTCTAACACCTAAACTTATATTTTAATTCTTATTAAATTCGCATGACAATGGCCTTATGAAACAATCATAACAATTAGCCGTCCTTATTTAAATTTATACTGTAGCCTTTTTTCAAATTTTAAGCCAAATGATTCTAATATTTTTAAATCTAATTATAATCCTTGGCTTAAAATAGGCTCCAATTTACCTCGTTTGATTTGTACAGATGACGAGTGAGTAAATAAACATTAGCTGTGGCACATTGAAATGAAAAATGAAATGATTTATTTAAAGAATGATAAAACTTGAATATACGCTAACTGATTTAAAAATATTTGTCCTATGTTCCTGTCTCCACGCTTATTTGAGAGCACCTCAGACGTATGAATACTTGCTGGGAATCGCTGGTTGTGACCTTTTGTGTCATCTTCATCTTGACAAGGGAACCAATCAGAAAAGACATGACTTTCGGCGTTTAAAGCAAGTCACTTGATGGTTCCTATGCTTTTCTTAAAATTTGAATAATCAGACATCACTTCTAACTTCTCTTCGAATATCAAAATCTTTCTGATTGTACATATACATCTTATGTCAACACCTTTCCACTTCCATTGGACTGTGCCTCACACTCAATCAAATACCAAACTAAAGAGAGGTGCTATTGACCACAAACCTTGCCTTTTCATGCACATAGTATGTGACTTCGCAACTCATTTGACGTTCTTTGTCACTTTGCTACACCCGCTAGCTCTTGTCAAACAAAAACCTTTTCGCATTTGATCTCAAACACTCCATCATAATCTGTCGGGTTGATTTGACAAAAACAAATGTTTAATCGCTCAAGAATTTCCGAAGCGAGACCTTAATTAATCGTTGACAGGCGAAACCAGTTCACTGGGTCAATGTCTCCCCAGTCAGTGTCCTGATTTCGAGGGTACATACCGAAAACGACGCAGTTTTTAATTCTTAGAAAATTATCACTCCCCTCTCAGATCCCCACGATCGGGTACTCTTGACCGCGAAATTGGAGTTGTTGAACCTCTAATCTGAGTGTTAACCTCGCAAACAAAATCAAGGGTCTTGCCATTGAATACAAGTTGGGCTTTTTGTTTCATTGTCTGGCTTCCTACAATCGATTTAATTAGTGACGCAGATTATTTGGATTTGTGAGATACTTGGTGTTAATCTGCTGGTAGTGCCTCCGCCGACACCAATCGTCATCGGAGTTTCTTTGTTGCTGCACAATACTTTGTGGCTCGAGTGCTGGCCAGAGCCGTGCCTGGGTGTAATTAAATAATTAAATTTGGCGGTCTACTGCATCTGACATTTGGAGTGCAGGGTTGCTTGTGAGTTAATTTGAATTGTGATTGACTGGATTGTGGGCTGTGTTGTTTGTCACTTATTAAGCCGAGATCAGAGGAAGTGCTCATGACTAATCCAAAGTGAGCCTGTTCAAGTGTCGTTTGGGGGTATCGATCTCGGTTGACTCGCAATGAAGGACAGGCTTTTTTCGAGGCATTTCATCATAAGTAAGTTAGTCATTCTTTGCTTTCCTGAAATCATGAGTTAGATTTGAGTTGATAGCTTTCTTTCCAAGGAATGTCTGGATCGTTGGAATTTAACTTTCACGGGATGAACTTGATGATTGATGACTGCCAGAAATTTTTGGGTGACTGTGACATCTTGAGTTATATAGAATTTCGATTCTTTTTCTTAACTGAACGAACTTGGGAAATTTAAGGTTGGTGAAGAATTTTCAAATTTAGCGATATTCCATCAGTGAAGAAGCTTGTGTTTGACTCATGTCAAAACTTTGTCGCCTTCAAAATCCCCTTTTACCATTTCTCTTTCGATGATCTTCTTGATCGTTAATCAGCCTGTTTAATCACTCTCTTAGTCAAGGTTATACCTGATTGATCATCTCACTGAAAGATCTTCTGACTGGTCAATCATCAACTGGTCGGTCTTCTCCTTGGTCGAGGATCCCATATCTCTGGTCAGTCACACTTCCGACTGATTAGCTCTTTGGTAGATTATCTTCCAAGTTTGGCAATTCTTTAACGTTAAACTTTGCACGTAATCCTTTACGTGGTACATTACATTTTTTTTCTTTTTCTGATTGTAAGTTTTTATAGACATATTGAGAGACACATTTTGCACAATTTTCTCGATCCCACGATCATTGTTCAAGATAGCTTAAAATGTTTCACCAGGAACAAATGGGAAAGTGCGCTCTTCCGGCAAGCACTCCCCTCATTTATCACTCGCTTGGTTGTTCAATAAAAGATCGTCTTCGTCTCTAAATGCAATCGATTCACAGTCGATATCGATCTGCGGGGTTTGTTATCTTCTGCGAAGAATGATGGCATCCCACGACCATGATGACTTCACCACGACAACAATGGACCTTCATTTTATGCAAGATATCCGAAAGGAAAGCCATCCGACATAAGCCAGCTCGACCACCGTCAGCGGGTCTCGCTTACGACATCGAGTCATGATCCGCTCGAGACAAGCACTCCTAGTGAAAGCGACGTGTGACGTTAGACTTTGTTTCAACTTTCCTTTTCATTTCTATCGCCACCATGACAATCAGTCGAAGTTGCGTTCTCCTCAAGGAAGTGAAACAGCCTCTCAGCACATCTGCCGATCAGCTGGGCTCTTTCAAGATCGCGAGAATTAAGAGCGACAGGTGCACCCGTTCAGGTGTAAGGCTGAACAACACAACTCGCAATCGGATGGAACTTCGCCAAGAACATATCGCTGTATGGACGCAATTTGACAAGCGGAAGTCTGTCAAACACAGTCCGCTGACTGTGTCAGTTACACACTGCCTCGGCTTGGGTTTTACGAGTTTTCTTTTAATTAAGCAAACATAAGGGTTAATAAAGCGATTACCGCATCAAATGGCATGACGCTGCGTTTTGCGCCGTTGCTTGTGCTGTACACGGTGAGTTGTTCAAAGGGGTGGGGGAGGGGGGTCATGAATGGTGGATTGCCATTCACAGACATATAGGCAACCATAGAAGCTGGTGCGAGTTCGCCTTGTACGGAAATTTTCGCCACGGTAAGGCAGCCTTTCTAAGTGTGACCGTAATGATGATTGCCCTACCGAGGTTCGTTTCACTAAGATAGATGGCTTTTACATTACATATCTGTCTTGAAGGTAATTATCGAAATCTGCACGACAGACGCGGTCGGACGTTGAATAAGGAAATATAAGTGACGTAACTCTAGTATAAAGTTGACAGGGTGAGTGGGTCAGCATCAGGTGAGTGGACAGCGTGTAAATGAAGGCTGCCAATTATCAGCTTCCCGGATATTTACAATTTATTATCTTTCAATAGTAATGTGAAAGATCTATTAAATCGTCCTTAAGGATTTTTTTGAAAAAGGTTGAGCAAAACTACTCGTAAGATTCAAGGGATCTTGGGGTTCATTCCAGAAATGATGGAAGAACGTAGCAGAGCAAGCAGCAATTTTTCTTTTGAAATTGAATAGACTGCAAAAGTTATTTGTACCTTAAAAGTGGAAGGCTGTTTGTTGCTTCACATAATTTGTTGTTCATCAAATCGAAGCCAAGAATTTAAATTTTAACATTAACTGTGATCTTTTGGAATCGTGGTTTCAAAAATTGGCTTGATAATGGCAATTTCTGTCTTCAAACAGTACACGGTTGTACCATTAATTGATGCTTGCTGCTCTGAGCTGATAATGTTTAATTTTATTGACATGTTATGAGAAGGTTGTAGTTGAAGTTGAGCTAACAAATGATTTACACGTTAAGAGGTGATAAAAACGCTTATAAGCCGTCAGTTTATGAAGTATCTTAAGTCCCGGAAGTTCCTCCATGACTGTACGACTCCCGTTGCAATAGGACCATTGGGGATCAAATGGCATATCTCACTGAAAAATAGAACCAATCTGTGCACAATGTAGTATAAAGCAAGATTGTTACGCTTGATATTTAAAATACATTTGATCGGATCGCGTCGGACTTATAAGCAAGATTAATTCCTTCTTCAACGGCACATACCTTTAGAACCGTTTAATACAAGCAAATTCTAAAACTCAGTTTTATCTTCGACTTTCTTCGGTCCTTCGCTGAGAGCATAATTGTATTGTACGCTCAGCGTTTCATTTTCATCGCTATTAAAACAAATGAAGCAGCTGCACTTTTCCCGCCAAGAAATTGCCCACAAGCCCGCGTCAATGTGAATCGGTACTTCCAATATCTCTCTCTCTCACACCCCGTGCTGTAACTTAATCTCGGTCACTTATGGTTAAAAACATAAACCCCTTAGCGCGGATCAGTTATACAAAAACGAGATGTCGAAGTTCAAATTTCTTCGCTCTTTAACCAAAACGTATTTATACAAATAAAAGTCATTATATGGTTCCAACGTGGTGGTTGCAAAAAAGGAAATCCTGATTTCTAGCCTCGTCACTTCTGGATTCTGACATAATTCGAGAACGATTAGCTTAATTTGCAAATAAATAAAAGTAATTTTGTCTAAACTTTAGAAAAGAGCTAAGAAAATTGTTATGCAATAATTTTTCCAGAGTCTTGCAGGAAATGTAACCGAATTCAGAAAACTGGTCAAGTGAAGGCTACACTCCACTTGCTTGTTTTCAGAAATCTAAGTACAACCTAAACTTCGACATGTATTACAATCTATGACTGTCCACATGCAATGGAGGTATTTAAAGAAGCGCACAATTTTATGTCACAAGCACTAAAAACTTTTTCCACTGTACAGTTCGAATCTGAATTGTAGCTTTGTACATACATTTACATTTACCTACATTCGAGTACACCGTATGTGAACAGGGTTTGGAAATGAAATTAATATACGAGATGCTTTTATATAAAAATGTAACCATAAAAAGCATGGCCCGCAGCGTTACAGTAGTGCAACCTCTGTGCCAAAGTTTAGAATATAGTTCGCATCTAATAATATTGACTGTTTTTTTTTTATTTCTGCTGAAAGGCTGTTAGCGCACAAAAACATTATAACATGTTAGCTGAGTAAATGCTCAGAATTGTCTTTAATTGACAGAAATGTCTTCTGAAAAGATTTTCTTTTTTTGAGAAAGCATTATTTTCATAGTCTAACAGAGAAAGACGAAAACTTAAAAAAAAAACACCGGTTTTGGTTCTCTGATAATGTGCATTTGTATGCAACAATGGAAAGTCGCGGAAGTCGTTGTTGTCTTTGGACTGTGAAAAACGAAAAACGAAACTAAATCATACAGACCAATTTTTCCACTCCCGATCATATCCAAAGTATTTTTGGCTTCTCCAACCGGCGACAGAAGGAATCATAGAACAATTGAATAGGTGCATAAAATTACCTACGCAATTGAAATTGCTTCGCGGTTTTACCTTTGACGAGTGTGGCATGATGCGCTAAAGTTTAAGCTACGACAAATCCTCCTACTTCCCCTGTAATGTATTCTTTATGTAAGCTATGAGAACGTTATTCGAAACTCAAAAAAAAATCTACTGGCGTATAACAGGAAAGTTTTCTTGGGCCACCTTTCTCCCGCGCATAAAAATTAATCTAAACTAATGGTTATTCGGAAAGCATCCTCAGTTGAGTGGCGAACACAAACTGCTTTTATGTGAACAAAGTCTGAAAGTGATCTCATCGTGATCTCAGAATATACACAATCGATGATAATACAACTGCTTTATAGATTTTAGATCTCATGTGTTGAAGAAGTGGCGCCGTGAATGGGAGGTGTTCAATCCAGGAATCGAACCTGGGAACTTAGACGTGTGATTGTCGCACTTTAATAATAATTGTTGGCGCTACAGTCCAAAGGGGGACCAGGGCCTAGCTTGCTCATCAACTACTCGTGTTATGCGCGCTACTGTTCTCTCACGAGTAGAAGGGACCTACAGTTTTTTGCCGACTCCGAACGGCGAAATTTGAGAAGCTTTCTTAGACAGTTATTACTCTTTGAGTGTTGTCAGCAGCTCGAAAGAGGTAGTGAAGTGAAATATTAGAAAAATTGGTGTTGAACTGGGAGTCGAACCTAGACCCTCGGCGTTTGAGCGTAGCACTCTACCCACTACGCCACGGCGACCACTTTCGCACTTTACCCATGATAATAATCAAGTATCTCAAGCAGATTTTCTAGTCAATTACATTCTGACACTACTATGAATACAGGCTTTTCATAGTGTCTTTGAAAGACTTTCCCCGGAGTTATAGAACGGACTTTGATATTTGACTTAAATAAGAATTTAAACTCTTGTCACTAAGTCATTTCTTCGAAATTCTTACTTCCTTATTCAAATTGTACATTTATTTTCATTGTTTAAAATAACTCCTCTTTGTGATTGTCACACATTACTCTAGCGAAACCATGCCGTTGTCACTGCTGCGCTGAAGTAAATCATTTACAAAACAATTCAGTCTCATACCTCCTTCTGACTTCCGTGTAACTACTCACGGCCACAGACACTATCATGGGTGATTTCGAAACCGGTTTTTCCAAACTCATAAGTTGCCATTGTTTGCTTTGCCCACGCTCTAAATAAGTCAAAGCACAGTTTGTCCCTGCGCAACGGCAAAAGCCCAGTTCAGAAACTATTCCCACGAAACCTGAGCCGCCTCATTAATTTAACTAAACGTCTACAATCACTTTAAATACGTTAATTCCAGCCAAAACAAACACTTCCTGATCATAAAATCCGTTCGTATGCTTGCTGAGACGTTTTGCCAAACCAAGCTACTTCACTTACCGCGACCAAGAAAACAAGGCACAGGCGAGACTCGCCAATTCATGCCGCAACCTCTCGAAGACAAAGCGATTTCAGAAATCATCAGCAAACCATTGAAACAATTGAAAATCAAGCACAACTTAATCTGCGATCCCTCCACCTACCAAAACAAGGAAGAAAACAAGCGAGTGAGCACGGCTTAGAAAATACCACCTAAGTCACATACGCCTCATTCCGGCGCTTTACAATTTTCTTGCGCCTCAGCCACAACTCGCAGTTTGCTACTTTGTGGTGTGATTTATGGCCAAACCGCATGCGAGACGAATACTTGCGCAGAAATATTTCAGAATTAATTGAAATCGAATCGAAAATTTGAATAAATTAATGGTTTCTGTGTAATGAGTGGTCTGTGGCGGCTTGGTGTAAATCGCACTTTTGACTTTGAAATTGGTTTTCAGTTGTGCAAGCTTGGGTGCCGCTAACTCGCGCGATGGGTGATGATGGGTGAGGTGGTCATTTGCGACATGATTGATTCATTTTGAATGAGTTTTGAGGTGTGATTAGGCACGGCGACGGCCATCCTAGCAGAAACCTTCAAAAGTGTGCCAAATTCATTGGAGGACAGATGACGTGAATTGGGTGTGTGTGTTTGACTGGTCATCTTTCTTTGGGCGAAATAATAATTTTGAAGTTATCATCTTCAGATAATTGGAATTTTTTCTTGAACGGGAGCTCAACGTTACAAGCGCTAACTTCATTGAAACCCGATTCAAATTAATTAATGCATTAAATTCTAATTGTGTTCAAAATAATTGTTTAAAGCAGTAGAAAAATATCTTCATTACTGAAAATTGTAAAATACAACCAATACAATATTCATGTATTTTGTCGTGATTTGATCGAAGACAACTGAGAATGTCGGAATTTGTATAACCTCTGAGGACTTTGTTTTTATTTATTGATTCAAATAAAAAAATATAAATACTCGTATATACAGACAAAATTAATTTAAGTTGTAGTTTTGGGTAGGTTAGGGGTTAGGGGCTTTAAATCTAGACATAATCAATAGTTATTTAATTCAATTGTGAAAGCTATACAATACTTTTAGGCAGCTCATGGAAGGATCTTGCTTTCAGAAAGTGAATTGACGTCAGTGAAAAACCCAGACTGCCACTGATCATTATTCCCCCTCGTTACTTTAACTCAAACGGAGACCGTTTGCTTGAGTTTGCTCCAAATGTAAATTTTTGCAGGCTGTTTCTACAGCTTACGGAAAAGGAGCTATATATAAGCAACTTATTGATGGTACAAATATCTGCTTAATGAATTTATTAACTTGGTTTAAAAGTGAATGTACAATATAATTGGGTGACCAATTCTGTGTTTTTACTCAAAAAATGTTTACTATAATCGGAACAAGCATAAACACAGGAGGGAGTACATTTTTTGATATATATTTAATTTAATAGAATTGAATTACAGTGCCGGCAAGTCTATTTGGTTGTTTCGAAAAAAAGATAACTTTCATGTCAGTAATGACTAACTTTTGCACAACCTGTTCCCTTAAATTTATAACAAAGTCGTATAGAAAAGCTCTTACTTTAAAGTCGAACTGGGGCCTTCTGCTTCGAGATTCGGTAGGGGATTTCTTGATATAAAGTAGCAATGTTTGAAAGTAAAGCATTTCTTCTAAGCCAGCTTTTGGGGATTTCATTTCTTTTAGTATTCCTAGGAAGAGAAGCGAGTGTGGTCGCCGTGGCGTAGTAGGTAAAGTGCAACGCTCACACGCCGAAGGGTCTAGGTTCGACTCCCAGCTCAACACCAATTTTTCGAATTTTTTACGGCGCCACCTCTTTCAAGCTGCTGACAACACTCAAAGAGTAATTACTGTCTAAGAAAGCTTCTCAACTTTCGCCGTTCGGAGTCGGCAAAAAACTGTAGGTCCCTTCTACTCGTGAGAGAACAGTAGAGCGCACAACACGAGTAGTTGATGAGCAAGCTAGGCCCTGGTCCCCCTTTGGACTGTAGCGCCAACAATTATTATTTAAGTATTCCTAGGCAGACTACCAAGATGATGCCAAGATAATTAACTCTTTACCATAGGCTAGGAGTATATTCCCATTATACTTATAACCCATTAAACTTATAATCAATTTTACAATGGAACATAATTTCAAAGTGTCTGAAAATCGCCATCTGATGTTTCAGATATTGTAAACACGAGGACAACATGACACTTGACTTTTGTTACAAACGGTTAACCTGTCCTTGTTGAGTTTGATTCATACCTTACTACCCAAATCATCGCTAAATTACCAGTGCAGTGCAAAAGACAATTATTGTCACGTTTAATTTTAACAATTCTCATCCTTCGCCTTTGATCACCTGCTATTTAATCTTTTCGTTGCTTTCTATTGTCAATTTTCAGTGTATACCCAGCCTTAAAATTTATCACAAGGTCAATAAGTAAGCACCTTTGCCTCATTTTCAAGGTCCTAACGCTAGATTCGGTTAAAAAAAAAATATGTTCAAACACGCCATCATAACTTAGCCACCCTCTTTTCATTTTTGGCATTTCACATTTAAATATCGGAACAATGAAAACATTTTCGTCACTCTCCATCCCACCCGCCACTTGAGGCATTCATTTAAACATCAGTCAGGCGGGTTGTGCATTGTAGCACAGGAATGAGCGATTTGTACTCACAAATGCAGTTTTGTAGGTCGCAGGTATGAAGCAACAACTTGCGGTGCACATAATTTGATATTTATCTTCGAATAATTTTGAATAAGTGACCGCAACGGCATTATGCAGTGACAGCACATAGCTTTTAAACGGACACAAAGCACCTTTTGTGAGAGTTCTCACGTTGCAGGGCTTTGATGGACAGGCAAGGTCGTGCGATTCAAGCTCAACACCTAGTCGCATTTGATTGGAATTGTCAATTTGAAGGGAGCGATGAATTTTAAAACTGCATTTTGATTTTTAATACTTTTTTATTTCCAATTCATTGTGGAACTACGTACTAGACAAAAAATGATCAAAACTAGTTGGACGTACTTTGTTTTCTATCAATCTAACTTACTGGCCCTCGACGGGCACTCTAAGCTAAATTTATCCTTAATCTATTGTCTTTCGACCTTACATATCATATATATATTATGTTTACTACTTATTATTAAGAAAAAATTTAATGAAAAAACTTAATAATTGAACCTGTTTTCTTGAGTTAAAACTTATGTGCTAACTTACATACTACCTTAAAATAACTTAAAACTACCTTAACTAAACATACACATATATATACATGCTGGTATAATACTATACGCCCATATATACATGCGTGCACCTAACCTGTATGCATTTGTATACATATGAGTACACTCAATGTACAAATGTGTATACTTAGAATTTTTTTTTTGTATGTACATTTATTCCCGCCTGAACGCCTCAAATTTTTCATGGCAACACCCCTTTCAAGCTGTAACAACACTCAAAGAGTAATAATTGTCTCAGAAAAAGCTTCTCAAACTTCGTCTTCGGAGTCGGCAAAAAACTGTAGGCCCCTTCTTTTCTTAAGAGAACAGTAGCGCGCACAACACGAGTTCATCGAGCAGTTCAACGGTCCCGCTGTGGGCTGTTTATTATTCAGTGAAAATTTTGGAAGACTTCATCTTAGCTTAAATTCATTTTACGCTGATCTTGTAAAAAAAACGGCCAGAGCATGTAATGAATTGGTGAATGTGCTTACTCGTTTAATGCGTGAATCATACTTCAGCTATGTTGGCTTATTATATGGTACGTAGATACCGTACTACATACTTTAATCCTTGTGGCCCCATAAGAGCTATATATCTTTATAAAAGTTGCATAAGAGTTATATATCTTTTTCTTTACGACACTAAACTAAACTGGATGTTCACGATTCCCAAAACAAAAGAGATGAACAATCTAATCCTGGAATTAATATTTCAAAGAATTACGTAATAACGACATGCTGCCGTCTGCAGCCTCCTCCTGCAAAAATAAAGTACTAAAATCGGATGACAGCCATATTTACCATAAATTTTCTGATGTTGGTCATAAGCAACTTTTCTCATCCTAAAACCTTCGAGATCTTAAACACTTCCTAATTTTATACGCATCTTTTTTAAATTTTGTCCAGAAGATTAGGGTCGAAGTTATTCTTATCTTCCATAATTGACACTCTCTTTTTTTAATCTTACAGCCAGCGTTCTACACCTTCTTTGCAATGATTCCACTCCATCTCGAGTACAAATTTTCTCGCTTCCTCCTCTCACTGAAAGTGAAAACCAATCAAGTTCATAAATCCGGAAGGAGAGACTAAAAAACCTCCAACATGTCTCCCGCTCACCCTTTCACAGATTAAAAAGAAATTCAAACCTCACAGCTTGGGGCATCTTTGGCACCATTTTCCCCTTTTGTTGAGGGTTCACTAATGCCAAACGAAGGGGAAAGAAGGCACAACAAAAATTTCGTATTAATTACTCACTCGCGCGAAGCATTCTCTTAACGGCGGTGGATTACGCAAAAGGTTTACCTTCAGGAAGTTAAGCTTACCTTATTCGTCCCACTACCACTCCTGTTCACCGCAATAAAAACCACAAAAATCATTCAAAGACATAATTCGACAACAGCAACTACAGACAACGAAACAATTTCCTAATCAAACAACACTGAGTTTTGTTTTGTTTTCATCTTTGCCCCCTCCCACGCCAACTGCGGGTACTTTCATATTCAAAGACACAAAATCAACTGGAAAATATGTAGCAATTATGCATCCAACACCTGGCAAGAGATTGTCTCTCTGACCGGCAATAGGGTCTATCGCTCGTCGTTCGCTTTGAATTCAAAGTGTATTTGGAGTGACTTCCACAATAGCGACAACGAAAATAAAACACCAGAAAGCAGGAGTACCTTCCGACAGCGTTATTAAATGAGAGGAAAAAAGATTATTATGTTTTGTGTGTTCTTCCGATTCCGTGTTAAGCGGCTAATGAAATCGAAAGTGGAAATCACTGACTCGGCTTATTCCGATGAGCCTCTCTCGCAGCGAGTTGCACGCGTGTTGCAATGTGTGTGTGTATGGGCATGAACTTTTGTGAGTGTTAAGTTTCCCTTTCGAAACAGTGTAAGCGTTGAGTCTTAGCGTGTACATTACCGGCTTTGTGGAGGCAGTTTTAAACTTGCAGTGGCGGCGAAGCAAAGACGTAAGATCCCATCGGAGCGCAGATGTATCTGTGATTCGCATAGATTCGATTAAACGAGAGGCGACGAATGTATGTGAGTGTGTGTCTGAGAGGGAGTGGGAGGGGGGAAGAAAAGCAGGTTCAACGAGCCATGACAATGCAATAGCACATCGAATAGACGTGTGCACAGACCAAATTAATTTTTTTTTTTCAATTGATCCAGATGGTGGTTGGACTCTCAATTTGTGTTGAGTATGTAACACACGTTGGTTATTATTTAATTATAATCCCATTTGTACGCGTAGGCTGGCGCAGCGCTTATGAAACAATTTTGCATTCCATGGAGTAATTGGAGTGTTTCCCAGTGAGTATGTCCACACCCCCACTACTACAATTCAATGAGGGAATATTTTTTTTATCAGTAACGCAGTGCTTAGATTTCTTCCCAAAATCAAGATGAAACCACTCACACTCACCTTCACTTTGCAGCGCGACCTATGCCGGGTTGGAGAGACAGAGTGCAAGAAACCGGTCAAAACTGACACGAAATTTACTTGGGCTTAACGTTTGCATAAGATATTCGCAACAGACACCGCGTTCAGTGGACATTTTGGAAGTATTGTAGTCTTGGAAGCTCAAGTAAACAATAGTGGAAACGTCGCTTTTGCAATGGTAGAGTCAATTAAATCGGAGTTGTAAGTTCCACTCCGTTTGAATTGGAAAATTTATTAGAAATAAGTTTGGGGTTGCCGGTGCGGGTGAAGGTGGCTTGTATCGCTGCTTTGAAGGACATGCAGCGAAGCGTTGTGACGATGAAAAGGTGGTTTTTTCGTTGTTTTAGGTGAAAAAATTCACGGAGACAATGATTTTGATTATGGATTGTTATGGTTTGTTGGTGCAATCTAACGAAACTTATTTTGATTGCAGGGAATGTCTTAACTTTGACTTTGAAGTAAGACAAATTGCACCAAATTGAAAAGTGCTGATTCATATTTTTTGAGAGGTTTTCGGTCAGATGCGTACTGAATTAAATTTGATTGCGGGTCCCTTTTCACGCACATTGTCGTCTCTGTAACTAGTCTGAAATTTTGATTGGCAAAATTACTTATTTCCTGCAACCTTGTTACTAAATCGGCAATGGAAGATAAGTTTATTGTTTATTAATCTCATACTCCTGTTCTGTCAGTTCACTTTATGGTTTTTTTAATTTACTGAATTTTCATGTTTTGTTGTAACATACAAATTCAGACTTATTTGGACTTTTTGAGAATACAGTCGTGTTACGCTTCTTCAAGAATATTTGACAATATTAACAAATATGTCTGAATAATAACGTCAGGTATTAAACTCACCTGAAACCTGCTACATAACGAACACTAAAAGAGTACCAACATTGGAAGTTCTGCCAAAGAGTACAGCTTTCTGTAATCGTGTTTTTGATGCTTTAACGTTGTTTGCAGTACAAACTGTTATTTAAGAAACCTTAAATTCAAGCAACGATTAGAAATATTTAAAACAGTTTCTTTGACACACTCAAAAAATTATGTCTTTAACTGACATTAATATCTTCTTCTGTTAAATATTCAAAAAACAAATTTCAGAAAAATGTTGTTTCATAAAATATAACACCGCATACTAAATAATTGAATTTTGATTATTAAAGCAAAAGGCACATTTTTAAATTCTGTAAAAGCTTTCCAAACCTTTCAAACTTCTAAACATTTCAAAATTTCTAAGCGATACGCTGTTAGGCAATATTAAGAATAAAATAAAAACAATTTAAAAATTGTGATATCTTCAAACATCCTAGACTCAAGACTGAAGAGAAGTGAAATATATGTATCAACTGATTCTTCAAAATCATTCATTTCATCATTTCTGCAAGAAGAAAAAGATTTTTCAAAATATAATTCAGCATACTTTAGTAAATTATTTCAGTATTTGAAGTTTTGGAGTAGCATTTGGATACTTAAATAATCGTATTATTTTCTTCTTGTGGCTCTACAATCCGGAGTGGACCTGGGCCTCAACCAACACACCTCTTCAGCCAGCACGATCTTTGCCAGCTGTCTGCAGTTGAGCACTCCAAGTTGGTTGAGACCCTTCTTTACTTGTGTGCGCCAACTAAGCCTAGGCCGTCCTCTGTTGCATTGTCACAATGGATGTAATTCGAAGACTTTTGGGGCCGGAGCAGTGGTATCCATACGCTCTACATGGCCTAGCCATCTTAAGCGTTGTATCCGTAGACGCTTGACCAGGCGCATGTCGCTGTACAGCCCATAGACTTCGTCGTTAAATCTTCTCCTCCAGATGCCATCAGCATTAACAGGACCAAGAATAGTACTCAAAACTTTTCTCTCGTAAAGACTCGAAAAGAATAGAGTAGGGCTGGAATGATCAAGCTGTTATTTAAGGCCTCTTAAGCTCAAAGAAACAGCGATTGGCAAGAGTAATTCTGCGTTTGATTTAGTGCTGGTGTTGTTGTCACTATTTACCGCGGAGTCAGATAATCTTATTATACTTGACTAAATTCTAATCCTTCACTTTCAGTTTGTGAAGAAAAAAACAGGTAACCCAGTTGGAGTAAGTGGCAAATGGCCGTAAGTTTTGACCTACCATTCGAAATGCATTGTAGCATATATACGAATGAATAGCAGGGAGAAATACTATTGCATCTGGAGCCGAAAATGCATAAAATTAACCACAGAAGTCTTTTAAATTATAAATCTTAATATTTTAATCAAAAATGAATGAAAAAAAAACTTTTGTCTGCCCGGGGCTGTGGTCATGAGCTGGATTTGTGGCAGCATAATCGAGTCTAGTGAAACCACCATACCTATCTGGACTTTTATTCTGCATTCGTTCGATGATGGAAAATAAGTGAAGTTGCGCGCTTTCGGACAATTGTTATTATAGGTCTTTCCCCATCATATCCCAAATACATTTTTCAAAACTTCTTCCTCTTTGAGGGTACTTTATATATATATCAATAGCAATCACCACTTGCCTCTTTTCGAGATCCTACGGATCATAACAAATTCCTTATTGAAAGGAAATGTCATTTAGCAGCCACATCGTAGTAAGTTGGAACACAAAAGCAGTAACCCTTCTTTAAAGAACTCTGTTCTCACTGTACATCGTGTCGATTGTCCTCAAGCACTAGCAATTCTCTCACTTTATGGATGCGCGTTGCTCCACATTTCTAAAGTATGCTTTATCACTCAGTGTCGCCCTTTGTCCGCCGGTGCGTGAGCCCCTAGGGCCTACTCAACGGCGGGTAACAAAAAGGTATCCACTACCATAACCGATGAATCGACTTGCGACAATTTCCATACGAAGATTAGTTTCTTCAGCATTGTTAATGTCAGTGCTTCAGTCAAGGCGAAGAGTTCGACGTTAAGTATTTCGCCTTCAATGTCTAATCGTGTCTCCCCTCGGAGAAGGAGACTCGAAAGCAGTTTGATTTGAGTGCATTACCAGTTGCAAGAAAATAATTGGCATGGATGGAATCACGAACAGCTTTGTTTTATTTGTGCGAATCATTTGTCAATAATCGCGCGTGAGTTTGACACACGCATATGAGCGGATAATTAATGCTTTGTTCGTGCGATAATTCGGTGCGGTTTCTGAGTGACTTTGATGGCTGTTTGTTGTATTTTCAGAGAAGCAACGCACTAAGTGACCTTCGCAGCATAAGTGAAGGGCACTTTAAAAAAGTAACCGGACATGTATCACAGATAAGCATTTCTCCTGATAGTCAAATCATTCCTTACTTCGAGCAACTATCAAACGCGAACTCAGTTTACATCGTCACGTCCCCCAGTGTGGCCACCATCGCGTAGTGGGTAGAGTGTGACACTCAAACGCAAAGGGTCTAGGCTGAACACCTCGAATTTATCACGGCATCACCTCTTTTGAGCTGCTGACAACACTGAAAGAGTAATATTTGAGAAAGTTTCTCAAAATTCGCCGTTCGGAGTCGGCAAAAAACTGTAGGTCCCTTTTACTCGTGAGAGAACAGTAGCACGCACAACACGAGTAGTTGATGAGCAAGCTAGACCGTGGTCCCCCTGTGAACTGTCGCGCCAACAATTAATTATTACGTGCCTCAGTAGTCAGCCGGCTTAAGAAAATCGCTCAAAAAATCCATTAGCGCACGCCTTCCATCAGGTAGCAAATAAAATCGACTTCCATCAGTCGAAGACCAGCGTTTTCCGCGCCCGTCACTTTCATGTTGCGCGCAGCCGCACACGCATTTGCATAACAACAAATGCAACACGGAATCGCTCCTTCAAATTGATCTCAAGATTGCTTTCATAACAGCCAGCAAATAATTGTTATGATCGCCAACGATGCACTTAGGCGTGAACACCAAAACCGAAAAATGCATACACAAACCCCAAAGAACCACTAAACCACGAGACCACCAAGTCGGCGTTAAATAGTCCGCATGCAGGGCTTACATAAGTCTGATTAAGGTGATGGTGACTTTCATTTTGATCGACGCGATCGAAGCAGAGCACAATGACGAAACACCGTGTGCTAAGGACTGCGAGTTGACGAACGATGTCAACATGAGTCGCTGTGAGAGCATGTCGCAAAGCAAGTAAATTTATGCGTCTCGTCGATTAAACTACTCACAACAAAATCCTGTAGGCCAATAAAACCATAAAACTTTCATCTCCACGCTAGTGAAGAGTTTCAACTTCTCACTTAGCGATGTGCCAAGGAACTTTCAAGGCCGGATGAGAGGACGTCTTGTAGCTGCGGATTGTAACCGAAGATTGAATAATTCGACTGATGTGGAATCAACTTTCATCACATTGATGGGGACAAGTGATCTGTACGTTCATGATGGTGCAGATGGAAGCACCAAAAGTTTAATGGACTTGTGGCGAAGGTCATAAGTGATCGATTAAATTTGAGGCCTGTTTGCCATTGCGACGATGTTTGCCACTAACAGTACCGCGGTGATTGGCTACGGTAATTGTATGACAAGCTAATAAAGAAGAAATGACGAAGGAAGTAGTTAAACAGTACGACGTGTTAAAGGAGATATTAAGTTTGTTCTGAGGAACTATCTGAAAACGATTGCAATTTTTTGTGACAATGAAAATAGGATCTGGAGTCAACATTTGTGACTGTATTTCGGGAATAATGTTGTTCCTTAAGTATTCAATCGGTTCAGGTTCATCGGTGTAGACTAGCGACTTCACATATTCCCACAGAAAATAGTAGTAGTGACATATTGTCACAATCTTTGTGACATATTATTGAAACCACAACTTTTGCACATCGTGGTTACTCAATTGATGAACGAGATGGTCAGTTATTAAGTTCCTTTAGCAGACACCATTGATTTTAACTTTCTTCCCGGTATCGTTTTTAAATAAGTATAAGTTATTCCGCCAACCCATAGACCACGCCAAAAAGACAGTGGATGTAACAATGTCTCAAAATAGTGTAAAGACATTTAACTAAGGATGGGCTTCATCATCAAATGAACGTAGTGCGCGAAGAGTAATTCGAACAAAACTGTGATCAAGCATTGTTCAGGTTTAAGGCTAGTCATGTTTAAATGCCAAACCGAACTTAAATTCATTACATCTAAAAGAACATACGTTACATACTGTGAGTGTCAAAAGTGAGTAAACAAATATCTGATTACTGTATAAAGATGAAAATTGGGTCAAAACAACAACAAAACTCATATTCCATTGATACACAAAAACAGCTTTATTCAATGTGATTAATTATTCAAAAAATAAAGTACGGTAAAAACAAAAACAAGTACATTTTGTTAATGAAAATTATAACTACTTTATATATTACGAGTCAAAAGTGAGAAAACAGTATACATTTTTATCAACAAATGTACTTTATTTATTGCTTAAAATATTAAATTTAGTTGGCCTTTGTTGGTCCTCCTTTAGACTTTATTACTTCCTTGAGTCTACGTGGCATAGACATTGCGAGTTTATTGGTAACATCGGGGGAAATTTTTGACCATTCTTCTGTTATAACTTTTTTCAGGTATTCCTTGTTGTTAATAGTACTCTGTCGAATTCTTCTATCCAAATGCTTTCATAAGTGTTCTATTGGGTTAAGGTCAGGTGATTGCAGGGGATGATCAAGCTGTTTTGGGGATCTATAAAGCAACCATTCCTTAACAAGACGTGAGGTATGCTTAGGAACATTGTCTTGCTGAAAGATCCAATTCCTAGCTAAACCTAATTTGTCTACGCTCGGTTGCAAGCTGGTTCTGAGAATATTTAGATAATCTTCCTTCCTCATTGAAGGAAGAAGAATGAAGACAAGATTACCGACCCCAGATGCTGCTACACACCCCCACACCATCCCCCATGTTTCACGACAGGCCTAATATTTTTTTCAGTAAATTCTTCATTTTTTGCTCTACAAATTTTTTTATTCATATGGCTCTTAAAAATTTCAAATTTGCTTTCATCGCTAAATAAAATGTTTTTCCAAAAGGAAATGTCATTGTTTCTCTTTGTGTTAATTTTTTTGGTCTCCCTTTTGGCCCAATTTTCATCTTTATTAAGTAATCATATATTCGTTTACTTACTTTTGACGCTCACAGTATATGTGTGGCCAACTCGCCCAAAGCATCGCTAAAGGTGAGACTAAAATTGGGAGCCACAAAGATTCTAAAAACAGAGATTGTCCTCCGAAGAAAAATACTTTTGAAAGTTTCTCTTCCCAGGCAGGGCCCACTTTTATTTGTCTTCTGAACATAGTGCTACTACGATCAAGCTTTGGATTGGGGGCCACATAGGTTCTAAAACAGAGATTGTCCTCCGAAGAAAAATACTTTTGAAAATTTTTCTTCCCAGGCAGAGCCCATTTATATTTGTCTTCTAAACATAGTGCTACTACGATCAAAGTTTGGATTGGGATTTATAACATGTTACTAAGGGAAGTTACGCCTATGAGGCTGAAGTCACTGAAACCTACTTTACAGGGCTCTCTGCATATGCCGGACGAGAGAAGAGATTAATTTTCAAGGCACTTACCAATATTGCCCGCATATATTATAACTTTACAATAACACTTCTTTCACATATAAAGCTGCGACCATAATGATTCCAACAACTCCATGTATGTAGGTTACTCTACCAACTGTGTTTTGGTGGAGCAAATTTCTTACGCCTTGCCGGTAAAAACAAACAGAAACAACAAGATAGGTCCTTCAATTCGAGCTGCGCGGAGAAAGGATATTCCTTGGACAATTAGGAGGGTGTCTTAGAAAAAAAAATTAAGTTCTAAATATTTTCGTTCAAGTCGTTGAAGAAAGGTCGTAGTTTTATATCACGAAGTTCAGGTTTTTTTACTGCCACGCGTCTTTAAGACTTCCTCCATACTAGTGTGGAAGGGTTTGATTTACTTAAGATAAAATTTCCTCAGTTCGTTCAAATAACTCTTTATTTTTTTCTCGATTTTTGTGACTTGGCGCAAACGCACATTCGCACACATTCGTATTCAGAATGTATCCTTTCCTTTGTATTTATTATTCGCATAGCGAAAAAATCGTAATAAAACACCTTGTTTTTCGTTCGATTATAGTACTTGTTCGAGGCGAACCTGAACATCAAACAACAAGAAAGATCTTTCATGAATTTACATTGAATCAAATTGAATCGGGTTCAAGGAAAGTCCTAGACTACCTTAAAGTTCTTGCTGTTCATTTTAACCCTGTGGCTTATACGTTGATGTTATGTATTCTTCCTTCGTGGCAGCATATACTTTGCTTTTCTCTCTTTAATCGGCAAACCTGTATTACAACACCCTGTGTAAATGAAATTTCGTACAATTTAAGGATGAATCAAAAATCCTAATAATATTATCCTTATCCTTTGTTCGTTTTTGGTACAGCTCCATCCATACCAGATTAATGCGGCTTTATCGGACTATTCTTGCTTTATGTGCAGACGAAATTTACTCCATTCTTTAGCCAATCTGTGGAAATAAAATTGAATTTTATAAATAGAAGTATTAAACCTCACAAACTTGTTTACGGACAGAGGAAGTTTTTGAATTGCAAAATTATCAACTACGCGTTCAAATTTAATCAGAAACCACTTCATTTAGATATCGCTCACCTCAAAGACAAGTCTGTGACAAACAGAAACAACATGTGTAGCTTCACCATTACGCATTCAAAAAGATGTGTTAAGGCCGCCAACTACGGTCACCATTGTCACATAATTAATTCCATAATTCTCGCCCTAGTCAGACATTTAATAATTTATTTATTTTCGTTTTTCTTCTTTGCTGTGCATCGTAACACCGGAATGGCGTCATCGCAACAGTATTGTTTGATGTAACTCTTCTACCTGTTCGAGGGTTTTTTGTCATTCGACTTGACATGCATGTGTTTTATTTTTCATCCAACTAATTATATGAAATGACAACAACAATCGCCAACGATGATAAACGTGTTTTTTCTTCTACAAACACGGATACACAGAGACAAACAATGGAGTGACCACTCTTCTCGATGTTAATCATTTATACACTCGATGGTGTAGCATAGCGGGTGTTAATTTTCGCTTTCACAACGACTTCCAGCTAAAGATGTCTGGTCCCTTATAAAATGTTTGGAGCTCTGGCTTTTTCCCAACCCAATTTTGTACTTTTACGTGCAGACGAACGCCTCAAACTTAATTCACGCTAGAACTGTAACGCACACTAGTGCTGCCAAATCATTGCTTCCACTGTGGTTTTGCTCTCGTCGCCAACTCTATCAGAATTGATAGTGGGTTCTAGACACATGTCCAACGAATACGTCTACTTAACATGTCACCGTCGACGTTGTGGTTGGCATCGGAAAATACAGCAAACCGTCTGACTAGCTTGCAAAACGGTAGCGGGTGTAATAGCCGGAGCTTTGAACGCAAACGTCATCTCAAAGTTTTTGGATTTGATTTCAAGCATATTTCGACTACATCCGCGGATGTTCGTTCAGCGAGAGAAGGAGAGATATAAACTTTTATCTAGTTTTAAGGCACCTCTTTCGGGCGGTTTATGTAAGGCCAAAAAAATCATTTTGTTATGAAAATTATTCTAATTTAATTGGCGGTTTCACATGTTACGCGGTTATGGATACTTTATGGTAATCGCTTGAATCCAGATTCTGCTCATTGAGACGAGAATGACAGGTGAATTTTTCTGGCTGCCCGAAAGTGCTTTATGAATCGAAATGGGCTGTCGGGTCGAGAATTGTAGTGAGAAAGGCGGTTTTGACGGGTTCGGTATGTGTCATTGTCAGTGTCTGGCAATCGCTAATGCTGTCAAATGTGATGGCGTCTGAATGTTTCTCAATGTCCCATCACATTGAATTCCAGTGAGGTAAAAGATGCCAAGAGAAACTAGTCGAATACAGGAATTGAAAGTCGAATTGATTATAGTGACATTTGAGCAAGATTTTGAGCGAGTTTTTTTTTTTATTAAATAGTGTGTTTGGTTCAAGGAAACCTCCTCGGATGTGGTGTGAGGTAAGTCAAATTTTTTGACTAAGATTGAGGTCTGGTGGAAGGGTGGATTACATTGCACATTTGCTTTGAGATTTTTGTTTAATTGTAAAGACTACAGTTCGTGTCGATACGCATTGCGTCGCTCGATAGCGTGCTTAAGTGTTATGTTGTCATACAGATATTTCTATTTAAGTCGACTCAGCGTAAAGATTTTGAATGAACTGATTTATATTGAAAACAGATTCCACATCTTAAAATATTCACCTTTTATATCATTACTTCTACATGATTTGTTTATTTAGAAATGACAGGATGATTTACTCTGTACACTCTGTTTGCTCGTGAACGGATGCCCTTAAGTATTGTGCAGTGTGAGGGGCGAGACAAAGCCAAAATTGATGATAAAGGAGTAACTTGCAGTTAGATCAAAAAAGGGCTTTGCAGCTTTATAGAAATCGGTGACTTAAATATATTCGCTTTTGTTAAACGATTCTATAATTTGAGGGAACCAGAGCTTTTCTTGTACTTCAGCTTTCTCATACTGCGCACATGATATTAATGAAGTTTTATCTTCTACTACTAGCTATCACTTCCTGAAGGGTAGCAGTTTTCATCTAATTACGTTAAAGCCGTTACTGGATAATCAGTTGAACGAACTTTTTTCAAAATCATGTCTATATTGTAACTCAGTGACTAATTCGTTTTTGAGATATTACCTGATTATTAAGTAATCCCTCTGCACAGTCGTATCAATATCGAATTTTTATGTTTACAATAATACACTTTAAAAGTGTAAAACAATTTGTTGAGTAATGCTTGCCATTGGGACTGAAGCCAAACTCTTTTCGTAATCTAATCATACATCTTTTTAAGTGGTTAATAAAAAACTGAGTTTAAACTGTCCGAAATCCTTTCTTGCTTAGTTTCATAAGTCACTTATGTCTTATACAAAAAATACCAAAAATTGAAATAACATTTTCTTGGCACCCATAGGAATTTTCGAGAAAAAATTTTTTTCAGTCAAGGCGGGCCTAGGCACTTTTCAACAATTTTTTAACGTAATTGATAAGATACTTCGATAAAGCACTTCACCTCATCACACACTATGGATGGATCGCGTTTGATGATTTATTGTCGTTGTGTGCACCTGTGCGCTGGTTTCTTGTAGCAGGTTGAGGTCTGGCTTTTGTAGAAATACATATTAAATTGCATATTCAATCCTAAGATTCTGTGCGCCGTAGCATAAATATTCATTTCTATAACTGATCTTAGGTTTAATTTCTTGGCAGGTAACTTTAACATATTCCAGACAAAATTGTTCCTATGTATATAACTTGCATCCAAGACTATTGAGAAAAATGTTCAGCCATGAGAGCATTGATCTGTCTGAAGTGCACCAAACGTTTTCATTTCAATACAAAACGTGTGAAGTGCCTGTTTACAGCTTCCCCTAACTCTGGACAACTATGCTTCCAACAACCTTGAACCGTTCCCAGCCATGAAAGAATGAAGAGCACACTCGTATCCGGTAAGAGACTCTTCAAGTTTCCATTCAGTTTTTCGCAAAGATGATACAAGGGCTATAAAAATAGTTTATAATTTCATAAATATTCATTCCTTATCTTTTATGAGCATCATTAAAAGACAAACATTTCGGTTTATGTAATGTTATCCTCCGAATGCCGGTTATGGATACTTATGCTAACCTCTCCATGTTACAAGTTCTTAACTTGTTTCGTTAATAAGGGAGGCACGCATGTTGTTACATCCGGTCGTAAATTTGTTCTAACCACTTGCTAATTTTATTATGATGTGGACCTGATACACATGCCAATAAATATCTGCGATTGATGCGATATTTTCTGATATGACTCACTAAATGAATATGTCTAAGTGGATTAATGTAAAAAAAAAATTTGGAAGATATGTAATAATGTGGAGGAGTTGAAAGGAAAAATTAAAAGATGAAATTAAGATTAGGTTTGATCGAAGGACTTTTGTAAATGCTATAATTAAAAAAAACACTTATAATTTTTAATATGTCACAGAAAAAGCTTTTCATCAATTTACAATTTAAAGCAGTTTTTTTTAATTTGTTCAGTTCTGAACACATAATGTCTCGATACTCAGGTGGTTCTGTGGTATTTCGCCAAATTTCTGGCAAAGTGCATTTTTGTACGTTTTATTGCCAATGTTCGCTTTAGAAATACCCCAGACAAAGAATTGCAATGGTTTTGCATATGATGAATTTGCAGTATATGGTGTCGGAAAAATGAAGAGTGGAACATTGGTTTTTAAAAAATCTTGATGCGCGCTTTGTACCACGATGTCGAATCTTCTCGTCCTCACACCGAAATTTTATTTATTCAAGGCCCTCTTACGGCTAATTAGACAGTTTCACGGTAAACGGTCGGATTTATTTTAAGGTCACGGACCAAAAATACTAACGGGAGGCAACCATCCGGAGATGTTTAAGCTAGACAGTTATTACTCTTTGAGTGTTCTCAGCAGACCAAAAGAGGTGGTGCCGTCGAAAATTCGAGGTATTCAGCCGGGAATCCAACCTGGACCTTCGGCGTGTTGGTGTCACACTCTGTCCACTACGCCATGGCAGCCACATTATAAATATGTATGAACAATAAAATGATCTGCAATATTCCAAAATTTTAGTTCACTGTGCAGAACCCTTTGGATATTATAGCAGTGTGAAATTGGAATGTGGTTCCATTCGCAAGAGTCCATAGGCAAGCTAGATTGGAGTACAATTATGTTCGGGCCATGCAAAACCTTCCTTCCATTTGTGCACCAGTTGATGGGTTCGACAGATGACGTGTCAGTTATCAAGCATTAACAACCCAAGAGGGTTTTAATGTTAAAGTGTATGTAAAGCTCTTCCCAAATGGTTTGTAATAATGTCTCCATATTCTATACCACGTGAGGATTTCAGTCTAATTTTTATAAATACTGTAATTTATACAACGAGTTAAAACGTTCTTAACCTTAATGTAACGAATTCAAGGTTTTATAATGGTATATTCCCTTGTACATTTTGGCGGTGGCCGTAGAGTACGTAGAGAACGTAGAGTAAGCCATTCACACACCGAAGGTCCCAGGTTTAATTCCCGAAATGAGTACTCCGCATTTTATCGCCATCATCTCGTTTGAGCTGCTGACAACATTTAACAAATATGATCTTCACAAACCGCCTATATTAACCTGTTAATAGTGGAAACTACAACTTTGAGACCATTTGTTGTGGAATGGTTTTAAACATGTGACTTCTGCAGGAGTGACTGGGTAGCCTCCACCTTGTCACACCTAACAAACAAATTCTGAAAGCTCACAACTGATCACATGTCTCTGGTCTGCAATTCGCTCTAGATCGAAACGGAACACAATCTATCAAAGTTCGCACCTCAACTCTTTCATCTTTTATGTCTACTGCAATTAATTTTATCTCAAATCGTATTACAATTCAATTAACCACCGGAATGTTTATATGTTTTTTTAATTCCAGATAACGAATCATCAACCTTCAAAATGGCACACATAACTGGATTGATTTTGACACTGTGGTCAATATACTCGACTTGCGTTGCAAGGCCAGATGTAAGTAGTCGACCTTAGAATGTTAGCACTTTAGACTAGAACTCGTTTGAAAAAGAATCTTATCTCTCTCAATTGCACTCGCCGCTTATGACCGTGACCAAAAAACTAAAACACAAAATAAATCTATGTTCATTCGCGCGCCAAGTGTGCGCCTTGTCTCATTGGCTGGACTACGGGCACTTTTGCTTCAACGCGCTCTCGTCGTCGTCTGATACGAATTCGATTTCAAAAGTTTTACATCTCTTGAATACATTAGAGGTTTATTATTATGACCAGTCAATGGCATACACTCGTATTGGACTAGCTAGCCAACCAGAGAGCGACCACATGCAGGCTATGTGACACCGGGCTTGTTATCTTAACAGAGTTCCCTCTACTAGCAGCGTAGGTAGCTGCGAATTGCAGCTTAGATTAACTTGAATATCAGTGTAGGCTTCAAATATTATGGCCAAGGTCGACTTGGATTCTTGCATTATGATACGCGTATTGTTTGTTTTTTTTTTTTTCAATATCTGTGCGCGCCAAACGATGTCCATACGACGGTGTGTAGTGCTGCTGGTAGTTGTGGTGGTGCCAGTCTTGTCGCCATGTTGACCGGCCAATGATGTGCTGCTTAAGTCTTGAAGGTAGTGGGCATGTGAGCTGTAAGTTGACAGCTGCGATTCATGGGGCTTTGGATCATAAAAATGTTAAAGGTGCGCGCTTCAACTAGCAAATGGTAGTAAACCTCTGTTGTATATGGTTTTAGGTTTACTGGTTATTTGTCTTAAATAGACAGTTTAAAGGCGATATTATTAAGTCGAGCTTGCATAAGAGTATTTCTAAGGTGCAGCAAAGCTATAAACTGAATCACAATCAAATTGCCGCGGCAACTTTCTTTTTATAGACAAAGCCCTTGTGGTAAGTGTGAGTGAATGAATAATTGGAAGATTATATGGTGTAAACCCATTCATATGATCTGATTTTAATTGACCCTGCAAATCTTTGTGGGACAGCAGGTTCAGATGGAGACTGACTAATTACTTTATTACTTCCCTCGATTATCACAGAGTAATTGACTTCTTTGACATGTTGAACCTCCGATCGATAGTCGATTTCACTTTCAATTAAACGATTTCCAGTGTGTCGCAGTGCTTTATTGGACTATCCAATGTTTCTTAAAGCAAACTTAAAGATAACTCTGAGGTCGTAAATGGCGCTGAAACAACTTGAAGTTCAAATCAGCTTCAATGTCATTATGTGCTTAATTTGTTTTTACGTATTGTATTTTGATCTTCAGATGTTAATAAAGAAAAGCTTTCCATGATCAGTAAGCTCATAAATTTAGAAAAGCTGTCTCTAAATCCTTTCCTTCTTTAAACCAAACTAGATATCAAGTAATCTCAGTCCATCATAGGCATTTTTGAGAACGCAGTAACTTGTATCCCCACTTTATTGGTTTGCCTTGAAAAGCACGTATGATCCACGAAGATAATCAATCTCTCACTCTGCAGCCATGTTCATTTTCACTTAACATCGCAAATACCATAGACATTCAGACTAAAGATGTGGCCTCTGCACGCATCTTACTAGTCAAAGTCATGTTTATATTCATTTGCTTTCAATTGTCGAACCGTCTGATATCACACTTCCCACAGGGTTGCTATGTGAATTTAAAGAGCTAAAGTACGATGTCTCGTGTTTGCATCGAAACGGATTCTCAGTATTTACTGCCCTCTCAAGACCGCAGACATTAAATTTCATTGTTTGTTCGTCTATAAAACAATTGATCCGTCTGGTCTTTATGTTCCGAAATCTTGTATTTATCTACGATTGTTATTCCACGCGTTTACCTTAACTTCTCTTAATGGAATCAATTGCGTAATATATGCTAAAGGTTAGAGTAAGCTAGGTTCTGCTTTCTTGAAGACATTATTGTGCATTGTATGTCTATAAGAATGGTGTTGATACTTTTAATGCATGAAGTTTGACGTTGCCTCATAAACTTTATTAAGACTTGCAATGGTCCTTAACTACAGTTAAAACTTTTACATTTTTAGATTGGATTTATTGACCTAAGTTCCACGTACGGAAATGAAAAGCATATTGATTTCTTGACGTAGATTTTTGTCGTTTGATTTACAACTTAGAGATGCCTTCATTCATATCCCCTTTAAACTGACATATGATGAGTGACTTGGAAGTGGAAACGGTGCAGTTTTTTTTTTTTTTGCTAAATGGACCAAAATGGTGTGAAAGCTCGCTATAGACGAACCTTATAATTTGTTCGCTTTTCTTATGGATTTCCATCACCTTTTTTGCCGATAGGACATACTTCGGTTTCTTCAGAACATTTATGACCAGTTTTGATTTATCCTATATATCAGCAGATCTTAGTTTATTTGGTAATACGAGGCGACATAAAAAGTTCCTTCTTATGCTCTGAAATAGGTCCATAGCCTTCCCGAAAGTGACCTTACAGCTGTATTGCTTGTCCGAATTGTGCAAAAGTTACAAAAAAGTGGAAGACTGGTTTGGCATGGTGACAATGTAACCCACAAAGTCTTTGATATGTCTAATCGGTTAATGCGCAGCTTCGATCTTCGGTCACTTCGATCGCTGGTCACTATCGAAATAAAATAGAAACGTAGCCCTTTCCAACGTTCAAGTGCTCTTTGATTTCAGTACAAAACTTTCTTTCAAAAACAGGGAATAAATCATCACCGATATAACAATGTTTTGTCAAAAAAATCTTCGTCATCAACGTCTTCGCCTTTTCTTTTGCTATAGCCACAACATGAGGCATTTAAGGTTAGAACTTTCCAGAGAAACGCTTTCGTGCATTATATGAAGTGTCTTCAAAATATATGCAAAGACTTCTTAAACTCAGAATTTTTCTTAGCTTTAGTACAAGTTCTTCCACCTTCGTCTTTTGATAAAATTGATTTACAGTTACGATCTTTTGGAAGTAATTCCGTCGCCATGCTCAAGATACAGGCGTTTGCTTGTTGATCTTAACACTTCAGAATAATGTTGCAATAAGACAGAATGGCGTTTTCGACAAGTTCGCCTCCTTCGCAGTAATGGAATAAGCGAGTTGGTCTATTATCGAGGATTTCGACATGCATAAATGAGATCTTGTAAGATATTTTGTTATTCTTTTAATAATGTTTTAAACTATTCAACATAGTATTTCCATTAAACAAATTAAAATTGTGGATGCAACGAAAAGTTTCTGCTGAGGAAACCGTTCTACAGATAAGAGAAAAAAACAAGATACTGGTAAAGACGAGGCTCATTCAGAATGAGCATGTATTTATTGAATTCCTTTAAAATCCTATAATGCTGAATAGTCCGCGATAGATAACATGCGACCACTTGGACTTCGGATAAGTGAAATCTCGATTGGTACGTGGAAATTTCGGCATGAACTCGACTTATATCATGCCGCCAAAAGCTATATTCGCATAGCTAAGTGTTATATAACTTTCATACGTTTTCAATATTTTATCATTTGTACCCAATTAAATGCCTACAGCGCGGCTTTGACCTACGCCCTAACCAACATACATCTCCAATCGGCTCTTTTTCTCGCAAGCTGTACGCATGTAAAGCTAAATTAAGTTCTTTTACACTTGTGTGCTCCAACTTTGAGGTGGTTTGAATTCATAGACTTTTGGGGCTGAAGCTGTGTTTTCAATATGCTCTAAACAGCCCGGTCTAAAGTTCAATCTCCAGAAGAAATAAAAGCCAAGACAAGGATGGAGAGGCCGTATGCAGAAAGAAGTATACGTTTATAAATATTTATGGTGAAATTTGGCTCAAATATAAGACAGAACAATGCCTTCTTATATATTAAAACATTTGTCCCCAAATTAGCGTCCTTGCCTATAATGTAATGCAACCTCTACGTCTGTTCCCGCTATGTCTAGGTTAATACACAATACGTATTATTTGTTAATTGAATAAGATTAAGTACAACTTACCAATGACTTACTAACTTCATTTGTTGTAATTGTAATTGTCTTTGAAGCACAAGTTTCTTTAACTCTAACTACTATGCCATGAAGTCTATAACCAATTATGCATTTCCTTGATACTGATCCAAAATTTTGTAAGTGACACGTATTGCGTCGCTTCCATGAGGCACTCGCCAAGTCTACCTGTAGAATGTGCCAAGACCATTGTCGACAGCAATTAATAGAATTTTTGGCAAATGTAGAGGAGAAAATTACGCCTTAAGAAAACCCTGTTTGCCAAGCATATTCAGACCCAGACTGGAGACTTGGAAGTCAACTTGTATGTACTTCATTGAAGGAAATTTGTGATTTAGTGCTGGCGCTTCTTTTTGGTGTCAGACCAACAAAACAATCTGTGTCATGATCAGACTTGGTTTTCACTTCGTATTATGTTGCATGCGGCTTTTATGGGGGATTTCCTATGATATGATCTCAAAAGAGATTAAGCATGAGATTTCAGTACTTCGAGTATAATTTGGTACACATGAGCACATGCTGTTCAACCATGTGCACTCAAAACTTCCTACATATTCAGTTCGGATGGGAAATTTTCCACCATTTCTTTAAAATATGTGGAATGAATGCAAGTGGGCACAAACATAATTATTTGAATTAATGGCCAAAAAGACTTGAAATAAATAAAAAATACACACAAGGACTAAGCTTAAGATTTATGGAGGATTGCTATGTTTAGTCGATTCCTAGATCTACAAAAATTATCAGAAATGTCGCATCTAAAACTGTTCCAACTGTCCTGACAATTTCTATCCTGCAAATATTGTCAGACAAAAATTTTTAGTACAAAGATTTGTAAGACACTTAGGACAATGTTTGCAGTGACAGATCGGAAAAATTTCCCGATCTGGTATCGTCCGAAAAAAGCTTTAGTACAGATTGTCTTAAATTAGCTTAGAGATCTCGTGACTGATCCTCACAGAGGCTAAACTTATAAGCATGCAACGTCAACAATTTGTGCTGGAGCTAGAAAAGGCAAATATCAGTTGGATTCACCATTTAACAACATTGGCGATTAATGAAAAAAGATTAAAACATTATTGCAAGTCTGTTTTATAAAAGTTGTACAAACAAAGAATATTGTGAAGGAATAATGTGATAAATTTAGCCTTGGCCTTGGATTCCACCCCTTCATAAATTTACCCGCAGTACACACCTCGCAAGGAGTGCACATCAGTTTAATCTTAAGCCCTCTTTCGTAATTTCTTGAAGACAAACAATCTTGTTTGGCTAAGAAAAATATACTCTTTCACTAGATGAAACGCAACAGCTGAAAACTTCCCTGTCAACAAGGCCAAAAAGTCTAGAAACTACTGTGCAGTCCATCCTACAAACTTGAAAATTGTATACCAAACTTTTTAAAGCCTGTAAAATGTGATATTCTATTAATGTTTTGTTGTTCTTGTCGAACTTCCTTTGGTGTTGGGCTGTATTTCTTTTAATTACATATAAAGTATTACGACAATCAAAGATTATTATTTCATATTATTTTATAAAATTCAAAATTACTAAATTACTAAAATTTTTCACGGAATCTTACCTAAATTTTGATTGGATCTGTTAGTGTTGATATGATTTTGTAGAAATTGAATTTCGCCATGCTCTAACATTGAGTAAACATTGTCTAAATGGAGAATCATCCAATTGTTGAATTAATCACTACTGGCCAACCTCCACAAACGCGCTTTCTCTGCTTCTCCGCGATTAGTCACAATTGCACATTTTCAAATTCGATGTGGAGTGACGTACCACAATGCGTAAGTCCCAGTCCATGACCTACCGTTAACAAATAGTCGTCGCCTAACTTCAATTCCACAATTGTGACCCAATTGGCAGTGATCCAAAAGAAAAAAGCAGACATCGCACACCAATTGGAAACCATTTAACAATAGATTACAGAGAGACCCGATACACAAAAAAGGTCTCAGCACCTCAGTTGTTTAAGCAAAACAAGCCAACGTGCACGGTGTATGTGGTGCCGTAGCCTTGGGAGACCGTTTTCAATGACCGCACGTACAGTTTTTTCCAACTTTTTTTTACAAAACTTTTCGATTTCATGTAATGATTGGCGGTCAGTTAGCTGTAAGCTACGTAGATCGAGATGTACACAATTAACAAACTTATTTCGTGGAACGAACAGTCATTCAATTGTCTTAACAAACGCTTATGTGACAGTCGAATTGACTGTAATTTGGCTGTCTTGCTGCGCCACTTTTTGAGGGAAACAGTTGGGCTACGACGCGGTTGCCTTGGAACTCGAAATTCCCGGCGATTAGGGTTCATTAGTAAGCGGCGGTATGTTGACCTCACTCGGTGCCGAGGACCTTTTTGTGAATTGTATAACAGAGAGATCGCTTGTCGGAGGTCTAACGAATTATGAAAACAACATTAATTTGAGTTTCGAACAGTGCAGAAGTGGAGGACACGTTTTGCTGCTAAAATTAAACAATTTGTTTATTGTCTAATTTTCATGGGCTAAGAAATCTTAACAACTTCAAGTTGTTTCTAAGAATGTTGCATTTGGCGTTCTTAAATAGGGCTCTTATTGTGTACCTTGATTTTGATGTGCTACATCGTTTCTGAACAGCCGATAAAGTTTTATTTCGACCACAATATACTTCATATTTATTTATTCCGAATTTGCCGGACAGGAAACACCCATGGCTTTCGGACGCCATGACTTACTTTACAAAATATTTTCAAAACAAACCACCACGGAGACCCAAAAGGTCGCCGTAATTCCTCTTAATTGCATTCCGCATCACGTTGCGCACTGCTCTGAGAACATTCCCATCACATCAACTCCAATACGCACCCTGATACAGTGACACTTCACAAAAGTCGACAAACCAGACTTCAAGTGACCTTACTTGAATCTACCCTGCCCTCCCCCTTCCCGCAATTCACTCAATATTGTGCGCTCCACTGAGTCCAAGCATTCCAGATGTTGGAACGCAGTAAAAAAAAAGTTCAAGGCAACCGAATATCGCCCCGATGACAGCCTGCAATTGAACACCACCCAGCAACAGTCGAGGCAGGTTGGCGAACGCCTTTGGTTATCAGAGAAGGAACTTTGCTGTGTGTAGTCTTCAGCAGCAGATAGGGTTTCGCAGACTCAAATGGCAACCGACCTCGATGGCAACCATCCGGTCCGAATGAACGTTTCTCACTAGAACCCAGAGAATGGAAGCTATGGCCCGAATGCATAATTAAGTGGTGTGCAGTGATCGGAGCGCATAGCTTCGGATGCGATTACACATTCGCCCAGTTGTACGCTGCTCTGATGGCTACCGACCACTTCTGACAGCTGCTGGTTGGCTGGTAATTGTTCCCCTAAATGATGCTATTCTTTAATTAGTTTTTTACCCGCCACGTCGGTTTATTGTTTTGTGGTCCAGATAGTAAACAGCGTGCAACTGTTGGCAGCGCCAACGCAGCGGATTATGATTGCAGCATAATTTTATGTTTTTGGAACAGATTTAGTCGACGATATGTACCCGGCTGGGTCTCTGAAGTCTGATTGTGAAATTTGAATTTTACTGCGCGGCTAAAACAGATTTATGGAATTCTAAGTGAACTGAGTCATTGTAGATTTGAAGCTTATGTGAACTAGGTTGTGGCTTTTTATAATCGGATGTTGAGGTCGGCCTAGAACTTAATTGAATGAGAATGGGGAAAGGACAAAGTCTATATCTTGGATGGGTTGAGTGAGGTAATTTTGGAAGTGGATGGCTTGAAGATTTAAAGTGCTGTGCTCGGATATCCAAGCAGATGTTGAATGATGCTGAACAGTAGTTCACTTTTCTAGTCCTTCTGTCGTTTGGTACTCATATTATGACTGAACCGATTAAAAAATCTTGTTCTTAGACAAACAGAGAAAGTTTTTTTGCTCTCCTTCATTGAGTTCAAACGAGATTATCAAATATTGTACTTTTTTTCACACCCAATTAAGGGTACCAACAAATTTTATTGACTCTGTAGTAAGCCCCTTCCTTGCATCATTGACTGAATTTCGGAGTTTTAAATTAAGTTATTTGATGTAAAATTTGGTGCATTTTTTATAATTAGCACGCGCTAAAGAGATTGTTTGGTGCTCTTAAGTGACAGGGATTAAGCACAGTCCGAAGGTATAGAGGATAAGGTGGTGCACACTGGTTTTAAATGCCTATGGATTGAAATGTGGGGGAAAAGTTTACCTTGAAGGAGCATTCCATATTCGTGTGGTGCGGCTGAAGAACGAATCTCTTAATTGTGCTAAAAGTGAGCGGGTAAGCAATCCTAGTGGGGCGATTATTATGCTTGTTTACCCATTGAAGCATTTATTGTTAAAATAGTAATAAAAGAGTGATAAAGAACCAACATTTCGTCGATGTTCTAGCGAGTCGATTATTATTATTAAAAAATAAGTTTCATCACTCTCTGCAGAATTCTATCTACCCGTAGTAAGTGTAGAAAGGTCTTAGAAGAACTTTTTAAAACAGGTTTATTTTTGGAAAAGTGGATTTCAATGTCTAATGGATAGTAAAGTAGTCGAAAAATAAGGGCCAAATCGGCTTTTATTTATAATCCGAACTAAAACAAAAGATTCACTTGCATTAAGTGGGGAGAGAAGCACAAGTTATTACATTTTCACCAATATTCGGAACAAAATTTGCTCAACGGCTTGTTTATAGTTATAAAAATTGCTCTTGTCGTCTATTGATCTAAAACTTGAAATTTTTGTAGAAACAGAAGATTTGTTCCACGATCGCATTTCGACAAAGATTAAAAGGCTAAAAATGTACTGATTTATTTTGAAACACCTTTCGTAATTGGGCGAAGCACCCACCTGATTGGCATAGTTTTCTGTTTTTTTACTTTTAAAACAATAAGGAAGTTTTAGTTTATATCTGAATAAGAGATAGAGGAAAATGAAGAAAAATTTACTTAAACACTATTTTGGTTAAGTAGTGGTTGGCTTTACTATCAAAGAAAGTAACTTGATCAATGCAGTCAAGTTATGTTAAAATAGTTCAATTTTCTCTATTTTTCAAATATCGCACAAAACATTCTTGATATTTTCTAGTTTCTATTTTAGATAGATCTTAATTTAGGGACATATTTCAGAGGCAGATATTTACATGATTTGATCACTTTACAAATCATCATTTGCAAAATAACTTTTTCATAAAAAACTACACTCCCCTCATACTTTCTCAAAACCCAATACGTTAGACTACTTCAACTAAAACTGAACTCCTTTACCGCTTCATTCTAAAATAGAACTTAGAATTTTACTGATATTCAGAAGGGTGTTACCAACAGCAAGGTGCATTGACCTTTAAATCAGATTGTTATTTTTTTTTTATTGTTGGCGGGCACTAAAGGGGTTGTTGATACCATTAAATGACTGGAATTAAGTCACACCACGGGCCGAAGGTATAGTGGAAGAAAGAGAAAGAAGGTACCGATGAATATTGGTTTTAAATGCCTGTGGATTATAAGAGGGAGCATTCTTTCAATAAGTAATTGGTAGATCATATTGTTCATCAAAAAATTAGTATCGTGGAAATACTCTTTATTGGTTAAAAGAAGCTGTAAAATGTAGCTCCGATTCCGCTTAGCAAATTGTAAAATATTTGCAAATAGTTGCCTCCAAAAAGATAGTAAAATTAACCTTTGCATAAACTGCTATTTGAATTTAATAGGATTTTTTAAGGACTCTTTTACAGTAAGTTTGGCAAGAAATTATGAACTATCAAAGAGTTTTCTTTGCGGTTTTGATTTAAGAAAATAAAATTATTCCCTATCCTAAGGTGTTTTTTAAAATTTACAAATTTGATAACTTATCTCTGTAATTATCGCAAAAGTATCCTTTGTTCGCAATGAAATGACTAAATAATGTTCAGGGTGACAACAAAGCATACTGCTCTGAGTTTCATAAATAAACATGTCCAACAATAAAGCTTAAGTTATGTTTGGAACGCGTGTTTAGGTTAAAAATCTCCACAATCGACACAATAACTTAACTGGTAGCTCATATATGGCATATATGCCTATTAACAGGACAATATCGCTTTCATTCCTGTCTGGCTAGAAGAGAGTTAAAAGTCTCTTAGCCTGTGGACGAATACCACTGTTCCACATTCTGCATATATAAATGCGTCTTCAAAGTCTATGCTATTTACAATTTGTCAGCTTTTATCCTAAATTCAACTTGTATGGAAATCAACGATGACTTGTTCTTTATACATAGTAAACGAGGTCTTTGCTTAGATAACACATGCCTCAGCTGTTTCCTTATGAGGAAAATACCTAGACTTGCACGGTGGTTAAACGTATATCGGTCACATCCTGCATAATCAAACTGCTTTCCTCAATTTCCTGTTTTATTACGAGGGGTTCATAACTGGAACTTATCCCAAGTGCTAGCTTGGCCAGTTTTGCAAAATATTTCGCGGAATCAACAAATAAACAATATTCAACTGCTATTCGCTGGCTAAATATCAACGAAATTACAAAGAAATAAATACGTCCACATCATGTTAGGTTAAGATCAGAGGACCCGTTTTGCCATAATTTCAGCGTGCAATTGCATCCTTATCCCACTCACGCGGCCCAGTTCATGTCGTTAATTGAGTCGAAAACAAACATACCTCCCTTGAGAGATACTCTGACTAGGTAATGACCCAAATCATTGCTGCAAACTTCCGCAAATCGACCCACAACTCTACACAATATTGTTCCAGCAGCCTCCATTCGCATGCCGTTTACCCAATGAAAGAGTGCCGATAGCCTGTGTTTAGTCCAAATTTCATAATGAATCGCAATGTGCCCGCCGGCCCCGTTCAAATCTAATCCAATCGAACCCGACGAAGGGGCACTCGCCAAATGAGTCCATTTGCCGGACTAAAGCAGGCTATCGAACCAATTGATTATTTTATTACAATGACGAAACCGAGCGTGGTGGCTGATTTCGACTTCCATCGAGAGACCAGTCGCCTCAAGCAGCAGTGGTGAAGATTATGGCAGGGACAGTCTCTTTCCCCCCACTTGGACGTCTTTTCGTTTCGATTTTGTTTGACGCCGGTTCGGGGAGCTAGGCTGGCGCACACGCAGGCGGTTAGAAATGAAAGTGTCGTTTGTCTCCGCAATAGACTGGCAATTATGGAATCTCTCTGCGACCGTAAACAAAAGTCCTGGACGCGCGTCTCACTCTCTCTGTGTCCGACTCTCACTCCACTGCCGGGGGTAAATTAATTTTATTGACAGCGTAAAGTTGTCCCGCTGCGGCATCGGCTTAAGACATCGCCTACACTGTAAAATGTGGTTCACCTTGCGTCGCTGGCTCCCGTCGACAGGCTTTTGTTTGCTCCGCTATACGGGTGTGCGCAAAGGCTTCACATAGCGCGCATTTTTCACTTCGTTCCACTGTGCGTCGAGGGGACAATTTTCTTTCAATCTCTCTACCTTTTTGCCGCCTTTGAACTCAGCACTGTTCTGGTAAGCGATTGAAATAGATTTTGACGTCCGGTGGCTGAAAAACAAGAGTTATTGCGCTGCTTACGCATTTGCGGCTTATGGGCGAATCGTACTGGTGGTGCCACCACCAGTACGATTTGTGGCACTCCGACAATCAACGAGAGTGGAGATCAAGTCGGGTCTAATTAACATGTCCATGTAGTAAAAATGTTTATGACAGTAAACACTGCAAGAATACTAAATGCTCGCGCGTGTGTTATGATCTGAAATGATATGGGCTGCGTCAGTGCATGTGAAACGGGTCTATATAACCGTCGTTCTAAGTGGCCAAGTGCCTCCAAGCATATTTTCGCTTTGGCGACAATGCGCGGAGGCCCATCAGGGATTCTCGTTGTATCTGCTTATCGACAACGCAATCTGAATATCTCTGCAGTGTTTTAGGGGTTTTTCTAAACGAACATGTGCTTCAGTCTAGCAGGAAGTGATAATAATACATTTGATTCTGTCTGACGGACGTGTGTTTTTGTTCTTTTTGCTGTTTCTGTGTGAAGGCCAATGGCTCAGTCGTTTGCTTTGAAGGTGAATCTTCCGATAATCGATTTTTATCGCAGCGCATGTGCCTCGCAGACGCCGTTCTGGTGATAAACTTTAGTTCTTTGGTGACAAATATAAACAGAAGTCTTGAAAAGCGTGCGGCTGAAAACATGCGCGTAAATGTGGTTCTTGATTTGGTTAGGTAATCATGTGTCCGTGTGTTTAAGATGAGGTGGCAAAGATTGAATGTCGATGCCCTGTGTATAGTCAAAGTCAAACCTTGAAGTATAAAACGCAGCCAAAATCGAATCGCCCTTGTTGATTCTGGATTAACGATTGTTGTTATTTAAAGAGAATTGCAAAGCTGACGATCCAAATATGTTTGGCACAAGGTAGGTGCATTTACACCTAAAATGGACGGAATCTCCCCAAGTGAAAACATTCAACTACGAGTAAAACCAAACGATTTCCATTAAATTTGTGTTAGGACCAAACAACTGTCGATAGGAGCATGAAGAAATAAAATAAATTGAATAACTCTTCAGAGTATGTTCTTTCTCAACCTCATCATGTTATTGTACTCTTTCCTACGCGAATTCAAGCGCTAAAATTTTGGGAGGTTTTATTCATAATTTGTGTTCCTAAAGTTTTGTTAACATGCTGAAATTGCAAAAATGACTACATGTCCAGAAATCAAAAAGAAACATACAACCTACGAGTTTATATCTTGGTGGCAAAGAAGTTCGTCCTTTATACCTAGGCGAGGTGATAAAATGGTTTGGCTTTCTTTTTCTCACTTTAAACTACTTTCAACGAGATACTTCATATACACACTTTTCTAAATGTAATTTTAAATTACTTGAATCAATAATGAATCCGCCAAATATTTACGTGGTGTAGCACGAAGTTGATAAACTTCAGCATTTAACCTTTACTGGTCCCTGCAAATCTGTTTTGAGTCCAGAAAGGTCTAAAAGCTATGCATTCTTCACCTTGTCGGATGTAACACTGAAGGCAGGAATATATTCTGCACCTTTATTAAATGTCTATCCCTTAACATAGAACTAGAACAATTCGTTTTCTTCTTGTTGAGATGTTTTTCCTGCAACATACGGAGAATCCCACAAATTTTTGATCTTTAAGTTAACTTTCCTCAACTACGTCTTCTTGCCATTTATATATGTACATATATGTCGACGAACAACAGAGGACTTGATTGGCTTACCCAACGTTTTAACTATGAACTCCGCCCAATAAGTCCAGCCATTGCCCTCGGTTAAAAACCTCTTTTCTTGATGCTTCATTATTTTAATAGCCCAAGCCTCACCTGGATTACCGACCCCTCATTTGATTTTTTTTCTTACGTTAGTTGAAGCTTTAGGTCGAATTAATTTTATTGAGTCACAAGAAAATAATACTATAATATTTACTTCCAAAAAAAGGTAAAAATGAATTGGACAAAGAAAAATCAACATCTTGCTGTTTACCTCAAGGGGCATATTTTTTCCAGGCATTCGAAATCTTTTTAACACCACCATGCAAAAAAAATGTTAATGTAGTACAATAATGTTGCACTTGTGCAACGAATGGTCAACCCAGTTAGTTACTAATGTTAATCGTATATTTGGCGTAGCACTCTATAAACGTTCGTTGGTGTCAATTAATTTCCATAATTTGCAACTGTTCTCTACATGGTGCTTTGCTGTTCTGCTTGTTCGAGTAGTAAATCCTTTCGTTGCAATGTAGTTTTTATCTACTCGTTTTAAACATTTTAGGTAGCTCTACTATTATTTTGAATTTGAATATGAAATGACCGACCAAAACCCACTCTGTCCTGCTGCGTTTCAGATTAATGGTGGTGCCGTGAAAAATTCGAGGTGCTCAGCCAGGAATCGAACCTAGACCCTTCGGCCGGTGAGCGTCGCACTCTACCCACTACGCCACGGCTGTCACCAACTGTCAACTGCTTATGCATTTTTGAACCTGAAAACGTATTTCCTTTACATCTTAAAAATGTCCTTGCCTGAACTGAACAATATGAAAAAAATAAAAATAATTGCCAAGATTTTGTTCAAGATAATTATAAAGAAAAGAGCAAAATCTGCAAATCGTAAGAATCTAATTTAAAAAAAGTTGTCAGGTCCTTAAAACAAACCCTTTCAAAATCCTGGGATGAGTCACCTTTAAAAACAAATTTATCAGTTTTACAACATTTCTGCTGAATTTACCGATTCTGCTCACAGATCACCTGATTTGGACATTATACAAAATGGAAGCACATTATCTCGATGGCTAGATATATGCTTTCGTTTTCACCAAACTGACCTCAAAGACACGTTTTGCACACACAACACAAAATCAGGCCAGGGCTTCTCTACTTTGACGTTTTCTGAAGCTGTAGAAATGCGAAGTTTTCTGTTTTCGCCTGTAGTTCTTTCCAATCGATGAAAAGCTGTTTGGTAACTCTGCTTTGGTGACGTGGTACAGGGATATCTGACAACTTCCTAAGTGTTTCGAGGTTTGTACTACTATTAACCTCGCCCAACCTTTCTGGCATAAAACTGAAGACTCAAAGAAAGCTAGAGGTATATAAAGAATAATGAAATCTTAGAACACGTACAATTCATCACAAAGAAGAAAAGAAGATGTTCGTCTTTGCTTCCTTAGACTACGATGAATTGTTTATAGCTTATTGTAATTGTGGCAACTGGCTTACCATAAAATATTAGGGCCACCAACTATGAGGTAATTCAGAGTATATTGAGAAGTTCCAAAAATAAAGAAACATTTACCTAAAGAAATATAAGTTATATGTTTCTAAAATATCAGAAGATATTGTGGCTTCCGTGGGATAGTGCCTAAGTGCGATATTCACACGCAGTATGGACCTCACGTACATTTTCCGTTTTTCCTTGGAACAACACATTCCGATATTCATCTTTGAAAGAGCTTCCAAAATTTTGAGTTTAAGTGAAAAAAGACAGCTTAAGTGAAAGGTTAGAAGCCATTGTAAATATATTATTCCCCAAATATTTAAATATGTTTAAAAGTAAGTGCAATTTTGGAAAATGATCGTTGTTTGGTTTTTTCTTTTATTTTCTTTATTCGTTCTTATTGCCGAAAATAAGCAATAGCTAAGTCTATTTAAAAGGAATTATAGTCGGTTCCTTACGAGCAGACAGTATAGAGTCACATCCTTGTGCATTTGTAGCGGATGAAAACAGAGCACTCACCTCGATGGAAGATTTTGTGTTGTCCTTAAGTTGGAAATCTATGCGGATGTTAGGAGAGGTGTGGTGTTTGTGACCTTAGTGTCAACCAAGATGTGGCATTAAAAATTTCTGATGAAGACCTCAGAGGCGTCTATAAGGAGGAACTTCATCTGCCTTTGTCCCGCTTTTGCTCTGTTTGGTTGCCAAAATGTTGGCACTGACGTTATGAGAGTTTACGATGTTAGCCCCCTGTCACAGATTCCGATCTTGTATTGCTTTAAGTGAGCAATGAACAAATATAAGTGACTGTCAATATACCTGTCTGCTCCGGTATAGTGTTACAAAAACGTGGACAACAAAAGCAATCATAATCTTTCGAAAGAGAGCTCTTATGATCAATTGCCTCTTAGATTCAAAGAAACAGAGATTGATAAAGGTGATTCCGCATTTGATTTCGGTACTGATAGATTTGTCCCTATACGCTATTTAGAGTTGATGTAAACGATGTCCTTGACCGCGTTTAACATTTCTGCTGCCACTTGTGACACTCTCTGTCCTTCCTCGATGACAGCATACTCTTCATTTTGCTCTCGTTTACTGCCAGACTAATTTAAGCCACCTAAGTTTTTTGTAAAACACTCATTGATTGCTCGTTTAAATTTTACAATCCAATTCATCAGCTTATAGTTGAAAAAAACGTTTGAAAAATGTTGCTTTCTCTGTTGACTTGTGAGTTTAACATGATCTTTTTAAGAAAATGTCTTTTGCATTTACGGACATTGAAAGTTTCCATAAGTCCATTGAGAGCAGTGAGAGTTAAACAAACTGGAGTTTAACATTTGGGAAGAACATAGAAAGTAGAAAATAAGTCATCTTTGTGAACCCAGTTAAATGCGGCCTTGTATTATGTAATCATCGTGGGTGGGGGGCTTATCTGGAATGTTTCGCAGAATTAAAAGCAGTTCTATTTTGTAAAAAATATAGAAAAAATAATATATAAATAAATAGAACTAATTACCCTGTTCTAGATTTGTTTTCGAACACCAAGTAAACGGCTTACATGTACTTTCAAAAGCTTTGCTCAATCCATCTGACCAGGTTATCGACCGGGAATACAGCTTCATTATAAATAGGAGACAAAATATGTTTTTTTCTTCTTTTCCGTTTATCGACCGAGCAGGAACTGTATGAGAGTTGTTTTTTTTTCTATTCCGATCGCCCATCACCCGAACCTCAACACTTTTCCTACAATTTCTGAAGTGGGATTCAGCACATTGCATTTACTGTACTGATTAAGTGTACATGTTTATTTCGATACTGTGTTTTTGTCTGAAGTAAGTTTTGATTAGTGTAGTGTTTTGCAAAGTTAAAAATGTCAGAAGATTGAATGAATTCTGTTGAGTCTTCCACAGTCTACAAAGCATTTTAAGAGCGGTTAGACGTCCAACTAGTGGCACTTAAGCTGAACTGAGAATTCGAGTGGACGAAGCAGTTCAAGGTGTTCCAAAGGAGGAGTTGACAAATTTAATTGCTGAGTTATCTGCAGAGACTAGTTGAAGCAGAGACTACGTGAACTGCAAGTGGATGATGTTTAATCGGTTTCGAGATCAACTCCAAGGTACAATTTCAAAGACGTTGAAGACTCAGTTCCTGCTTTCAGTGGAGATGACAATTTTTGTGTTAATTTTAGAACTGAACGATAGAAACAAATTAATTTTTGTTAAGAGATTTCTGACTGGAACAGCTCGTCTTTTCGCTAGGACTGCAACATTTCGCGGTTGGCCTCAATTAAAATCTGCGTTAAGAAATTAATTCCTGAAGAAAGGTACCCGATCGGGTAGTTATAATGAATTACGAAAACGAAAAAAGTGATTAGTGAAACAATCCAACAGTATGTGCCTCACATGCAGGAGATCGCAGCTCGTAGTAATGTCGAGGAGGAGGATTTGTGTGAATTTATTATAAGAGGCAATTTGGATCCCGAGAGCGAGGTGTAATCAAAGAGTCAAACTCAAAATACGCATCGCTCTAATAAAATTTTCAAAATTTTTTCTAGCTCCACTTTATGAGCAAAGGGAGCCGCCAAGGTGCACATCGAAATGGGGCGTCCTTAGATTGGTCTATCCTCATTCTGAAATCCGTTTGGGCAGAGAAATGGGGTACGGTTGCAGCATATGTGAAAAAAACCGTTCCAATAGCAAATTTCTTCCACAAGGATTTATGCCTTTTCGGTGGCGAAGTGACAGTTACACATTTTTATTTTACGAATTTAAGGCATTCCCGGGTTATTCCTTCGAAGCAACAACTCACAGGTATCGACGGTCGACCAAGAAGGCAACTTGCAACGTTTCCTATTTGTGCAATTGATTTTCCATGATATTACTTAGAATCCTTTCAAGTGTAGTCGAACTACATAGCTTGGTTAGTAACAATTTTACACTAACGGAAGTACAAGACCAATAAAGTAGATATTCTGCATCGACTTGTTGGAAATATGTCAGTTACCGACTGCAAATTTTAGTCAATAGTCCCATAGTCGGTAATCGACCTCTGTCCTAACTGGCTAAGGCCAAGCTTTAACTCTTTCCATTGTTGCCTTTAAACCAAATACCCTCCATCAGGTGATGTAGGTTTATTAAGTAGAGCTCAGTGGATCAACAATTGCAACATTGACCAATGTTAAGCGTTAGCTTTGTAGAATTCAGAAAGCTTTTCACTGCGAAAAAATGGCTTTCTTTTAATTTTCCTTCGCAGCTGAATCTTTTCTAACATGTGTTGCTGTGTTTTTGATTTGTAAAGAGTAAACGAGAGAGAAGTTGAACTCCCCTAGTTAAGATTCCTTTTGTCCCAAATACGTCTAAATTGTTTTCCTCTTCCACTTTCAGATTCACAAACAAATGTCACCACATCAGCTGCAGTCAATCTTCCATGTGGACAGCGTGGACGCAGTGCCCAACTACGAGCTGGTGCAACTCAATCACCTTGGCACAGAGCACAATGGTGAGCTCATTCGTCGTCGCCGAAGTATCAACGACAACACTCTACCCGTCACAGACGTTGTTGGTACCAAGGAAGCACACCACGTCAAGAAAGATCTCAGCAAGAATCCCTACTACAGTGAGCTGAAGCTCCGCGCGAAATTCGGTGGAGAAGGCAAGAATGACGTCAGTTACAGCGAAAAGCTAAAGAGCATAGACCTGAGTGCGATCAAGCAGCACAATGTGTCGTTTAATGCATTTGGCGGTGAGGTCAATCTTAAATTGCGACCGACCGAGGGTCTCTTTAAGAACGGCACTGACTCGCTTCGTATGTGGACAGTGCGCAGTGAACCGAACGCCACCCACGGCCTGGCTTTGGAGGAGATTCTCAGTGAGGTAAGTGAACTTGTTGGTTTCGCAGCCATTGGTCTGAAATGGCTTACGTGTAGCAAAACTTTCTGTGGCTTTACGCATTCCGAATGTACGCGCTTATGCCTAGACACAATTGAGGAGGCTTGTTACTCAGTGCTGACGGCCCGTGGCTGTTGAATTCATAATTTACTGCTGCGTTATGATGCATTAATCGGTTCTGTCTGGGTACGTGGAACGCATGGCAATTTGTTTAATTTTAAGACTATTTGATTCTGCTTAACCTGATTTACCAACTAATGTGAAACGTCTGGGTTTTGCGGTGCGCGTTTGGTTTGGAATTTATCTCTTCGCTCATGGTCATCTGATCACCCGCTTCCCATATTTTTAAGATACTCAGAGTCGACGAATTTCATTTGAGTAGTTTGAATAGGAATTTTTAAGGTGTGCTGCTTCAGAAATAGAGGGCACCTAGATATTCGGATCTCTTTTGGAATCCTGATTATTTATTGGAGGTGTTTGATGTGATTCAGTATCGTTAAATGATCCACCGAAACTTTTTAAAACAGCAGACAATATGAAGTGGGATAAAAATTAAGGATGAAATAAGGGTTCGACTTAATAGTGAAACATGTCGATACGTTTCTGTCTATATTCAGCTTACAAGCCAACATATCTCGCAGAAGGTTTACAATACTATAGCAAGGATCTAGTCCTTGTAAGCAATTCAGAAGAAAAGGGACGGGATACGATGCCAATTTGTTTTTTGACATAAGTACTCATGTTTAGTTCGCAATTCATCATATAGCAGGACACATGTGACCAACATTAGCTAATTTTTGAAATTTGTTTCCAAAAGTCGCATTTAATCACTGCAACTTTAAGATTCCTTATTTTGGCTGAATTGATTTGTCAACAATATACTCTTCTGGGCAGACAGTTTCTAAGCAGACAGCAGCCCAGACGAGTTTCACAAGGTACAATTTTATCCGAAAAAATCATTGTTTGGTGTTTTTTTTTTTTGGCTAACTATGTAAATCGGCATATTTCTATAATTAGAGATCATACGTTGACTAGTAATTATTTTTGGACACAAGGTTTCAACAGAACGAGTCGCACGTAATATATTGCAATCGATTTGGTGAAAAATAAGTTTGGTGAGTACATTATTTCAACAAATGAACACCGCATTAAAGTCATTCAACGCAACTCCTGCAAATGGACCCGTGGTAATCAGGCGATGAAAGTTGAAATTCATATATAATTACCACCAAACGTTTTCAACACATGTTAACATTTTCTTTCGACGTCTTAGTCAGTTTTAGTCTTATTAAGACAAATATGCGTTTTCTCACCAAAGTAAGATGTTCACCTCTCGAAATTTGCCATCGGTAATCCGGAGTATTTTAGTGTTAATTATTAGACAAATGAAGTTAATCAATCGATGCCCTGATTTAAAACTGATTTAACTGGGAAAAAAAGAAAAAAAATGATACAATAACTAAACCGACTTTTCCCAAGATAAGCACTTTCTGAACAAGTTTTCACATACAAGAAGAGAATTCTGTAATAAACGCTCAACCTAAACGAGTCAATCCTTGAAGGTGTTTATTCAATTAAATTATCCAAATTTCCTAAAATCCTTAAGTGCAAGAATTTAAAAGTCTCTAAGATCAAATCTCTTTAAACAATTCTGGAAAATTCAGAATTTTAAAAGCATTCTTAAATTCCTAAGATTTTGAAATAGTCAAAAGTTTCTAAATTATGCATCAATTGTATGGAAACCTCGTTTAGAAGAATTCTAAAATTCTGAAGGTACAAAATTGAGTCAAACATTTAAGTCACAAAAGACGAAAATAAAAAAAAAATTCTTATAACTCCAGATATTGACAATGCCCCTTTTGAGACCTCAAAATTAAAACTAATTATACAGCATTGCAAATTTGTTTGAAACCTTGACCTTTACTTACATTTCCTTTGTGTGCCTTATTTTGTTTATTTGTGCTGACATGGAATTCTCTTTATGACTTTAAAATTAGGTATTGATCTTAAGTTGTTTTACATCCGATTTCCTCTCTATCGTTTAAAGACTTCGACCTTCGATTGAAACCCTACATGTAGTCAATAAAAAGGTATACATACATGTGCAAGCTACTTTGATGAATCGAAAACAATAATGAAAACAAGTAACACATCACCCAAAAAGTCCCAGGACTAACCAATAACAACTCATTTTCTAAACAAAATTTGACTTAAATCATCAACATAGCTTCCTTAAAGAGTGATACAATCAGTCTAACGCCTCTCCAACTTTTTTTTAGAATACTTTTTTCGGCGATCAACCCCTCATTTGAGCCATATTTTTTTCCGGCGAGAATCTTTTTGGAGTCTGAAAAGAAGTAGAGTTGGCTGGGTGCCAAATCTAGAGAATACGGTGGGCGCGGAAGCGGAATTCTTGTCGTCTTCAAATGAGACCGTTTTTTTGCAATTTCTTTCTTCATATTAACCAATAATGTCATGTAGAATTCGCTGTTGATCCTTTTGATTTTCTCAAGAAAGCCGACGAATTAAATTGCGTACACATCCCAAAATACAGATGTCATAACCTTGCCAGGCGACCTTTGTGTTTTTTGACGCTTTGGACGTGGTTCAACGGTCGCGGTGGATCCATGTTTCATCCATTGTATGGATACATACGCTGTGGTTTTCGGTCCATTGTAAGCAAATGCGACATCCATCTCGAAAACAGCTTTCTCATGGACAAATGACCATACAAAATAGTGTAGACACTGCCTTGTGATATCTTTAATGTGTCAGCTATGTCAAGCAATTTCACTTTGCGGTTTTCCAAAACGATTTTGTGTACTTTTTGGACGTTTTTAGGTGTAACCACTTCAATTGGCTTTCCAGACCATTCAGCATCATTGGTGTCTGTGCGGTCAGCATACCACCGACAAATAGTTTCTGATGGAGCAGAGTCCCTGTAGCACTTTTCAAACCATTTCTGAGTTTGCATTTCCCATCGAAAAGCAGAGTTCATTCAACACACGAGATTCTGTTTTTTCCATTGTTTTAAAAATAGCAAAAGTAGCGTCACTTGAAACACTGTACCTTGTAACATAATAAGCAGATTGTCATGAATATTTGAAAGGGTTTCATTTGTTTGTACTCCCGGGACTTATTGAATAATGTGTTAAATTCGCACCTGAAAATTTGAACTGAAATTTCTTAACTGTTCGAAAGCGTCATGGATTTATTTCCTCATAACAGTTTGCTCGTTCAGATATACAACATGTTTTACATACTAACCCTTAATTCCATCCGATGATAGCCATAAGACAGTTTAGTCGGAGCAAATTCTTCCTTAAACACCCGCGTTTACAAGTAAATGAGTATGTCTTCACATTAATTCAGTTACGAAACTCCTAACTGATCTTTCAGCACTGAGTAGTTTATGACAACGCGTCCACCATCAAAATCATATCAACAGCAATAAATGTGGCGGCGGCCACATACTCTTGCCACAAAGTGTTCGCTAGTTGCAACCACAGCCACAGCATCAACCCATGAATCTTTACTAATTAGTTCAGTTTTTATTGCTTCACAAATTTCCGTCAGGCAGTATGTAAGTGAATTAAAGCCGATCCAAGCCCCATTCTTAGCGCCCAAATATCCCATCAACCTGCACAGTCCAGTAAGCAGCGTTATTTAAGACCACTGTTGCACTCCACTCTTTCTTTCGTTCGTTTGATTTACGACAACAAATTACCGGTTGTGTGCATCGGACCGTTAGATGCAATGCAGGTCCAACAAACTTTTCAGTTTATTGCCATCAACACCAAGTGGTGCTGTAATATACAGCCAATTACAGCCGACTTCACTTGCAATTGATGTCCCGTTCGATTGAGATGTTTCCAGCTCTTCGATGACCTTTCGATGTGAAAAAGACTGAAGAATAAACCGTCCAGAAGCATCGTTAGGGCTTCCTTCAAGTCATTCGGTGGCAGCTGGAGACTTATAGTCAGCGTTCCAATTTCTGATCGAATGGCCTCAGCTGAACTGAGTCCATTTGTGCAGCTCCAATTAAACGTCAAACATCGTTGCACTCCTCATTGCAAACAGTTTTGAGGCCAGTTAACATTTGGCAGGCCCTCCTGTCTCTTCACCCTCCGCCGTGCAGACATTTACTTATCCTAAAACAAAAGGTTCACTCCCGCGCGGTGAACAGGGCAACGCGGGCCGTAGCCGCGAGCAGCCAGGTGAATGTGGTTAAGAAAGTCTTATTTACGATTACGCAACGTTGGTCTCTTCATGGCAGTGGCTGGTTGGCAGTCTCACAGCCGCATGATGGTTGCTCTTGTGCTGGTAGTAATGGTGGGAGCTTAGATGGACGGCGCTATGTGCGCTCAGCGCTTTGAGCTGGCACATTAGCCGCATGACCAGTCGAGGCGATTTTTTTGTTTATTCGTTTTTTTGTTGTTGTATTCGGCTCCCGCTCCGACTGAATGTCTAATCGAGTAGACAGAACTTTCACTATTTAAATATGCCAGCCAACAATTTGGTGCGCATAAAAATAGATGTGAATGAAGGCAATTGACTGGTGCTCCGTACAATGGTGGGGCAGGGCAGGCCTGTGTTGGGCTACTGGAAAAAGTGCGGTTTTAATGGATTTTTAATTTGGTTGCTGATTATGAACGGAGGGCGTCGGAGGGTGTCGGAGTGTCGAGAGACATGGACGGAGGGATCATTTATAAAGTGATGGTGTGTCATGAAAAAAATAATAAAGTACGATATGATAATGGATTAACGTGGGGCGCCAGTTTCTTTTGAAATTATTAAGATATAAAAGATGGGATCGAATTTATAAGAGAATAGATTCCACATAGATCTATGAATTGGTGATTTTTCGGGATAAGTAATTACTTAGCAGGAACGAAGACGAAAGTCTTAAATTCCGAATTCAAAGAAGACTTAAACACGAACAGTAAAGCATAATTTAAAACATGAGTCGCCTGAAGGGATTAAGTGTCTTAAATGGGAAGGACATGAACATGATGTAAATTTTGAATTTTTGTAATTCACAGAAATCATTTAACTTGAGGTGACGTTTTTATAACTTCTCCAAATGCGTGTTCTACAAACAAATAGGCGCTACTTCATGTTTTTTTTGGCATTAACTTGATTGGTTGATTAAAAGATCATGACAAGTCATAATAACAATAATAATAATTAGGTGGTGCGACAATCCATAGAAGAACCAGAGCCTAGCTTGCTCACGAGTAGAAGTTTACAGCTTTTTTCCGGGTCCGAACGGCGAAGTTTGAGAAGATTTTTCTTAGACAGTTATTACTCTTTGAGTGCTCTCAGCAGCTTGAAAGAGGTGGTGCCGTTAAAAAATGCGAGGTACTCAGCAGGGAATCAAACCTGTACCTTCGACGTGTGAGTGTAGCACTCTACCCACTACGCCAAGGCGGCGGCTAGCTATTATAGCAGGTGCAAATTTTACAGAAACAGATAAAGAGGTGATGATTGTGGTGAATTTCAACATCTCTGCAGAATTTTGTTCGAAAAAACTAAAGTATACACCTACATATAACCATAAGGTTACAAGATTTTATAGAGATTCAAAATGTTCTATTTTCAGGTGGTTATGTTTTAATATTTTAGCATATCAGTGTAATAAAAAATGTCCATTATTATTTTTCTTGCCGTCTTTTTTCGCCGCAACCCTATGTATAAAAAAAGCTTTGTCCATATCCAAATTTCTGAACATTTTTCCTAAACGTGAAACCATTGTTTTTGCGTATCTTTAAAAAAAAATTATATGAGCACCTTGTTTTACAGTTTAACTTATTAGGTAATGAGCACAGGTACTTAGTTTCGTAAACTTGTTGCATAGCTAATATAACTTAATCCTGTGGCAAATACTGAATGACTGAGCCTTCTCCTCTAAGAATGCCCGCAGTCAATGATCGTCTAGTGGCTTAGTAAGACTGATTGCAGGTGATCGAATTTCACAAATATATCAGGCTCGATGGAATCATAAAACATGAAACTAGTCTCGTTTAATAAAGAAAGTATTCAGCCTATGCCACTTATGATTCCTTCTACCGTGACTCAAAATAGTGAATATTGGCTTTCTCGTTATAAATACTCAACGCTTATTTCATAGCTAACAAAAATCAGTTTCAACTCTTAACAAGCCATCAACCTTATTTATAATACAGACCGTCAAACACGTTACGATACAGTGACACAGAATTGTTCAAATCAGGTTAAGAATATGATATACAATCATATTTCATTCTGTTTGGTCCAGTTCCCAAGGAGACCTGAGTCTAGCTACTTGGGTAACTACTCGTGTTGTGCGTGCTATTATTCTCTAATTGTTAGAAGAGCTACAGTTTTTTGTCGATTGCGACTGGCGAGAATTCGGGAAACAACTCGAAAGAAAACATAAGAGATGTCTTGCTAAGAAATATAACCCTCTTATTGATCAACGAATTTGGTTACTTTACATTTTCGTTTTGTCCAAATGAGCTTTCTAAATCTAAAGAAATATTTTTTATGTATTTTACACTTTGCCATGTTGAGAAAGCTTAGATAAGAGATGTGCACTCATATTACATGCAGCAAACATACCCCTTAAGTTTGTAGTAAATTTATTCCACTGCGTACACTGTGTCCTTCTTTTATTTAACTGCTGCTGTTTCGTGTTGTCGCAGAATTCGAAACCATTCTCTTCTAAACTACATTGTACTTACTTATAAGCTGTTAACAATTATTCCTTGTTAGATTTTCGTGTAGTGTGACCACTAATTCTCTATTCTGTGATCAGTTAAGTAAGTCAATAAAAATGGTTTCATTCCGGTCACTTGTCAACAAAAACTAACTTCTGTTTATGAGTGCATTCCTCTGATACGCACCATTTTGTATGTATCTGCAAATATTATTCCGATAAACAATTAAAACTGTACTCAGGTCATCTTAAGCCCAACATTCCAGTTCATCTCAGCTAAACTTGATTCCACTCCCATCCCGACTCCAACTGACAATACCGCTTCACTGAATCCACCGAATTCCCGATGACGAACACACTCCAGTCCACAGCCCAAGCTTGGGAAACACAACCTTGTCGGTGTCGTACTACAATTAATCGTCAACCTTGACCATTTTTTTTTTTTTTTTGTTTTGTTTTGTCTCACCAAAGCTCCGCTATTGTCTCTTGTGGGAAGCCATTAACATTAACAGGGTGTGTCAGAAAGAAAAACGATCGCTTCTGTCTCGAAGAGGGCTTAGCATTTTGTCGCAGATGACATTTATTGCACTAATTTATTATTTCGTTGCTTGTAGCGACATTCCAACGATAACCCTAGCATTCCGATGCCCGTGCTTGTCTTAAGCAATGCAGTCCTAAGCCTTGGGAGTTTAGCTGATCTGCTAATTTGAACGACGATCGCATGTCTTGAGGAAATCACTGCCCTTACGCAAGCCGCTTTGAACTTGGGCATTAGCCCACGAGAAACCCAAACAAGCAGATCACGTTCCACAATCGAAGATGGCACCGGGGGCAACGTGTCGATTTAAATGCCGCAGGACTGAATTCCATCGAACGTTCAATATGCGTGTTTGTTTCATTTATAACTGCGCATGATCCACAATCTACTTCTTCCGTCGCAGCTCTGTCCAGATGCCCGAAGCGGCGCGATTGAGACAAAGTTGTGGGCGTGAAACATGTTGCGCGCTCTCTTTGCCACCGCTGTACTCCCGTTGATGGCCGGCGGCGCACTATATTTCCGCGCTGTAAGGCACCCAGATCGCATTTTCACATCAAACACCGCAACGGCCGGCGAGATGCGGAAGCGTCGGACGTCGCTGGTGAATTTTAACGAACCAACAAGGGTCTAGCTGCAAAAATGGAAATTAATACCGCCACGGATCGTGAGTTTTTGGCGTAATACGTCACAGCGGCGTACTGCTGGCGACTTTTATGAAATTTAAAGTGTGGGGCTCGATGTTATTGTGTTGCGTCTTGTTATGCTTTTTATTTCGGTGTTTTTAAGAAGGGAAGCAGAGCACCGAGGGTTGGCCGACCAACAACGCAAACAGCAAGCGAGAGAAAGAAAGTTTGACCAGGTTTGTATTCACACCGAGCTCGGTGGCGTATCGCTGCGTCCACTGGTATTATGCATTCAACGACAATCAAATTCACTTTCTTTTGATGTAATAAGCTATGAGGTTTTGTTGGATTTGAAAACAGCCCATGGAAACATAAGCGACATGGACGTGCGGGGCGTGAAAGTGAAATTTAGTGTGAGGCTCAGTTTTTGGAAGTTTCTGAATACAAATTGCCAAAAATTCAAAGAAGGTGGAGTCGAACTGATTGAAATGAGATCACATTTGGATTCGAGTGGGAAGGAGTCAAAATTTCCGTTGGATTTAAATTGGGAGTTGTCAGTTTTACCAAAATAAAACATATACATATATGAAAATTGCAAGTAAGCAGTCGTGAAAGTGGCCTAATGAACACTAATCGTAATCGTATAGTATTTAGTTGCATTTGGACGACAACCTGTGTGGGGTACAGTAATGAGTGATACCCTCGCTGTTTTTTGCCATAAGACAGCGTTTTTAACTCGAAAAGGAAAATTCTTCTGATATATTTAAAAACAAGTCTTAGGCTGAAAATTCCTTCATTATCAATGGTCCTTCGGCGTCTCCTTCAAATAAAAAAAAAGAAAGAATTTGATTACCAAAGCCTGTCTTAATCACTTGTATCTCCATTCCATTTTGACAGCCAGATTTAAGTGCTCATTGTCACTGTAGCGAGTTTCTCTCCTAAACACGTTTTGTGGTGTTAGTTGTTTGACACATACATAGCAACTTTCAATTCTTGATCTGCATGTTTCAAGCTCAGCCAACAAAAACGGGTTTTAGGTCTCCTATTTTGGTGAACAGGTGCCCAGCAGCTATCAAAACATGGAACAAAATTCATTCGTCTCCGACTTAAAGGTTTGTAGTATAAACGCTTGCTTTTCACTACTGCTTTAAAGGATCCTACAGATTCACTAAAAATTTGATTTTTTTCAAGTTTTTTTCTTCATTTAAGTGGGTATATATAATTCTGGCCTCAGCACCTTCGCTGCTAATGAAAAAATATCTTTATAGAGGGGATAGCTGCATGCTGTATGCAGAGTTTGATTTAATAGCGTTATGAATTTATATATGGTAATATTCAGTTAGTTGAAGACATTGTTCATTTACATGCCTTTAAGTCAAAGATCCTTTTTCCCAAATTCGTTGAAGTCACTTGATGTATCTGCACCTCTCAACAACAAACCGGCTCTCTTCCTTGATAATTTAAAGAAAACTTGATTGTCAAGAATAACTTAAGGTCGACGTAATAGACAACTATATTTCGTCTCTCATGTGAAAAACCACTTGGTTTGCCAACAGTGATTAGTTTGAAGAGGAGCACTGTCTCCTACAACCCCTTTGTACTGGTATTTAATTTAAGAACTACAGAACTTTGTCAACAGTATTTTGACTTCAGGCCATTTTTTCATTTCACATTTCAACAAGAATTGACGAACAACGCTGTCAAAATATGCAATTTTATTTTGAAAATAAAGGTTCATCATGCACTAAGATGAAGCTCACTTTTGGTTGAATAAATACAAGTAAGCGAAAGCACCGTATTTGGAGTGCTGTTAATCCTTTAGTCATAGTTATGTGGCGTCAGAGCGTTTCCGGTAATAGCTGACCGTTATTGAGGTATGATTAAGATTTCTTCGTTCTTCAGTTGAACACCCATGACACGCAGGAGCGGTGGTTTTAATAAAGTGGTGCAATCACACAGCTCATCCAACAATAAATAGTCGCATCTTCAGGATTCGTGCATTGGCCTCCATAAGCATGCAATGTTACGAGACTTGAGTATATTCTGTTGAGATATGTGACATAAATCCAAAACAATTGAGTACTCGGTGGACAACATTCGCCGCGTAATTGGCCATACATGACCACAATTGGTGAAAAATGTCACCAGAAAGTAGTTTTGTTAATAATGCGAAGTCCAAGCCCAGGAATCATATTTAAATTTAAATGCTTATAGATCATCTTTTGAGGAAAGTAAGTGTTATGTTGTTTTGAACAGAATATATTTTGAGTTATATACATTTTATAATTAATTATAATTGTATGGCGCGACACTCCACAGGGGGACTAGGGCCTAGCTTGCACATCACCTACTTGTGTTGTGCGTGCTACTGTTGTCTCACGAGTAGAATGGATCTACAATTTTCTGCCGACTCCGAACAGCGAAGTTTGAGAAGCTATCTAAACAGTTATTACTCTTTGAGTGTTTTCAGCAGCTCGAAGGAGGTGGTGCCGAGAAAAATGCGAGGTGTTGAGCCAGGAATCGAACCTAGACCTTCGGCCTGTGACCGTCGCACTCTATAAAAAACGTTTTTTTTTTTTCAAAGTTAAACGTTAACTGCATTTCATAAACGTTATTCAACGAACCCATCTTACTGTGATTCACCTTTTCGGTGTTTAAGGAATTTCGTACGGAGGGCAGACACATTGTCTTGAAAAAATTTAGAACTTAAGTGTTCTTGAGCGTATTGCGCAATACGAATTCTTCGTCACTTGAAAGACATATCTAAATTTATTTTCAAATATTACAAAAAAAATGTATGGCTCATCCACAGCTAATTTTATTGCATTCTGTCACTTATTTACCCCATTTAAGTAAATTACAGAAATTAATGCTAAAAGCTGCCATTCGATTCGAAAGACGAAATATTGCCAAAGGAATAATTCTTAGTCACGTCGCCATTATTGCACTTGGGAAATCCAGTGACAGCCTTTATCGTATTGTTTTTGCTGAAGTGCTTCAACGCGAAGGAATTCAATTCACAATTTCCATTGGTGCCAACAAAATTTTAAAACAACAAAGCGCCATTGAAAGCAAACTGCGCATGACTGACGAAAGCTGAACTAAATTCTTCGCGATTTGGTTTCAGTTTGATTGTAAAGTTGTCGTTTATTGAGTATGAACTTGATGGCTTAAGAACTTGAGCTCAGTCAACTAAACGCGTATACTTTACAAAAATTGGACGTTTTATTGGTACAAGCCGTGGACTAGAGAGGTCAAAACTTTCGCATCATGTGCAAAGCCCCTTTTTCAAATAGTCTGTTAAAATAGACGAGATTGAACAAGATTAAAGATTGATTGAACAAGATATCTAAAGATATCTAAAGATATCTTGTTCAAGTCCTTACTCTCTGAATAAAGCCAAAAACTTATAAACCCATTTCTTCAGAATGTGAAAACACTTGCAGTCTAACGAATCCAAATGACCTTCTTCGCGTAGTTTATGTCTCACGAGTTCCTTGATCTAACACTTGTATCTTATTACAAAAGCAACGCCAACAAACACATCCATTCAACGGTGATGCAACTCATCTGTGTAAGAACATGCCCCATCTAGCAGAAGAGCCGAATGCGTTGCATAAATTAATTTGGTGATGGACACGTTCCAAGAGGGGGATGTAGTCTCTTCAGTTCACCAATCTGTCTTTGACTTAGAACATTGTAGTAACTGCTGCAATAGACGGTTGCACCCTCGCTCTCCTCCAATGCTTCTCCGCCCAGCAAAATATTCAAATTTCATGTTTTCACTGAGCGTACGGTCGCGTCTAATGAAATGCCAAACAAAAGAGTTTGCAATTCATTGTACGCCACCATATCACGAATCCAGCCGTTGCATACTCAATGCGGCCGTAGAACCACAATCCGCCAGACAGATGGACAAGAGAACAGCGAACATAACAATAGTGTAACGAAATTGTTACCTCCGCTCAGTGTATTACTTTACGACCCAGTTCCGTGCCTTAGATGAATAAGCTTTTCAACGAGTTGATGGCAACGACGATGGTGGCGCGGCAGTGGCGACGAACCCCCACGCCTCGGCTAATATCATTGCAAACCTATTTTCGTTTCACTGACTGGCGAGTGGCAGCCGGAGTACAATGACTATGGCCCGAAGGAAATCGCGAAAAGCAGATAGAATAGGTGGTGTGAGCAAATTGCCCGAGCTTGTGGGCCTTAGCCTTAGTCACGCCATTGCGATGGCTTTTTCGGCTCCACCTCCTCCGGAAAAATGTCGGGACTGTTAGCGCAGACGACAGCGACAGAAATTGATTTGTCATTCAAGCGATTTGCCGGTCCGGTGGTGCGTATGAACTCCAGCTCCAGGGCCGACCATCAGTCACCCGACGACAGCCAAACTATTGGCAATCGATAGAATTCAATTTTGCATGGTCTCGGCTCCTTGGCGCGCAATTAAAGCGTGCAACGTTGCTGCAAGTGGCACGCCCTTCCTTCACGATACCCAATTGACCAGAAAGCATGTTGTCTTCACCTCTAGTCCGCCATCGTTAGAGCCAATTCATTAGAAATCCACGCCAGGCATGCCAGCAGATTTCTCAAAGACCTGCCTAAAGAACGGAGTTGCCAAACAAATTCGGCCCGAAGCGGCTCGGATAAGGATCAATGCCCATTGGAACGAACACAGAGTAATGATACCGGAACTCCAGAAGCACTTTCATTTTCTGTTGTATGAGGCCGGAGTGTGTGCTCGCGCGACCACGGCGGCGCAAAGACAGATTTCTATCTTCCCCCAGGTCCACGGTTCAATGAGTCACCTCCATCTCGCCAAAAAAGACCTCTGCCAAGTTGTGTGCGAACTTTTGTGGCGAGGGTTATGCCAATTCATTGGCAAGTTATGGCGTGCTACAAATTTGGCTCACTGCGAAGTGACCAGCGTCTGTTTGCCCTGTGGACGGTAGCCGCGAGTAAGCGAGGGTATGCTTCCTTGTTTTCTATTTGGATTAGGCCGTTTGTTAATGGGGTTCATATTCGTTACGGCTGCTGGGAGACAATCAGTGGACAAGATAAATAGTCGGCAAAATTGTTTCTAGCTCAAATGAACGATCATTTACGGAAATAAATGGGTTTTGGGCATGCTGGCGGATAGATTGGCTATGATAGATGGCTTAATTGTCGGTGCTGCTGCAATTGTCGTTTTGAGATCATTGAACAAGTCAAGGAATTTCAAATGGAAAGGCATCTTGTGTGAAGGTGATCATGCACCGCTTTTTCTGGTCTGTCTCGGGAGCTGCACATAACTGGGGCAGACGGTTTGTCATGTTTATGCGTTTTCTTGACACGTTTATGATGACAAATGTGCTTAATGTTTGCAGAATTAGATGTTGATATTGCCTTTGTAAGTCTGGACGCATCAAAGCTACGGAGTGCAAGTATATGCAGATTGCTGAGTCATATCCATGGAACCTTAGGAGAACTATACTCTGACAAATCAATGGAAATTTGTTTTGATTAATTTTGCATACGTAAGTTAAAAAGGGTGTTCCGTTGCATTCTCTCACGAACGGTGAATTTTCAATGGGCAATGTGTTGGATGTTATTTTATTCTATTTTATTTTAATAAAAAAAGAGTTAACGATCCAAACATTTGTATTTCCATAAACTAGCTTCGACTAGATGATTGATCCTAAAGTCAATACTTACTATAATTGTGTCTGCCTTGGGGCTTCAAATTTTAATATGTTTTACACCTGGAATAAAACAAAAGAGAATCGACAAAGCATATAATATAATTGAGAATTCTAATTTTCAAAGACTTTGTCCAAAATAAGTGGCCGAATATCGGCAACAACGAAGCAAAAAGTATCCTACAAGTGTTCAATCGTTTCGGACATTTTCTTCAATGAATCAACTGTCTCGGACTTAGCCGCGATCGTTTTCGCTTGATGTGGTTGTGTATGCTCCATTTCTCATCACAAGTTATCATTTGCTTTATAGATGGTAGAATTTTACAGTCCATAAGCCGATCTTTAAATAATTTCTATGATGTTTTGTGGAACGTTTACTTGTTGTGTAGTTAAAAAAGTTCTTACATAATGGTCGAATGGCCTATTGGGCACCCAGAACATAGTTTTCCCTTATCCTTAAAACTACCGGAACGGGGACGACGTTTCCAAAATTATTCATTCAATTTTACTTTATCGAAGAAAAACTTTAAAATGAAGCATTAATTCTTGGTCCTTGTTACCATAAAGTTGCATTAAGAACAACAAAATTAACACCTGATCAAACTTTTTTGGGACAAACATCAGCAAGAGATAACCAGCTTAGGTATCCAATAAAAGTGCTTTATTGAATGTTGATTAAATATAACGTTGAAAAATAAATGAAAATTCAGCGTCATGAACAATTGTAACTGTAACTTTTAAATTGAAAGGAATCTGATGTCCGGTTAAAATTAGGGTTTGTTTATAAATGGCCACCAAAAGAATGTGTTTTTTTTTCAAGAAGATAGAAAATAGCAGATAGACAAGGCGACCCTCCCAAATGACACATGTAGCATAATTTGAATTTTTCAGTCATGCAGTTCATTTCGCGCAATAACGAAAATGTCAAAAAATTGATGTATTGTAGAATTTAATTTGTCTAAGGTGTGGTGGTAAAAAATTCGTTGTCTGTACAAAACGGTGTCAGTGATTGATGGAATGAATGCAAAGATGTGAACATTTGATAAAATCAACTATTTTTGTAATTGATGTGCAAGTTGTCGTTCTCATGGAAATTTATTCTAACATGTAATATTCTGCAATATATAACCCTCTCTTCAGTTATCTATTATTTAAATTTTAAATCATTCAACGAAACGATGTTTTGCAGATTACTTCGACAAGAAAAAAATCAAAAAATGGTCAGTTTATGTCAATGTTTATTGATAAGCATTAAAAGTTTCAGTAAACTTACTCTATTCTTCTTAATCAAACTAGGAGACCCATGCATGTAGTTCAAAACACATACATATTCATTTATTTAAATCTAAGTCCAATAGTTCCACACCGCTTAATCGTATAATTACAGTCACTAATTGTTAACTAATTGCTTGCCTCAACTAGAGACAAAGTAGCTGAATAACTTTACCGCCAATAATTACAATTTATGAGGCAAATTTAATTGGCTTCTAACTATTTTTTTTAAATTTGAGCCGTTTATTTTGTGTCAATGCGAACCCAACCTTATTTCGGTCATTCAAATTGCATTATCTTAATAAAGTACATGGAGAGATTACTTGCAGGTAAACTTTTGGCGGTATTTCATTTTCCATTCATCGATTTTTCAAAACAGTCTCCTTTTACTCAATACGCTCGATTCGTCAGAAGAGCGTTTGGTTTTTTCAAGACCCAGATGTGTAGCCGCCAAGGATAAATCTCGCATTATTCAGTTCAAAGTCATTCTAAAGCTAAAACTGTTGAGAGACCTTTAATTTTTAGGTCAATTGGAGCTCGCAATGCAGAATTTTCCTCAAGCTTGTCGGTGAAATGTTGAGCTGATGAAATCGGCAGTTAGCTGAAGTTCAAGAGCGGCGTCTCCACTGCTGGTCACAGAAACTACACTCTCTTTTTGGTCATATTTTAGCCAAAATTAATTTAAAAAAAACTCAGTGTTTTTTATACACCACAAAAAGTTTTTCCAACTTTATTCAAACGTTAAGCGTTAACTCAGCTGTTGGTGTCAAAGTAATAAAATTTAAAAAAATTAAATACATAATGATTTTCTTCATTTAATACTGTTGAAAGGTTAGTAACTGATTTCACACGCTCCACTGAGATTTCCATCTTCCTAAAGTGTAGATAAAGAATAGAAAAAGGAACAAATTCAAAAAGAAGGGGATAGTTTATCTTTCCCCTACTTTTTTGGAGTGTGAGACTTCTCACTCCCACTCCTCCGCGGCGTCTCTTTAAGAAGCACTTTAAGAACTGAAAACTAAACAATGACTTGTGCCTTGGAAAGCACCACACAAGAAAAGGAAATTTGCCAAATAAACGAAATCAATAAATCAAAACGCCAATACTTCAAATAACAATTGCAAAAAATAAATTTATTGGTGATACTTATCAATCGCTGGCCAAAGGTGTGGTGCTGTATGTTGTCGAGATCCAAGTGAACGAGAGATTTCGCGAGTTTTCAATGCTAGAGCTAAGAATTGCTCGTTGTCAAGGGAGACATATAGAGCCGACTCCTTTGACCATTACAGTGAAAGAAAGTATAAATGTTTAGAGTAATTTATGACTCTTATGTTTTAGCAAATCATATGAAGGCAAGTTAAACAAATAACAAGTTAAAGTGAGAAGAAAATATTAAAATATGAAATTAAAAGAGAGCGAATGAAAGGAAAAAACAAACGACATGTTATAGCAAGAGAGGAACTATGGATTATATGTTCATAATATGTCATGACAGATTATACAGGTAGTATAGTAGTATGTTGGTGCTACTTGGGAATTAAGAACAAATGTAAAAGGAGTTAATGTTATGAGTCCTAAACAATTTGAGATAAGAGTTTGTCAAAAAAATCTTCTTCAACCTGAAAAGCAGTAAAACCCAATGATCTTCTAGACGGCTTCTACAAAAATAAATTAGACGTAACCTTCAAAAAGTTGCCCCAGTTTGATGAATTATATTCATTGCCAACGTTAGCTGTGCCCATCGCAGTCATTGAAATTCAAAGAACTATCAAAGAATTGCTTCCTATACAGTTACTGTCAAGAAAAGTTATTCAAAACCACCAGTTGAATTCACCTACCATTCATACCCATATGTCGACACGTATCAGATTCACGTCGCCTTTCCCCAACCCCACAGATATTATATGTCATGACAACATCTGTCCAATTTCTCTCCATTCTCATGCAATCATCGCTCCACAGCCAATCTTTCAGCCCAAGACAACGTTTCGCACCATAAAAGGCTCAGCCTTTGTACCGCCTACGCGATGCATAATTGAAACAAAAAGATAAACGTCGTCGATCATATCGGACCGGACACATCAAGAATTGCTCGGGCTGTTGCCAATCATTTATGCCAGAAGCAAGCGTTTGATTTCCTTCACCATCGGCAGCCCATTTTCATCAATTAAGGGTACAAACTTGAAAGCCACCGCCTCCGAGATTTATCACTTGCATTCCCTTAAAAGTGTCGATCAAACTAAAAGACAAACAGATCGTGCTGGCTGGCTGCCACTCCAGTTCCTGGCACTTAGCCCGCGTCAATCTACGCCTCATTCTGTATTCCCAGCGTCGATCGATAAATCACAAACAATGCCACCTTCCCGGGAAGCCTGACATGAATGTATAACTTTTTTTTGTGGAAAATAGCGTTCACTAGACCAGCAGCATATACTTAGTCTGCAGCCATAATTGCCAGAAGCCATTGAGCCGTTCAATTTCGGACGAGTGTCTAGTAGATGGTGGGTGTTTCCAGATCGTACATATGTGAGTATTCCATCGGAATGGCTAATTTTTGTCCATTCACTCTCGACGAAGACAGATCTCGGCGTCTTTGCATGCGGAAGGTGTATGCGCCCGAGCAGGGTCGGGCATCGCGCAAGTCTGTCGTACGATTCCTTGCGCTCCCGGATGACTGACATAGAAATTTCTGGATGAACACAAAGTGTTTCCCTGGTTGAACCCTTAATGGTAACAGAGGTGCCAGAGGTATGCAAAAGATAATGAAGGCTTTTTTGCATTTCCTTAGCCTGTTTGCACACAATGGCGTGAAACGAGTGACAACATATGCAGTACGTGCGTCCGGATATTGCCTGACGTGTTTAATGAAATTGAATGTAATGAAGTTCGCAATTAGGCTTCTCTGTCGCTGAGAGTTTTTTCTGTTGCTTCCGCACCAGGCGTACGAGGAAAATGCGGATAGATGTGTGTCAAGTGAAATAATGAATTTTTCACTTGGGCGAGCTGATTGCATTGACGTGTGAGCACGCAGATCTGCACAAACAAATACACCCCTTCCGGCAGGACAGCATTAAGGCCGAATCGCACAAAGGCCTCGTCATGACAAATAAGGGGTTTTCTATATGTGAGTTGGCAAAAAAGGCTATGAAACACATATCCGTTGACCGACAGTTTGAGTGTTCTTTTTTGGAAAATTTCTTTGTGATTGCTTAATCCGCTCCATAAGTTTCCGGAAAATTTGAAGTCAAAATGACGAATGTTCATAACTCTTATCACAATTATGTATTTATTTTTTTGTGTAGGATTTAATTTAAATCATACATAAAAAAAATATCATATAAGTATAATTGTTTTTTCCTAAGTAAGTTTTACGGTTAGATCTTGAATGTATACACATGTATATATTTTCGATGGCGCTACAGTCCACAAGGAGAGCAGGGCCTGGGCTGTAATCACGTAACTTTTAAAGCGACTATCGTCCTGACGATCCACCAAAGCGATAACGGCGATAATTTGCATCACGTAACCCAACCACTGTCGTCTCGTCTACGGTCTATTTTATACACAATTTGAGCGCTACTGAACGCAACATATAAGGTTGCCAAATATCACTTCCGCTTTTTTGCTCTGCATTCAATGCTTCATAAAAAGTGTTACAGTGATCGGATTTAGTTCAAATATGCGCTGTTTTGTTCGATAATCTCTTTGCATCTAGACGGCAACTTCACAATAACCCCCTCGTAGAAGCCCACTCCTTATTTACGAAGAACTCGGACCGCCACTTTTCACAAGCCTCTTTTGAATTCAACTTCACACCACCAAGGGCGTTCGCCATGGAAAGCAACATGTAATCATTTGGCGCTATGTCCGGGCTACATCCGAGCTCTCGTAGCTTCTGACGAGTCATCAACGAAGTGTGTGGTCTGGCGTTGTCCTGGTGGAACACTTCACCTTTCCTGTTGGCCAATTCTGGACGTTTCTGGTCAATCGCCTGCTTCAAGCGGTTCAGTTGTTGGCAGTAGATAATAGAATTAAGCGTCGTTCCAATCCCACCAAACACACAACAAAACCTTCTTGGCCGTCGATCCCGGCTTGGCCACTGTTTGGGACGATTTACCGGCCTTCAATCACGACCGTTTTCGCTTGATATTGTCGTATGTGATTTATTTTTTCTCGCCAGTCACCATCCGCTTCAAAAATGGGCCGAGTCCGTTCCGTTTCAGCAGCATATTGCATGCGTTGATTCGGTCCAGAAGGTTTTTTTGCGTCAAGTCATGCGGCACCCAAACATCAAGCTGTTTTTTGTATCCAGCCTTCTGCAGATGGTTTAAAATAGTTTGGTGACTAACTTCCATCACCTGGGCGATGTCAGGAGATGCCACATGCCGGTCTAACTCGATGATTTCCATGATTCGATCGGTATTCGCCGTCACAGGTCTTTCGCCAGCCGGCTTATCCATGGTGTCGTTTTCACCAGCTCTGAATTGTCGAAACCATTCCTTCGCGGTTCGAAGTGATAGAGTACCATCCCCAAAACACTATTAATCTCACGGAACCTTTATCTAGCGGATATGCCTTAAACGAAGGAAAACTCTAAAATAGCGCGAATTTTGGCGTTAGTGAACTCCATGTTTACACGACTATAACTGTTGAACGCAAATATCAAATATCATGCATAGCGTGGTTTCGTAGATTATGTCAAGACCTTTCAAATGATGTATAGTATTGCCATATACGACCTCTGTAGCGCTTTTATCATACCCGAAAAATTCGAAAGACAAAAAGGCGGAAGTGAGATAATTGGCAACCTTATATAATTACGAATAAACAAACGAATAGCGAGTGGAGCTCATAAAATGTATGAGGTTCAATTTCAGGGAACATTTATTTTGAATAATTTTGGATGTACATACATACCTGAGGATTATATTCAAACATTTTGTAATTGCTGATCACATATTTTTCTTAATTTCTCTTCAGTTCATTTTCACCACTTCCATGCCAGCGCAATGCAAAACGATAGTGAAATAGCTATCGTCCAAAACCGATGGTCAGGACGATAGCGATCTGCAGATTTGGGAGTACATGAAGCAACGAAAATGATATCGTTTTGTCAATATGGTTTTTTTTGCCTACGCGATGCAAACTCTCGTTTCAACGATATCGTCGTTGGATAGTCGTCATCCGTGATTAGACCCATGATTTTATGTCTTTTTTTATTCGAATACGCTATAGCGTATATCTTTTTACAAATCGATCTTAATTTCATAATCTAGGTACACCGCTGTATATGACAATGGAAGGGGTCCTCTTATCCTAAAAATTAATTCCTATCGAGGTCTTCTTACTTCTCTTTCGGATTCCAGAAGGGTAAGAACATCACCTCCACGGACTGGCCCCATGAAGTTGCTTATGATCTGACGATTTAGTTTACCAAGGAATTTAACTTTCACTTGGGTACTTTATCACTGTGAGCCGGTACAGCCGAGAACTTTGATAACACGAGCGCAAAACAACTGGTTTATTCATGTTTTTTCAATAAATTTAGTTATTTTTGGAAGAAGAAGTCTGGTTTTCTCAGCAACTACTTGTATTGTTTCCTCACGAGTAGAAGGGACCTGAAGTTTTTTCCGACTCCAACGGCGGAATTTGAGCAGATTTTTCATAGACTGAGTTGGTGCGGTGCAAAGTGCTATCCAGTCGTGTGTAAAAGGTGTTCCAAAGAAATATCTATATTAACTGAACGATAGCCTGACTTTTGAGTAAACGACAGCAAGCGATTCTTCTTTAAAACCATAAATATCCTCTAATTACTCCGCTTTTCTTTTTTCTTAATAAGTTGAGACCCATTTTCTTCGCCCATTATTCTTACTGTGAACCTAAACAAAATTGGGTCACTTATTACAATTCAATTCAATTTCAGCTTGAAATATCTTAGCCATTTTTTAAATATATTAAAACGAAATAGATTGCATATGAAACTGCAGTTTCAGTAACCCAAAAACATTTATTGTTAAATTTTTAATTTAGGAACTAAAGGTTTAAATCAAAAATAGTGCAAATTTATCAACCAGAAAAAAATGAACTGGGACAATTAAAAAAATGAAAATAATTATTTTTTTTAATATTTTGTGTGTTGTCCTTTTACTTTTATAACTTCCTGCAATCTTCTGCTCATCTATCGGAACAGGATTTTTGTTACAGCCGATGGAATTTTTTGCCATTCTTCATACAATGCTGTCTTTAACTCTTCTCTGGTACAAATGGTTCTTTTTCGAACTTCCTTTTCTAAAACAGCCCAAAGGTGCTCTATGGGATTAAGATCCGGACTTTGGGGGGGATGCAGCAATACCTTTTTGATGTTCCAAATACACCAATCTTTTGTTATATCGGCTGTGTTCTTTGGATCAATTACATGAAGCGAACCAACTCCATTTGTTGCCATTGAACCCCAAAGCATTATATTATTACCACCGTGCTTAGCTGTTGAAGTGACATTTTTGGGATCCAAGCAGTTCCGTCCCTCCTCCACACAAAGCGTCGACCGTCACTACCGAAAATGTTAAATTCTGATTCGTCACAAAAAATTACTTGATTCCAAAACTCACGCGTCTTCTGCACGTACTCCAGTCGGTTTTTTTGTGTTTCTTTCTGATAAGGCTGGTTTTTTGCGAGGTATGCTCTTAGATCATTTTATGTAAAAAATTGCGAACTATATACGGATGAACTTCTGCAATTTTTTCATTCTTCAAAGTCTTGGCAATTTTCACTGCTGATTCCTTCGGGTTTCTATTTACTACCTTTAAAATTCTTCATTTACTTTGATCCATTGAAATTTCGGAAGGCCTTCCACTTCCCGAAAGGCGATGAAGAAAACTGTTATCTTAAAAAGACTTTATAATATTGAAGACTGTTAATTTAGGTTTGTGAACCACTGAAGAAATTTTGCGAAAACTATAATTTTGTTCATAATAATCAATTATTAAAGCTTTCATATCACGGGACGTCTGTTTATTTTCCATTTTTTTAACAACAAAATTTATTTACATAAATGTGCAATTGCAAACAACTTGAATAATCTTTGATCAAAGATAAGGATATAAAAGCAACGGTATATTATTTCTGGTCTTGGACAACAAGTGTCCCAGTTTTTTTTTGGCCGATAAATTAGCACTGTTTTTGATTTAAGCCTTTGGTTGCTAAAATTAAAAAATTAACAATAAATGTGTTTGGGTTACTGAAATTGTATTAAGTTGCAGTTTCATATGGAATTTACTTCGTTTTTATATATTAAAAAATGACAGAGATATTTCAAGCTGAATTTGAAGGTAATAAGTGTCCCAGTTTTTTTTGGTTCAATGTAAATAATGCTCTAAATATAAAACAAGCAAAAAACAGACGCTACTGAAAATTCCAATACTTGTTCTATTTATTCTTAGCCTTGAGAACACTATGATTTAGGAATTATGAAATAAATTTCGAATTCTAACTCTTTGAAATAATTGACACCTTGTCAGATTCTCAAATGCCGTTTATGACAGTAAACTTTTCCAAACACATTTGTCCAATAACCTAATTCAGTTCAACCGATATCAGATAAAGCAACACAACTCCCTGACCCCCAAAAACAATCCACAATTTCCCTTTCGATAGCGGTACGATACTCCACATTCAAACAAAAGATCTACTTTCCTTGAATGCAGAACACGCAATGAAAAAGTGAAAACTTTCAAAACGAAATGCATATTAGCCCTTAATCCAGTACCTTTTAGATTTAAACTTGACCTCCATTACAGCAGCAATGTTCCCAACGCATGACGTGACATCGTTCTGTGAGACAGATGGCCCCTCTTGTTGTAAAGCCATTCACTTTTTCCAGTTAAACGACCGTTGCCGGCACAGATTTACCTTTTTAAACTTGCGGAGGCCAATCCCTTTCGTTGTTCGCAGCGTAAATCAAATTGCGGTTCTCGTTATTGAATCACCAATTTAAGGCGCATAAATCAGCTTCACGTGGCGTTATGTGCCGAAAAGCATCGTATGTTCCTCCTCACACTCCCCTAATGTCCGCATCCGTTGTTCCCTTTTGACCGCGAGTCGTGTCGTCACGATGTGGGTCCAAAGCACATAACACAGAACTCGTGGCCTTGGAAGACCTATTTAGCCACAAGCGCGGTTGGCCGCTGTGTGCTCTGATAACTGGTTGTGTTCTCAGATCATTAATGCTGTGATGTCTGGAAGGCGCAAAGCATTTTGCTATAGCTGACAGCTCTGCATATGCATTGGTGTCGCCAGCGGTGGCACAGGCACCACCGGAGTTGTGTGCAATCAGAGGTCAAGAAATTCGACTCTAATCAGGTGTCGCTCCCACGTGAACTTTTCCCCTCCGGGCTGGCTTTGGATTCCCGTCACTGCCTGCAGTAGATCTCATCGTGGCTGTGGGCACTACGTGCGCAGAATACAAAGCAGCCCTGAGTGCACAGATACAACATAAGGAAACTGGCCACAGCTTGTAACCTTCACCGCAAGGCGGAGTTGCTATCTTTTTGGGGGCTAACTAAATAGCGGATCTTGGGAGCAGAGTACGACCTTGGGTTCCATTTTTGGGTTTTTTTCTTGCCCGTCCTTGGACATTTTTCTTATGGGTGACTGTCAATTAATTTTATGTCAGTCCCCGATGAACACTTGCTTTTGTCTTATCGAATTGCTGATGTGTTCCTGATTATTTGCCATATCTTTGCTGTCGACAGAGCTGAGCAGTAGTTAAATAAATTGCGCTAGACAGAACAGAATTAAAATTCTAGCGACTACTTCTAAATGATGTGCAATCAGATAGAGAGGTATGCGTTGCCTCTTAAATGATTTCGACAGTAAGACAAATGGGGCTCCTGGTACTTTTCTTACACCACCCACAGCTGTCAAAATGAAATATACGTCTGGACTTTGAGGAATCCCGCACTTCCAGATGTCTGCAATGACAGATTAAATCGACTTTTGTTGATCTCTTTCAATAGTTTGAACTGGGAGACTCTATTGACTGATGTACATATTTACATGATACACATGAAAGCCAAGCGGGTCTACACTTAACTTTCGTAGACATTAAACTTGGCGCTTCCAACATACAGTCAGCAGAGTTCATCGTTAAATCCTCTCCTAAAGATTCATGCAAACAGAATCAAAAATTGCACCTATCAACAATTATTTTGACAAGTACTGAGCTTCTCTTATTAATAACTTCCAGCGTTTTACAATTACAGTTTGATGAATTAAAACAGCTCTTTGACTCAAAAAAAAAACAACAAACACAATTGACATTCATTTGTTGCCGCAGCTTGCCATTTTTCACAATATAACGAAGGTATTCCTAATTTCAGTTATTTTTAAAAAAGAATATGCGATTCTAATAAGGACCCGGAAGAAATAAAGCATACTCGTTAAGTAAAGCAATGCCAGATTATAATTTCATAAATATTATGAAAGGTATAACATTTGGTAACCGCCTTAATGTAGTGAGGAAATAGATCACTCTTAAGTCGGCGGTGTCAGTTATGACAACACTTAAGGAGTACTAATTTTCGTTGAGAAGCTAATCTGGAATATGAGCTGTAACCCCCTTCAACTATAATGAACAATACCACGAACAACACAAATTGTTGCTGGGGAATCTATCCTTTGGTCTCTTCTTATTTATAGTTCTATCAGAAACATTTACTTGTTATAAGATGTAATACATTCCAGAACTCTTTGGTAACAATCTCCCAACAACCTCTTTACGAATCATTTATCAAAAATCTATAATTTTTTTACATATTGGAGTTTTAACAGAAGGTTCTTTTATTCTTATTTAAGAGAGGTTTCTAATATTTAGAATTAAGCTGACTTCATATAGCAGATTATTCACCCCAGTTCTTCTTTATTATGCGAATGTTATTAAATGCTGTTTAAGAAGCACTAAGCCTATTGGAGAGAAAAGTTTTGCTTGCGATTTTTGGTTCTGTTTATGTTGGTGGCATTTAAAGGAGAACATGCAGCGGCGAACTCTTCGGGCTATACGGCAGCATGTGCCTTGTCAAGCATCTTTTAATATAACGCTTAAGATGGATAGGTAATATACAGCACTGATACCACCTCTCTGGATCAAAAAGTCCTTAAATCCGAGGTACAACTGAAATAAAAACTCCCTTGGCTGAGATTGAACACACAAGTGGTGAAAGGCTTGAATGAACTTATAGGAGGCAGCTGATGGTTAAGGCCCAGGTCCAGGTCCACCCGAATTATATCGTCATTTAAAGGGGAAGAAGAAGAGTGTTAGGTCTTGAAAACGTAGACAACAATACAATACGCGTAATACAGTACGCGTTTAGGTACTTAGCTCTGCTCTCTCTGCATTCGTAATAAAAAATCTATTTAGATTGAACCGAATAAATTTTTTAGTAAGGAGTCATATTAAGTCCTTAATTAGATTCAAAATGAGCATGCACATGTAATGAACTCGGGATCAACCATACATAAAAAAGTTGGTGTGCAAACTTAAGAGAAGCGCCCGTTTTTACTTCGTTTTTTGCACGACAGAATTCCCTTAAAATGGAATACTTGTTTTCTTTGACAGAGTAATTAAAGCTATTATTACTTTAATACATGTTGAGTTTTGCATGCGGGTGGACAGAATAAAATTTTAAACAGTAGAAATTAGTCTTGAGGAAAATAACAATAATAAAAAAAGAAATACTCCAAAAACTGCAAACATACTTTTTGTGTGTTCACCACAAATTTTAAAAACTAATTATAGGTAGTTAAGATTCCTTTCGCGTTATAGAGAGTTTTCATGGAAAGTATATTTATCCATGTCTTTTTTTTTTATTTAGTTCATTGACGAAAAACTGCCGGCAGCTAATGTTATGTTCAATCAATCTCAGTTTGAGTAATCAGTTGTACGAGTATTTAGTTCACAGGTTTCACTTTTTGTTAGAGGTTCTTCACAAAAATTTGATTTTTCAATGTAAATTTCCATCCTCCGTTGGCTCATCTTCGCAATGTGGTGAATTTTGAAGATGTTTAAGGACACAGACGTGGTACTCAGATCTATGCACTCGTATGTCTACTTTTAGACAGCCTATGTAAACTCGAGTAGCGAAAGGTGGCAATAACGACCTAATTAGCATTTTCTTTTTGTGTGACATTTTAGTATCGTGCTCAAGAAGATCGTGCAGTTATACAAACAAACGAGAGGGGAATCTTTCCAAAGTTCAGCTGCTGCGATGAGCATATGACACAGACAGGGTTGGTGTGGTTGGAAGGAAACGCCATGCACCATACAGTTTAATCCATCGAAAATTTGTGGAATTTGTACATGTTCTTTCGCATGTCCTATATTGTATTATTGCTTAAAAAGAGAGATCGATAAAGAGGGCTTGAAATTGCCGTCACAATTTTCTTAAACACAACGAAGAGCTGTGCAAGTGACATTTATCTTTGAAGAAGATCTGTCGATGGACAAATTTGTTTATGGAGGCCAAGAAGAAGTATGGACCTGTTTGGGAACAAAAATTCTTATCTTAGTCGTATAAAAAACTACACTATACTATACTACCAAACCTCCTTCATGAGTCAGTATTGCATTTTCGTAATCTATTTTAAAACAAAGACGAAATTCTAAACACCAACAAGAAATAACCACCACATCAAAATTTCCGTCAACTGTTCGGTATAAATTCAAGGGACCGTTTTTTAAAAGACCCCACGTCACAAAAGTTATCCTCTTACGTCTATCACATGCTTCACACAACTCAACAGGCAGTCTATTAATTGGCCGATAAGACATAAGACTCTTGTCATGGTCATTGGCGACGTAAGTAATTGTCACCAGCAATCGTCACCTTCACTAAGTGCCCAAGCACCCCATAGATCACGCCGCCACAGCGGCTGAACCACGAAATAAACAAATCGTTGTTTTGTCCTAATCGCTTTGTTGCCGCAGGTGCAAAACCATAAATTTCAGTCCTCCATAGTTCTAGCTCTAGCACAGCCATTGCCAACACGTTCTAATCGATATTTCTTTCATCTTTCCAGGGCAGGGAGTCACAGGAGCAAATCGGACATGTGTTCCAGGACGAGGACAATATGGCGGCTATATTAATGCGTCGTCACCTGCAGACGGGCGACCTTATTATGGTAAGTAATTCTGAATTTACTATGCGAACATCAAGCGTGGTCCGTGGCCGGTGGCCGGTAACCGAAAGCCAATTAGAATCACACTTGACTGCTGCTAGGTAGGCAGCGCGCTTATATGTTTATGTCGTAGCGTTTCGGGGTCGGAGACAAATCAATGTCGATGGTTCGGACCAAGGTGCTGCGGCGCTGTAGCCTATGGTCAAGTGACGTGGGAAGTGGCTGCGTTCTTAAGAGACTAGTCGATCTCTGCTGTATGCCCACCTTGACCGATATACACGTGTGATCATGTGAACCACACATATACAAAAGCAAAGAACGCTAGTAAAACGATTGCCTCTTTCAAGGTGACATCGTATGCAGCAACCCGCGCCATGCGTCTAAAATGCTGGTGTAAAGGTAAACAGCTTTTCTGGTGTTCCTTCTGCTGATCAAACTGCCCAGTACAGTTTGTGTTCTTGAAACATTCGATAGATGTTTGGACCTCGGGGAAGTTGACTTCAGTTCTTGCCTCGATCGACCTTACCACTGCCGATGGGTGTCGCTGGTCGCCATTGTTTCTACGTTAATTTGGAGTACGTAATCCACTCTAGCCGGACAGAAACTATAAAGAGAAAGGTATTGCACGTATGAGCTGGACACGTTATTATTTTTAAATTTGACCCAAGGAATTGCTTGGGAGGTGGGTTGGGGCAGCCGTGTCATTTGGATTTCTTCCGCACTGGGGCAAGAGCATTTCAAGGGGAATTAGAATAAAATCGAAGCGACAAATAAATGATGTAATTTGTCATTGATTTAAATGACTCAGGATACATTCAGAAATACACTCGGTTAATGCAATGCATTAATTGAGAAGGAAGGTCAACAATATTGAATATCGAGAGGCTTTGATTGGATTAAGCCTTGACAGTAGTGACGATATGTGCAATAAGAAGTCAATAATTTTGTATCTGACTTTTAATGAAAAATCAAGTGATCTGATAGATTGTGTACAATATATATACGCAGTTTGTTATATGCCTTTAAATCGTCAATGTTAAAACAATCAAACTTGAAAATAGGATTTCTTAACGAATTTAATATAACGTTTATTTAATTTAATATAATATTTTAATATAATTTGCTTCAAGGAGCTAAGATATACATCGTCTCATCCCAGTCATCAGGAAATACCTGGTCACATGAAATGAGCGTTTTTTGACAATAAAACACTAATTATTAATGGGAAAGTAAAAACATTTTATTCAAAGAATTGACCATTGTTTTCTACACCGTTTGACCACCTTTCTGGCAATTTGTGAATACCACGCCAATAAAATTGTTCGTCTTTTAAAGCAAACGAACCAGACACTTAATTTTCGACCTCCTCGTAGGAATCAAAGTGCTGCTCAGCCAATGCGTGTGCCATCGATGAAAACAAATGGTAGTCGGAAGGAGCCAAGTCTGGTGAATACGGCGGGTGGGGTAGGTGCTCCCAGCCAAGTGTTTTAATTGCATCCTGAACCGGTTTTGCTTTGAGTGCAGGCGCATTGTCATGGAGCAAAATTACTTTGCCGTGTCTTCTGGCCCATTCTGGTCGTTTCTCGATCAATGCATGGTTCAAATTCGTCATTTGTTGTCGGTAGCGATCAGTATTAACGGTTTCACTAGGTTTTAGGAGCTCGTGGTACAGCACACCTTTCTGGTCCCACCAAACACACAGCATTTTCTTCTTGCCGATTCGATCTGGATTTGCAGTCGATGTTGATGGTTGTCCCAGATTAACCCATGATTTTTTCCGTTTAGGATTCTTAAAATAAATCCATTTTTCATCGCCAGTAACAATCCGATGCAAAACCGACTTTCTTTCGTGTCTTTGAAACAAAATTTCACAAGTGTTTTTTCGGTTTCCATCTGTCTTTCATTCAATTCACCAATTTTAAACACTTTTGGATCTTTCCCATAGCTTTTAAACGGTCAGAAATTGTTTGTTGTGCATCAAACATTGCTGCCATTTGCTTTAAATTCAAATTGTCATCTCCATCCAATATCGTTTGCAATTCGGCGTCTTCAAACTTTTTTGGTGGTCTTACACGTTCTTCATTTCTCACATCAAAATCATTATTTCTGAACAGTTGAAACCATCTTTTGAATGTTGCTTCTGATAGAGCATGATCACCATATGCCTCGACAATAATTCGATGCGACTCTGCAGCACTTTTCTTCAAATGAAAACAAAAAATTAATGCTTTCCGCAAATTATCACTTTCTGTTACAAAATTTGACATTTTTGACACAATGAAAAAATAAAATGTTATCTGTTCAATGACTTGATGTATACTAAATATTTTTCGCAGATGTCATAGCAAACAAACAAAAAACAATAAGGGCACCTTCACAACAAATGTTCCCTACCGAGACATTTGTATCTTGCTCACTTCATACGGGTATACCTGGTATGGTGCGCTTTCGACTGTTCCACGCTGGACTCAATTTAGGTATAGTTTCGTAGAACGGTAAAATTTTATAATTGAAAGTTGATGTTTCGATATTGAAACGGACCAATCGGTCAACCACAATTAACCCCACGAAAAAAGAGATCCGATTAAATCTTTTTCTCGCTTTCAGAAAGTCGTAGTCGTCTTCTACGTAAGGGTTTTGTCTTAAACTTATTATATTGGCAACACTCACGCGATGCAACCATTAAAGAAAAGCTCTTAAATCACATTGTCCAAAGTCAAGGAACCTAATTTTGCAACCATTCTTCTTCTTCTTCTTCTTCTTCTTCTTCTTCTTCTTCTTCTTCTTCTTCTTCTTCTTCTTCTTCTTCTTCTTCTTCTTCTTCTTCTTCTTCTTCTTCTTCTTCTTCTTCTTCTTCTTGTGCGCTACAGTCCGGGTTGGACCTGGGCTTCAACCAACGCCAGCTGTCTCCAGTTGCTTACTCAAAGTTGGTTGAGGTCCTTCTCCACGTGTGTGAGCCACCTTATTCTAGGTCGTCCTCTGTTGCGTTGTCCCAATGGTTCGGATTCAAAGATTTTTCGGGCCGGAGCAGTGGTGTCCATACGCTCTACATGGCCTAGCCATCTTAAGCGTTGTATCCGAAGACGCTTAACCAGGCGCATGTCGCTGTACAGCCCATAGAGTTTGTCCTTAAATCTTCACCTTCAGATGCCATTAACGCAAACAGGACCAAAAATCGCACGCTAACGTCCAGATCCCCGCTCCATAAAGTAGGACCGGAATAATCAGGCTGTTATACAAAAAATCGAGCTTAGTCCTTCGAGAGGACCTTTATCACTTAATTGCCTCTTGAGCCCAAAGAAACAGCGATTGGCAGGAGTGATTCTGCGTTTGATTTCGTTACTGATGTTGTTGTCCCTATTTGCCTCGGAGCCGAGGTAACCGAAGTCTTTGACTACCTCGAAGTTTCTGCTGCCTAGTGTGACGCTCTGTCCGAGACGTCGATGTTGTATGTTCTTCCTTGATGACAGCATGTACTTAGTTTTGCCCTCATTTACCGCCAGAACCATTTTAGCTGATTCTGCTTCAATGCCAGCAAACGCCTCATTGACGGCTCGCTGTGTTCGTCCAATCACGTCAATGTCATCAGCGTAAGCTAGCAATTGAACTGACTTCTGGAAGATCGTGCCTGTGGTGTTGACTTGTGAGTTACGCACAATCTTTTCGAGGAAGATATTCAAGAAGTCACATGACAGTGCGTCGCCTTGTCTAAAACTTTTTTTGACATTGAAAGTCACGGTGAGTTCGTTACTGGCCTTGACGGAGCAGCGAGAGTTCTCCATCGTCATTCTACACAATCTGACAAGTTTGGTAGGAATGCCAAAACTAGACATGGCACTGTATAGCTCGTCTCTATGCACACTGTCATATGCGGCCTTAAAATCGACGAGTAGGTGGTAGGTGTCAATTTTCACCTCTTCAGTCTTTTCCAGGATCTGCCGTAAAGTGAAGATCTGGTCTAACGTAGACTTCCCTGGCCTGAAACCATACTAATAGGACCTATCAGGTTATGGACAAACGGTTTCAGACGCTCACACAATACGGCAGAGACGATCTTGTATGCGATGTTGAGAAGACTAATCCCTCAGTAGTTGGCGCAGATAAAGGGGTCTCCTTTCTTGCGAACCGGGCAAACGACGATGAGATTCCACTCAACGGGCATGCTTTCCTCCGACCATATCTTACAGATGAGCTGGTGCATGCGCCCAATTAGGTCACCTCCGGCTGCTTTAAATAGTTCTGCGGACAGTCCGTCCGCTCCAGCAGCTTTGTTCGACTTCAGCTTGGATATTGCTATCTTCACCACGTCTAAGTCGCGGGGACGGAATTATTGTCTATCATCGTCCAAAGCGAGTAGAACATTCTGCCTGCGGGATTTGGGCAGTCAGCGCCACTAAGGGGTCTGCAGAAATGATCCTTCCAGATTCTCAGCACAGACTGCGACTCTATCACGAGTTGTCCATTTTGGTCCCGGTAGACTTCGGTCCGAGCCTTGTATCGACCGCAGGGCTGTTATACCTTTCGGTAAAATTTTCGGACTTCATTCCTGCCATAAAACCTTTCCATTTCCTCGACCGCTTGCTTCTCATGCTCCTTCTGAGCGAGTTTAAGGGAGACTCGGTCGGCAAAGTTCCCAGCGATCGGTTGCGATTGTAGCTTCCCAACGTCAAACCGTTTTGGTTTATCTGGACTTCGTTGCTCTCCCCGATTAAATCTTTAAAATCGACTACTATGCAAGGATTTCATCGCTTTCTTTTTGGATTCGATATATTGGCAACACTCACGAGATGCAACCATCAATGAAAAGCTTTTAAATCACATTGACCGAAGTCAAGGAAACTAATTTTGCAAGCATTATGGCTACCTAATGTATTTTAAATTTCAGGATGCATTTGGTGCAATTTTTGATACATAAGTAGGTAAATAGTATTGCTACCAAAAACTCTAAAACTTTGTGCTTCCTAAAACCAAGCATTTAAATTCAGTGTTCGGTTGTTGGTTAACATTTTTTCTTTTAATTAACTTTCTGAATTAGATTATATTTGTCATGTTAAATATATGAGCTGAATCGATGGTACTGGAGCTTACGGCAATATTATTGCATCAAGATCATAGATAAAATTTCCATTTTCAGTCTCCAAGTTCCCATTTCCGAACCCCAACCTTTTAGTCCCACATAGTTCAATTTTAAAAGTAATTATTTAATTCTGACTTTTCAAGTAAGTTTTAAAAAATTGCTGTAAGTTAAAACTTCATTGCAAATTAAGAAAATAGAAAAGTATTTACTAATTGCTTGAAGTGGGTAGAGTGCGAGACTGATACACAGAAGGTCTAAGTTCGATTCACGGCTGAACACCTCGAATTTTTCACGACACCACCCCTTTTGAGTAATTTATGCTTGACATTTCACAATTGTCTACCAGGCATCCCTTACGCATGTGCAACATGTTATTACAATTCTACATACTCTATACGCAGAGAAGCAAAAGAGCGTACTTCTGGTTTTTCTTCCAGCAGAACATCCAGTAAACCTTTTGTTTTTATACTTGTTCACTTTACAAATTTTAATACATACTCCTTCTATTATCAAAAACTGTGTCAATTACAGTGTGAAGGGCTATTATCGAACAGTTTGATAATACATTTGGAAGAGGTTTGAATGGGAATTTCCGCATTTGCACTGCATTTGCGAACAATTTTCTGCCTCATTTTGAAGAGTTGTGTCAATTTTTGAAATTATATTTCCGAAAAAATTGGTACTGTACACCCAACCAAGGAATTGAAAACCGTTGGCAGAAGGCTTAACAAACTCAAATTATGTTCGACAATGAAGGTTTCAGAAAGCTCGTTGATGACCATGACATAGCAACGAGTGTTTTCCATAACCAAATTTTCCGAGCCTAGACACGGCACTGTACAACTTATATCCTTGCACGCAGACAATTGCGGCGACGAAGAGGTGATATGTTGTCGGTTTAAATTTCCCTGTTCTTGTCTTTCCTCGAGCAACTGTACTGTAGAGAGGTGAATCACCATGGACTTCTTTACAATGAATGCGTCCAAGGAGCTGATTACTAGGAAAGTGTGTTCAAAAGTTAAATTCAAAACTATTAATTCCCTATTAAAAAGTCCTTCACAATCTCTTTAATAATTTCTAAGATAATGTTTAGAAGATAAGGAGAGAAATAAAATCTTCAGGCTTCAGTACTCTTTTCTGGTTGCTTGGTGACCACTGCTCAACGAGATCTCAATGTCAATGTATGAAACCCAAGAAATAAAAACCAGAGGCGCGATCTTTTAAAAGTCCTTTGTCCAGTTGACTTTCACAGATGACATTGCGATGATTGGACGAACAGAGCAAGCCGTCTGAACTGTCATTAAAAAAGGACACATAAACTGTCATTAAAGGAGAAGCATCAGTGGGTTGCAGAACAGGAGATATTCAAAGATGTTTTCTACCACAACTCCGCAATGAATAAGGACACTAAGCTCAATATCGAAACCAATCTCTCCTATCCTATCAAACATGTTTGGGCTGTTTACATGGGTTGTATCGGTAAGCACTACACACTGCCAAGCCACATACTCGTATAATCAATCAACACCTTTAGAGTTTCAAAAGAGCGCTAGAATTTTGTTTGATGAGAAGCTGCTAGCCTTTGGGTCCTGTTGAAGATTTTTCATTTTGCTTTGGATAATTGTTACATTTCGAGTGGCTTCAAATGCATGCATTAAAAAGCTGGAACTGAAAATCAATTTCACAAATTTTCGTCGTAATTTTTTTTTTTTTTTGTATATATATTGTACGACTTCCGTAGAATTGAGTATAAAGTTGGCAGAAACATTTCTTTAAAAAATCAACACAAAGACTAACACAAATTTTTTTCTTATCGAATTTCTAACTAAGCAGTGTTTAAGTTTTCTCAAATAATTCATTCAGACTTACTTTCTTTTGTAACCCCAATAAATATTTAAACGGCCATAGGCATAAACTTTTTTTAATTTTGCAAAGGGACCAAACAGGATGTGTGTAACACCCAATCCAAAACGGAAAGACATTTTGCCTTTTCGAGACGAAAGTTCTATATACCATGTTTGTTTTGTTTATATCAATGGTATCTGGAAGAAAACTGCAGAATGTCTCTTCGAAAGCCTCTATCAAGAAAACGGATATGATGGCTGCTGTTTAAAACGTGCGTGCATTTATTTACAACCTTTAACTGCTACTTTGATTTATTCTCTATCCCACATATCAACTTAGATCTCAATAGTCTTCTGGATTAATTCCAACTATACATATGCATTGAGCAGGAAAATATTTCGGAAAGTTTACCAGTATTCCTACAGAAATATACCTAATCCTCTTTTTCTTCCTAATAAGTAAATTTCAACATACGCCAAAACCTCGTATGATTGATTAAACTTCCACCTTTAATTAAATCAGCCTACTCACCCAAGCTCGTTACTTTGAGTAAATCAAAGGCCAAGCTAATTGATTTGTTCGCCTCTTAATTGACATCACATCGACGTGCCTATTTACACAACTCCACATGAGCTTTTCGACAGCCGATTGCCGATAATTGCTTTCATCTCCATCAATTAAGACGCTCAACTGCAGAACTTTTCCGCTACGAGAACCACTTACCGCAAGCTACCAGGTTTACCCACGTGATTGCCATAACAAATAGCAGCCAGTGACCGCACTTCCAGTGATTTGCGACTTTAGTGGGTTTTCTCTTAATCAACTGGCCCAACTCAAGCCAAAGAACATCGGCGCTACTAAGCAAAAAGGCTCTTGCGAAAGATTTCCACAGATTTTTTTTAATCAAATTCTGTAAAATGGAAATAGCCCATTTGGCAAAAGGTTAAAGTCTCGATTTTCCAGTTTCATGGGTCACGTGTGTATGTGTGCTTGTGCGAGCGAATTGAATGAGAGATGTTAACGCTCTGCAGCGTCATAAATATTTCAACACAACGCAGCGCATAGTTAGAAGGCCCAAGCGGTGGTATTTTTTGTGTGTGCCATCTTCACGGGAGAGAAATCTTCGGCTCGGCCAAATGTTGATGGCCTTAAGATCGCGAATTGAATGAATAGACGGGCCCACTGTGCGGTGTCGTTGGTCGTCGTCGGTGCGAATATCATCATTGATTGCGTAAGAAAGATGGATCTCCACATGGAACTGGTCAAACAGTTGCAGCGGAAAGTTTGCGCATATTTTGCAATTGATGTTTTTAATAGGAGTGTGACATGGTGGCATTTCGAATTAATTGCGGGATTCAGATCATGGCTATATTAAGTTGACGGATTCACCATGTTAAGGACTATATTTATTTAGTCACGAACTGCCACTCATGAAACATAAAGAGCAATTGTGCAAAAGTATAACTCGAGTTTGGTTAGTTTAAAACAAAACAAATAGAAGATATTGAGTTGATACGGCGGGAAGCAAACCGATGCTCTACATGCCAAAGGGTTTTAGCATTTTTATAGAACACCACGTTGTATCCGCATCTACCCTTCATCCAACCAAAACACACTAAAAATCAGGCTACATATTGAAGAATGTAAGAATACCATATGACAAGAAGCTACAAGACTTGAGATTCTCTTAAAGATTTAAATTTTGTTTTTTTAACACGTAGAGACGCTTCAAAGGCAACTCATTCTAATTTAAATGCTTCTTAACTGCCGCGACCGTAAACCATTACAAAGAATTCAATATAGATTTATATATATAAAGTCCTCCATTATATGAAAAATGATTTCACGACCTTTATAAGCTTCCAATAATGGTATTTTTCAATGATATAAAACTTAAGGTTGGCAACAGTACTTGAACCGCTTGACTACTTTCTGTGGGATTATATGTAGTCCAGAGCAAATAGTTTGGCCACCAATCACTTGTTCAGTCTAAACTCTCTTCCATGTATCAGTACAATGAATGAACTGGTCTAAGTGCATATAAGCCCCCTCAATTATGCTGCCTTCCACAACTGCCTAACAATTCTTTATTTTTACAGAAAAACCGTCATATTTTTTTTTTCTCCCCAACTGTCTAAAATTTGCCACCTTAAAAATGCCTTAATGCCATCGGCACTCAAATAACCTAACAAATGTTTCCACTTTTCCGCAAGACCATAATCACCGTGGCAACTTATAGATCCACCGCATAATTATTTTCATACGACTGAGCAGATATTTTCGCAATTCCTAGTTAAGTTGACTAATTGCCGATATCACGCATTCACAGTTCTGACCGTTCGTCCTGCCAATCGAAACAGCTGATAATTGCTCAACAAAAACTTGCGGCAATGATGATGGTTCATTTGAAAAGAAACCACAAATGACCATGCGGATACTTTGGCTCCGGCGGCGGCGGTAGTGGTTTGTGCCGTTCTGTGGCGGAATTCTTATTTGTCCATCATGCCGACTTAATTAAATTGAATTTTGTGAGATGCGATGTAATAGTTAGATACTTATTGCTAAATGGAATTTAATTAGGAATCACTCAAGAACGTTGCGATGGACCACCTTGAGATGGTTTCAATTAGAGTTCTATGTTATAAAATCTGACAAGCATTTTCAGCAGTTTGATGATTGTTAGAATGATACTTTTATAATAGCTGGCTATGTAAGGAATAATTTTATGCGTAGTTGACGAATTCGACACTCGGACTGCAAATCGGAAGAATATAACGTTTATATCTGTCTCAGTTCCATTAACTACTTAAGCAACGTTTAATTAGCAATATTTTTATCCACATGTCTATCTGACACCGTCATGTGAAGCTCTGTTTTTAAAGCGAACTCATCGAAAGGTCGATCTTACTGACTTTATGAACTATGTTAAAGGTTCAGCACTGAATAGAAAATTTCTTCGTCGGGAGTTCTACACGTCCAATTGGCCAAAACAATATAAAATCGGTTTTCATACTTGAAGCATCGATATTTGAAAAAAATTGACAAGTATTTTTGTATAAATATCATATTGAGTCAATATAAGCGTCTTTGACTATCAGCAAAGGACTTTGGCGATGTAACCAGTCCGAGCAAAGCAGAGTAACGAAAAAATATTCCTTCCGTCCTTATTCGTTTACATCGTCTGATTTTTCAAAAAACACTCGACATGTGAGGATTATCTCTCACGGAAGTGATCATGTTCATATAACTTAAGTCACACGTTCAGTCCATAATCTGTAATCGCCAGAAGAGTCGCCAGAACCAACCTGCTTAAATTCGGCGGGGATCTACTTATGTGGCAGATAAGCAGCTAATAACAAGTAACAAGAAACTCACTCGCATTGTACTCTTAAAAAAAAAAAAAAACAATAACACTGACAAGTATCCTCTTGTGCTTCCAGCACGCGTGGGATTAACAAAAAAAAGTTTTTCCGTGTTCGATCTTCACAATCGTTCATCCATGCATACATACAAATTTGTCGATGATTTATGCGATATGATCTTACAAGTTTTTACGTGAACCTTTTAGTCTCAGATTATCGGATCACAGGTGCCGCTCATTGAAAAATATTTCCGCATGCGCCATTTACGATGTTTGCGCTTGATGCTTCCTTTTTATTAATATTAGAGATACGTCACAGAGATTTAGTAAAGTGATATTTGGTTCTCTTTTCTTGTGTTGCCACTTTTATACAATGTCTTTGAACCCAATTCCCATATTTGAGCAGCTTTTATACTTAGAAGAAGAATCTTTTTTTAGATCAGGACTTAATAATTAAAGTTCATTAAGGGGATTGTACCCTTATTCACTGACGAAATCAAGGTAACAGACATTTGAAAGTTTAACAACGCGAGCATTCTGGAGCAATCAAATCAAGTGTGTTGCCTACTCTTCCCAGCCAGTACTCTTAAAATATTGAACTAAAATTGATGACTTAGCCGATAAAAACTAGCTTCCATGGTTGGAAGATTTTTTACAGTGCATACATGCACTTCCCTTATCCATTTTCATCGCCTTTCAACTCAGACCTCTACGCTAGCATCAACAAATTTAATTGGCATCCTCACTAACATCCACTACAATGTAATTTTACATGTTTTACAATCTCTATAGGTCGAGAAGTTTATAACATTCGAACGATTTCTAGGATTGTGTAAACAGTCGATCTCCCAAAATCTTAGTCCGCGAACGATTTTACAGCGATAAAAATACCTACTATAATTAATCTATTTCTAATATGATACAATTATTAGTTGCAGCCACACTGACAAAACACTCAACTGTTGTAAACATTATATATCCCTTCACCGCTTTATTCAGTTAAAAAACTGTCAAAAGACAGTTTCGTTAACGTTAATTATTGACGTTCATAATTGATCACAAATCAAAGCTTGTGACGATCTCAACATAGACCCTGGATAATTTCACGGCTGCGAGCACCCATTCTGCCGTGAATAAGTTATGAGGTGCAGACATCAATGCCATTGACGAGTTTCATTCATTACCCGCGATGAAAACTGTCAAGGCATACCAATACCTGGGACATTTATCAAATCCGTATTCGTTGCATACGACAATATTGTATGTCAAAAACGTTCTCCAACCACTTGTTAGCATACTCAAACAACACACATAAATCAATCGCACAGAATCTCAATGCAGAGGATGCCTGGCATTCCGCTTACCAGACCCGGGGAATGTCTCAAAGTCTGAAGTCAAATGTTATGAATTCCCCCGGAGTCAATATTAAGAAATCCCGTCTAAATACAAAATACGAAACACGTTAGCCGCTGCCAAACGCGATTATATAAAAAAAATTAATAACTAAACGGCAACGTACACGACGTAAAAACTAATCTGGAGCACATTTTCCGCGCTGCACCGTGTCAACACGAATAATCGCAGCCACACACTAGGCGTCTACAGCAATCATCCACACATATGAACCAGGGGTGCTTACGCCGTTGTGGTCTTAGACTTAGGCGCCCCCCCTCTCGAATTCAATGATAAAAAGAAATCGCCACCGCCTAGTAACTCCTTTCCACAATGGCATCCTATATATGCCGCGCGGTATGTTTCCCAACAGCGACGGCGGTAGTAGAACGAACTTGCAGACTTTGCCCAGCGACTACCGACAAGCTCATACGAGAGGTCTACTTTTTTTCACTCTCCCCGCTGGCATACGTATGTTTGGAAGGCAAGAAATTGTTAAATGGCTAAGAGAGTCTTACACGACTAAAGCGGAACAGTTCGAGTGGTCTCTTGAACCTCCACCATGGAAAAGGTGCAACTTAGGGAATGGCCGTGCGCAGGGTTATGTAATAATATGCTGCGCCCGTTAAAGTATTGAACGTGTTCCGCTTATTCTAATCTCCCCTTCACGACAGGTGTGGTTGTAGCGGTAGCAAAGGACTTGATTCTAGGTTATGACACTAATCAAACTCAAGCTTATGTAACAACCACAGCACAACTTAGCGTCAAATGTCACCCGGTCTGTGCATATCTCAAGTGCGCATGCGCGGCAAACATCGCCGCTGGCATATTTGCATTACAACCAATCGGTATTTCTATTAAAATCCCATTACCAGTGAAATTTAATGTATTGAGCTCGTAACGACTTTTGCACTTCGCAGTCTACTCATCGGCTGATGCGGCTTCTTCTTGTCGTTGCTCTCCGTCACCGTCAGCGGTGCGATGATACTCTCTTTAAATATCAAGGCTATCCGGTTGCTCCTTCTTCGTTCGGGATTCTGCTGCTGCGGCATCATCATCATCATCATCGCTTTCTAGTTTTGTTGTACACGGGAATTACGAAACACATACAACTGTTGGTTGGTCTTCTTGCTCCCATGGACCGTAAACAGATGGTAATGTGGGCAAAAAGCAGATGGGCAGAGCCCAAAACGCGCAAACAAGGCAGCAAATGAATGCAGAGAACTTAGAGGAAGACACCATTATGTATGGCAAGAAACTTATATAGACGCAGCAACATTGTACAGAAGCTGTCGTGACGGCTCTGAGCGTGGACATACAGAATGTGTGTAATTACCAATTTGCAGTGCTTATGGCAATGTGCGCTGTGCGGCCTCTAAAGAATGTTTCTGACGTCGAGAAGTGCTAATACACGAATCGTGATGATTATATTTTTTGTGGAGATGTGGGCTTAGGCAACGTCGGTATACTTTGGAGTCATTCCACTTAACTTCTGGATTGACTTTTTGACTTCAAATTAAATTTACGGATAGGCTTCGTTTATTCCTCAATGATGAAAGACAGAAATCATCTGAGTTCTTTACAGTGTTTAACTTAAAGCAAAGGTGTCATTTCTTCATAGTCAAGACTGACAGTATCTTACAGAGATTATGCATAACTTATTTTCATTTGAGCAATTGGGTGCCACATTTATGAGAGAGGCTCGCATTTAGACTTCATCGGCCTTATTTCTATATGCAATAAAAAGAAACATTGTCATCAGTAGTTTTTCTGAGATCGCAAGGTCCTGTATATTTAATGTTGACATGTAGAAAATTATGTCCAAAGATGTACAAATCAATGGTTTACATCTATTTAGAGCACGAACTTTTGGGATTCCCATCCACATAATGGAAGCTTACTTCCCAGATACTCCATTGGTTGTTAAAGTAAATAGATAGGTATCGACTACGGTGATTGTGATTCCCCACGGATCACGGATTCACATTTATTTAATTTTTTTTTTCTGGAAATTCTCAAGCCGGTCGATGCCAGTTTTGCTGAAATATCTCCGTCCATCCAATAATGGGCTCAGGAAGGAGAGGTTGTTTCAGTGTTCACAATACTCAGTGATGGGTATTCTAACAGCTAATCTGTGTAATCTGATTATGCATGACGAAGTCCAAGAATCGGTTTAATTTGATCATACGATAGGTTCTGACATAAAATGTGTATTTCCTGGAAGAGTAAAAAGCAACGTGGTGCCCCTTCTGTTGAGATCATCTGATTCGCTAACCCCTAGAATGTTATATTATCGCACACTTAGATGACGTGAATATTGAATTCTTCATTGCATTCTCTTTCTCTCAATAAGATGTCCAACTGTACATCTTATTGAGAGAAAGAGAATGTATTAAGGATATGATATTTTCCAATTACTGAATATCTGTACTAGAAATAACAGTATCCCTTTAATCTCTATCTCCTCAAATTGAAGATCTTATTGTAGATAGTAACTTAAAGTTCATTGCTATCGTCAAAGAATTATATATTTTTGTATTATATTCCTTAAGAATTTGAGAATGTAGGTATATGGAGCAAAGAGTATCAATGCACATTAATGTTTAATTCGTTTGAGTAGTATGAGCTGGAAGTTCCAGTGCATATTGCGTTGCGTCAGAGAAATGAATTTCTTTACATGCATTAAAGAAAGATTGGGATCTGAATGAGAAAGGAAACAAGCCTTTTTGTCGGAACTATGATCAGTCTATCGGTTATATTAATGTTTTCTGGAAGCGCTTTTGGATTCCGGATAGAAGGTGTAATATATTATCTAAACGACAAAACCAAACAAAATTATATGAAATTATTTTACATTGTTTTTAATTATTATTATTATGATTATATATATTTTATTGTGGCATCAACTTTACAATAATTATTTACAAGATTTGACTACAGAGATTTGATTTTACTTTAATCCTACTTCTACAAAATGATACATTTTATTAAGTGCTTACATGTTTAATATTTGTATGATGTTTTGAAGGAAAAGCCCCTAAAAACTTTCATTAAATAGTAATTACATTGTTTTTAAGGATTTAAAATATGTGATCGTCTTTCTGTTTCAAAATCACAATGCTCACAAATGGCATCAATTTTCTTACCGCACTTGAAAGTGCTATCAATATCGAAAATCAATATGTTTTACATTTACAGAGAGCTTTAGAGAAGGCACAGCATACGAGTATCATCACTGAAAGAGTAGATTGAATTACCGATCTGTCTCTACTTAAATTGAAGTCAAATTAAAAAAAAATAGAATTGTCCTAAAAGAACAAATGCGAAACAACACAAATAAATTGTAATTTACATATTAATCAACGTTGCAATATTTTGCTTTGGGAAGACAATGGAAACTATACAACTTAATCCAAGGTCTCTCATAAGAAGGAGGGCGACATTAAAGAAGCTTTTGCATAGACCAAGTATATTCTCTTGCTTTCACAAACTCAAAAAAGTAAAATGTAAAGACTTATGAAATTAACTATAAATAAACTGAAATGAACTGAACTATTGTTTATATGAAATTTTAATATAAACCATATAAACGAAGCTTTCGTACAAAAAAAATAATTTACTGCAATCGAGCTACTCAATATGAATATATTGATGTATACATATGTTGCTATGCTAATGAATACTCAGTTTTGTCGATAGCCGCAGGCATTTTTTCTTAACAAAGTTCACTAGAAATTAACATAAAAAATAGCCCAGAGAATCGAAATATTAAAAAAAAATATTCTAAAACATATCGATACAGTTTCTTTAAGCATTAGACGGGATTCACAACATCGACGATTATATCAAATAGAGCAGCATTATTATAATTGCAATTCAGAATTCACTGAATATAAAACTTGTGCTACTCCCAGAATTTCATCCAATTTCTATGCACACGATCCATGATCGTTTTAATTTCAATTTTAGAGACGCGTATATTTGTCTTAAAAATACTTGAAATGTAAAATTTGGTGGGCTAACTAAAATGAAAAGTGTAACGCGGGTAAAAGGCCTGTTTTTCACAAAACGAATCTAGTTTGAATTTGGATCCTCGGTTGCATTTGCGTGTTATATATATTGTTGGTGCCTTTATATAAAGATATTTTTTTTTTTTTTCAATAAAATTTAAATTCTCATAGTTTATGTTTTGGCATGCCAAAGGAAGAATATTGTCTGACTTTAAATTTTCAAAATCACTTGTCTTCAAACGGAGTGTGCTTTATGAAAACTTGAAATATAATACTATAATAATTTTACCCATTTTCGCTTCTAAAAAACAAGTTCTTTTGGATTTATTGAGTTTTGCTACACTTTATAACAATGTTCCTCCGAGTAAAAAGACAGATAATCAGCCGCTCAGAACGGCTCATACATATTCACGGACGGGATTTAAAAGAAAATTTATCCAAAATTTGAATATACTTGTGCTAGTCTCTGTAAGAAAATTGAATTATGATAAATGTTCCTATTTGGACTGTTGCCCGTACAGATTTAGGGGACTAATAACCCTGCACGTTTAATAAAACTCAAAAAAACTTATCAAATATTGCTGCTAGTAGTATTCTCTCGTAGTCAATCTGTAAATAGGCATTTTCCTTCCTCTGAGTTATCGATGCCCATTTGCTTGCTTGTACATGATAGCTGATAGGAGGCATCATGAATTTTTCGTTTGTATAACACGTTCCTTTATAGTAAGCGAAGCCCAGAAGTTTTCTTTTGGACCAAAAAGCGTAGTAAGTATCAATGCTACAGAAAGGCAGAGAAATAATATACCAATACCAAAAACCACACATTTACGATATGTCACAATATCCTGTAACTGCTTCAAAAAGAAAAATATACTATTACTTCTTAACTGCAATCGTCTAGAGTCTCTTACGTTACTTAGGATTTGCGTCAGTTTCAATTCAACGCAGTATAATTAGAAACCAAAAAGTTCGAACATTCATTGTCTGATAATTTCAATTAGGCTGGCTTCAGTTGAAGACATTCCTTTGTGTAAAAAGACTTCACTTTATTTTCTAAGAATTTTACTGCGCATCAGAAAAGGTTTCTATAAATCCACCGTCAAAATGTCGCAATTAATTGTATTAATTGTTTGATCTGACATCTCAAGCTATTGACCCTGCACTGATGAATCCCCATGCAAGATTCAATTCTAATTCCAACCATGACACATCTTCCAAAATCGAAGTAAATTCTTTAGTCAACTCCTGATTAATAATCCAGACAACAACCAAATTCAATTCACTGCACAAACTACCCCAATTGACTACGAATTGACGGTTTTATTTTTTTTTCAAAAAATTGAAAATTCCCATGAGTCGACTCATTTTTAGTGAAAGGATTCTGCCGAAACTTCCACTCCGATTTTAATAATTAAGGCATTGACTTCTTCTTTGGCAAATATTTCCTCGTCTAAAACGTCAAGCAATGAAGATGTCTTAGCAATTATTGTATACTTTGGTGGGAAACCCATTTGGAATAGGTCGTAACCAAGCGCAAATAGTCGCCTTGATTTTATGGCCAAGACGTGGGTGTCTTTTGAAGGCATTTATAGTTCCTATCATTTAACGAATATAAGAAGTCGATACTTTTAACCAATAATGAGGAAAAAAAAGAATAAAGAAAAGAATAAAATGCAGATGAAATCAAGAAGGAAATGATTCAATTTTCTGTTTAGTTATTGAATACCAAAGGAGTAGGATACGGTACAGATAAACTGTGTTATGTGGTTTTAGTTTCGCTCTGATGTTATGTTAAGGGATCTAAATAGAAAACTGTTTTGCATTTAACTTAGTTAACTGATGTTCTGGTGCTCAAGGCAATTGATTGGTAGGATTCGTTTCTGATAGCTTTTCCAACTATTTCACCAGTTACGATTCAGTGTCAAATACTTGTCAGTCAGTTAAAAAACCAAATACATTTTTACATTCCTCACAGATGAAAAAGAAAATTCGAGTTGCTTCCTTACGAAGAAGAGATACGATCATAAAAATGTGTAGTTCAGATTTCAACCATATTTTGGAACCTGTTTTTAACATCGAAACTTTAATGGAACACAATTCCGTTGGAGTTCTACAACAAACGAAGATTTCGGTTCAAGGCATCTTCCTTTCTGTTAAAATATCTTAAAGTCCCTAATATTGTACTCCATATGGCCTTATACACTTCGCTATTGCATTGCAAATTTAAGTTTGGAACTGAAAGTTTCCGGACACCAAACACAGTCAACACTACATACGAGTATTAGAAACAAAAAACTAAGAGCAAAGAGAAGAGAAAGAAACCTTCCAGGAGGAAAACTTGTAGTAGATTCGCAGTTAAAATGAAAAAACAATTATTTTTGCTTTCTACTGTGTTAAGAGCTCGTTGAACAACGATTTGCAAGAATCACGTCTTCGACAAACATAAGACAATAATTTCAGTACAAAGAGTGTTGCCGGAGCTTATGAATTATCCACCAAACTCTTTTAGTGCGCCAATTACTCAGCCACTAATCTTCCTTATGTTTGCTGTTTAATGTAAACACCTTAAACTGTTGGTGGACAATAAGAGAGGTTTTTATCAGTGTGGATATAGTATGATATAGATCAAATATCAGAACCAAAGTGGGTGCCCAAGAAGTGTGAATTTATACCCATCAACACAGACTTTAAGACCGCATAATACTGTATGCAAAGAGACCAATTATACAATGCTTAATTTGGCATATATACCAAACTCATCAATTTGTGGAATACGATGACGATATTATGTTGCTGCTCTATCTCTGTAAGGAACTCACAATCAAATTCATAAACTCCGAGAGATTGCTGCATGGTCCAAGCAATACGTTTTCTTACAATTTGTAACGTAATAAGGTGTGCATTTAACTGTCAACAGCATATTCATAGCACAATCTTCACAACATTTATTAAACCTATCAATCTACGGAAGTATTTAAAGTGTATAATGTACTTCTGCAAAACACGCAAACCCCATATTAATAGAACGCAAAAATTAGAAAAATACCCTCCCTCCTCCTGTCTGTCTGTCAAACACAGTGTCACAGCTCATCCAAAACCACATTTCATCGCAATGACAAACAATTTTATTTACTCCACACATGCCATCGGTGGCGCTCGTGCTGCTTCCACAACCGCTCTTAGTATGTTACGTCCGCCATATCTCCCATCTTCCAGAGATCACTTTTCCTTTCAGCAATTGAATAACACCATGCAACTCCACACTCGTTTTCCTCAAAAACTTTACAGACAAATCCACAAAGCGCAAAGTACGTTGTGTGGCGCATCTGCACGTCGCCACTGCTGTTACATCGACTTTTACCTTTTCGGAGAAAGAGTGCCGGATTAACCCGGCCTCTTGCCGTCCACCGATGAGGTTCTCCCACGTCCGAACATTGGGCATATATTCAATTTCGTGGCAGCTTAGTATCTCAATTCATTCCGGTTGTCTTTTATTACTGTTTACACATCCAACATTCATTTCCAAATCAATTGATTTTCCGCCAGATTACCCGTGAAAATGCTAAAACCTTGTCGTCGATCTGGTCAGCGATGGAGCAAGAGAGTGGGCGGGCAACGGTGATGAAGAAGCACCGCGACTGGCTCGAGTGATCCAACGATGATGACACCTCCTAACACTGACCTTCCACCAAGCAAGAGCCATTGTAGCCATTGTCGACAGTTTTCACGCCAGCTTCTCTTCCACAGCACCACCGTCCACTCATACGACACCCAACAGTGCATGACGGCGGGTGAAACAGGCAGACTTTCATTCCTGCCCAGGGTAGAGTCGTTGGCCGTTCGTGCGATCGAAGCACCTCGACGACATTTGAATACGTAGATATGTACACATTTACAACTAAACCGCCTGTGGGTCGTCTTCTGAGTTTTGGTCTTCTGCCTTCGTCATTCGAAGCGAAGAAGTGTAACAAACCACTGAAAACTTACACTAGCAGGCAGGTCTCTCTGCAATATCTATTCATTGTTGTGCGATTATCTGCGGCCGAAGCGCTCGGAATTTATGGACGAGCAACAAAAACAAACAAAAAAAACAATTTGTTTGCTGGGAACGAAAACAAACTTGTCACTTGGTATTCAGTGCTGATCCCACTCGAGGAGAATGCCGAAGTGCGTGCGTGTGTTTGTGCGCCGCCCAAAATGGCCAATTTGCATGCGCAAATCGTTTCTCCAGTAGAGCGGGATGGGGCCACAGGCGGGAAGAGGCGAGGATCGACATCAGCAGCGCAGTCCCATTAGCCAAGCGGAATTAACGGCTATGCTTTAAGATTCTGAGCATGCCTCGGTTTTCAGGGCAACTTAAGCGTCCAGTGCATGAGTTGAAGTGATCATGGAGAGATCCTTAATACGTTCTGTGTGTGTGTGCGTGGGAGGAGGAGAGGGTGTTTGCAGTGAAGGCTGATCGCATGAAGTGGCAACGTGCGATTTGCCCACGATAGGGCTGACGTGTGAGGGAACGGTGCTAAAAGGTCAGTAAAGTGTGCGTTTAATGCAAAGTTATGACGATGCTTGGGTATGCCATAGGTGTGAAGAGGTTTTTTTTTATTTTCAAGTTGGCCGACGGCATTGGATGACCTTCATGCTCGGAAAGTGCCGCCTTGAGCACACGACGAGCTGTAGAGTTACAACCGATAGTTTTTTTTAAGGATTTGCTGTTTGCTTAGCAAATATAAGCCAGTGTGGGAATGGATTAATAAACTTTCTAGTTGGGGCGTTGGCTTGACGTGTGACGGAAAAATCGATTTATATTCCATCGAAGCCACTTCCAAAGACACTCATCCAAATATGTCTTTTGCGTGTGATTTTCGTAAGCTGATTGCTCAATATTCTATGCCATGTACCACGTATAATTCTGCAGGCTCCCCTTATCCCCACGTACAAATGCACAAAAGATATTATATAAAAATCATGTAAATGTTAACAACATTCAAATTGATGTACTTTTAACTATCCAGAATGTATTTCACTTTGATTGAAGCAAGGTGTTTACCTCTACTCCTGCAAATTCAGTATGTCACATTATTGTTTGCAAAATAAAAAATTAAGCGTGTGCTATGCGTGCCACACTTGGATTATAATAATTTATTCGTTCACTTAGATTATAAAAAATATTAAGCTAGGTGTTTCCTTCTTCCTGTTGCCATAGCTTAGCAGTTGCAGAAAAACTGACTTGTGGATTCTATCTCCTCATCGTTGCTACAGTGTATACATTGGTTAGGGAGAGACGAAAGTTTGAACTCTAGAGAAGAACACAACCATTTTCACATTATTTACCTTTGGTTCATCCATCTACAGTAAATTGGATTTTCCTTCAAGATGAAAACAAAGCTCAAGTTCGGCGTTGCCACATATGCCAGCCCAATACTTAAACAACAGCAAACACAATATTATTTGCAGAAGAAATCGTTATTAATTTGCCAATCATTTACATGAAGTTTGAAGCAACATTGTGAACTGATTCTTATTCCAGCGTGTGATAAATTCTGATAAATTCATCTCTTTAAACGATGGTTGTATCAACTTAAATGAAACATTCTGTGTCCAAAGTCGCACTAATTTTTCTCTCTTTTGAAAAGCTTGAATAACACATCTTCCTATTGTTTTCCTTAGAGGTCCGTATAGTCTCTTTCTAAAAACTGTATCTCTTATCTCGAAGTTCCACACTGAAATGAAAATATATATAAAACTATAAAACTTTCTATTCATCTCCTGAGTTCCCGTTCCAACTTCATCAAAAAAACTCACAATTCCCACTAGCTTAAGCATATTCACATGCCACAACCGCTCACAAAGTCAATCACTTTAAAAACAAAAGAAGCACAAAGAATAATAGAATGAAAGTCATCCTTCGTTACATGAGTGGCCGTTCATCAATGACTTTGTTTAGTTATAATGCTACATACCGCCCCAGGGGCACAGAGCGCAACTTATGAAACACGACCTACCAGAATGAAATGCCAAACACAGCCACAACAACCAGCGCAACCAGGGCATTGTAAGAGTGTCATCGCAAGTTGTGAAACGACGTCATCTCTCGGTGTTAATCATCACACTCGAATTTTTGCAATCAAAGTATTTCGAAATCATGTAAAACCAGTCAGGACTGGCGGCGTCTGTAGAATTCACTTGAACTGCGCTGCACATGCGGTGCGGTGCCAAAATTTTAACCTTACACGACGTAGCTTATGATTAACGATGCTGTCCTAAGTGTGAAGTTAGACGCGCGTGAAACGAGACGTGAAAGTGGCTGTTAACTTCATTTTTCTTTCGGTTGCGTAATGAAATCTGGTTCAACTGCGGATCTTGATGCTTCTACAGATGTACAGTGATCGCGTTTTGCATATAAAAACATAAGATGAGCTTTCCTATGACAGGATGCGTTCACGAATTAAATTAAATGCAAGATATGCCGTCTCAGAAATCTCTGAGATACTCGTACATCACCACTAAGGTAAATCTAATGTTGTAGGTGAAACTAACAATACTTCATATATTACGCGTCAAAATTAAGTAAACAATGTGAATTTTTCTAAATAAATGCGTTTGTTTAATATTTCAAAATTAAATTCAGTATTTAGTTGGACCACCCCTAGATTTGATAACTTGTTTGAGTCTACGTGGCATAGACATAACGAGTTTCGAGGTAACGTCACTGGAAATTTTTGACCATTCCTCTATTATGGCCTTTTTCAGATCTTCCTTGCTCGTTATAGAACGTTGGCGAATTCTCCTGTTCAAATGATCCCATAAATGTTCTAAAGGGTTAAGGTCCGGTGATTGTGGAGGATGATCGAGCTGTTTTGGAAATCTATAAAGCAACCATTCTTTGACGAGGCGTGATGTATGCTTAGGATCATTGTCTTGCTGGAAGATCCAATGCCTAGCTAAACCTAATTTGTCAACGCTCGGTTGCATGTTGTTCTTGAGAATGTTCAGATAATCTTGCTTATTCATTGTTGTATCAATGAAGACACGATTACCAACACCAGATGCTACCATGCACCCCCACACCATCAGTGAACCTCCTCCATGTTTTACGGTTGTCCTTATATTTTGCTCGCTGAATTCTTTATTTTTTCTCTTCAAATTTTTTTATTCATATGGCTCTTAAAAATTTTGAATTTACTTTCATCACTAAAAAGTATTGTATTCCAAAAGGAAATGTCATTGTTTATGTATTTTTAAACGTTTCTTTTTATTAATTTTAGATATCTTTATTTTTCTCTCGCACTTCTGCCATGTACTACTTAATACAATGCTCGTCGCACAATACTCGCACTAATAGACTTTTCTGATATTACTGAAATATTTTGAGAAATTTTAACGGCACTCGAACTTGGATTTTGTCGAACTTCATTGACAATTTGTCCGGTTTCTTTTTCAGATAATTTCTTCGGTCTCCCTTTTCGTGGAAAGTCTTCCAACGTTTTAAATTTTTTAAATTTATCAAAATTTTTTTACAAGATACGTGGTTTCTATTTATAATTTTTCCAATTTCCCGAAACATTTTTCCCTTTTTCCTTAAGTCCACAATAATTTTTCTCTTCTCCAAAAAATTTCTCTTCGCATTTTGGAAAATATCAATTACACTACTTTTAAACATCTACACACAACCAGCACACTTTGTAGAGTAATGTAAGAACAAAGGCTTTTCATCACAAGAATATTTATCAAAAATATTTGCGGTAAAAGTAACGGGTTCGTATCAAAGGTGGGACGATTGCATGTTGTTTACTTACATTTGACGCGTAATATATAAAGTATTGCTAGTTTTCATTAATTCTTTTTTTATTTATTTTAATCATACTTTTTTTCTTCTTCTTTTCTTCATCTTGAATAAAACTGTTATTTTGAATCAAAGGAATTTAATGTTTGTTATTTTTTTTTCCAATTTAGAATATTTTTAGAAAAGTTATATACTATGTTTACTGACTTTTGACACTCACTGTATATGTGCAGGGAGGATTTTTATCAAAGACATCCTACATCTTACATGAAAACAAAACTTTAGAAATTTGTATCAGCATGTGCTTATTACAAGTTCTACAAGTACTACATTTAGGATGGCTACAGATTACGTGAGTTTTATCAAAGGGTCCTTGAATTTGTTTAACCGGCGCATATAAAGTTGCGTGCGAAATTGCATGATGTAGCTAGCGGGTAAGCTTGCCAACTGGAGGCTAATTTTGTAGGTCACCCAGCAAATAAGTCAAAAGCATATTGTACTTGCTTCAAGTACTTGAATTAAATGCTTTGCGATCAAAAGATTCTTATTGGCAATGTAACTCGAACATCCAGACCCTATCAAGTCTCAAACTTTCGGTGGAAAATGACACGAACGATTATACTGTTGCAAACATAAGTTGTAGTGTATCTACTTTTCATCTCCAGCCACGTTTCAGTACAAAAATCCAGAAACATTTCCGAGTAGAAAAATCACCGTAAGGTGATTTACGTTTACGGTAAGGTTTCAACTCGTACAGCACCCGAATGAACATTTTTTGCTTTTCATTCTCAACGATTACGGGAGTTCACCTTGCATTGGGCACTGAATTAGAGGGTTTACTGAGTTCAAAGTTAAGCCTCCAATTTTAAACTAAAACTTTTTTGGCTGGCCAAGACGCTTTTTTAAATGTCGTAATGACTCGGTCAAAACCGATTCACCGTTTACTCCCAGTCTCCCACAAGCTTTCGGTGGGTTTCAGATCGGCTTTTCTTCCAACCGAAAAAGAAATTCAAAACTTCCTAAAAAACATTGTAAAACAAATCCAATTTAATTTTAGAGATGTGAAAAAAAATGTTGTTGTCTAAAACAGACACTGATGTGCACTAAATGTTCCTGACAAATGTCACATGTCAATGTCGCATACAAAGGCTTTATTCCTCTCCTTTAAACTTGTTTTCCTTTTATTACTCCTTTTCAGATCCGTCTCTCACGAATACCGTCAATATTGACTTTTAAGAAAAATTTTCCTTAATGTATCTTCCCTTATGATTAGATCAATCAGAATACACTAATCTCTATAAAGTCAATTTTTTATTATTATTATTAAGCTCTAATTGACCCAGTAATTAACCATATCGTTGATTGTAAGACAAGTGCGTAGACTGCTGCTCACTGATTCTTAAATTGAACACCTCGTATTTTTTGTTCTTTTCAAGTTGGTACAAGTATTGACTCTTAAAGCATAGTCCATACGTGTGCCACGCATGTAACAAGTAGGTCCTGAAGAAGTTAGGCTCTAGTGTTTTTTATGTAGTTTACAGAATCAAAAAATATTAAGCGTTGCGATTGACCTTGTGACCTTATCCACCAATCACTCTGTCTGTATAACCGTTTCCACTGAATTTAAACATCTACTAACTGGACGTATGAATTAGATTTTTTTTTTAAACAAAGAAATTTAGCCCTTGGAGCATACACAATTGGTAGAAAAATAACAGCCGATACTGCATCGCTACAAACTGGTTGCTTCGGTTATGGTGCCGCTATCATCATTCATCAATCGAAATATTAATATTATCCTTTACCCGATTTTATGTTGCATGTCCACATTGCGGGAAATAAAATCATGGATCGGAGATGCCCTTAGTAAGGTTTCCATTATTGCTTGTGCCGCTCGTGAGAAAAACCGTACGTGGCAAGACTCTCCAGGGTGCAGACAAACTAATCACATCCGCATCATTCTTGCTATCTCTTGGCATGACAGTTCCCTGCAACGGCAACCACACCTTCGCCAAATACTCAAGAGCAAAGAGAAAAATCGCCTTGGTGATTTGGTGTTTTTTTTTTTCTCTCTAATCAGTTTGTTTTTTCAGCACCTACGCGATGTGATCGAATGCTGCAGTCTCCTTCCTTTTATATTTTTTGAATTCAGTCAAAAGATTTCGAAATTGCAGTTGAAGTAGTTGCGGTTTGCAAGTACAAAGGAGCAGTGCTTGAGCTATAGACCTCACATTATTTTTCTTTTTAAATTCATAAAACAGCTGATTTTAGTGTAGCAAGTGCATTTGGTTGCCAACATTATATTTGGAGATACGACTGGCCCAAAGATTTCACCACAATTGCAGATTTTTCAAACTGGAAACTTCAACTCAAGCGGACACAGAATATGTTCCCCAACACCCCACGCATCACTTATTGGTACACACTCATAATTAGATAAGCCTCATAACGCCCACTCAATAAAACCTCACCGCATTCCCTACCGGATGCCCAACGATTCTCTCATCGGCGCACTCAGCACCACTTTAAACATTATTTCTGCTACCCGGCTGCTTTGTAGTCTCTGCGCTCAAGGAAAATGTAATTTGGGTAACCTTTCCAATTCGAGACGAGTTGAACAAGAACAGGCAGAAGGTCGACCACTGAGAGCGGCGTCAATTTGCATAAATGCATAAATGTTCGGCTAGCTGATCGATTTCGGACCATTTATCAACTCGTCCCCTTATCAAAGCAAATAAATCGCGTTTTCGAGACATCCGCACATCACCATCAGCATCGGTGGCGGCATCGAATTAAATACATCTCCCGACGAATATCCATCAGTTCGACGTTAGACCGGCCACTGAATCGATTGGTTCAATGTCAAATGTGATCTACTCAAGTGTGCTCTCATGTTTGTTTGTAAGTTTTGAATAGAAAATCAGCGCACAATCGTCGTCATCTCACCGGTTGATCTGGTGCCGTGTCGATTTACGAGATAGCCAGAACATAAATAAACAACAGACCTCTCGATGGAGCACGCATTGCCAAAACGCATTCGCCAAAATGTATCACGGGGACTTAAGTGGCTCTGTGAGTCGAGTTCCCTGTTTGTGTTGTTGTTTGGTGCGAACTTGATACAAAAGGTTTTCTGCCCACAAACTTTTTGCTTTATATTCCGCATATAATGGTGATTGTCGTTCTTTGCTTTTGTGACACTTTTTTTCGATCTGAGGGAATGTGTCAACTTTGACGGATTTAAGTCAATAAATCAGCGACCTACTTTCTAAATTACGTTAGCGTTGATTTAATTGAGCCATCAAATGTTGCCATTTCATCCGAGGCAAGATGCTTGATACCATCTTAATGGTCATTCGCGCCAGAGATGTGCTTAGCGAAACCACGCAGAAGTTTTATTTCTTATACAATCGGTTAACTGTACATCAAACACGATGACAAAAATGAGGCTTGAAAAGAACATCGTTCAACTCATCACAATCCATATCAAAAATTGTTTGCATCGCTTAATCTCTTTTGATGCAGCGAATTTATATCCTAAATAAAAATCGATACAAAGGCTTCGACAAGGAATTTTGCAAGAATGGGGTGTATTTTAATTTTTTAGGCGTTATAAATAGACTTATAATTTTGTATGTCCTTGTAGACATGTATAATGTATTATGACATGATTTATGTAATATCATACTTTACCCTACTTGCTTACTTCTTGAGAAATACTGATAATTCTCGATCGTCTTTAAACAACGTATAAGGGTAATGATGGAGGACAGAGATGATGAGGATTCCATCGACAGTGATGATATGTCTTTCGGAAAACGACTCCATTTCGGCAATTGGAGACAGATTAATCGTCCTCTCTTGTACTGCGGAGAAGAAGTGGTTTCGACAAATTTATACTGCTTATTATGATGCTATGTCTGATACGTCAATTCTATGCTATGCCAGTTACATGGATTTTCATTTTTTCACAACCAAAACCATTGAGACAATTCTGTTTCATTTTCATTCAATCACGTCTATGCCATTTTAAATTTAAATTAATAAAAAAAACTGTTCAAAACTGTACAAAAATATTTAGTGGCCACCACATTTTCTAATAAAATGCCCGAAATTTGAGTTTTGTATCCAATAATGTTCGTTTTATGGGTGAAAGGTTGTTGGTACAGATTAATGCTATTAGGCTTGTTTCCTATCCCTGCGGAATTAACAAACGGGACAAGTTAACAACCAAAAGTAGACACTTGTCATGTAAAGGAGATTAGTGTCTGTCCAATAACGCACATTTTGCTTATTTGCAAACCCATTCATTTAGAAATTAGCCTCATTTGTGCTTAGCTTATGATTTGTGATTTATTTGATTTCTGGGGGATCACTACGCGCCCTTCTTTGTCGCAGTGTTAAAAATATGAATTGAAATTTGCTGATTATAGATATAGCCGGCAATCGATGGCGTTGACAAAATAATTCGAATGCTCTATTAATCACGTTCAGTCGTGAATTCTGGAAAAAAGATTTATATCTCCATAATTGTGCACTGTGGCATAATAATTTGTCAACTTAATACTCGTATGAGTATGTGTTAAGAAAAGAAAAAAAAGCCTTTGTTACAGTTTCCACCAAGAGCAAATTTAAAAGCTCCTTACAAGTTTGAACGAATTATTAAAAGGTCGGGCCACTAGACTTTTAAGGACATCACATAACCGCGTGTCAACTAATATTCTCCATTAACATGATACTATTTTGTTAATTTAGCATTGAAATTGATGAAATTGCAACCGTTCCCCATCACCATCCCAGATAAATTTGTAAGTTGACACAAACGACCCTGAAATCGGCTATATGTAGTGTTTTGATCAATTGCCTATACAGAGCCTTCTCGAAATGGTTCTGTAGTGCAAGTATTTGTTCTTTTATGAACTCCTATGCTAAACAACCAGATTGATAAGAGCCCAACAGATTCTTCATTAACGGTTTCTGTTTTTTACATAAAATCGCAAAAAAAGTTTTATGTACTAAAGTACGGTCTCTGGGTTCTACAATTTCGAAGAAGAAGAAGAAGAAGTCCGAAGTTATATGTATCTCGAGCTTGTTCTTCTTCTTTAGGCGTTAGGCTTATGTACATTATAAGTACAATTTTTTTTTCGAGTAGCTCTAATTTTTAATTTATTCATAGAAAACATGCGCAGAATTTTTTCATTTACTTACTAAAAATATATTTTTTTAAATATATAAATCAAAATGCTTACTATACCAAACCATTCAAGATTCAAGTTTAGGGTCTGTAAACTTATTACTATAGAGCGTATAAACAAATGAAACTTTTTCTTAAGAAAGTACTGGACGCTCGGAAAAGTTCTGTAAAAATCTTTTGTTTAGCATTGTAATTGCGTTAGGGACTTCTCTAGAAAATGCAAAAGAACTTCGCCGTTTCTTCACCGTTTAACAAAAACACCTTAAATATTAAATATTGGGTGGTGCAACAGTTCACAAATTTACCTGAACCTTCCTCAGAAATTGCTCGTGTTGTGAGTGCTTATGTTTTTTTACGGAAAGAGAGGTCTTACTGTTTTTTGTCGACTCCGAGCGGCGAAATTTGAGAAGCATTTTCATGAGCAGTTATTATTGACTTTTGAGTGTTGCCAGCATCTCGAAAGAAATGAATGAAATGCAAAATGCGAGGTATTCAGTCCGGGGATCGATTCTGGCATTTTCGACTTCTGGGTGTCGCACTTTAAACACAACGCTACGGCGGCGGATACAACAAAAGTAATTTGCCATTCTTATAAACATCTTAGCTTTAACGTATTCCGTACTGCTTAGTTTTCCTATTTCTGTTGTGCGAATATCATTTTTTTAACGAATTTGTGTAGACTTTAATTTTAATGATTTGCCTATTAGAAAAACTTGAGTGAAATCCTCCATATGAGAAAGGAAAACGCCATTTTGCACACGTACGCGGCTCACACTGGAGCGTGTGGCAAAGTATTTGAATGCAGAATAGTTTCAATTTCTTCCTGTAGCTTATGATATGGTGACACTTTTTAAAGTTCATAACGGCACCTAATTTAAATTGGCTAGTCAGTGAGAGATATTAGAATTGGGTGACGACTACTTTTAGAAATTGGCAGGCTCCTTTGTTAATCACAACTCTGAACGCTAAAGTGAATAAAGCTATCTCTTTAAAAAAAATTCACTTCAGGGGCTGTAAAGATAGAAATTATATAAAATTTTCCTAAAACCAGAACGAGTTTATAATTTAATAATTGAGTTGGCGCTACAGTCCACAGGGAGACCACGGCCTAGCTTGCTCATCGACTACTCGTGTTGTGCGTGCTACCGTTCTGGCACGAATAGAAGGGAACTACGAACGGCGAAGTTTGAGGAGCTTAGACAATTATTACTCTTTGAGTGTTGTCAGCAACTCGAAAGAGGTAGTGCCGTAAAAAATTCAAGGTGTTCAGCCAGGAATCAAACATAGACCTTCGGTGTGTGAACGTCGCACTCTACACACTACGACACGGCAAAAAGAGTTTAATTTACTATTGTAAAAAAAAAAAACAATTTCTACCCAGTATGTCCAACTTCTGCCATCTATTTTAACGATTAAACTCAAACAAAGCTTATGACTCAGGCGACCTTGCCCAAATTTGTCCCTCACCCGATGACAGAATCAAAGTCAAAGAGAAACTTTTGAACATCGGGAAACGCCCACCATCAAATAGGCAACGAAAACAAGTCTCTCCTCTCAACAAGTGCCGAATACGCCCTCCAAATAACTTTTAACACCAAGCACGACTGCTCACTGGTACTTCATCCGTGAAATTAACAAAATAAATAACCCAACGGCCTAATTGTGGCCTCCTTTACCTCCGCTATTAGTCTGTTGGTGATTTTCGTCAATTTTGCTTGAAACCACCTCCAGCCTGTCGTTTGTTGTTCACCACGCGAAGCATTGACAACAAAAACGAGGAACTCAAGACGCACGCACCTGGTAATCACCCTGGAGGAACAAAAATCCTCCAAAAGCAACCAATCGATCGCCAGTGAGGAAGACGGAAGCAGTTAAGATCGCAACAGGTATCATGTTGCGGGGAGACCACTTGTTGACACCTTTTACGTGGGGAAAGTGCATTTAATAGGTCTCCGTGTCATCATATGGATCCCTCAAGGCGGCTAATGTGGCTACTTCGGTGTTATGTCATGCCACTTTTGCTGCTTATCTGCAACCAGTTGCTGGCGGAAAGTCTGAGCATACGCCATTTTTATCGCCATCTAATAACCCATTTAACACATGTTCATGATGTCTTTATGTAATGTTGGACAAGTTTAAAAATAGGCAACCTCAAAATTTCACGCACCGTGAGGAAATAAACACATATTTTGAGACGTCGTACGCCCCCTTTACACGCCTCGTTGCAGCGGCATACAATTTTGTCTAATTAATTGCATTTCAGTTTTGAACACTTCTGGTTGCGGGTAAACACCGTGGTGTAGCGTGTGCCAAAAGTGTCAAATTTTTCACATTTGAATGGCACTGCAGTTTTGCTTACCCACTCCCTAGTGGCGATGGCGATTGCAATGCCAATTCAAAGGGAGTTGTGCAACGCCGGCGTTATCTTATGTCGCACTGGAAATCAGGCGGAGTTTGTTCTTGTGTTTATTTAACGGCAGTAGCGAGGGAGAGACAACAAGACCCCCAACCACGAGAAGGATATCGAGTCGAAGAGTCTTGCGTAATCCTGGTCCACCACCCGGTAACTACTTAATCGAAGTGTTTGCATACTTCAGTCCTCATGAACCGGGCATAAATCAACGCCAACAATCGCCACTGGATTCGCGTCAATCAACGCGCCAGCGCACGCGCACACCCGTACATAATCAGTCTGCATGACATTGTCAAACCGCAGCCATCGACAGGTTGTCCACGACAGCAACCACATCTCACTTCGTGCAATTTAGTGGGCGTTCAAATTGTGCACCACAGTAGCTGAGTTAAGTGTGTTTCCTAGTCTCGCAAGACGCGGATAATTGCCGCGCATTCAAACGATTTGTCGTGTCGGCATAGCGAGTGGTGGTTGATCTCGTTCGCTGCTCAAGTAAACGATTTAGCCCGGTTATGAAAGAGATGATAATTGTTGTGGAAGCTGGGCAACTAGTCGACCGTCAAATGAAATAATTATACATATATGATGACGGAATAAGGGGAGCTTACCCCGATAAAGCGGTATAGCCAAACTTCCTGCTATACAGAGGATATGATAAAAGATAGAGTGATTAATTTGATGTCTCTTTCTCTTTCTTTGCAGGAGGGAAGCATAGGCCATCAGATTGTCATCAAACCGCTACCAGCAGAACTCAGTCCAAATCAGGAACAGACCCACCACGTGATATTCAAGAGAGAGATTAATCCGTTGGACCACATGAGTGATTTTGGTAAGACCTCTAATATTTTGTTATGCCTGAAATATTTCTTTATTGCCTACCTAAGCTTGATTAAGCGTAGGGGAAAAAGTGAAACAATGCTAAGCGATTGAACATTCTGTAGTATATTCTTATCCTTAACAAATGCTGGCCTACTGAAAGATTTTCAACACTTTCGGAAGGATAAAAAAAACGTAACTAAACTTACTGAATTTCTGTCCCATGGTGGCATTTGCAGGTTCAACCGTTGGATCTCAGCGAATGGTCGCTTAAATGTTCAAAAGTAGAAAGTACTTAAAATTAAAAAAATTGTGCTCTCTGTTGTTTAGTCACGGTGGCATTGTATGTCGACTCACATGCCAGAGGTACATGTTTCAATCCCAACTTGGACTTTCTGTCATTTTTTTAATTGTTTAGAAATATTCACTGAAATTTAACTTCAATGAATGGTCCATCAATAAACGATATCCGGAGGCATACTGTGACGCCTTCATCACCCGGATTGTAGCTTCTTTTCTGAAAGATGCTGCAACTCTTGGCAATGTTTAAACTCTCACAGACTATGTGTTAAGAATACTTATATATCTTTGTAATATATAGCGCGGCACATTTTATCATTTATTTTTTATAGGAAATCAGGAAACCAGAAATGCTAGAGAGGTAAGACCCAAATCTGCAAATATTGTCAGGCCTTTAACTTCAAAAAGTATGAAAATTGGCAAATTAGCATCTATAGCATATATTGTCTAAAGCATGTATATAGATGAGATTTTGAATTCAAACGATTGTAAGTACATTTAAAACATTATCAATGATATATAGGCTGAACTGTATCGAATACCTGTAAACGGAGTTTTACATTATGATTTTGAGTACATAAATGCCAGGTGTGCAATATTGAGACCAAAAATGTTAACTGGCATCTGATACATGACCTACATGATCTAGCCATCTTAAGCGTTGTATCCGTAGACGCTAAACCAGGCGCATGTCGCTGGTTTCTTCTCCTTCAGATGCCATCAACGCAAACTGGCCCAAAATTCGCATGCAAAACTTTTCTCTCGAAAAAACTAAGGGCTTTCTCATCCGCCTTTGCTAACGTCCAAGATTCCGCGCCATAAAGTAGGACGGGATTGATCAAGCTGTTATATAAGGCGAGCTTAGTCCTTCGAGAGAGGGCTTTATTACTCAATTGCCTCTTGACCCAAAGAAATAGCGATTGGCAAGAGTGATTCTGTGTTTGATTTCGGTACTGATGTTGTTGTCTCTGTTTACCGCGGAGCTGAGGTTGACGAAGTCCTTGACTACCTAGACGTTTCTGCTGCCTAGTGGGACGCTCTGTCCTAGACGTCGATGTTGTGTGTTCTTCTTTGATGACAACATGTACTTCGTTTTGCCCTCATTTATCGCTTCAATGGCAGCAAATGCCTCATTGAAGGCTCGCTGTGTTCGTCCAATCACGTCAATGTCGTCAGCGTAAGCTAGCAATTGAACTGACTTCTGGAAGATCGTGCCTCCGGTGTTGACTTGTGAGTTATGCACGATCTTCTCGAGGATGATGTTAGAGAAGTCGCATGACAGTTCGTCGCCTTGTCTAAAACGTCTTTTGACATTGAAAGTCTCGGTAAGTCCGTTACCGGCCTTGACAGAGCAGTGAGAGTTCTCCATCGTCATTCTACACAATCTGACAAATTTGGTAGGAATGCCAAAACTAGACATGGCACTGTATAGCTCGTCTCTATGCGCACTGTCATATGCGGCCTTAAAATCGACAAATTTGTGGTAAGTGTCGATTTGCACTTTTTGAGTCTTTCCCGGGATCTGCCGTAGTGTGAAGAGCTGGTCTATTGTGGACTTCCCTGGTCTGAAACCACACTGATATGGACCTATCAGGTCATTGACAAACGGTTTCAGACGCTCAGATGTTGAGGATCTAGTTCCTCGATAGTTGGCGCAGTCAACGGGGTGTTCTTTCTTGTGAACCGGGTAAACAATGCTGAGATTCCGATTCCGACCATATCTTACAGATGAACTGGTGCATGCGCCCAACCAGGTCATCTCCGGCTGTTTTTAATAGCTCTACGGGCAGTCCATCCGCTCCTGTAGCAGCTTTGTTCATATTCAGCTTTACCTTTCGGTAAAACTTTCGGACTTCATTCCTACCATAGTACCTTTCCATTTCCTCGACAGCGAGCTTCTCGTGCTCCTTCTTTTTCTTTCTGAGAAGCCAGTGCTCTTCCCTTCTTCTCTGTTCATAGATCTCGCGAACCGCCCTCGTTGTTCGATGCAGCGTCGTCTTATAGGCGTCTTGTTTGGGTGCATGCGCTTGCCTGCACTCATCATCAAACCATCAGCTCCTTCTGGGTAGTGACGTATAACCCAGCACATCAGTGGTAGCTTCTTTGATGGCTTCTTGACAACTTTTCCAGTCTTCTTCTATGCTTAGTGCAGGAAGCGTCGAACTCTGAGCGAGTTTCAGGGAGACTCGTTCTACAAAGTTCCCAGCGATCGATTGCGATTGTTGCTTTCCGGCGTCAAATCGTTTTGGTCTATCACGACTCCGTTGCTCTCTCGATATCCGGGTTCTTACCTTGGCTACAACAAGGCGATGATCCGAGTCGATGTTAGCACCTCGGAAGGTTCGGACATTGAGAATACTGGAGGAGTGCCTGAGGTCGATCGCAACGTGATAAATCTGGTTGACGGTTGATTGATCAAGAGATCGCCAGGTCTTTTTGTGAATGTCCAGTTGGGGGAACCGCGTGCTAGCCATAGAGAGGTTCCGCCTCGAGGCGAAGTCCAACAGCCTGAGTCCGTTTCCGGATGTGTTGTCGTGCAGGCTGTGTTTTCCGATGACTCCAGCAAGAATGTCCTCCTTTCCCAGCTGAGCGTTGAAATCTCCTAGAACGATCTTGGTGTCATAGCTGGTTTTGAGTTTTTTTTTTTTTTTGAGTTTAAAATGCATTTTTATTTTTTTTTTTCAACTAATGATAACTTAACGCTAGGAACAAAATGCTTAACCTAGGTACATCTGATATGAAATCTTATAATCTTATATCTACTTACTGGCCCTATGCGGGCGCTCTAAGCTAAACTTATTATTTAGTTATTTATTTGCCTTTCGGGGTCAATACTTTTTTTATTTTCTTTTTAATTTATTAAAACTAATGTTTATTTATTTAAAACTAAGAAAATATTTGAAGAAACTTAATTGTCTACAATGTTTTTTTATAAAAACTTAATATTACTTAATATAACCTATTCTAACTTAAAGATACTTACGACTGACATTTTTTTAACATTTTTTTACATTTTTTGATTTTTTTTTTTTTTGGGTTTTGTGTTTTTTGTTGTTTTTATTTTATACACTTTTTTAGTTTAATCTTAATTATTAACTTATCCTAACTTATACTAGATGTGAGTTGGCCGTGGGGGGCCAATCTTAACCTAATTAGGCTGACGACAGCTGGGGCTCTTGGTGTGGCTCTAACCACCAATAGAACTCTCGGTTCTTATCCGTTTCCATCCTATCGCAGATGGAGACGGATGTGCTGAACCGGAGAGCATCCCGACTAACATTTGCAACGTGGGCGTCGTACATAAGTCGCCTGTCCACTGTCCTTCTCATCACGTGGTAAATAAGTGGACATGCATCCGCATCCTGAATCAGTCCAATGCGGTCAAGATATAAGAACGCTTCCGACGGAATGAGACCCCTTCGGCGAGCGCTCTCGTGGTACTCGTCATTTGGGTAGTAGGCCCCAAATATGAGATCGTTCTCAGAGGTCATGGCTCGTGCAACATGCCTCCGAATAAGCTTAATAATACAATTATCAACCCTGTTCACGTTTGCTTTGTTATACAAGACCTCATTAGGATAGAACTTCTTGTAATCAGATTCCGGGGTTCTGTACTTCTTGAGACATGCGCGAAGACATTGTCTTTCGAAGATCCTCATCTTTTCCATTTGGGAAACTACACTCTTCACAACTAGTGGCTGACCCTGTGGGTCCAATATGCCAAACTTGCGCCAATTCTTCTTCGTATCCCTTGAGGCCCTGTATAACGGAGTCCGGAAGAGGATTGTTTCACACTTCTTTAAGTTTATTTTCAACTTCCAGTCGTCGGAAAATTGCTGGATTTTTTCGAAGTCACGCTGCAGGAGCGTGTTAATGACTTCTATCTTTGGTGCCGTCCGGTATGCGACCCAATCGTCGGCGAACGCGATCAGGTTAAGCATGGAGCCAATCAGTTCGCTGGTGAAAATAGCGAAAAGGATTGGTGAGTTTACTGCACCCTGCTGGAGCCAATTTTTTATTTGGAAGACATTGGTGGAAACTTTGTTACCACTTTTGACAACAAAACTCCTACCTGTTACCATGTTGAAGATCGTGTAAAGCAGTGGTTTGCTTATACCCATCCATGTCAACTTAAAGAAGAGGCCTTCTAACCATACGGTGTCGAATGCCTTCTGCAAGTCAACGAGACAGGCCCCGGTGCACTGGGTTTTGTGGTTGTTCCACTGAATGTCCGAAACCAATTTTGACGCGACATGTACGGTATCATGCCTCGCCCTAAATCCAAACTGGTTGTTCGGTATAATTTTGTTGTCCTCAGTCCACTGGATCAGTACTCTATTGACAATCTTCTCGAAAACCTTGCTTATGCAAGAGAGGAGACTTATCGACCGAAGATTTTTCGGAAGCGAGGAATCTTTGCCCCTTTTGGGGATAAGTTGCAGTACCACCGTCTTCCAATGCGCTGGGTAATGTGCATTACTCAGTGCATTGTTGAACAGGATTGTGTATATTTCCACCGCCTCGTCAGGGAGATGGCGCAGCACTATATTCGGTATCCCGTCTATACCAGTCGACATTTTGTTTTTCAAACCGTTGAAGATGTGTTTGAGTTCCTCCTTCGAAATGAGGATGGATGGCATTGGAACCATCTTGGGCGACGGCATTGGTTGCCTGATTTTCGTCATCGAATCTGGTAAAGCCAGGATTATCGGAACGCCACTACTGTATCTCATTTCGAAGGTAAACATGGTTTAGCAGGGCTCTGTTCTCCAGGTCGTGATTCGGCCTACAGGACTCGTTGACCGTGTACACTTCCTGAAAAAAAGCTCCTATTGCCTCCACCTTTTCTTGAGCATCCTCAACAATGAAGAACTCATTGTCAAGCACGGCCTCATCCAGATCTATGCCAACCGATGTCAGTATATTCACATTGTCGGTTGTCCTGTCAAGTCGAACGGCCTCCAAGTCGAAATGACCCCTCTTTCGGAAAATTCGGTTGATTTGGGGAAAATCCTATCTCCCCAATATGAATTGACAGCAATTCTGTAGTTCATCCGAATCAACTTCTGGATGTTCTTCAGCTGTGACTTGAGCGATCGTATTTCCGGGTCGTTTGGGTCGGTAAAACGTCTGTACAGAGTTTTTAGTCTCGATAGCAGTCTGCGTTTTTGCACGTGCAGTGCGTCGATGGTATCGTTAATCGACGATAAATGTCGCCATCTGTCGTAGGTGATACCTTAGGAAGCGTCCTGTGCATGGTACGTTTAATCACGTCGTCTACTTGTATAAGGCACCTGTCAACCTCTTCGTTCGTCAGGTTTCTGTTCGAAGGTGGCGTCATCTCGCTCGAACGTACTTCTCTGGGTAGGATCCTAGAGAAACGCGGCCAACGTGCCCTTCGATAATCGAAAGGATGTGTCTCCGCGAACTCTTCAAGCTCCACCAGCTCGTTCGGGAACTGAATAACCGCGGCCAGACCGCAGTGATCACTGTCGTACTCCACCGTTGTCAGTGTCTACGTCTCGTAGCGTCAGTCGTCTGTCTATTAGCATTAGATCTAAATAAGATCCACTTCTGGGAAAGGACGGTCTATCGGTTGCAAGCAGATTCAGCTTGAACTCAATAAAGTGACGCGCCACTTAAAGAGTGAATTTCCTCTCGGATTTGGAACAGAATTACCCCATTCCTCGTGCCTCGCGTTCAAATCTCCGGCGATGACAAAATAGTTCTCCTCTGAGCAAAGCCGAAGCTTTCGAAAGAGGGTCTCGAGCTCTGAGATAAAATTTGCGGACTGAGGTGCATCTGATGCATATACCGCGACTACGTACAGTTTCCTTAAACCTTGGACGGAAATGCACGCAATCGAAGTCTCTAGCACGACGAAGGTTCGCACCTCACCGCAATACACGATCTTATGGCTTGAGCCTTTTTTAATGAAGAGAGCGACCCCTCCCGCCAGTGTGGCGCGGGGGCGGTCTCTTCGAATGACTGTATAGTCTTTGTACCTGAGTACGTGCTTCCGGCTTAGCTTGGTTTCGCTAACCATCAACACATCAGGCTTATGGGACTCCAAAAGGTGAAGCAAGGTCAACCTTCTCTCGATCCTGACGAGTGAATTCACATTCACCGCCAGGATCGAGAGGTCTCCAGCAGCTGGCGTATCCATTTTTATGGATACGCACCTGACCCAGCGGGTCTCGACGAAAGGACTCGCTCCATTCGCACCAAACGCTCTTCAAATCGTTCAATCTTGGTCATCATTGTCGACACAAGATTGAACAATTCGGGAATTCCCATATTTGGGGCCCCTACCGGTGCCGGCGTTACTGCCGGCAATGTCTGTTGTGCCGGTCGCCCACCTGACGCCATCTGGGCGTAGGAGATGACCGGCGTAACAGGTGTGGCTGGAGTTCTTGGCATTGGCCTTGAATCCGCCGCTTTACTTCTTTTACGAGGATCTTTCTTAAGCAACTCTTTGTGGAGTTGCTTGACCTTTGGACAGCCCCTATAGCTAGATGGATGTCCACCAGCACCACAGTGCACGCACTTAAGGCGCGCCCTGTCCTCAACTTTCCCCTCTCCAAGGGAACACTGCGCAGACAGATGCATCCCTGCGCATTTGCCGCAACGAGGCTGCTTGTTGCAGTTCGCCGCCGCATGGCCAAAGGTCTGGCATCTTACGCAGAGAAGCATCTGATTCGTCCTCCTGAGTCTCTCCCAGGAGACCTTCTGTTTATTGAGGAGCTTAATGCCCCTCAAACATTCCAGTTTGCTCCCCGGAGATACCTGTACCAGGAAGAGGGGAAGCAGATATACAGGCGGCGTTCTGAAGCGGACAGTGGAAAAGCGACGAACCGCCACAAACTCCACGCCTTCTACCTTCAATTTTTGAGGAGCCTTCAAGACGCTCTCCGGCTCAGTGGACGCAGCCAAACCCCTTAGAAGGTACTATCTCACTTTTTAGGGTGAATGTGGTAAACTCCACCCCAGCTGTCGTCAGAGAATTCTTGAATTTCTTTTTAAAGCTGTCCTCTGTTAAGCAGTGGACAGCTTGTTTTTCATTTCCCCTATTTTAATATAAAATTCTTCCCCCACAGATAACTCACATACCTGAAGAGTATCTGCGGTTTCCATACCGCTGATGTTTATCGGCGGCACCCTCTGTTTTGTTTTTGGTTTCTGCTGCTGCTGGTGTTTCTGCCGCTGCTGTTGTTGTTGTTGCTGCTGCTGTTGTTGTCGCTGCTTCTGTGGTTATTGCTGCTGCTGTTGTTGTTACTGCTGCACTTGTTGTTGCTGCTGCTGTTGCTGCTGATGTTGTTGCTGCTGCTGCTGTTGTTGCTGTTTTTTCTGCTGCTGCTGGTGTTCCTGCTGCTGCTGTTGTTGTTGCTGCTGCTGGGCCCGTTAAGCTTCGAGCTTTTGTTGGAGGGCTTTAATGAACTCCTCCAGCTCATTTTTTTGTTTGATTTTCTCTGCCAGCTCTTTTTCAGCGGCAGCAAGTTCATCAGCTTCAGAGGAAGCCAGCTTGGCATCGCTATTCTTTTTATCGCTTCTAGTTCGCTCTATAAGCTGCTTTTTTGCAGCTTGACTTAGTTTGAGTTGCCGGTCAAATAATGATTGTTTCGGCTTAAGGGTCTTTCTCCTTTTTGCACCGCTTATGCTCTCGCAGTCGGAAACGTCTTTTGTAGATATGGAATCTCTTCACTTATTGTTTTTTCCGTTCCCATTTCTGGGAAATTCCGGATTTTCGAGTTTTGAAATATTTTTTATTTATTTATTTTTTTTTTTTTTTTTTTTTGTGTTCAAAAACAAATTTTTTCTCGTCGAAATTGCTGTTTGTTTTCTCGGTTGCCACGGTAACCACACACTACAGCCGAAACACGTCCTTTCGTATTGAATATTTACGAACGACTGGTGTCATAGGAGTCATGGGACATATAATGGTCGCCACTAACAAGAAAGTAAACATTAACTTAATTATTTTTGCTAGTGCCCCTTAAGTTAAGTCTAAAGTAACTTTTTTATCAAATTTATCCTTTCCTCTTTGAGATGGGACCTGCAAGATCTATTCAATCATCGTTACTGTAGGTACCACAGAAGCAACTTACAATCAACCAAAAAAATGTGGGAAACTTAATAACTTCAAGTTCAGCTTGCATTTTCTCAGCCATTTTTTAATATATTAAAACGAAATAGATTGCATATGAAACTGCAGATTAATACAGTTTCATTGATCCAAACACATTTATTGTTACTTTTTTTAATTTTAGTCACCAAAGGCTTAAATCAAAAATAGTGCAAATTCATCGGCCAAAAACCAACTGGGACACTTGATTTCCAAGACCAGAAATAATGTACCGTTGCTTTTATATCCTTATCTTTGATCAAAGATTACCTCCGCTATTCAAGTTGTTTGCATGCAATTTTTGTAATTAAATTTTGTTGTTGTTGAAAAAATGGAAAATAAACAGACGTCCCGTGATATGAAAGCTTCAATAATTGATTATTATGAACAAAATTATAGTATTCGCGAAATTTCTTCAGTGGTTAACAAACCTAAATAAACAGTCTTCAATATTATAAAGTCTTTTAAAAATAACGGTTTTCTTGTTCGCGTTTCTGGAAGTGAAAGGCCTTCAAAAATTTCTACGGATCAAAGTAAACGAAGAATTTTAAGGGTGGTAAATAGAAACACCACAGTCAAGGACTTCGTCTACCTCGGTCCCGCGGTAAACAGGGACAACAGCATCAGTACCGAAATCAAACGCAGAATCACTCTCGCCAATCGCTGTTTCTCTGGGCTCAGAAGGCAATTGAGTAATAAAGCCCTCTCTCGAAGGACTAAGCTCACTTTATATAACAGCTTGATCATCCCCGTCCTACTTTATGGCGATTTAATGACGAACTCTATGGGCTGTACAGCGACATGCGCCTGGTCAAGCGTCTACGTAGAGCGTATGGACACCACTGCTCCGGCCCGAAAAGTCTTTGAATCCGTACCATTGGGACAACGCAACAGAGGACGACCTAGACTAAAGTGGCGCACACAAGTGGAGAAGGACCTCAATTAACTTGGAGTACGCAACTGGAGGCAGCTGGCGAAAGTTCGTGCTGGCTGGAGAGGCATGTTGGTTGAGGCCCAGGTCCACCCCGGACTATAGCACCACAAGAAGAAGAAGAAGAAATAGAAACCAAAACTTTGAAAAAAGAAAAAATTGCAGAAGTTCATCCGCAAACTGTGCGCAATTTTTCACATAAAAAAGTCAGCCTTATCAGAAAGAAACATAAAAAAAGCTACAGGAGTATGCCAAGGAGTACGTGCAGAAGTCGGATGAGTTCTGGAATCAAGTAATTTTTTGTGATGTATCTAAATTTAACATTTTCGGTAGTGAAGGTCGACGCTTTGTATGGAGGAGGGACGGAACTGCTTTGGATCCCAAAAATGTCACTTCTACAGATAAGCACGGTGGTGGGAACATAACGGTTTGGGATTCAATGGCAACAAACGGAGTTGGTTCTCTTCATGTAATTGAAGGAAATTTAACAAAGTTTGGATACGTTGATATCCTAAAACGTTGTATCCCCTAAACCAAAGAAAAATTGGGACTACCGGCGGGTGTAATGCTTTTGCATGATAATGATCCAAACACACAGCTATTATAACAAAAGATTGGTGTATTTGGAACATAAAAGAGGTGTTGCCATATCCCCCCCCCCCAAAGTCCGGATCTTAATACCATAGAGCACCTTTGGACTGTTTTAGAAAAGGAAGTTCAAAAAAGAACCATTTGTACCATAGAAGAGTTAACCACAGCTTTGTATGAAGAATGGCAAAAAATTCCATCGACTGAAACAAAAAACCTGGTCGGATCGATAAACAGAAGATTGCAAGAAGTTATAAAAGTAAAAGGACAACACAAAAATTATTAAAAAAAAATAATCATTTTCATTTTTTGTAACTGTCCCAGTTTTTTTTAAACCATGAATTTGCACTATATTTGATTTACATCTTTATTTGCCAAAATTAAAAAATTAACAATAAATATGTTTCGATTACTGAAACCGTATTAAACTGCAGTTTAATATGCAATTTATTTTGTTTTAATATATTAAAAATTGGCTAAAATATTTCAAGCTGAACTTGTAGGTAATAAGTGTTCCAATTTTTTTGTTTGGTTCACTTTATGTCCAATGGGCAGATTAACAAGGAAAAATAATTTCAGCCTAAAGTTGCAGTCAAATGAAAGCTTCAAGCAAGCTCTCTTAACTTTGATCTCAAACTGGATTGTGGTAATCTAATTTCTTTTATTTTTATAACCAAGTAATGTTGCGAAAACTAAAAGATGCGTGTATTTTTAAAATGTTTGGTTTATTCACTGCCTTTTCTACATTTAAGTTTGACTCAACAGGAATTTTTCGAGCTAGATTTTAACAGAATCATAGGGTTATTAATCAATATGAAGCAGACAATATTTGTTTACCTAGGAGCAAACCTTTATTAGTTATTTACTAAAATGTATATCCATAAAATTATAAAATCTTATTTTAAGCCCAAAATGTGCCCAGCAACTTATTGTGGCAAGGCGTCTTGTAAATTTATCCCATCTCAAACGCATAATAGTTCTATATTCAATCTGCTGAACATATAAAAATAAATTCAAACTGTTTTCTTAAAATTCATACCGCTCGACAACCGGATAATATTTAAAAACTAATCACTGAGTACCCACTTTCAGTTTCATCTTAATCTGTCCACGGTTCCCTTAAAAACTCGGAATTCCCTTCGAGTCAACAAGTTCATCCAGTCCAATCGGTCACAATCTGGAGTGCGAACATGTATCGTTTTGCTCCAAATACTTGTCCCCAATTCGAACGTCGATTGCGCAATCCACTCGAAAGCAACCACCAGCTGGCACTTGAACACATGTAGTTCCTCCGATCCCAATCCGTACCATGTCGGTTGAGCGTGGATACCTTGTATCTGACTTTGTATCTGGCACTTTCACCAAACTGCCAGTTGTGCGATATCGAGACAAGAAATATTCGCTCGTATTATAGCATCCAACTGAGAAACAAACAAAACAAAAACACATTCTGAAAACACACAGAAGTGTCGAGTCAAAAGATAAACCAATTAATTAACGTGAATTCCACTTGGCATGAGATAATAGTCCCCAGAGAAATTTCCTCCAAAACAGCATGAGCATCCTTATTGTCGCAAGTGTCGATGACTCAATTAAGCTTCAGCCGGTTTGAAAACACTTCGAAGGACGGGCTCGTCTTCTCTCTGACCAGGAAGCGAATGCGCCGCTGCGCAAAATCAGATTAATTTTGTGATCAACTTTTGAAAATATAACGCCAGTTAGTTTAAAAACTTTCGTATCACTTTCACTTTTCCACCCGTAGCTAAAGAAAAATCAAATTTTGAAAAGGTTTTGTCATTGATCTGAAAACATATTTGCAATCAAAAAAAATAAATGGCTGAAACAAAAATTCATGAAACGACAAAACCGCAATTATTTTATGTTTACAGCTTTCATGGAACCAGATGACATTGAGACAAGCGAACGACAGAAGAGATCTGGTAGCGCATCCGCATCCCATTCGAGTAGAACAAAGCGCTCCGCCGCGTCATTCAGAGATCGCCTCAAACGGGAAGCACCCTATATGATCTATCCGGAGATTTTAGTTATTGTCGACTACGATGGATACAGACTGCATGGTGGAGATAACTTACAGGTGCGTCCTTCATATTTATCACGCGTGCGTGTTTTGCGTATAGAACGCCAAAATAAGTCATCCCTAAGTGCCTCAGACTGGAATACAGCCAAGTCACATGGAATGGAAGAGAATTTAATTGCATATCTTGATTTCTTTGTAGGTAAAGCGTTATTTTATCTCGTTCTGGAACGGCGTTGACCTGAGGTACAGGCTGCTAAAGGGACCAAGGATACGTATTAGTATAGCTGGTATTATCATTTCAAGGGTAAGTCGTAGTTTTAGGCGAAGTTTAAAAAAAATTTTTATGTACACGTTCTGTTGTCTTGTTTAACGACTTACTAACGAACAGAACATTATATCGACAATCAAATCACAAATATCTCTGTAAGACATTATTTTTTTATTACATTACATTAAATATTGTTTTTTTTTTTTGTATAATAATTTCATATCATCACCGAATGGTTATCTATGCTTCTTCCGTTTTTGCCTTCATTAAGTTTCTTGCTTTTCTTCATATAGCATGATCTTCAAATATTATAAGTTGGTTACATCAAGTTTGTTATATTCTTTCTCCAATAGACTACATTTTGGAGACGCATTACTTAAGAGGTATAAAACTATGATTTGCACAACAAATTTATGAACATTGACCAAAAAATAAAGCAGTTTGATCAATTAAAAAAATTAATCGTCCTGGTGTTCCATCAACCTTTACTATACTGACTGACCTTGACACTTTTTTTTACACAGGAGTTACCTTGAATTCCAGTTGCATATATTTTTTCTTAATAAGTGCATAAAAACAATCAAATCTTACAAGGATAAAACAAAATGATGCTTTTTATATTTGGAACGGATTTTCATCTTACGAAAAGATCCTTTACAATTATTTTTTCTGTATAAGCCATGTATTATTTTTTTCTGGCAAGCATAGGAGACGCATGTTTATTTCTACCAACTCCGAACATTGCAGTTGTAGAAGTCATTTATTTGCGTTTGCTACTCCTTAAATTATATTACTAATATTCCACTAATCGCACTTGAATTGACATTTCCGAGGTTTGAATTTTACCATAGTCTGTACATTTTCCATTCGATACGTTCGCCGAGTAAACCTTCCCCGCTGTTTTAATTCCTTAAAACGTATACTTAAAAAAGCCCTGGAGTATCAATGATTATAATTGTAGGTTGATTTTGGTTCTTATATGGAAAGGGACATAAAATACATTTTCTTAGCAACTTATATCCCACGCTCATATTGATCAAGATCTTTATTTACATCGTTTTTCGAAGATTACGATACAACTGTCACAACACACAATTTTTTAAACGGTTTCAATAGCTAATCAATGGTTCTATAAGGGTAAGATTGATAGCAATATCTAAGACATCTTCCTGGCACTCACTGCTGCAAGACAAGTTGTCATTCATCATATTGGTAATGATTAATTTCTTTCTTACGTCTATTACATTTTTATTAGCTAATATGTGGTATCCCTTAACGTCGAACACCAAAAGTAAACAATGTTAATACATAGCCATTAATGACAAATCTCTAATACTTGATCGGTTTTAGTGATGAGTGTCGTCCTCAGCATTCAAAACATCACTTAACAAGTCCCGTTACTGACATACCATATAGGCACCATTAACAAAAATCCATATTATTTTTAGGAAATAATAATAATAATAATTGTTGGCGCTACAGTCCAAAGGGGGACCAGGGCCTAGCTTGCTCATTAACTACTCGTGTTGTGCGCGCTACTGTTCTCTCACGAGTAGAAGGGACCTACAGTTTTTTGCCGACTCCAAACGGCGAAATTTGAGAAGCTTTCTTAGACAGTTATTACTCTTTGAGTGTTGTCAGCAGCTCGAAAGAGGTGGTGCCGTGAAATATTAGAAAAATTGGTGTTGAACTGGGAGTCGAACCTAGATCCTCCGGCGTGTGAGCGTCGCACTCTACCCATTACTCCACGGCGACCACTTTTAGGAAATTTAGGAAATTTTTAGGAAATACAAACATTTAAATGATACCTGTCAAATTTTCTTGACAGACTCGAAAACTGGTCCGTTTTACTTCCAGGCAGTAACCTTTTAATGTAATTTCTTGGTCTTTCAAGAATCTAGATTTTCAGCTTCCACCAAATCAGCTCCAAACAGATGAAGCCCTAATCGGGAACAGTCCCAAAATGGGTTTGTGCCCTTTTAATGCATCTTCAACAACAAGCAATTTCATTCTGTGGTATCTGGGAGTCAGACAAGACATAGTGAATTAGTAAGAGGGTTGAGTAAGACCTTAAGCACAGGTTGACTGTCATTAAAGACGCCCTTTCCACCTTATTCACCACATTTCACCATTATTCTACAAAGTTATTTATCCGTTTGTTTGCTTTTTCTTTTTTTTTTAAATGTCAAAGAGAATTTGTTTAATTCTATTTACAGTCAAGTCCTTTTCCTTATGTTCTGGTTATCGTAGAAGTAACATTTTGGCACAAGGAATATCAATGCTTCATCACTTCCATACTTCCTCTTCAAACGTAATTACAAATTCATTAAGGTTAAACATAGTTAAGCCCGCATCATTGGTTGATGTCCAGGTGTAAAACTCTCCGTTCGAATTGCTTGTCCGTGCATATCGATTGCGACAAGAAATATCGACAAATTCCCCATTCGACTGGCAAATTGTTCGAAACCAATCCGCACTCGGACGCACGAATGTCTGCAGAACGTTTGCAAAGCACATTTACATATGATCTCCCCCTAGGCACATGAATGTCGGCTTCCTGTAGGGTATCCGGTCATCTATTAGAGCCGGCTTGAGTCATTTTGACAGCGTTAATTGACAGCGAGTGCACACACTCATAGCGGATTACAAGTGTTTTTATTGTCACATCAGAAAGGCGGCCGAAAGAGTAACAGCGTCGGGAGAAGTAGTAGCTGTGGCTGTGATTGTGTCTGTGGCCTAGTGTGCTGCCAATGTGTGTCAGGTACAAGTTGCCCGATAAATGGGCATTGCGCAATCCCAACGAGATGTTTGCTTTTCCTCTTCTTTGTCGACCGTATTGGCCAGCAGGGGCAGATGGAAGGCAAACTCTTTTTTTACTGCCGACTTCTTAAATTGCAGGGAATGGAATTAGCGCTCAATGAATGGGAGCTTAAGGTAACATACTTTTGCAATGCGGCTCCAAATGGATAGGTCTTGTACTCAAGCTGTCTGCATCGGTGAGCAGCGGTATTTCATTGTGATTGATTCCAATGGTTGCGTTGTTTTTTTTCTTCTGTTACAAACACGCAATTGAGCTGACTTGTTGATAGACATGAACTTTCTCACGGTGTTTTATCTTACTTCACGGCGGATGGAAATCTAAAGGTCTGAGTGTTTAGGCTATATAATGCCCAATATTAAGTTCAAATAACTCCTTGTTCTTCCCGCAAAAGCTTGGAAGTTGCGGAGAAGAAGTATTTACATCTCCTGCAAATGTTATTGTAAGATATGACGAGACTGGAGGCATGATTTCCAATAGCATAGTGGCTTTGTTTAGCACGTTTAGGCAAAGGCAGTGCTTAGTATTGAACTGATTCCAGATACTTTTGCTGGTAAGACAAGTGGGGATCCTCCACCACCATTTGTTTTGTACGCTCAATGTATATAGTTTAAAAATATGTTTACTGAAGCGCAGGGAATAAAGGGTAAGTCACCTCATCGGCTTCACATTTCCCTTACACATCACTGTATTTCGGCACTTACGTGGAGTGAGTATTGAATTCCTCTTGCGTCTCATTACGAGAAAGGCACTTCCACAAGGTCTTTGATTGATAGTTGTGACCATCATTCTGAAGTGTTCGTACCTCAGTACTATGTCCGTTGGATATAAGTTCGATTGCAGTACAGGCTGGAACTTCCTTCCCAGAATGATCTAGCGGACGAAGAAAGAAAGTCTAGAAGTGACTTGACTCACGCAATTAATCTCAAGTGTTTCTTCGCCCCTTTCCAGTTGTGACCAAAAGAATTCATATCTCCCTTCTTGTCGGGAAACAATAACATAGTACAAGTTGTCTTTTGAGGAAGCACAGTAGACTGCAGCAACAGATTATTGGAAAACTAAATAACAATCTCAACGTCATGATGTGAATTTATACAGTTTCGTAAATATTTTCTGTCCTTGCACAATTACATGCATCACACAGTCAATCTGCTTTTCTTTCCAAAATCGCCCATATCGTCTCACAACTTAAGACCCTATACTCTTTTAAAATCCAGGTGGTGTATAATGAACCCTGAATATGTTTTCGCTCAGATGTAACCAACCGCAGTCGTTGTGGTGCTCACTCACTCGGCCATATCCCAATTTGTCGGAACGTCAATTGAATTTTATAGATAAACCGCAAGAGCCTTGCGGTGGATGAGATGCAGTGATTTATGGCTTTTCATGGTGATGATGGTGATGCAAAGAGAGTAATGACCAACGAATTCTGATAATAATGCTGTGTTAAATGAGTGATTCATTTTTACATCCTTTCTCACTGCTGCACCGGAATCAAAGGAGCAAGTTCCAACCGCAGGAAAAAATGTTGTGTTGAAATTGTAGTTGAAAATATTAATTTATCTGATTTGAATATACCAGGTCCTTCAAAACTGACACTTAGAGATATTAAACACAGCTTGAATATCCTACTTTTTCGTACCAGTACGAGTCCAGTCTGGGAGGGATCATACTTTCTAAAGAAGTTTAGTCTTTCCTTGATAACTTTCTGCCTTAAATCGACTTTAGTACATTTGAAGGACTAAATCCCATAAGTTACACGGCACCATAGAATCGCTTGCTTTATATGTGCCGTTGAAACGTAGACAATTTATATTTATTGAACAAGATGATTGACAGGTTTTGATTTTTTTTAATATTCTTTCATTTAACATTGCATATAATGAATGTGAGAGGAAAGAACTTCTCAACTCAGTTTCTTATTTCAACAAAACACACTCAATTTAAAATGTTATGTAAATTAAAAATTTATTTAGAGTTCACATAACATTGAAACGAAAGCGACTAAGATTAATCTGGCGGTAAACGAGGGTAAATCATGCTGTCGTCAAGGAAAGAAATGCGACATCGACGACCCTGTGACACAATGAACTACAAAAAACTATTCTTAAGTGCGAAATGGGTATATGAAGCAGATTAGACTACACAACATCATACATCCAACCAACCTTTACTATCTTACCCAGATTAACCTTGGACTGTAATGTCAACCAAAAAAGAAAAACTTTAATTATAAGTGATCACCAAAATGTATTCCTTTATAAATTATAAGAGGTCCCCTTCGTAGATGCCCTAATCGGTAAGCATTGTTTTATTTTTCAGTGTTTCTTTTATCTGAAGGCCAAGGAAGAGGTATAAGCATAAAGTTTGTGTAAAACCCTCTAGTTGTACATCTGCTGTTTTAACTTTAAGAAAGTGTGCGCTAAGTCTACTTAGACTAGCTTCAAAAGAGGGTGCAGCGTTTTTCTAAGATGGCATCTATTAACTCAGTAAAACTATGCTATATATGATAAAGAAAAGTTTTATAAACATTGCTTTGAAAAATACACGCTTAACGTTTCATGCACTTAACTTAAAGCTTAAGTCGGCTCTTTTCTCTACTTTTATAGAAGACTTCCATTTAAAAAAAAAACTCAGCCACCATGTTGCTTACATTTTATAGTAGTAATTATAGCAAAAATCAACTATTCCCGTTGTCATAGTCGCCCTCTTTGTGTTATTCATAGAAACCATTTATTTTCTTTAATTCATTTCTGAATTCCATTTGTCGCCAGCAGACATTCTTTTGTGGTCACGAGGTTGACAGACAGACCTCACCACAGAAGTCAACAGTCAACTGGCACGGATCAGATAACTTTTCACAACAGACTCGTTTTCCAGAGAGCATACAAAAGACATCTGTCCCTTTATCACAAATCCCAATCAATGACACCATAAACAATCGTGATTAGACCAGATACTGACATTTTTCTAATTCGCAATTCCATGAAGCCTTGCGCAACCGTAGCGCAGTCCAGTTATCCACCAACGCCTTAACAGGCGACACGATTTCACCTGCATTCAAGCCCATACAGCAGTGCCAAAGTGCCCTATGCCAGCCCCCTCCATAACCCTTGTGCACCGCCCTCCCAGCCTCGAAACACACCGCCCCAGTCGGCTTCTGTTGCCTCCTACGAACCAGTTCCAATTACACTCATAATCCAAAAAATTCAAAATTACCATTGGGTGACAGTTGCACACCGAGGTCACTCTCGCACCCTAAGCCCGGCTCTACATCCGCGGGCACTGTCAGTCACCGGCATCGCAGTGGGCGGGCGCGTGTGTGTCGCAGGCGTTCGATGCATATCGGTGGCATTGTTTGTTCCGCATTGTGGCAGTTGCATGATCCGAGGGACATTAGCCGATATCATGGCTATTATTGGGAAATCGAAATGAACTGTGAACGGGTGCCGCTATTTCGATTTTTTGTGTCTTTTGTGCTTATCAAACCACCTAGGCACCAAGTGCGCGACAACGCATGTCACAGACCGTACGAATTCGCGCATTGCCAGCCATTTCGAGAGAGTGGGCAGGCGGACTTATTTCGCAACGGAAAATCCATTTGGCCACTTTGACGGCGGTTTGGCAAATACCAGCCTCCCACTTTTTACCCATTAAGTGCCAGTGCCACTGCCAGAGGAGGTATTTCCTCTTTTTTTCGGGGCGAGCACTGTTTTTCCTTGAAGGAGTTAGAAAGGAAACCGGTCCTCGTTTTTCGCCCCAAAAAATTAATGTGAACTCGGAACCCAACACACCGGATAAAGTTAGACACGAGTGTGTGCCTATTTGATGCATTGCATGTTAAACAAGTTGGCGCCTGATTTTTTCGGTGGTGAACTCTAGGAAACCGAATGCAAATGGGTGTCTGCGAGCAGGACACCAGCTTATTATAAGTGCGTGCAGCAAAGGCAACTTTCGGAAACATGCCCCAAACCAAAGCACCTTGAAGTTGTGTCGATAACAAATTTTTGACTGATTGCCGGCCTAGTTGTATGTTTCCCACTTTTACTTCGTTTTTGTCTTGAAAGTTACCACTCGATTGAGGTTAATTGCAATCCGTTGGCAGGCACTCGACCCGCCGTGCTATCATCAGTCAAGGAGCGAAAATTTGAGCAATTGAGACTATCGTTATTGTCGAGTGGCATCGCTCAGACGCACTCAGTGAGCTAACACCTGCCGGCCAAGAGAGAGACAGTTAGATGGTGTTGAATGGATTACAAAATATCCCCTAGGCAACCAACACAGACAAAGCTAAATGTCAATAAACTCGCAAAAGAAGCATAAGTGTCACATCAGAGCTATTTGTCATATCTTAAGTAAACGGACTATGTGCATATGCGTGAGGATAGGAGGCGCAGTCAAGTTATTACCGGAGTAATTGCATAGATTGGTTGACAAATTTTAATTATAGAATGATATACAGTGGATAACGATCAATTGGTGAGCAAAGAACATGTTTGATTGGAAATTTGCTGTCGAACGGGTTCCGCTGCCGAGATTGATTGTTGCGAAATAATGGCTTTGAGATGGCCTACCTGGTAGAAGTGCCACTGTTCATTAGGCTCTGTAGGTCAACGGAGCAATCTTCGCAAGATTGACGAGTTTATTGTCAAAGATCCGGTGAAAAGTTGCTCATCTTCTTAGCGAAATCTTCTGTGGGTATAAATAGGACTCAAGGTATTCTAAAAATGTTTTTGATCTTTTCATCAGAATTAATTTGCGGAACAGTAACACGGTTTTTTATTGCAAATCCGGTTGCATGGAAATCGTTGATCAAGTAAAAAAAAGCGAAATACTGTGTTCGAGACCGTGATTTAGAGTGTTGTAACTTCTTATAGATACTGTTTCTTTCTTAAAACTATAATAATTATATACTGGTATTTATAATTCGCAATGAAAAATATTTGTGGCTATATTTTGATTTCTAACCACTAGTCACTTTCACTAAAGTAGTATTAAGCAGCCAACAAACAGATATTTTTCTATTGTCAAACCATTCGAACCAGTTTCATGAAAACTTGGGAGACTTAACTGAAGAACAAGGATCAGGACTACGGAAAAACGTTACCTGATCAAATAATACGCATATAATGACAGATTACTGCTAGAAACTGCTGTTCTGCATAAGTAAAAATGATTTTATGGTTCCTGTTTGAATCCGCTTGCTGGTCTTCAAAACAATGTCTAAATTTAAAATTGCCAATTTTGCTTTTTTATTTATTTATTTATTTTAATTTTTCTTCTGGGCATTTGCTTTCACTTAGGAGCAATTTCCTTCTTCCCAATACCATTGATGTAGGTGTCGGCTTTTTCGAACTCATCGTTGTCGTGAATTCAGAACTCTTTTGAGATTCCTTCTGCTCATATACCGCCTCCAGCTTCTGCACTTCATTTTTTTAACTATTAAATAAAAGCGTTTGGCTCTGACATCAATGCATTAGAGAACATTTTATCACATATCTGATTCTCACGTACTTCAACTAAGTAGTGAAAAATATATTGTGCATTATATTTACTATTCTTGCTAGAAGATATTATATATGTACAAGTAAATAGCAATATTGGGGCTGCTTTTTAAATAAAAAATATTTTTCTTTCTTCTTTTGACAAGTGGTGTCAGACTTTTAGGAGCCTACCTCTCCGGGACTTTGCAAACCTGAATTGATACGTATGATACCTTCGAATAATCTAAAAATTTTGTCTTCAATGCTTATCGACCTCAATTTGTAAAAATTCATCGATCGAGTTAAATATGGAACAACTTTATGCTGCTTTTTACCAAATCGTTCGAGCGTGTTTCCCTTTCTCATAATAATGATGAAAATCTTTTTAATCGGCGTTCATACTCTTGCTGATAGCTACGAACGCATTATTATCTTTTTCGTTATTTGTTTATTGGAACCTTAGTCAGCATTCTTTTCCAACTATTATTAGGTACATAACTTTATTCGTGCGTTGTTTTTTTTTCAAAATTGGAAGTATTGCCCATCTGAATTAATGACTTTCCAAAAGAACAGCACCGGCTTGGCAGCCAAGAATGAATCAAGCCGAGATTCGATATTCTGCTCAGATGTGAACCGTATTTCAGTGACGGCGTTCTGCATCGACCGGAACAAATGGTATTCCAAAGGGGCAAGGTTTGCGCCTTAAGGCAGGTGAAATAAAACTTCCCATCCACAGTTTTCCAAATACTTCTTAACCGAAATGGCTTTTGGCCGAGCGTTGTCATGGTGGACAATTATTGCCTTGTGTCTGGTCACATATTCCAGCTGTTTTTGAACTTTTGCTTTCGTTAAACGGATTAATTGTTTTCATCAACGTTGTCCATAATGCAGCACACCCATCTAATCCCACCATATAAGTTGATTTGGTTGTTTGGTTTCATATAAGATTTTTTACGCTTGAGGTTGTCGTAATGGATCCGTTTTTCATCACCAGTAACAATCCGATGCGAAAATGACTTCCTTTTGTGGCGCTCCAGTAGCATTTCGGACAGGCAAATCTACCTTTCGACGTCTCTCGGTTTAAGTTCATGTGGAACCCAACTTCCTTTCTTTTGAATATATCCAGCTGCTTTTAAACGTTTTGAAATGACTGTTGACACCCAAAGATTCTGCGAGCTCTTCTTGTGTTTGACGACAATTTTCATAGAGTAATACTTCCAGTTCTTCATCTTCAAACACTTGTGGCTAACAAGGACGTTCATCGTCTTCCAAGCAGTTTTCGTCATATTAAAGTAATGAAGAAGAACTCCCCGCAAAAACAGTTTTTCAGGCACGAAATTCGACATATTTGAGTGAAAAAAAATTTGTTTTTTACCCTTCAAATGAATGCCGTACAGAGACGAGTATAAGTGAATGTACTCTATTACTATTTTAGGTATAATCAAAAAGGATACCAAATTGAAAATAAAAATGTGAGTCAATATTTAAATTTTAATTTATTTATCATGAACAGAATATAATAGGAGGCAAAAACATTATAAGATAAATGCATTTAAAAAAAAAATACACCATAATTTCACCGAGCAAAAGTGTAGGTAACTTTCAGTAAAACATTATTTTTTATTAAATTTGTTTAATTAAAATGGTTCAAACTCATACCTAGTACTTGGTTGGGAATCCCTTTAATCTCAGAACTTCTCTCAAACGCTTTGGCATTAAGTGTACATCTGGAGATATTTGTTGCCATTCATCAATAATAATTTGTTTCAATTGGGTTTTCTTTCGTCTCTCGTGGTTCCGAATGCGTTTTTCAAGGTGGTCACATAAGTATTCAATGGGATTCAAGTCAGGACTTTGTGGTGTGGGATGTATTATACGCTATTCACATCTTCATGGTTAAAGCGGTATATTTAGGATCGTAGTCCTGTTGGAAATTAAACGTGTCTCTGATCCCCAGTTTCTCTGCGCTTTGGTGCAGGTTTTCTTTTAGAATGCTGAAATAAATAGTTTTATTCATTATTTCCTCAATTATTACAAGATTCACAACACCGGCGGATGACATACACTGTGTTTAACTGTGTTTTTGGGATTGAAAGTTTCTCGTTTCGTTTTTATATCCATTGACTTATGTTAATCTTTTCTTCTTATTAATATCACTGACAAAAGGTTTTTTACGGGCAACGCAATTCTTAAATTCAGACCTGTGGAGCGATCTTCTTACTGTCCACTGAGAAACTGTTTGTTTAAATTATTTGCACCTTGGTGGCTATTTTAGGACCACTTTTAAAGGGATCTTTTTGAATAATTCTTTTTATTTCCCTCTCATCCCTCCCATTTAACTTGCGAGATGGTCCTTATCTTTGTTCATTTTCAATTGTTCGTTATTGAAACGATTTACTACCTTCTGTACTGTTGATTTCGTCCTGTTCACAATTTTACCAATTTTTTATAAGATTTACCTTTCTCATGATGGTTTATAATTAATTTTTGTCGTCTACTGTTAACTATTTTCACGTCATTTGGTTTTATATTTGCACGCTGTAAATGCAAAATAAAACACAAGAAACAAAGAGCTAACGGCTGATTTTTTAAAATGCATTTAATGAAAATGAACTAAAAGAAATAGACAAGATAGCTGTTTAGCAAAAAAAAGCAGGTACCTACATTTTCGTTTGATTAAATTAAAGTAATTTTTTTTTTTAAAATATGCAATATTGCTTGAGAGTTTTTGTTTTCTTTATTTGCTGTCCATGTTATATATAAACAAATTAAAATATGCATTATTTTTATCAATTCTTGATTTTATGTAGTAGATTTTGTTTAATTTTACAACTTTTGAAATACAAGTGAAGGTACAAAACTTATGCTCGTCACTGTATACTGAAATAACGTACAATAGTAGCAGTTTTCCAACGCATGTTCCAATAGAAAAATTACAGTGGAATTATACAAGTCACGTCATCTCTTAGCAAACCGCACGAGTTATAATCCAAATACAATTTTCAGTTAAGCGTTTCAAATTCTGTCAGGAAATATTCCTAAATAAAAAAGTTTCTAAAATAAAAAAGGTACACAATTCAATTTTAAACTTTTTCTAATTTTTAAGAAATAAACATCCCTTTTTATGATGATGTCGTTTATGCAAATCACTTTGACTCTGGAATGTTAATCCAACACATATCTCCCCATATTTTTTACATTTTTTAGAAATTCGAAATGGAATGGTCTTAATAAGCAATGTATGGTTACGAAATTATAAAATTGAGGAATATTTTGGTCTGGTTGCCGAAGGGTAATAACGAATGGAAAGAATTAAAATTTCCTTTTGTAGCTTTTCAAATAACTCTTTAAATGCGTGTAACATCAAAAGTTAAAAAATGTGTGTCCTGTTTAGTTTTTCCACGTAATTTTTCGAGTAAACTTCGATTTACATTATTCTTTTACTCAACCTGCAGCTTAAAATTAATCTAACCAAAAAAGCCGAAAAAGTATGTTTGCTTTTCTAGAATGAGTTGAATTGAGTTGAAATTTTACAATCTTTCAAACCATTAAATGCTCATTCCGGCAATAAAACCAAGTAAAAAAAACTCTTCTTGACCTTGAATACGAACAGTTTCATTGGCATATACATTATAATAATCAATATCTTTTATTATACATAGACTCAAACAAATCTTCTGGAAAATTACTTTGGTGGTGTAAAACCCACAGCCTCATCTGTTTCCAACCCAATATCATCAATCAAATGCTTCTTGGACTTCGGATATCCTTCCAAAATTGCTTCCATCATATCATTACATATTCTTTTCCGTTTCCTATAGACCGATAGCAAGTTGGCATGTTTTTTATCAACACGCTTATGATCTTCTGCAGACACCTTTATGAAAATGTTTAGAAGAAAAAACAGTCACATAATTGTAAACCTACCTTCTTCCCAGACTTTGATTGAACTGTTTCTAACCTCTCCGTTTTCTCCTCAATCATTCCCAGTAATTGATTTCTTTCCGACTCCAATATTTCAAGATTAGGTATTGCCGCAAAAGATTTAAGTTTCGTTTCGAGTTCCCGAATCTTTTCCTGTTTGGTCCTTAAGGCTGAATCGAGCGAAGTTTTCTTTTGTGCAAGCATCTGAATCTCTGCTTTGATCTAGAAAAATAAATGCATTATGAAGGATCATTGCTTGAAATGTCTGCTAACACACCTCCTTTGGGTCGCATGCGGTTTGACGAAAGAAATATATTTTTTGCTTTCCTATGGACTTTTCTGTGACCTTCTCTCGAAAGAGAAGTGAATCTAGAGCTCTGGATAAACAAGTTAGAGTGGTTTTTAGAAGTGTGGTATTTGGACTTACTTTTGGATAGTGGCTTTTCCTAATTCTTTTCCCAAAATTTCAAAAATCTCGATTGCTGAAAAGGGTTTATTCTCTTTTTGCAGTAGTGTAAGAACTTTCGACGAAGGATCCGATCTTGCCATTCTAAAAATACAAATGCAGAGCAATGGTGAATATGAAACAAAAATGTTTAATTTTGTACATAGCTTGCTTTGGAGGAACCATTGAGCTCAGAGTTAAATGTAATGTATTTTTAATTTCTAGATCAAGCTAGATTATGGATATACATTTTGTCCAAAGGTGTTCTGACTGACTGTTAAACATCTTACCAATAATTTGCACACTAAGCAATTCATTTTTATAGTAATCCGATTATTATTTCTTTTTTCGTTTTATCAATTATTTGTTTAATATTACATGTAAAGAATTTCACAAGAAAACAAGAATTTTTCTTTACCAACAATTTAATCAAACTTTAAGGAATAGGACACAACTATTGGTATTAGCCAACACAAACGCATTCAAACGTTACGTATGTTACGCGCCAAAAACATTTTTTTTTTTACATTTAAAGGCATATTACTCAACACTGAGAACTCAAAAATTGTGAAGTGGTGCAACGATTCAAAACAATTCCTCGCTTAACGCAGATAAAGTCCTTGGACAGTAACGAAATGAATACAAACACGCTAGATCTGGTTTGAAAATTAACATTAACCTACTCTTAAACTATTGAATCAGGTCTACGGTAAAAAAAAATTCCAAAGAAACCACCCAAATTTTTGGATGATGAACCGAGGGGGTAAGCTTAAAAATTTCGCAAAACAGGTGTAGATCTACCACAGCTATGGCAGAGCCGCAAATTAGCAAAGAGCACATCGTTGCAATTGATCGTGTCGTTGAAGTAACGTAAAAACCAGATACGTCAAACTCCTTAAGCAGCCTTAAACATCGTCCAAATACAACATAGAGCTTCATCAAAATGAACGGAGTACGCGGTATGCATTTCGAACTGAGCCATGATTTTTAAGATAAATTTGCACAATTTGGAAATGTTTTTCAGGCGTTAGTCCATTCATGTTCAAATGTCAATCCAAACTAAAAATAAATCACTTAATAGGTGAGTAAATGGCCGCAAGTTGGAAATCTACGCCAAACTTAAACTTCTTTTCTCTTGCAAATAACGCTTTTCATTTAATTCTGCTGCCAAAAATTTTTTCGGTACATTTCCAGAACGCCACTAATTTAATACAGACTTTTTAGAAATTTACCAATTTTGGTAACAAATTTAAGTTTATTTTCTAAACGTTGCACCGTTGAATAAAGAATAATATTAAAGACGATAGTTAGGAACAATATTCTTCTTAAAACAACTTTTTTTATGCATTTAAGTTATCAAAAGCTGTCAGAATAAGAACACCTTATGCACGTGTTTTCTCTAAATAAATCTCCTCTGAGAACCACGTGCGTATTTCATAAATCACCTCTGCATCATGAACCATCATCTTAAGAACCTGAAACGTCTAAAATGCCCTTCACTTTCTTATAGTCATCCTCTTAATTATTCAAAAATTAAAAGGAAGTCAACAATACCACATAGTAACTCGACGAAGTTCTCCTTAATTGGAAATCTAATTAATCCCCTTGCCACATAGTAACAAGTAAAAACTATTCAAATGAGGGCCGACATGGGTTCACTGTCTGCCCATTCCAAGGCCATGGATACGGGGAAACCATCCTCCGTTCAAGAAGACCTCATCCACAGTGATGGTGGCCCAAATTTTTTATAACAGCATCCGCGGCTCAAATCTCTATTGGGCTGATGATTGCCTTAATCAGAAAGTCATTAAATGGATCTTGATTAACCTATACCGTAAAATGCAAAAAAGTGGAACTGGTTTGTTGGGACTTTTGTTATTTGAGCTGAAAGCTATTAACCTTGCTAGCCACGAATCTACTAGAAATCAAGTTGGAGATAAAGTAAAGATGTTGAAACTATTCGAAGAGAATTTGCATTTGGCTGATGAGCATATCATACCTGCCAACACAAAGTTGATGTTCTAAAATACTTAGAATTTCATCAAAGTCGATGGTGATCGGACAGTGTCTGCGTTTTGGTTTTTGCCATAATGATGATGGATTAGTTAACAGACTGAGTGGTGACATCCTAGAAATGTCATTAATTCGAAAGCATGTGGAATGTCCCGCATTCTATAGGTCAAAGAATACAAACACAGATTTTATCGTATGACTTATTCCTATGTGATGAAGTTTGAGTGTGCATAGTTCCAGCTTGCGGTCCATTAGTGACCATATCGTATTTTGTTTTTTTCGGGAACAACACACGATGACCAAACTAGTAAATTGGTTCAATTTGCATAAAAGCAAACTGTCGACGACTTGTCGGGTTCGTTAAATAGTGCGTCATGCTTCTTTGGATCAAGTGAATTTGTGAGGATTTTGACCCTGATATTGCGTGTCTTCACTTTTGCGTGCTTAATTTTAAGTCTTAGGGGAAAAGGACTTTGATTGAAATTTAACGAATTTGTCAGAGCAGCGACCTATGCTGTTTTTCATATCCGATAACTTCGGGCGGACTGATTTTAGATGAAATCATTTAAAAGCTCTTTTACTATTTGGTTTTCCTTTGGAAAACATAATTAACCTTTTTCGTTGTTAAGATTTATGCTTGAAATTTACCTTTTTGCAATACTTAAAGAAGTCCACTGTAGAATGGTTTCTATGGTATATCATGTAGACTACGAATTGTATATACGAGGGTTGCCTTTTATATTTCGGGATTAGAGAACAAAAACAAATATTAATCATCGAAAATACCTTTATTGTTTTTCAAAATATTCCCCATTAAGATCTATACACTTTTGCATGCGTTTGAACTAATTGTCAAAGCACTTTTGCCATTCCACTCTGATTAAAGTATCTCCAAAACATGCATTCTGAACGCATCAACCGCTTCTTCAGGTGTCGAAAAACGTTGACCTCTCATTTTATTTTTTTACGTACGGGAATGAAAAGAAGTCATTCGGTGCCAAGTCAGGACTATACCGCAAATGACTCATCAAATCGATGTTTTTAGTGATCAAAAATGCAGTTGTTTGAGCCGATGTGTGAGAGCTCGCATTGTCGTGGTGAAGAGTGATCTTCGGCGGTTGGTTTTCCTAATTTCTTGGAAGATAACAGGCAAACAAATGGTTGTGTACCACTTAGAATTGACTGTTCTGCGTTGTTCTAGTGGTACGGTTGCGACATGTCCAGTTTTTCCGAAAAAAACAGGCGAACATTTGTTTAAAAGTGCTTCGTGCGCGAGGAACTTCTATTTGGATTGGCTCAATTTGAAACACCCATACAGTCGACTGCTGTTTACTTTCGGACCCATACGCATAAATCCACAAATCATCATCTGTCACGATATCATAGGCGTGTTTCGAAGCACCGCGATCGTATTTTTGGAGTATTTCTTTCGACCAATTGACACGAGCCTTTTTTTGAGCGATTGACAAATTGTGTGGGATCCAACGCGAAAAAATTCTTTTGACGATCAAATGTTCATGCAATATTGAATGTATGCTGGCCCCACTGATGCCTAAGGTTGTCTCAATCTCAAGGTAGGTCACATGACGATCTTGTAATATCAGCATCAATGGTTTCCGGAACAACAACTGATTTTGGACGACCTTCACGAAATTCGTCTTGGAGTGAACTACGACTTTGGTTGAATTCACCATACCATCGATAAACACTGGTAATTGATGGAGCTTCATCGCCAAAAATTTAATTAAGTTCATCGATACACTCTTGTTGAGTTAATCCACGTAGAAAGTTGTAAAAATAATTTCACGATTTAATTCCATTTTTTGGGCGAGATGAATCTTTTAAGTTACTGTAAACAACACAAATAGCGCTCGTATGTCAAAAAGTTCTAAGTACGTAAAACCTCAAAATATCAAACTTTACGATAGAGCTGGCAGTTGTCAGATTGCAACACTAGGGTTGCCCAATCCCGAAATATAAAAGGTAACCTTCGAAGTATTTCAGACCCCGCCCTTCAGACAAAAATTCACATAATCCGTTTGATTTAAATGCTTTGCATTTTGTGCGGATCATATAAAATGAAGGACCCAAATTTGGAATATAATCGGGCTTTGAACTCCATATCTTAGGCATCATATCCATAGACACTTAATAAGTCGCGTGCCGTCCGTAGTAGAAATCACTCGCTGCTTTTAATAACATGCACCTTGCTACGTTATGGAGGAGAATAAGGATTATGAAGGTGGTGTGCAAAAAAGCTAAATTAATCTGGAGAAAGTTCTATCACGTTGTCAAGATCATACCCCAAGTCACTTAAATATATGAAATTGTAGTTTTGATAAACGCTCTTGGTGAAGCAACCAAAATTCGCACGATCTTACTTGAGTCCTGACCAAACTATAAAAATAGAAGCCATTAAGTCCAAATTAAACAAAGAAATAGTTTCCAGTAGGACTACGTAAGAATAAATCAACGACAGCAGATTAGTCTTTCAGAGTGGTTTACAGTTCATGCAAAGGTGTGTTTTAGTGCAAATTCACGTTGCTTTGTGACAGAGCTCTTTAATTTCAGTTCTGGACTTGTCGATGATTTCATTTTAATGTCAGTACAATTCTAAATGTTTTGTCCTTATATGGTTTGCACCACTTGATGATGATTAGTGACTTTCGACCGGCGATTTGTCAACAGAATTCAAATTAGTTTCAAAAGCGTGAGCATTTCTTGAAGCGATTCCTGTTTCATTAGAAACCTGTTCATCAAGCACTAAACACGTTTGCAGCCACGATGGGTGTCAACATTGAGAGATGACAGATGCATACAAAAAAGGTCAAACATAAGTTCATTAAGTCCCATTACTTACGGCCTAAACCTTACTCTTTCTCGTACATCCCGAGTTCGATTCAGTTCACATTACCCTTTGAATCAGACGAATAGGTCAAAATTTCCATACTAACCCCGTTTCTTAATCTATCCATTACATAACATGTCCAGTTTCTACTCATATCTCTGGCATTCAGTAAACATTGCATAAGAACAACTCTGCCAGAAGTCAAACAGACTCTGAAGAGTAAGCAAAAACTAACACCGACCAAGTCAATTAAGAAGCAATTGCTCTAAGCCATCAGGTACAACATAAATTAACCAACTAGTTTCTTATACAACTGCCAACAACTGAAGATCGCAAGAAAGAAGATTCTTCTCTTCGACGATTCGCGCCTTTCACTTTTGTGCACAGTTATTGGATCTGGAGCTGCTCCAGTCCGCATGATGAGCCAAAGAAAAGTAACATGATTTGAAAATCAGCGCGCGCAGATGCCAAGTGAATTTGTTTTGTGTGCCTATCGACAGAAAATAGAAAACGAAATCTGATATTTAAGTTAACATCAATTGTAAGGCGAGCGCGCCGAGCAGACGGCATAAGCTACAGCAACGACTGACTTTGTAGTTTGAAGAGGAGTCGTGTTTGCAACGTGCGAGGCATCCAAAGCGAACATATTTCAACTATGAGTACGATTGCAGACGACAGAAAGACGTTGTACAATCGACGGAACACAAAAACAATAATTTAATGAGCGTTTCGTCGGTTTTATTACCGCATGCCGGTTGGCATTTCGAATAGTTCTGCTTTTGCTTTTTTCCTCGTCAATTTTCTATCCAGTCAGCGGGTGATTCTATGCAAAAGATTTGCGGACTCTCGATTCCAGCTGGGACGTGTTATGACAGAAATGGGTGCTTTGGATTTTTCCACCGCAGCGGTAGATCTTTGCATCAAAGGACGGGCGAGAGTGACGATATCGTGCCCACCTCGGCAACTAGGAGGATGTAGATTTTTATGAAGTCCCATTACACTCTGAGTTATTTAATCGTTCGTCTGTTTGTCAAACCGCAAAGGTGCGGTTTCTGCATTGACAAGTAGGTTGAGTGGGTTTTGTGTGGCGTAAAGGTTTAGTCTGCTTCCGGGACATGCTTGCGGTTTGGATGTGGAAACAGATGTCTGCTTAAGAATTTTAATTTGATTTGTAAAAACAGTGGATAAATTTCATCTTAAAAGTGTATACAAAGAGAAAACGAAAATCGTTTTGTTGAAAAGACAGGCGCAAATGTAAACAGATATTTAACACGTTATGCTGAACAATAGAATTTAATTAATACATGCATGAAGAGATTAGGAGGCAGTAGCTTCCTCCAGAAAGCAACAATATTTATAGGTCCGCACTACCCAACTATACAACTATTGGTCATCATAAAACGTATGACAAGCAACGGCAAGCAACAGACAAAAGAATTAAGTAATAATGAAAGGGGATTTAGCCCACAAAGGATTATAATTTAGCTCTTTTAGCAACTATTGCTCTCCGATGAAGTTTATATAGTATAGTTTATTCGCATTTATTTATTTGGCCGCCGTGGCGTAGTGGGTAGGGTGCGACGCTCACACGCCGAAGGGTCTAAGCTGATTCCCGGTTGAACACCTCGAATTTTTCACGGCACCACCTCTTTCGAGCTGCTGACAACACTCAAAAGGTAATAACTGTCTAAGAAAGCTTCTCAAATTGCGCCGTTCGGAGTCGGCAAAAAACTGTAGGTCCCTTCTACTCATGAGAGAACAGTAGCGCGCACAACATGAATAGTTGATGAGCAAGCTAGACCCTAAATTTAATAAACTGAAAAGTGATTTGCGAAAGAGAAGAGAAGAGAGAAGAAAGAGAGAAGAGAGAGTGAAAAAGGTCGACATATTTACTTCAGCAAAAAAATTTGTTTTAACGTTTGACTCAATATTCGAAACATTTATTAAAATCAATTTTCTTTTTTTTCGATATCTGCATTGTGTTCTGCTGAATCTTGGTTTGTTTAAAGAGAGAGAAGTCTAAGGTAACCAAATCAAGTGATTTGTTGATTGGCTTTTTTTGTCTTTAACTATTTCAAATTTTATGGAACACTAAAGAAAAGTCTGGCGGTGCGTAACTGTGGCAAGCTCCTTTTTTACCTGAATTATTATTCGTATATTCGTACGTATTATGCGTACAATTTGTATATATTTTTTGGACCTATTCGTTAGTTTTCCAGTGTCGATAACCATTTTCAGAACATTCATAATTAAGTTGATGTTGCCCGATTTCCAATCATTTCCAAGCATTTTACACGATTGAATGAATTTTTAAATTTTTTAAAATGGGAAAACTTTAAAGAGCCGCTGTTTTTAAAAATTGCAATGGTCGCTATAAAAAGTTTTAAGAGATAATCCAATACAATCCGTGACAACTTAATGTTGTTAGGTGTAACTCAGCTGGTATCGAACTTCTCGATCATGATAGTTTTGTACCTACATTGACCACATTGGCATTGTAGTTTGTTAAACTTTTATTTCTCGCTTTTCTAATGACTCCGCCAATGCATCCTATGAATACCATTCAGGAAGAATTTGCCGATCGCTACCAATGTCCAACAGGAAGAATCTACATAACAGAAAACCGGTAATGAGCATAAAAGGAAGAATATAGTTTCATACGGACTGTTAAATCGTAATCAACCATATCAAATAGGCCATCGAAGTAAAGCTTTGAATACTTGACTTCAATGCAAATACCAAATATTTCGAGCTTAAAATTAAAGCATTGCAGTATGTGAATAAAGAATTCAGTTGAATTTGAAAAAATACTAGTGTTCAATAAAATAGTTGTTTAAAGAGTATCAATAACGATTGGCGATATCAGCTTATAATGAAGAAGAAATTTAATATTTTACTGGAGGTCGATGTTTTGAAAATTCTCAGCCCTAAAAGATATAGATTTATTTATATATTGCTGGAAAAAAGCCCATTTCCATTCAAAATGAAACAAAAATTTGAGACAGACGGTCAACAAGTTATAGAACAAAATGGATTTCAACCGAAAAAAGTACACATTTAATTTTTGCTTAAAAGTTAAAACCGTCCTTGAAATTGGTTTCTCTATGCGTACAGGAACAGAGAATTCAAAGCACTGTTTATGGTTTTAATATTTATTCGACTTAATAGAATACATAAGCTGGTGTTTGTAACTCAGCTCAGGTAAGAAAACGTAATTAATGACCCGGTATAAAATCAACCATCAATCACTTCTCTCAAGGAGCCGACAATTCACCAAAATCGCGGTTCGACTTTACAACTGACGCTCATGCGCAATGTAGCACGTACCAACTGAACTGCAACATAGGTATCCTTTGAAAATAAATCAGCCACACCTTGTTACCTTAAAACACTTTTTCACTTTAAGTCTGCGAATTACATTCCCTTTTCTCAGTAACGAGCACCAATCCCACCTCTTACTCTCTACAAGCAGCAAATATCCAGTCCCTGCAGCGACTATGTTTAGCCTCAAGTGAACTGCATTTAAATGCCGCGAGTCAACATAAAACAGGTGCTAAACGGTGACACAAGACACAAACTTGTCATTTTCATAATTTACTCTCTCAACTTAGGCATTGATCCATCCAAGATGTATTTTATGACTTCAAAGTGGAATCACGACAAATCGCGCGACCGATTCGTTAACCAAGACGACTCTCGTAACATGTTGACAACATTTGTTAACAAAATGCACTTGATAACACCGTCTCAATTAAACTTATTCTCGTTTGTGAATTATCTCGTTTCAGGGAAGAGACGCAACACCGTATCTGGAAAGGAATCGAGTCGGCCGGGATGCCATCGACTCAGCGGCTGCTTTAACCGACATGGGTAAATATCTGTTCCGGGAACGTAGATTGCCGGTTTACGATATTGCCGTGGCGATAACAAAGTGAGTACAGATCCAAATATGATCAAAATCAGAATTATGCGCCACAGTGCGAAGTGTATCCCACGAGAAAACCCCAATTGGATATATCGCTCAGTGATCAGCCGTCACGCGAAGTAAGATACACACCAGCAGCGGACAGTTTGTGTTCATTTCGTTTGTTTTTCGTATCTGATATTTTTGTTTTGGTATCTGATATTTTTTGAAATTTTTACATCGATATCCCCTTCATCCGTAGGTACGATATGTGCCGGAGACGAAAAGGCGGTCGTTGTACCAAAGGCACTGCGGGTAAACACACACAAAAAACATAAATCTCTAAACAAGACAAATGTTTTTTTTTCTCCTCCTGTTAATTTATTAACTAAGCCACAAGACTTAACAAAACCGCATTAGCACATGCATAAACATACACACACGCATACAAATAGTTTTAGACCCAATGTTTTTTTTACGGGCGCAGGTACATACGCACACATCCACTAGCTGCATACATCGGAAATAGACGGTTAGAGTAAATTGAATTTAAATAAAGTACACAAAAAAACGTCAATTAATAACATGTTCGTAATTGTTGTTGCTGTTTTTTGTAATATGGTGAATTATTGTTTAAGTATGTACGTAGTAAATTTTTTTAGTTTGAAGTAGTTATGGTGACGAGGTTGTTCTAAAACTGTTAACAAATAATTCAACAGCGGTGAACGAACGGTCTTGGGGGCACGACACAAAAGTGCTTAACAATAATTGGAATAAAATATAAACTGAACTTGTTGACTTTAGAATGATTAATAGAATTCACATAAATTGGTTTTAAAATTGATTCCTAGGATATGTAAACTGAAATGATAACCTCAATATAATGCGCAAGTTCCTTTGTGCTAGTTCCTTAGTCCTTCGTTTAGGAACATTCTTACCTTTTCTTGAAGTTTACTCTTTTAAGCACGTATATTCTGCATCGAAATAAACGCGCATTCATATTATCTTCTTATTGCAGAAGAATCAAAAAATTACGAAATTCAAAACGAAAATTTCAAAGAAGTAATGTGAAATGACTGAATGAAAAAACAGGATATATAGAATTTGTGTCTAAAATTAAAATTGGCTAAGTTGGCTAAGATCCTTTTCCATTTGTTTGTTTCACCTCTTTTAACTTGCATCAAAGCTTAGGATTGAAATATTTTCCGGACTGGAGTTAAGTTCCCATAGTCATCCTGGGTGTGGGGTTCGTAGATGCTTTATAAGGCGAATTCCACAGTAGAATAGTCGAACTTGGCATTTAGTTCTTTCTTTAATTTGTGTCGTTTAATCTCCGGGCCACTAAAGCCAACAGCGCCAATAATCCCACGCAGAATTTCTCTTTCAAATACAAAGCAGCTCTCATTCGAGATATGACGCCATTCAGCAACACCCTGCTATCGCCCAAATAATGTTAACTGCTTATGGAAGTAGTTGAATCTAATTTTCGAAAGTCATGCCTCTAGTGTTCACATGAACACGCTTCAATCTTTTCAAAAATCAGGGAAGGTTTTGAGTCATTACCGATTGTCAGCACTCACACACACACTACCTCGTGTTTGGTGAAAAGATGAAAACTAGGTATTGCTGGTCCCTGGTCCCTCTGTGATATGTGGTCACATTAAGTAGTACTTCGTTAGCATGTTGAAAATCTAATGAACTTGTTTAAGCCCATATCCTTGGATTTAAATATAACAAATAATTATGTAGGTGGCTAAATACTTAAAACATGGATCTAAATTCGAATTACTATGGAATTATTATTATTCAGTCCGTAGTGGACGTAATACTCACCAAAACGCCTCTTCAACTGGCTCATTCTTCCCAATATTATAAAAATATAGAAAAAATTATATAAACCTAAGATGGTAATAATAATAATAATTGTTGGCGTAACAGTCCACAGGGTGATCAGGGCCTACTCGTAGCTTGCTCATCAACTACTTGTGTTGTGGGCGGTACTGTTGTCTTACGAGTAGAACGGACCTACAGTTTATTGCCAGCTCTGAACGGGGAAGTTTGAGAAATTTGAGAAGCTTTTCCTTAGACAGTAATTACTCTTTGAGTGTTCAGTCAGGAAACGAACCTGGGCCTTCGTCGAGTGAGTGTTGCACTCTATCCACTACGCCAAGGCGTCCACAAAACAAAACTAAAATGATATCTTATATGATTACATTTCAGTGCAAAAATTGATAAACGTTATTGTTATTAAAGCATTATTGTTTAATTTGTGAAACGAATTGGTTTTCACCTTCGTGATACAAATTAACCACGGGTTCATCATGTAACCACAACTTCCCAGATTGACCACATTATTAGTGAAAAATGATTATACTCACAAGACATGCACACAGTTAATTAAACTGTGCAACATGGCACTGATTACTTCCTTCATGGAATTGAAAGTGAACTGAGCAAGGTTTATGTTTCTCTTTCTCAGTCTTAAATACTGAACAAGATTAACGAAATGACAGATCATATTACCAGCTACCCATTTCATTTTTGTTAAAGTTTTTGGTTGAGGATCATTACGTTTGAAAATAGTCGTTTTTACTTTTTCAAAATTATCAAATTAAAAAATATGGAAACATATTTCGTTTAAATTTTTATGAATTCCATATAATCGGATGTAACGAATATAAATTAATTTTTAATTTTTAGCTTCATGGGCCATTTCAATCATTCCAAATAATTATGAAGTCCTTTTTAATGACTTGGTCTATTTGGTCCCGGTTGCGGGTGTCAGCCTGTAGCTAACACATTACTTGTAATGTTGGCCTTCACTGCAATTTGATGCCAAATATTACCGGTACTTCAGGGTTACTAATAAAAAATATAAGGTCAAAGTGGTCAAATCATTGCTTACAAAATTATCCCACTTTGTTCAAGGGCAAGGGCACTTTTTCATTTCACAGCTGTTAGTGTTCAAATAAGTTACGAAACACTAGATAGTCAAAAATTCCAGTTCTTTCCATAAAGAAAGTCATGTTACTCTCTGTTTTGTGTTGGCTTAAAGATTATGTTCATTTTTAATTTGTGTCTAGACGCAAACATAAAATTAATTGTTAAATTTTAATATGAGTTTAAAACAACGAGTTGCCAGTTTCCCTTCTGAACTTAGGCATTTGCAAGTTTCGTTTTCTTGTTCAAAATTTTCTTATATTTATTCAGTTCAAAATTGTCTAAAAATATTACAAATTTGTTATTATTATCTTCACTGAAAAATTATTCCAGACTTGATATGTGCAGACGTCCTAGTCCGTATGGTGAATGTAAACGCGGTACAGCAGGTAAATGTAATTTCTTTGTTGTCTTCGAAAATGTCTCTTTTCTTCTTCTATTTTTTCTTCTGTATATTTCTCTGAATATAATCTTCGGCAAATTGATGTTTCACAATAAATTTATTTTTACCCTTTTTCTTTTCTCTGAATTGATAATTTTTGTTCTTATATGTGATGTATTTATTTTTTCCTCGAGTTCTTCAAATGTATAATTTATTGACATAATAAAATTCTAATACCAACATGTTGTCCAATGACCATGTTTTGGTCCTTAAGGACTACGGTGGTAATAGTTCATTCCTCCTAAATGAATCCTGTTTTCTAGAACCGAGCACCAGGAAATCGGATATATTCTTATTTAAGGATACAACTTTTCAGATTATTTTATTTTTGAGGGTGTCTTTTTCAATATGGATACTTTTGTGTGTTAAACTTACTGGTGGTGGTAACTTTTTAGTGACTTTAATTTATTCTTTAATTGTTTAATGCTTACCCGAATGCTGTTTCGACTAACATAACGTATTAAGGATCAGAGGTAAATTGTTTAAAAAAATATATCAACTGTTGAATATAAATTGCACCTTATCCATAGATAATGCAATCCATTTCCTTTTCTAACAAACCATACGTACGAGCTTGTCTTTCCTAAGATTGACTCGATTTCTGACTTAAACGCAGGCTGTATTAGCAGATCATAGAAGAGTACAGTTTTTTATATACATTTTATAAAAGTAAACGTGTAGGACTGTCTTTTATTTAAAATTAAAAAAAAATGTAACGAAGGTTGCCTTTTATATTTTTTAAAGAACAAAAAGCTATATATATATACATATTATATTATATTAAAGAACAAAAAGCTATCGAAAATAGCTTTATGTGTTTTTCAAAATATTCCCCATTAAGATCTATACACTTTTGCATACGTTTGAACCAATTTTCGAAACACTTTTACCACTCCGATTGAGGTATCTAAAAAACATGCATTCTGAACGCATCAACCGTCTCTTCAGGTGTCGAAAAACGTTGACCTCTCATTTTATTTTTTACGTACGGAAATAAAAAGAAGTCATTCGGTGCCAAGTCAGGACTATACCGCAAATGACTCATCAAATCGATGTTTTTAGTGATCAAAAATGCAGTTGTTTGAGCCGATGTGTGAGAGCTCGCATTGTCGTGGTGAAGAATGATCTTCGGCGGTTGGTTTTCCTGATTTCTTGGAAAATAACTGGCAAACAAATGGTTGTGTACCACTCAGAATTGACTATTGTGCATTGTTCTAGTGATACATGACATGTCCAGTTTTTCCGAAAAAACAGGCGACCATTTGCTTGGAAGTGCTTCGTGCGCAAGCAACTTTTGTTGGATTTAGCTTAATTTGAAACACCCATACAGTCGACTGCTGTTTACTTTCGGGCTCATACGCGTAAATCCACGGTTCATCACTTGTTACGACGTCATAGACGTGTTTCGAAGCACAGCGATCGTATTTTTGGAGCATTTCTTTCGACCATCGACACGAGCTTTTTTTGAGTGATTGACAAATGGTGTGGGATCCAACGCGAACAAAATTTTTTTGGTTCATGCAATATTGAATGTATGCGGGTCCCACAAATGATCAAGGTTGTCTCAATCTCACGATAGGTCACATGACGATCTTGCAATTTCAGTTGGCGCACAGCATCAATGATTTCCGGAACAACAACTGATTTTGGACGACCTTCACGAAATTCGTCTTGGAGTAAACTACGTCTTCGGTTGAATTCACCATACCATCGATAAACAATGGTCTTTGATGGAGCTTCATCGCCAAAAATTGAATTAAGTTTATCGATACACTGTTGTTGAGTGAATCCACGTCGAAAGTTGTAAAAAATAATTTCACGATTTAATTCCATTTTTTGGGCGAGATGAATCTTTTAAGTTACTGTAAACAACACAAATAGCGCTCGTATGTCAAAACGTTCTAAGTACATAAAACCTCAAAATATCAAACTTTACGATAGAGCTAGCAGTTGTCAGATTGCAACACTAGGGTTGCCCAATCCCGAAATATAAAAAGCAACCTTCGCAGTGCTCGATCTTTGAAATCATACATTTTTTAGGCAGCATAATATTGTATCCTTAGAATTGTTTCTGTGAAAACAAATTACATGCTGTCAAAATTGCTTTTCAGAACATCTATTTTCAGCATCAATATAATATATAAATATTAAAGAAATATGTATTACTTCATACGAATGCAAACATTGATACATCCCATGTGCAGGAGAGAGAGTAATACCGATAATTTATATGTGCTATCCAATGTTCAGCATTAAAAGTTTTTCTTAAGCTCTTTTTAGCATGTTTTTAATCACAATAAGCTAAAAAATAAAAACTCATCAAAAATTTCGAATGATGTAGCTGAAGCTTCTTTACCGAGGTTGAAAAATTTCCTTTGACAAGGGAAGATAAGACGTCCAAGTCAAATGAATAATGAGAATTTTATATTTAATTTATCCGCTGCTTAAAAAAAAATCGCTCTCGAAAGATATTCTAATACAGAATTTGAAAAATCATTTTGAGCAACGGCGTCGCCATAAAAATTATGTTTTTCTTAAGAAAATTTAAAGCTACTGATGAGCAATTGTGTCAAAAAGCTTGGTCAAATTGACTAGAAATGGTGTGACTATTGCCAAAAGCAAAAACTCTCTTTTATATGTTAAGCAAACGGATTTCTGTTTGTGTACTTTTTTTATATCTAATTTGATTGGATTATGTTTTAAGGTTTGAATTTAGGAATTCAAACAAAACGAGTAACCTGAACAAAAAGTTGTTTATTTTACATTTATTTAAAAAAAAATGTATACCTTTATCACCCTTAAATTAATCCTTATGCGATACTTCCTCGGTTATTTTTCTCTCCTCCTGTATCTCAAGAATAGTTTTAGCCTGCCAACCGCCACTACCATTACCAATCGTAGACTAATCTTTCAATTTCCTTTTTTTTATATGGTGGTAAATAACACCCACCTACATCCGAAATCAATTTCAGACCCCACGCCTAACAACCCTGCTATTGCTTTTCCACTTTCGTACAAAACATGTCTAAGGTGTAAGCTTTCTTTCACACACTCGCATCTCTGCACACGTCTAACAAAACCCACTTCAAACACCAAACGACATATTTCTAACGTGTCACTTTTTCCGTTTTTCTCTTCGAATTGGACAAAATAAACCCAATTTTCAATTCTCTACCATTCCCCACTTGCGACGCGATCGTAAATCAAAGGATTTGCATACGTTGGAGGAGCATGCGTGGTCAACAAACGTCTAGAAAAAGTGAACAGTGTTGCTATCATTGAGGATACTGGTGGTTTCAGTGGAATCATCGTCGCCGCACATGAAGTTGGACACTTGTAAGTGGATTACGACAGAAGAATTTACATTCTACATGAGAAAATCCTAACAAACTGTCATCGTAAATATCTTTCAGGCTTGGAGCAGTGCATGATGGCTCACCGCCACCAAGTTACCTTGGCGGACCGGGAGCAGAGAGATGTCGCTGGGAGGATGGTTACATCATGTCAGATCTAAGGCACACAGAGCGAGGATTCCGTTGGTCACCGTGTACGGTGCAAAGTTTTCATCATTTCTTGAAGTGAGTACAGAGTTACGGGTTGAAGCGGCATTTGCATTTAAATTCATTTGTTTTAGTGGTGACACGGCAAGCTGTTTACATAATGCCCCACATGAGGACGGTGCTCTGGGCAGATCACTGCCGGGTACTCTACTTTCATTGGACGCTCAGTGTCGTAGGGATCGAGGTACATACGCCTGCTTTAAGGACGAACGCGTCTGTGCACAGTTGTTTTGCTTTGATGCGCAAACAGGTTATTGTGTGGCGTATCGACCTGCGGCGGAAGGTTCATCGTGTGGCAACGGAGTGGTAAGTATCGGGTCTTATTTTTGTTTTCATTTTAAAAATTATGGCGTCAATTCAAGAAGCATTTTTTGTAAATTGTTTAGGGGTGCTCTTTAAATAGTTGCAAAAATTAAGTCTTTAACGTTTACTTCGAGATTTTGAATCACGAAATTTCTTTTGAATAACGAGGATTCCGGTGAAACACACCTTCATTAGTTTATTGCGTCTTTTGTGCTGTAGAACGAGATGACATCGTTGTTACACCGCCCACTCTCAACGACATTCTGAGCTATATGACACAGTTTTTTCCTAAAAGCCTTAAGTTGTTTCGACACATTGCATATTTATCAAACGATATATTGTATTTATTTATCAAAATGACGTTCATTTTCTTCAATATATGCTGTCATATACAAAGTTTAATAGACTCAGTACATTAACCTACATAAGTCCTAAAATGTTATAATGGTGATGAAACTTGGTTTTAGCATTTATGTAAATATGTTTTAACTGACCTTGAAACATTAGCATTGTTGTGCTGCAAAACAACTTTTTTATTTTACAATCGTTTCAATACAATACTTGATTAAAGCTCCTTAAACATTTTATTTTTAACTTCGTGAATAGTCAGAGCAATTAGGCATGTCCGTGGAATGACCACATCTCCCAGTAATGACGCGATAAAAAGGCTGCTGCCTTCATATGTCACAAGCACGGTTTCAGTCTTGAGAAGTCTCCTTTTAATTTCTATGCAAAAGCTTACCTTAAACTTTAATTATTGTCAATTTGAATGGTTAAAAATTATTGCTGCAGCCACTAAACTGCATTTGATTTTGTTAATTTTAAAACTTGTTTGACTGTTCACACTAATCGAATTTAAATCGTGCAAACCACCCATGTGGTTTATTAAGCCACCCCCAAACACATTGTGAGTTCATAAGCTTTTTCACTTACACTTTTATAGAATATACATTTTTAAGTGATTCAGTACAAGCGAAAAAAATTACTACATTTGTTCAAAAACTTCACGAATTTACGAGTACATCTCTTGGACAATCAGTTTACTTCAAAGCTTAATAACATTTGCTTGAATTTCATTATTACTTTCAATAATCTTATCCTCTTTCAGCACTGTCTGGACGGAAGATGTACACCATTATCAACAAATGTAATACCAGATTATGGCCCCCAATATCGAACAGTTTATAAGTAAGTATAAGCCCCTGAATCTCGCTCCTTTATTTAGAATCCCCTTTACAAACTAAACTATGTTCAACGATGCAATAGAAATCCCCCTTAACTCCAACCAAAAAGAGAGTTTCAGTTAAAACCATCCCATAGTAGAAGCACACATTCCCCTTAAAATCAAAGTTATACATATTAAACACAATTTATTGCAATAATTAGCAGCGCTGAGCAGGACTTCGATGATAATAATAACCAAGATTATTATGAAAATAATGACAATGAAGATGAACCATTATCGTTCGATGTCAGCAGCGAACAGTCTAACTCAAGTACATCAACAACACCAACACCAACTACAACAACAAGAACCACAACATCAACAACAAGAACAACAAAAAAAACACCAAATACAATCAGACCCATAAAGTTCTATCGAAAAATCCGTTTAAGAAACATGAGTAACAATAAGACACGAACATTTCTTAAACACATTAAGACAACCAGTCGCGTTATTAGCACCACAAGCAGCTCGAGTACAAGTAGCAATAGTAGTAGTAGCATTGTCATCAACAGTACACCGTCGACACCTGCAAATGTCTCAGCACTGCGCAAAACCTATGATTTCTATCTTAAGAATTCTGTTAATAAATCAAAAATCCATATAAATTCAAACCGTACTAGCCACAGTCCACATCCTCCAAATTATAGTTCCACAACAACTACAACGACAACAACAAGTACAGCAGCACCTACGACAACAACGACCACCACAACAGTCGCTCCAACACCACCACTTATAACTACAATGGAAACAGAATACTTTGGGGATACAACTTTAGATACAACAACCGAATACGGCACCACCTCGATTGAAGGCGATAGCAATGAGACGCTGGATGGTGCCACCTATCCAAGGGATACTACGACCCAGAGAAGTTACGTTCTTGGTGGGCGCTCAACAACCAGAAGTTCCTTATTCGATACATACTTCAGAAAACGTACGAACGGTAGTGGTGGTAATAGTAGTAGAACCTTAAGTCCGCCTCAGTCAGAAGAGCCACAGCCCTCACCACCGGCCTACACGACAAACTATCTGGGCGACAATACAAATAATTTCCCGGTTAACATTCCCCGCGACGTCGTCGCTCAAAGGAACACTAGCCAACAACAGACTTGAAGCCATCCACTGTGAATGGTGTCACCTCATAAGTTAATTAACACGAAAAAAGGGCGTTTTTTCCTCACAAAAATTTCCAATCTCAAATCATACAATAATAAAAAAAAATTGCAAACAATATTTGTAAACATTCTAAACGTAAAGATTGTCAAAAAAATGTCTGAAAACTGAAAACATCGGAACATGTGGTAAGACTTAAGATGTTTCTTGCAAGCAACCAAATCAAAAAATCAGCTACATTTAGGAATAGAAAAACAGTTCATCATCTTTTTTTTGTACTTGAAAATAATAACCCTAGAGCCACAAACTACATAAATATCTTAAGACTAGAGTTCATCATAAAGCTAAACAGAAAAAAAGTTTCAATGCATTAAATACACATATGGAATGCGGTGCGGTTGGTAGCCAGTTGAAAAAAGTATATTTCACATTTATTTATAAAATCAAATAAAAAAAAAATCAAGACTTCATTTAGAAATGTATGTATTTTTTAGATAATTTTTTTTTACTCAACTCGCAAACTAAAAACGAATGCATTTGCATATATATTAATTAAAAAAAAACTATGATAACCGTCATTTAAGAGAATGTTTTATAAATAATTGTTTGTCTTTTTAGTTTTTAGTTATGCATGAGCAGTATCATAAACTCAGCATGCGTATGTATTTAGATAAACCAAGAGGCAATGCATTCCATTCTTTAATCCAATCAAAAAATAAGTATAAAAAAGACACATCGCAAATAAAGTGAGGCTGCAAAATTTACTAATGACTACAAAAAGCTCCAGTGCTAAATTGAGAATGATGAATAGAAAAAATATAAATATATGCAACATCTCTAACAAATAATACCCTTCAACGGATGCACTGTAATGCAATGTACATTGTAATCGAGAAAAGAAATTATTGAATGCATTTACTACTTATTTGTATGTTTGTATGTAGATCTTCAACTATTTTCCCCCTGTTCTTTTCTTTCATGCGTATGTTTCTCTATACTCGTACACATTTATTGATCAATTCTGAGATTGTTTTCTCTCTAAGGACACAAAGCCATCAATGCTTTGTACGTTCTTAAAAAACTCTTTATTATTCACTGTTCCTTGTTGTACTGAAATTAAACTAAATTTCTTTTCACTTTCTGTTTCTTTTCATAGTAAGACTCACAAAATGTGTTTTAATACAACACATCACTTAATAAGTCCCGGGACTGAAATATAGGAACGCCAGTAACAAAAAAAAACCATATTACTTTTAGGAAATGGAAACATTCAGATGAAACTTGTAAAATTTTCATGACAATCTAACATTTCGCTACCATTTTTAATGGAACGATTTATTTTTGGCCTCGAAAAAGGCTTCGGTTTCTGCGATCATCTCCTCATTCGAACCATACTTCTTTCCGGTGAGTATCTTTCTGAGGCCTGAAAAGAGGAAAAAGCTGCTGGGGGCCGCTGGGGGCCAGATCTGGAGAATGCGGTGGTTGCGGAAGCAATTCAAAGCTCAATTCGTGCAATTTGGTCATTCTAGCCAACGACTTGTGGCACGGTGCTTTGTCTTGGTAGAAGACAATTTTTTTCTTCCTCATATGGGATCATTTTTTTGCAATTTCTTTCTTCTAATGCACCAATAATGCCATCTAGTATTCACTGTTGGTCCTTTTGCCTTTCTTAAGATAGTCGATGAATGAAATTCCGTGCGAATCCTAAAATACGGACGCTTTGGACGTGGTTCACCGTCTGTTGTCCACCCCGCTGACTGCCGATTTGACTCTGGAGTATATCGATGTTGCATCCATTGTGACATACCCACACAAAAAGTCCTGTTTATTCACAGCTCCAAACAGCTCATTTCGAAAACAGCTTTCTCACGGACAAATGATCATACAAAATAGTATATACACTGTCTTCTGATATCTCTATGGTGTCAGCTATCTCACGCAATTTCACTTTGCGGTTTTCCAAAACGATTTTGCATGTTTTCAGGTGTAACCACCTCAATTGGCCCTCCAGAGCGTTCAGCATCGTTGTTGTCTCTACGGCCACTTTTAAAGTCAACATAGTACCGACAAATAGTTGTTTTTGATGGAGCAGAGTCCCTGTAATACTTTTCAATCCATTGCTGAGCTTGCACGGTATTTCACTTGAAGCACTGCAACTTGTAACCTAATCATCACATTATCATGAAAATTTGACAGATATCATTTGAATGTGAACTTTGTAAAAATAATATAGATGTTTTATTGTATGTTAGTCCCAGGACTTATGTAGTGATGTGTTAGCTGAACACAGCACACAAAACACTTCACGTTTCTCTATTCAGTTTTTCGGTTTTTGAAGGCTTTTCATTTCATTACACCTACAGTTGTATTCAGAAAAATGTTTTCTTTTCTTTCTTCTTTGAATTTCGAAAAAAAAACAATTTTTGTTAAAACAAGTTTGAATTTCGTAAAAAATGTACCGAGCGTAAAAAACGACACTATACACGATCAATGAAAATTAGTTGGTTTATATGACGTTTCCAGGGCGCGGTGGATAAAGTGTTCCACTCACTCACGTGGGTCCCACGCTCAATTCACCACCTCTTTCGAGTAACTGACTACACTCGAAGAGTAATAACTGTGTATGAAAAAGATTTTGTTTTTCTAACTGAAGAACATATAAGGAATATGTTCAAAATAATCAAACGTTTTTAATAAAGACCTACTACTTACTTGGCACAATCACCCTTGTGGCAAAAGCAGGGCGGGATTCGTCCGATGTAGTTCTTTTGTTAGTCGTATCTTATTCAATTCAATCTTATTCAATCGTCGATGAGCTCATTATTTGGCAAAAACTTAAAACTTTTGTTTTTCTCGAACAACTAAAACTAACAACTTTCTAAACAGGTACTGACGTAGTGGATCGTAAAAGATTCTGCGACGAAGTGCCCGACAGAAGTTCATTGTCTACCCTTTGCATAATATATCGTATCATTGCGAGTGAATAATTCATTACTTTTGTCAAAGTAGTTTGCTTTGCAAGAAATTTATCGACTATTAAAAACTTCACAGATGTTGAACAGCAGACGAAGACGAAAACGTATTTTGCAAGTAAATTCAAAGAGTGTACTAGTTAGTCCCAAGTAGTTCTCAAAACCAAAGGGATTCTGAAATAAAACCTTCAAATGGGATACATCTTTCAATCAAAATCTCAAAAAATAATAGTTGTGAATTTCAGGATTTTATCTGTAGCTTATTTCAATCAAACCTATTTTCCGAGAATCACATGTTATATATTCCCTTATTTGTCACTGAACACTAAATAAGAAAACTTTCTGAGCTGCAAATTCTGATACGCTGTTAAAATTAATTTAAATAATTTTTGACCGTCTATCTGGTTTGCTATCTGTAATCAGGGTTAGACGGAAATGTTTGGCTTGAACTTTGAGTTTTTAAAAGTAAAAAAACTTCCACAGCTTCGTGATACCATGTGTGACAATTAAGTCTCCTCACAAATGTATGATTTATGAAAAAATTGTTTCATTAATAAAGTTACATACGTTTTAGTTGATTTTCTGTGTATAAGGAATGAACACTAAAAACAAATTATCAAAACATATAGGCTTAATTCGCTTTTTTTAATATTTCCGTCATACTCTCACTCTCTTTTCATACATCCCATCATATCTTGGCTTGCTTTCTAAATTACTTTACCTTCACACTACAATCTCGTTCTTTCATTCTCTCTAACTTACATTGATTTACATACATTGCTACACACAACCGAAAATAAAAACTCCCAAAAAAATACATAAAACCCACACAAAATCCACATACACAAAAAAACACAAAAAAACATACAACTGGTTTCGTGCAAAAAATAATTAAAACCAACCTACGTTCGTTAATACATCCTTCCTTAAACAAATCTGCATGAATATATAGTATACTCAAATTGTTCGCCATTATTAATTTAAATGAATTGCTAAAAAATTGTTTTTGCCAAATTTACGACCATACTAATTGTTGTTCGTTGTTTGTTTTCTTTTTCTCTCTTTTCTCCCTCTCGTTGCAGTGGTTAACTGGAATTCAAAGATCTTCGGAAACAGAAATCCTTAAAAGATAAGACCAACACACAACACACCTCCTCTCTCCTCAGACCAAGGATAAAGGAACCTGAATCAACAAATGGAACGCAACACAATTGCCATTTAAAAAAACACGACAAAAAAATCACAGATAAACATTGATAGCTAGAATTTATTTTATTTTTTATTTGTTAATTATCGCATGTTTTTTTTTTATATGTAAGCTGCGTAAGGCAAAACAATTGAAAGAAAAAATGATACTTCATCTCATTACAATACCACACCATAAATAGTTAAATTCTGACTGTAAAGGAAATGCAAAGAAAATGCAATATGGAACCACAACAGAGTATGCGACAAATATTTCCCCAGGACGAATAGTATGCATCCTGACGGAATTGAACAGGACTTTATTATTTTGTTGTATATGTATATGGAAGAAGAGAGGAAAATTGTAAATGTGATAGTATTAATTTTATTTAATCATAAAATATTTGTATTTGTAATATGTACTTTTCTTACTAGATGTATTAGACACTTAAAATTTAAGGACTAAAAAGAAAATGCCGACATAGTTGTGTTTAAAGAAACACAAACGACACAAGACGAACAAAAAAGCCTTTAAATTCCTTGCACTTCCCTGATGGTTTCTTAAATGTTTGCAGTATTACGTTTGGAACATACTCGATTTAGCCCTTTAAAAACAAACTTTTCAAATAAAAATGGTGTACATTTAAATCTTAACTACCAGGAAAACTCGAAATATTATGTAAAAAAAAAGAACAAACGAAAGGTTACAGGAAGATCGCGCTCAAATGTGCGATAAGTTCTATCTATAGACAAGCAACTAAACCCTTTCCAATACTATTTAATATTTAAATTAAGTTTTTTAGGCTTAATAGTTTTTCATAGGGACGACTTAAAAACGAAAATGCGAAGAACAACAAAAACGCTTCAAACGTTATGCATTTGAAGACTTCGAGAATATGACATTTGTATTTAGTAGTGTATATCTAATGCTATCTGGAAATCGAAACTCATAAACTGCTGTCCACTAGCTTGTGTAGTAAAAGACAATACAGCAACAAAAACTATACAGAAAGCATTTTGAATTGAAAAATAAATATGAACATAAATGTAAATTGTATATTGTGCTCAATCGTAAATAAATTTAGTTTTATATTCACAATGTACGTCAGATGTTTAATTTCTTGTTTGATGGGCCCAATTTTTTGCAAAAATAAACGTCTGCTACAAGGAATGTACTTACAGATTTTTCAAGATACGTTCGCAAGGTATGTTCTGCCGAACTTGATCATTGAGCGCGAAATTTAAAAAATGTTTCAGAATTGAAATTGAATCGAAAAATACTGTTATAATTATGGAGGTTGCAAATTAATTTAGTCAGTCTTCAAAAGATGGCGCCACGTGCAAGTGGCAGATCTTGGGGGCAATTTCTTCACACTCACCGCAAAGTGACACACTCTTTAAAACACCTGCTTTTGTTTTCTCCTGCAACAGTACTCAGTTTGTCCATTTATATGGTACATGCTTCTACACACATTCAAATCGTATAGTAAACTACTTCTAACACTGTTGTGTTTGCACAGAACATACGATACACAGGCAGATTTTGTAATAATTATTTTCGTATAAAGAAAAAAAAAATAGATGATGATGGAGATGAATAGACCGTACGTAAAACCATTAACAACTGTTGGTATAGGTGCATTGGTGAACACGAGAAGGTTAAATAGTGTAAAAGGAGAAACGGGATACTTTCCGCGTACTGTTGTTTAAAGGAATCACTAATCTCTTGGTAAATGAACCTGATGATTACACCTCCATGTGGACATGCGTTTATACCTTATACGTTCATACAAAAGATAACTGAGCTGAGGTGATTTGCTCCGATCAGACCGAAATAAGTCAAATTGAAGAGGCGGGTAAAAGATAGAGAAGTGGACAGGCTTTGGGGGAGCAGCTGCATTTTAGATTATTTATAACATTTGTTTATTTATTTTTTTCGCCCATTAAGTTTAACTTCAATTCGGGGAAAGATCAATTGTCTTATGTTATTTAAAGTATACAGGCCTTTAAACGAAGTATTAGTCACCATATTTTAACCTGAAGTTAAAATATATATAACACGAAACCATAACTTAAATAAAAAACTCACAAAGAAGTTTGAGCAGTGACATCGTTATTTTGGCACGTCTTTTCGGGAATCATTTCTTTATGGGCAACTTTACTGAAGAAGGATTGCTATAAGCAAGCATTAATGATTTGAATTTCGTTTTCGCTCTTAGGTTACGACTACAATAAATGACTTAAATTTTTATGAAAGCCTAAACAATCCAGTTGTCCTAGAAACTTTAAAAAAATAACTAAAAAAAAACAAACATGTTCCTGCGTTGAGTCCATAGATATTTCTGGAATAATGGAATTTTTTCCATAAATTTTCTATGTATTAAATAAAAATTAATTAAAATTATATTTATAAAATAAAAACAGACTGGTTTTTCAAATCGTTAACAACTTATTTTTCAGTTTTCATCTGACTGTGCCTAAAACGTAATAATGTGACTTGATTTATGAATCACTTAATTGGATCACTCTTTTCCACTATTGCCAGTTTCAATAAAACATTCATGCAACCAAAAACCACTTGGTGCTATGGTTATATTCAGATGCCACGAGAGCATGTTCTCAATTTGGTACTTGAATAACCAAGGCTTCTAGTCTTGTGTTATCTATCACTCTTGGAGAAATGGACCCCTTGGTGTAAACCATTAAAACAAGTGATCACATTAATCACATTAATTAAAAAAGGAAGAAATAAGAAAAAGTGATTTTGACAGTTTAGACAGACCTCACACATAACCCTGACATTTTTTTATTTTGATAGAAATATAAGGTGTGTTCCCGTACCCGAAACAAACAACACAAAACAGTACAAAACAACACAAATCAAACCAATGTCCCTTCCCGTATACCGAAAAATGGATTTCACGTCAAATTAGCACTTTCGAGAAAGAGAGTAAAATATTTCCCCACCCTGCACATTTTAACACAAGAAATTTTTGTGGGAAGGTTGTTGGTTATCCATCAAATTAATTGTTGTGCGTACAGAGATAAGTGAGCATTAACCCATTATCTCTTTGATTGTGTTTTAAATTTTGTTTTGTGTATCGAAAATGTAAATTTGGCATCCATTAATAACATCAAACAAAATTGGTTTAGATGATAGTTTTCTTCTTTCTGAGAAAGGTTTACCTTAACAAATGAATTTGGTACAGAAAGATATGATATTTAAGGGACATGAAAATCTAATTCTAAAACAAGTGTCCCAAAGTTAACATATGAGGTTCATCTGTTATTAACAAGCCAATAATCGGAGAAATCGCTTACATTATCCTCCGGAAAAATAATCTGAATGGCATAATAACCAGAAGAAAACTATACATATCTGCAGCAAACAATAAAAACTATTAAAACATACTAAAATGTACATAAATCACTTAGGAAACTGAAAGCTTTTGCAAACACGTGATGCTACCAGACGAAAATAGGCAAGTTGTTTGGAAAAATATGCGGAGGTTACATGATGTTAGATGGTTGTATGACCTAGAATTTATTAAAAATACCATGGGCAAAATTGGAATATGAATATCCTAAAACGAAGTCACACGATCTAAACTCAAATAAACAGCCTTGACCAAAGACCAAATGCAACTTTAAAAATGAAGAAATTAAAAGGCCTTGTTGAAGTCCTTTTCACAGAAGAACTCATGAAATTCATTTAGATGGTTCACTTGGATACTAAAATCTAATTTTGTGTAATCTATTTTTAGATATAATTTGACTACAAATCTAAGCTTCTTTAATTTTTTGTGTAAAAATTATGTTTTTTTTTTTTTTTATATTGTCCATTTTGTAATTTTCTTGTATCTTTTATAAATTAAAGAAATATGTACAGTTGAGACTGAATTTTTACTTTGGTTATAAATTCTTATTCAGAGCGTTGAATCCAAATCAATCGTGAGTGTATGCTTAGTTCTATATATTTCCAACTCAGAAGCTTCTTATTCATATGAGATGCCTTGACGCAGTCGTTTACTTCGATTTCGTTTTTTAGCAAATTAAAACATGCTTCGAATAGAATATAATCTTCGCCTCTGAAATAAACGTTTCGGTTGGTTTTCCCCAGTGCAATGTTTGTCTAGGATAATTAATTATTCCCCACGTGTGTGGAATTGCAATCATTCTTGTTTTAATTTTGATCATTTATGTTGGTCAGGTATCTGCTCGTGGACAAGTTTCTTTTGATGTGACTAAAACTACACACGAATTAAATGTTTCTTTATTTAAGTTTAGACTGGCGTCTGCGAAGGCGTTTTATAAATTTATTGCACGAAATTGGCGCTAGATACCATTTATTTTCCTCATATAAATCAGACCAGTATATGGGTAGCACGTGCATAGCTGCCTTAGCAATGACTCGTGTTTTTAGTGTTATTGATCTCACACAAATAAAGAGTCCTACAATCAATCCAACAGTAATATACTCCAAACGCAATTTATGATTTCCGCAGCGAAAGCAAAGTTAAGAGCAAAAATAAACGCTAGTGAATAGTTTTTGTATTCTATTAAAAACTGAACGTAAAAGGTCACTATCTAAATTCTATTTTAAAACAAATTTAAAAAGTATAGCTTGGAATAAAGTACGGAGTGGTCCCACACGTGGACAGCGTGTAGATTTAGTAGACCAGCGCTAGTGCTACATAAAAAAAACAAAACCATGGTCCGGGCGAAAGAATAAAGGAAAACTGTAACTTCACTCCTTTGATCGTCACACCAAGGAAACGTACCGCTTATTACAATATGATACAGTTGTTCACAGACCCATTTGAAGCCCCGATGGATATAAGCCTGACATGACTCCATAACGAAGCCAAGATTGTTCAAACAGATTTCAAACCAAAGCTAAATAGAACACAGAACATTCGCAACAAAACATTGGAAAATAAATTCAAACTCACACTTTGTCTCGAATCGAAACTTATCTGTAGTTATCTTCCTATTGTTATCTTTCCAATTGACTAGTGCACATTGCGATCCACATCAAACACACGTTCAGCAGTCTTGATGTCCGAACATTTGAGAATGACAACATTTATCTAATGAATAAAAATCGAATAGTTAAAGAACAACGTAGTCATGGAAAAACAACACGATTTGACATCGAACAGCTTCAATCTCACATAATAATAATAATAATTGTTGGTGTGACAGTCCACAGGGGGGCCAGGGCCTAGCTTGGTCATCAACTACTCGTGTTGTGCGCGCTACTGTTCTCTCACGAGTAGAAGGGGCCTACAGTTTTTTGCCGACTCCAAACGGCGAAGTTTGAGAAACTTTCTTAGACAGTTATTACTCTTTGAGTGTTGTCAGCAATTCGAAAGAGGTGGTGCCGTGAAAAATTCAAGGTGTTCAGCCGGACTAGACACTTCGGCGTGTGAGCGTCGCACTCTACCCACTACGCCACGGCGTAGTTTTTTCAAAACTCAAAAAGTTCGTCATTGGCCTTTAAGGAAGCCAGTGATGTGTGAGTTATACAACACAGAAATGCAGCAATCACATTCCGGAACTAGATAAAGTAGATAATGTTTTCCCTCGTTATTATAAACAATTTATCGAGCATTGTTGGAATGTCTACATGTGTATTAAGGCTGTTATATATAACTTTGAAGAAGTGGTGTTTATGTTTTACCCTATTAGATCTCCTGGACTGATTAAATAAATTCTGAGTATATTCGTAAAGCCAGAGAGCAAATTGATTACATCACACGTTTATGTTCGAATATTACTTTTTTCGACTGACTGAATTTGCAGACCTCACTTTTAAAGAACACATTTGTCACAACAATTTAAATAAATACGCTGCGTAGTGTAGCTAAATCAAATAGCGCGTGCCCCTAGTTAAAGCCTCAACAGTAACTGGCCACGGGACTTTATTTTTTCGTTTCAAATTTATTTTTTTTAATTATATCTAAACTGAATTTGAATTGAGTCCTTTTTATCAAAACCAAATACAAGTGCATATCAGATACGTGCATACTTTTCGTCAGTTACCTTCAAAACATTTAAGTAATCACTTTATCTATGTGTTCCGATCACTAAACTCCCGTTATCAAAAACTCGTTAATTCAAAAGTAGAAGTACACTTGTAATTGATCATAAATTTTATTTCTAAACTGCCAAAACCTTGCCAACACGCAGCTGAATTACATCACCATTAAAAATCCCAAAGAAAAATATAAAAAATTAAGTCCAATTATGTTGCTTAAGTCGTATCTTGCTCTGCGAATGGAAACTATGATTGCACTTAAGTCCTCCCAGGGAGTGGCAAGTAATCTTTGTAGGTAATGACGTTGCGGACGACCGCAGCACACGATAGAACACAAATCATTCCAGCAGGCATTAACTTCCCAGATCTAGACCACCTTGCGCCCATGATACCAGCCAAAATTAAAGAAGTCGCCAACTGGAGCAACGGTTTGGGTGGATGTTGAGAATTATAATGAGCACCAATACCAAGAATTGTGCCGAACGCTAAACCAGCTCCCAACGATGGTACTGACCCTGCATGAAACCAATTAAACACGAAAAAGAGGTTAAATGTGCAAACATATCAAATAGTTATTCGGCTCTTTGCAAGCGATTTTTTACCTGCTTTTACATAGCCCATAATGCCACCGGCTGCAACTGTGGCAGCGTAAATATAACCAATTACATCAGTTCCCATTTTTTAATAGACAAGACTTATTGCTTATGGGATGGACTTTTTTAAATTTTTCAAAGAGCAAAATCACCATTTACACCCGAAGAAAGTCGAAGTAAATGTCATTCTTTCTTGAAAGTGCTTTTGTTTTCTTTCTCTCTCGGGGATATGTAAACCCAGGAAAAAGAACCGGTTTGTTTACAAACATGTGCACAAACGTAGTTGGAGGGATATGAAATGAGAGGTGAAATGAAATTCTTACCTGAGACGTGTAATAAGGTGCTATTGTTAAAACAGATAAAAATTGATTTTTAAATTAAAAAAGACTTACACACAGCAGAATAAATGAGAAAAATACACTAATTACCACAAATTGTACTAGATTTGTGAACACGCGGGTTTGAAGATGTACACTTTAAGAAAAAGTTTGTAAATATCGTGTAAAATTATATTAATGGAAAAATGAAACATTGTATTGTCAAGACCATGATTCATATATAAGCACATATTCAATTGTAACAAAATGTCCATATCATGTCCCTTTTGACAAACGCAATTTTCAGAATAGCACAAGCAAATTGAATATAAATAGTTTTAAACTCAAATCTTGCACCAGCCAGAAGATGTAATGAAAAGTTTCCTGCTTAAAATCTACAAAGTGTTTTATATTATAGCCGTATTATATTTATTTATTAGCTCTTGACAAATTCTCTTGTCTAGTATTAATGTAAACTAGAATGCGGAAATTAGACTTTATCGCCAGCAGAAGACAACTGATCGGCGTACTACTCATAATGTAGTTTCATTTTAGGCAATTTGTGATAAACCATATCTAAATTGTGAAATATTTTGTTTAAAATGCACATTTATCTGTTAAACATAAGGTCTGTTCCAATTCATATGTGTACAGAAATTCGCAGTTGTGTAGTTTGGGTAAAAATCTCTCTTGCAGAGAGTTACTCTACCAAAATTTGTAAAACGACTTTTCGCTGAAATTCGTAAATAGCTATCGGATGCATGAAATGTCAGAGGTTTTTTTGGTTCTCACTTTGACAGCCATCTGCTGCCCATAGATTTTTTTTCGGCAGCAATTCGTAGGGAGGGGAAATATTTTGCTCTCTCATGAATTCTCTCTTCTACGAAAATTCAGCTTATGGAACGCTTTTTCATAGTTTTACGGCCAAATTCGTAGCAATTAAGATCAATTGGAACAGACCTATTTTTAACAGAGACCAATTTTAATATCTGCTGATTATTAAGTAAACGACAAAATGCTCACAAATCTAGTACATTATTAAGGAATTTTTATTTTAAAATTTCCCTCAAACCAATGTAAATTTTTGTAGTATAGTAGAAATTGGTGAAGAAGATTGAGAACAATTTCGATTTTTTTCTGTCTTTACCGCGTCGCCATTTGTAATTCAACGCGTGTGCTCTTTTACAGAAGAAATTGCAAAATTTTCTTAATTTTTTTCGTTTTATTTTAAATAAAATGAGTGATTATTCAACAGTAGCCCCGCCACAATCAAATTTAAATCAATCCCAGGCTTTTGCTGCCGCCCTACAACGTGCAAAACAAGTAAGATTCTATCCAAGTGCACACAATGGAGTGAAAAAAAAAGTCTTCTTGACTAGCTTATTTTTTTAAAATTTAATTTAATGTTAAAGTGATTTTGAATTAATTACCTATATTCATTTGATCGCAGATTGCTGCCAAGATCCAACCAACTGGCCAGCAGCAACAACCTCAACCACAGCAGCAATTGCAAGGCGGCGGCGGATATAAGCGCTCCATGAACGACGACGATTCAGCGGGACCGGATGCGAAAAAATTCTCTAGTCCAGATTCCTACAATTCACAGCAGGGTGGTGGTAATATGTCTCAGGCACTGGCACAAGCGGCAGCTGTTGCCGCTCGTTTAGCAGCTACAGCCGGTAATACTACAGAGGAGCAACTCCGGATCCCAGAAGGAATTGTCAGCCATTTGGTTATGGGACGAAATAGTAGCGATAACATTTCACATATTCAAGCAGAGTCTGGCTGTAAGATTCAACTATCACAAGAATCAGGTAAAATTCATTCTGATGCAAGTTTTGATGGTTTTGCACAAGGGCTTATAATTATGTAAGGCTTCCGGCGTTTGTTTTATGCATACACCAATTGAAGGGCTGTTTGAAGTGAAAGAAACATTAGTCGCCGCAAAGTGGTATCCTAATGAAATATGTGTCGTGTGCTATAATGGATGATAAGATAAAAGGTTGTTTGAGAGTCTGATCGAAATATTTAGACGAAGGAGGTGATTTAATAACATCCCATTAGGTGCCACTTTAATGCTCACAGTGTAGAGAGTATAATTTGTTCCGTGAAAGGAAACATCTGAAATGAAGGCATTCTCTACTTCCGACTATAAAAATTCAAGCAATAATTCTGTGAAACCGCATGAGTCATGTAAATGTAATGTAAATGAGTCTCGCATTTACATGAAGAGACGAAAAATAAATAAATAAAAAAACGCCCGCATTTTCAAAAAAGGAAAATGACGAGAGAAAATGAGTCTGAACGGGTAACATTTGTTTCGTTCACATTCAAAGCATGTATCGTGGCGTATATTATATAGCAATTGCAACACACTTCTACATCACTACCCCATAGCATGATGCTGCGACGTCTGACGGATCAGATTTCTATTGAAGAAGTGAAATTCAACACAAATAATAAAATTAATATGATGCGGTCATACCGTATCTCTGCGCGACAAAAATGATGACAAAAGAGTACATTCGAAAGTATCGAAACCAATGCGGTACCTTCTTAATTTGTAGGGAATTTATTATTTATTGTTTGAGTATTAAGAAGTGATGATTTACCTTTGTGAAGGGCTAATTTAAACAGAATATGTCAATCACAACTCAGCCAGACAACACACTTGTGTATCCATCGGAATTCTATGATAGAAAATAGCCGTATACAGCCCTACAATTAAGAGGGAATATTTTGTACAGTGCCTGAGGGAGAAAGAAGTATTCAAATATTTCCTCTTAACCGTACATTTAAGCAAGGAAGCAAAAGAGAATGTTATTAACTATATTAGACGTGTGGTTTTATGGCTCCGCTTCCTTTGGTCTAATTTGCGTAGGCTTTGAAACATTGTAATTTTTTGTCATTTTGCAACCTTTTTTATTATCACGAACAAAAGGCACCTTAAATTTTTCCCGACTTCGAATCCGACAAAACTTTTTAAAGTTTTTTCAGTTTCTTTGAGTGTTCTCAAGAGCTTAAAATATGCGACGTGTTCAGTTCGGGGTACGTACTTCAACGGCGCTAATTATTAAGGGTAGCACTGAAGCTCGTTATATTTAACGATAACTTTTCTTTTAAAATTAAATTTAGTGCTAAGACACCATCAGGACAGATCATAGGCGGCCTTTCGTACTTCGAAATATTTCATCTGCCGTTGTTAACTTCGCAAGATTTTACATAATTTGAATAAAATGTAAAGAAAAACTTTAGGGATCTCTAATCTTAATATCTCAAACTTATCTTAAAGTGACTTGAAAATGTTACTACAGATCTAATTAAGTCAATTCATAGGCTAGGGGTAAAATAGTCGTTTTCTTCTATGTACGTTTTTAATTTGGCCATTTTTTTTAATAATACGACATGACAAATTGTAAAATAAATATTATACATAATATCATTTGTATGAAATGCGTGAAAGCATTAATGCGTTATTATAAACATTATATTTAGCTTAAAATATTTCAGTCTTCCGTTCTTCCTTTTGCAGTGGTTATAGGCTAATTGCATGTGTATGCCCACGTCTTTACTTTGTGAACACTCTTTTGAACTTGGGAAATTGACACAGAAGAATGACTTATTAAGTTAAATTGCCGAAAGCTTCTGTGTAATGCTCTAAAATTTCTATACCATCATTATATGATAAGAAAATGAATTAGCTCGCTTTATACCTAAGGCTTGAAAGACAGTGTAATTGATAATTCATTTTAAATATATTAAAAACCCGGTGAAATAATTAGCAACGTTGTATATTAGGAACGATTCATATTGTTTTGTTAAAAATTTTGATTACCGATTAAATGGACAAACATTTTTTCCTCACAATGCTGTATTTTAATTGTTTACTACTGCAATAGTTTACATCGTTAATTAAAACGGCTCAGAATATTTTCCTGATTTTTTCGTTTCCGTTTCCTTGCTAAAAACGTTTACTTTAAATTACATTGTCATACAAAAAACCAATAAGACTAGCGATTCCAGCCTATCAGTCAATATAAATATTTCTCAACTGTTATCTGAAAATCAAACATGAAATTGATAAGTCTAACAATTGGAAAAACAGTTTAGTTACGCAACCGTAACATTAATTGAACTAATAAAATATCCAATTTCGATATTTGTATTTGAAGCCTATAGGCTTAATAGCAATTAGAATATTATACTAATTGCCAGTTGGATCTAGTTAAAAGTACACACTAAATTGGCAATAACATATTTTACTTTTTTTTTAAAGTATTACTTTTTAGGTATAAACCAAGGAACATCTCCTGACGCCGGTAAACGTGCATTATTAATATTTTCATTCTAAGAAAATCTGCAATGTATTCCTCAATTTCCAAGACAAATACTTTGCGTTACAAACACTACCACCAGGTCTTAATTTGTCATAAAGCATTAGAAGACATCATTGGTCTTCGGACAAAATATTATTTTAGTAAAAAAAATTAACCTTATATTTTCTTTTTATTCCTTCAACATTTGGTCATTTTTTACTTCTCTTGCATTATGTTTGATATACTAATATGGGTTTCTATCACCTAGCGAAGAGAGTAAGTTTTATTGGAATCGGGTTAACACTTTAATACTGTACTAGAAATCCAATCTCTATGAATTTTAATGAAATGAAATTCATCACAGGTGTTTTTGCTTCTTATTAAATCACGCGATGTGTTGCAAACCATACTTCCTTTTTAATTTAGGATGCCATTCCATTCAACGAATTTGAATTGACAGTATATTTATTTATAATTATTTGTTTATTATTTCTTTTTTTTTTTTCAACAACTAAATAAGTTCTTTGGCTAAAATTGTTTCTTTTTAATTTCAGAGCGAACAGTAACAGTTCGCGGCAGTCGTGATGCCGTGACAAAAGGTCGTGAAATGATCCAACAACTGGCCACCCAGCATGGAGCTGGCACGGTTGAAATTGTTCTTTCCATAACAATGCCACCGCCTGGTCCAACAGGTTATCCGCCTTACCAGGAAATCATGGTACCAGGAGCAAAAGTTGGTTTAGTCATTGGAAAAGGTGGTGAAACTATAAAAATGCTGCAAGAAAAGACAGGAGCAAAGATGGTTATTATTCAAGACGGCCCTAATCAAGAAGTTATTGTAAGTTTACCAATCCAAAATTCAATGGAGTTTACTTCAACATCATTCTTTTCTTTAGAAACCCCTGCGAATTTCTGGTGATCCGCAAAAAATCGAACACGCCAAGAGTCTAGTCTTTGAATTGATTCAAGACAAGGATAATGTTCGACCGGGTGGTTTTAACAATGCCAATGGTGCCGGCGGCGAATCAGCTGAAGTATTCGTGCCAAAAGTAGCTGTAGGAGTTGTCATAGGCAAGGGAGGCGATATGATCAAGAAAATCCAAGGGGAGACAGGTTGCAAATTGCAATTCATTCAGGGAAAGAACGATGAACCCGGCGATCGGCGATGCATTATTCAAGGAAGTCGTCAGCAGGTTGAGGATGCCAAACGCACAATAGAAGGGCTGATTGAAAGCGTGATGGTAAAGATTATATTCGACAACATTTATTTGAAGAACTTAGGGATTATATTTTGCTCCCTCTGGGATTTGTTCCATATTTTTTTCTTTGCCTCTTTCTAAAGCAGAGAAGTCAGGCGAATAACCGCAACAACAACACCGGTGGCGGTGGCGCCGGTGGTGGACAAATGGTCGACAACACAAATTCAAACTACGGCTATGGCTATGGAGTTAATCATACACAACAAGCTCCCCGCGAAGAAGTCACATTCTCAGTACCTGCCTCGAAGTGTGGTGTAAGTGTCGAAAACCCCTTCCTAAAGAACACCTTTCTGAACACTTCTTTTTTTAAATTTTAGATTGTGATCGGTCGTGGAGGCGAAACAATTAAACTTATCAACCAACAGACTGGAGCGTACTGCGAAATGGACCGCAGCGCTGTGAATCCGCCATCAGAAAAAATGTTCAAAGCGAAGGGAACACCCGAGCAGATTGAGCATGCCCGCCAGATGATTTCAGAAAAGATCAACATAGACTTAGTGATACTGTCGCGTAAACCAATTGGCAATGCGCCGGCACATCAAAACAATTACAACAACAACGGCATGCAAAATGATCCAAATGCTGCCGCCTATCAACAGCAGTGGGCAGGCTATGCGCAACAGGGTGGTTGGGATCAGTCACAACAACAGCAGCAGCAGCAACAACAAATGAACTCCATGGCGCAAGCAAGTGCAGGTCAGGCAGATTACTCCGCGCAATGGATTGAGTATTACAAGTAAGACAGAGTTAGTGTGATGGAGCCAGGCTTTGATGCAATCTTATTATATCTTATTATAGATCAATGGGCATGCATAGAGAAGCAGAAATGATTGAGCAGCAATTGAAAGCTAAGCAAGCAGCTTCGGGCGTAGGACAACCAAACCCATCAATGCCATCTGCAGCTCCACAAATGGCACCACAGCAGCAGGTTCAACAGCAGACACAAAGTGGAGCACCTGACTACAGTGCACAGTGGGCGGAATATTACCGAAGTATAGGCAAAATTGAGGAAGCTGAAGCAATTGAAAAACAAATGGCAGCTCAGAAGGTATGAAACCATACAACAAAAAGTGTATCAACTCTAATTAATTAATTTTTTAGGGTGTTGCTTCAAATGGACAAGCTAATAGCAATCAAAGTGTTAGCGCTCCCACACAGCCAGCTGCAGCGGCTGCAGTGCCGCAACAGCCAACGGCCGGAGGCTATCCCCAAGGAATGACTCCCAGCCAATATGCTCAGTATTCTCAATACTACGCTGCAGCTGCTGCAGCCGGCCAACCAGGTGGTTATCCCCAGCAAGCATATCCCGGTTATGGTTACCCAACTGGCCCACAACCCGGTATGCCTGGTGGTCCCCAAGGTGGTGCAGGTGGTCCTCCCAATCCGCAACAACACAAGCAACAGAACAACAAACAAAACGACAAAAAATAAACTAGGTAAGTGCCGCACATCTGCCTCTACCACAAGCCTTGCTCTTAATTCTATAATTGTTTATCCCTTGATTTTAAACACGTATTTATATATTTATTTTCTCTGTACAAAATTCATCCAATCCTCCATATTGTAAATGAATTTAGTCACTTTTACGTTCAATCCAATATTTTGATTTCCTCGTTTTCTTTCCCTTTATCGTTTTCTTAGCTTTAAGTTGATCACATTTAATGAGTTTTCCAACAATATGCAATGATTTCTTACAGAGGTGTCACGTGTTTTGATGATTTTATGTGTGTGGAGAGAAAGAGATACTTATATATATATTGTAGTATATATAAAGAAAAAAAAAACAAAAAACAAATATTCATATTAATAAAAAAATTAACAAAAAGTGTTTACCTAGCTTCCTTCCTTCGTTCGACGCAATTGTTCTAGAGAAAAATAAAACAAAATCAAATAATTGGTATAAGTATAGTAATAAAGACTTTTCAAGAGATCTTATCATAAATTAACAGTCTTAATCTTAAGTAATCCTATTAAGAACAACAGAATAGAAAAGAGAAAAGTGGTTGCAAACAAAATAAAGATATTTTGTTTAAAAAGTTGGATGCAGTGTGCTCGTGCAATGCCCAATTCAAGCAAACATCAATTCAGTATCAATACATAGAGCAACAAAAAACAATTTTACGATTTATATTGAAAAATTATTCTTACCAGCAAATATCTATATAAAACATTAACTTTAATTAAAACTAAAATGAGAAAAAAAATCAGACAAAAAAAAATATTTACTATGTAGTTGTTGTTTTTTTAAAACAAATTTAATAATGAATTGTCACTGCATTAAAGAGAATACACACACAAAGCAACAGACCAGACGTGGTTGCAAGCTAGTCGTTCAACGCCTCCATCATCTCATCACTACTTCCAAACGTCGCTCTCTCTTCTTCTCTCATTTCTCCATCGCCAGCCTCTGGACTAAACAGTAACTTCATCGCATCTGTACTCTCAGCTCTAATAAAACGAACGAAATGGAGAGACACTGACTAGAGAGCTTGTGAAGATGTAAGTGATTGTGATCAAATAAAACAAAACATTTTTTCCTTACATATGTTCTTTTTTTCTATCAAAAAATAAATGAATTATCTCTTTTCTTAAATTGTAAAATAATTTTAAATGGTTATACATATATTTATATTTGAATCCAAAACCAAACTGATGAAAATACCTATTTTCTGATGGTGTGGAAGGCACTTAATATCTGGTGGGCAGTGGTACTTGTAAGGTCTGGGGCGTTGCTGGTTTCATTAGGAAGCAACGAGATATAGATTAATTATTTGGTCATAGGATTTTTTAGGAAACTTTTGGCGGACTTAAAATAAAATTGTAAATGCGTGAAAACAGCGCGTTTACGATTAAAGTCTTTTTTTTTTTTTTACAGAGTTGGGAAGAAATAAAGTAAATGTTCAATGTTCGCTCTAAAATACTGTTGCGTACACGTGGACCTGATGACATTTTTTTTTTATAAACAACTTCACCGGAAATAAATTTTAAGTTCTCCTTTTATCATTAGAGGAAAAAAGCAGGAAACATGATATTTGATGAATCATTATGATATTTGATTGAATTCTAATCCGTGATTTTTAACACCTTGGATTTTTTTCTGGCGTCACCTCCTTTGAGATGTGGACAACATTGAAAGAGTATTGTTCGTATATTAAGAAGCTGCTAGAAATTTGTTCATCTAAAACTTATTTAGTGCAAATTCAGAGAATAAAGACAATTGTTTATCTAACCAATATCATGTTTTCTATTTAAGGTTAACAGAAGATTAATAACACATGTTTCAGTGTCGACAACATAATTCGATACTGAAGAAGGTAGGAGCTATTTGGATGATTTTGACAAGAAGTGAATTTACGAAATAATGATTTAACAAATGGAACTTAGGTAATCGTATGTATATTTCCCATGTACATATTGACCATATTGACACTTCACCTATACACCAGAGGCATTTTTCGCTAATAAGTTTCCAACATTTTACTTGATTTGAATTAATGAGTAAAAGCAAGCAGTTAGTCAGCAGCAACGCGCCAGACAATGTGTATGTATTCTTTAATTTTCTTTAAGAATCCTTGTTCTTAGACATGTTTTTAGCGTACTCTACAGTTTGCCTTGAAACTGGTTTTCCCTAAATCAAAAAATGAAATCATAAAAGAAAAAGTGAAATATTAAAAAAAAAATATTTAAAAAAAATCGAAATAACTTTAGTTAGACTAATAATCTCTTTATAAGCGTAGGATTATTTTGTATGAGAAAACAAAAAAATCTTTAAAATACATACAATTATATATACATATACATATATATATATATATATATTACGCAAGGGGTAAGATACATAATGTTTAAAGACACAAATTTAAGAAGGAATTAACACAAAAAAAATTAAAAAAAAAAACAATATTAAGTAACAAAACTATATTTGTACATTATACTTGAAATCAATTCAAAAATGCAATTCGTACTTTGTCAACTATATTTAAATAAAACCTGACTTAAAACAATTATATATATCTATATCTAGCTAATGCGACATAAAAAAAACTTAAAATAATGATTTTGCCTCCGGCGTTGTTGTTTTTTATTTTATTTCTTTCTTTAAAGATGGGTTGCCGTCTCCTCCTCCCTCCTCCGGTCGTCTCACACAATCGAATCAGTTTTCTTAAATCTTCCCCCAACTGCCCATAAATACAAAAACAGTAAGATAAGCTACATTTTTTAAAAACATAAAAAATTGTGAATTTAGGGTGTGTTTTGTGTTTTTCTGGTGGTAAGGTTGAACATTTTTTCTTATAAAAAAATTACTAGACATATTCTATAACTTAGTTTACGTATCGATTTAAATGAATATGAAATGTACACCTCATTGCACTCATAAATTTGAATTATTTTACACAACGCCATTTGAATATTTCGCGTAGTGTAATTCTTAATTCTTTTTTTGTTTATGAAAAGAAAATCTGTATTCTCATTATATTTACAAATATTTTGAGTGTATAAAACATGAGTATATTTATATATATATTTATATTCTTAACATATTTGGCTTTGACATGAAAGAATATTTACCATAATATTGTTTTGCAGAAGGAAGGATTAAAGTTAAAGAAAGAGTATTAGAGTGATGATGAGTGTATAAAGATGAGGATGAGGGAAAAAAAGAGGGTTGAGTTTGGTAGAGAAAGAAAAGAAAGTCGTCGGGTATGTATTAAAACTGCTTCTTTAATATATTGGTTGTATATTGTCGTTAACCATTTATTAATACAAATTCATTGCAAATACCAGTCTCTCAATATATCTCAAATATATATATATATATATTATATTTGCTCTCAATATATTCACTTTTATATATATTAATATATCACACCATATTCACTATATGTCTCTATATATATGTTTCTCCATATTTAGCCTTGGGCAGTTTGAAGCTTGAGACTAGTCTCCAAATGTGTGTTTGAAAAAATGAGGCAAAATTATAGTATCAGACAGAGTTGATTGATTGATGCGCCTCTGGACGAAAACGATAACGAACTGATAAAACCGTAATTTTTTCATGTTGATATCAAATAATTTTTTATGTTCTCAAATATCTATACCAACAACATTCTATTTAAAATGAACATTAACATATATTTCCGTTTTTATTTTATCATTTTACCTATTTTCTTAATTTTTTTTTACAATTACGTTAATATTCATTATATTTTATTTCATAAGATATCCATTATTGCATCGGTTTTTAGCTTATTAATATAACATTCATAGATTATTATTTGTGCATTGTATTCTTATTTTTTCAAGGGGGTACGTCTCTTCCAAATGATTGCAATGTCCAAGTATATAGTAAAATATTTTTTTATTATCATTTCATTTCATGTGTACAATCGTTATTTTGTTTATTTTGTATAGAATTAAATAACGTTTTTAACAAGAGCGCAACAGATTCAAGAATTAATACATATATAAAAAGATCCTCACTTTAAATTTGTCCTAAGGACAACAGTTAAGAAAAAATCACAATACTTTCATTTCAAATACGTCCTTTTGTTATTGTTATTTTCTTTTATCATTTGTGTTGTTGATACGTCCATTCTTATAAACCAAAGGCACATTTCCCTTTAATCTCATCACTGGAACTCCTTTGTTTTAAATATTTGTATTTGTTCTGTCATGTCTTTTTTATGTCAGTAGTCTTGTGGTTCTAACTGAAATCATGTTACATACTCTTTTATCGCAATCTGGTTTATATAATTATTTACGAAAAAGTCTCAATAGTTTTTCTATATAACCAAAATGAATCTTACAATACAAAGAAAGTGAGGAACGTAGCTCTCATCATAATTGGGTGTATTTTCTCTCATAGTTTTTTTTAAATTTCTGTTAAATGATTGATTTCTTCTCATAAGGTTTTTATACGCACATATGGCTGTAATATACAAACGATAGGATACCGAAAACAACAGCAAAACTCATTATTTCGACACAGTACATTTACTCAATTACTCTTTTGGAACTTGTAATGGAGGCGATTTAAATTATTTTATAATTTTTGGCACTACAGTCCAAAGGGGGACCAGGGCCTAGCTTGCTCATCAACTACTCGTGTTATGAGTGCTACTGTTCCCTCACGAGTAGAAGGGACCTACAGTTTTTTTGCGACTCCGAACGGCGAAGTTTGAGAAGCTTTCTTAAACAGTTATTACTCTTTGAGTGTTGTCAGCAGCTCGAAAGAGGTGGTGCCGTGAAAAATTCGAGGTGTTCAGCTGGAAATCGAACCTAGACCCTTCGGCGGGTGAGCGTCGCACTCTACCCACTACGCCATGGCGGCCACAAATGACAATACTTTTGATTAATTTGAGAATAACTCTACTACAAGTTGATTGGAATTTTAAAATAGTTAGAAAGACAACAAAGTCTCATTACAAGATGCATCTAATCGCCAAGAGTAAGATTTTCTTGGTTTAGACCCAAAATTTATAGGCATTAGGCTATTAATTGTTATACGCAACGGAATTTATTCTGATGTAGGCACGATTTTCAAAAAGTATATATCGAATTGAAAACAAAGAAAACATGCAGCAATTCTTTCATATACATTGCCTGTTCCACTAAATGCAAGAAATCTTCGATTCTCTCGTTTTCATATATATTGGCGGACTACTATTTGTTCAGGCCATGGCGTTGCAAAATTATTGTTTTTTCGACGTACCTTGTTACCGACGATTGGGAAATAATTTGCAATTTTTTTTAGCAGTCAACCGTAATACTCTAATTTACTTCGTTTCTAACTCAATTCCAATAATATTTGTTTTTCATTTAATTTTGTTATCTAATAAACTATCAATATTTTGTATGAACCCAATAACCGAAACTTTTTGTGTATGTTATTAAAATGCGTTTTACATTCTGTTTCTTATTAAAATACGTTTTACAAACTATTGGCTCTATGCTCATAAATAGAATCTGAGTAAGATAAGTTTTTTTTTTTTTTTTTGTAATTTTCGACAAAACTCTGATAGGATTACTCAATCACAACAGATCAAACACAGACTAAATTTAACGTCCTACCCATGTTATTAGAATCACCAAATGTTTTTATAAATACAATACATGCAAAAAAATTATATTATTATTAAATTATGCTTAAGTTGGTTAAAAAATAAGGTTTGGTTGCTTAACTTGACACATGTATGTGCCTTAAGGTTAAAACATTGCATTAGCTACCACGATGGGTAAAAAATACCTAACATACTTTGGCGCCTACATTTTCAAATTGCTCACTAGTATTAATCGCCTGGAAAACGTTTACTAAACTAAGCGGTTGGAAGTCAGTAATTCTTACTGTTAGTCTCCTTTACTCGTTGAAAACCCAAGTTGATACGATTTGAGATGATAGGCACAGCAAAAAGAGTTCGGGAGAGAAGTATACAAGAAGGCAGAACAATAACGAAAAACGTTTAATCGAGATTGAAGCCAAGTCATATATTTAATAGCTTGTAATTGAACTGTTTTGAATTGAGAAAAGTTCCATCTCCTTGATAAGAAGAAGGAATTAAAGGACGCGTATTTGGACAATTAATACAATTTTTTACAAGCGCCAATGAAGTTGTTAAAAGGTGAAGAAATATTAGGGGTGGGCATATAAAGGCATCATTATGTGTCGGTTTTCTCACAATACATATTTAAAAATTGAATTCCAGGAACAATATTTTGTAACATTAAAATTGACAAATAAGAATTCGTATAAAGCAAATACAATTCCCAAGTTTATAGGATGTAATCAAAATTTTTAAATAATGCGTAGACTATGGAAATACAGAATTGATCCCAAGCAACTGAAACTCACAAACGAATCGTCCATTACGAACAGGGGGAAGCTGTTTTTTCTTCCACATGCCGCCTTTTTTATATTATTTTAGATTAAAAAACGAGGACCTGGACAATTTACCAATGAAAGAGGTAAGTTTGTTTTTTGAGTGGGAGTACAAAGGAAATTAAATTGAAATCATTTGAAGATAAAATTATGTTTTACTTTATATGGACAGACATAGCAATCAATTTGGAAAACGTTACATTACATGCGTAAAATATTTTTCTATAAATGTTTGTCAATTTTAGCCTTTATAAATTTTTATAACTTTTTTAAGACAAAAACCTAAGTTAAAAGTCTTTACACATCAATATCATGTGCTAAGAACTTTCATAATTAAAATTTTTATATGACTTAAGATAAAAATTTAACAGTTACTTTATTTGTTTTACTAAAATCCTAAATTATATTATTTTATATTCTTTATAAAACATTTACGATTTTACGTTTTCCAGAAACGCATTTAAATACTCCTCCAGTTAGTTATAAAAATAAACAAATCCGAATTCAGGTAAATTTTCTTTTATATTCATAAATATAAATGTGTTTGTCCATTAAACAAAACAATTTAAAAAAACAACAATCAAATTCATTCATATCATAAACAATTTTATCTATCGAATTTATGGCAGATTTACAAAAAAATGTGATTACTGATTTTCTGGTTATTAAATAAATTAAATCTTCACCAAACAACAAACATCAAAAATAGTTTTATTTTACTTTCAAGGATTTGATTCCTATATGGGTCCAATTCTAAAACTGGTAAGTATTTCGGGAGCTAATTTTTTGCTGTGGTGCATATCAGTGGATTGAAAATTACAGAATGTATTTTTTTTTATTCAGAGTGAAATTGGATTTGGAAAGTTGTACCAAAATTAATTCATGTTCTGCGTTTGGGTCTATTTATATTTCTTCGAGTTTTAAATAATCGAAATAACAGGTGCGTGGTGGTATAATTGGAAAACTTTTGTGAATACAAATCGTTTGGTTATTTGAAAACCGTCCACAGTTATTTGTCGACAAGGAAATATATATACGTATATGTGTGTGGCAGAAGCGAGTCATACAGTGCAAAAATTTATTTTCCCTATCGTCAAATTGAGTGAGAATGGATTACTGGAGAACCTCCGTTTCTCCATTTGGCTCAACGTAATACCCACAGCAAATGCCACCGTTAGTTTTTTAATATTTAAAATTTTTTTAATTAAAACAAAAATATAATGTTAAGTTCACAACTGCATCGTTTAGCACTTTCAGACATAAAAAAATTAATAAATCCCATTCATTAATAAGAAATGAGTCGTTCATCAAAATTAAAAAAATGGGAACAAATGTACAAAAATCTAAAGATGGTAATTAGTAGTCCCTTTGTATGGTTTGCTCGGTTCAAAAGCAAAGAAACCCTTTTGACGATGGAAACATCTCGTTCAAGGTTGCCTTGTCGAACACCTGAAATCGTTCCAAACTAAAACATGAAAAGTGTTTTTTCAGGTCAGAAAATTTCGCTATTGATATGGTTTTCCAACTACAACAGATGCAGGAGAAGACGCAAGAAATAAATAGATATCAATAAATCAATAATAATCAGTGAGACGACGCTCCAAGCTTGTTAGGTTGTGGAGTGTGACCATAGTGAACTCTCGATATTTCGTTGAAATTAGTAACGAGCACACCAAGATCTTCCTTTAAAAAAAAGTTGTAATGGCTTCTTTTTCCAACATTAATCTTAAGATTATGTGAACACCTGAGGTACCTTCTTTCAAAATTCAGTTCAGTTTCTTAACGAGCAAATAGGGCCGACAATGATTCGGAAGCGTCCAGTTTCTGGATTTATTGAATGAATAGATCTAGGTTTACTTTTACCAGTTTCGACTCTCAGACTGAAGTGGTGGGTATGTTCTTTCGAGCTGCTGACAACACTCTAAGGGTTATAACTCTGTGAAAAAAATTCTCAAACTTCGTCGCTTGAGTCGGCAACTGTAGGTCGATTTTTCTTTTTGTTTAGCTCATTGCCGCAGAAATCTGACAGAGCCTTGCTAAACCATGTCTGTCTTCGGAATGAAATAAGTCAATGGCGATCCGAGAACCCTGGTTTCAAGGGGTTCAGTGATGATCTTCCACAGATAATGTCGTCGCCGATGATGGAAAAAATTCCATCCTTATTTCGAAAGATATATTGATATCAGAGTGAAGGTAATCTGCTACATGGCCATCATACCGCCAATCATGGCATGTGGTGAGTCCTTCTCAAATGGAAAATATGAGGGTGTTCGAGAGGCGTTGTCTTTGGGCTTGTCTTCGCTTATATTGAACACCTGAATCTGATTACAAGAAATTTTATCCCAACGAGGTCCTGTACAATAGGCAAGTCTTATAAGGATTGATAATTTTTTTTATTAAGTTAATACGGGGTCACATTGCTCGAGCAATGACTTCACCAACAATCTGATCTTTGGCGCTTACTACCCTAACGTAATGTACCATGAGAGGGTCGCCTTAACGGCTTTATTCCGCCTGAAGCTTTCCTCTATTTGGACGCGAAAGGCCTGATACAAGATGAGGATGGCTGCCTTATCATCTTCCATGTCGCACGCCGAACAGTAGAAAGGCAACTTCAATACGAGCCGGACGTCGCTCGCAGCTACGAGGATCTCCTACGTAGTAGAGCGATTTCTGCCCGAGACAGAGCAGTAACAGACAAAGCACTTAATTTCCACTGGTGGTTACACCATAACCAGCATTCGATGCCGCTAAATACTTAACGTAAAAAGATGGTATATTTGAGTCACTACGGCCAAGTCACATAGGCTAAGGTAGATGTAAGGAATTTTATAGAAATTAAAAATCTCATTATAAGCAAAAAAAAGTTGAAAAATAAAAAGAAAAAAAAAACAAAAAAAGGTGCATCACGGCGTATTAGATATATATGTAAAGCATATACCAAATAACACATACGCCCTGGTGCACGCGTCCGTATTTTTACGGACATAGTTAAGTCCTATGTACATAGTTATGTAAATTAATTTTATGGATTGTAGATTTATGTTTAGGTACTTTAAGTAGGTAAGATACAATATGTTTTAAGTTAGGTTAAGTAACAAAAATAATATAAAGTCCAAGTTTTTTCTTAATTTTCTTGGAGAAATAATAATTACACATATATATGTTTATGCAGTAAATTGAATATTATAAGAATCCGAAAGGAATTAGAAAAATAAAATTATTAGGTTTGCTTAGAGTAGAGAGTCAGAGTCAGTAAGTTAGAATTTAGATCATTAGATTTCATTTGTAAGCTAGTTTTAAGTATTTTTCTGTCTAGCATGTAAGAAATTGGTTTCGAAAAAAAAAAATGCATTATAAAAAAAAACCAAAACACTAGTAATTGATGAGCAAGCTAGGCCCTGGTGGACTGTCGCACCAACAATTATTATTATTATGTTTTTGTCTGAAAAAAGGCAAATTCACAAAGTGAAAACTCTTTATCCGGATATTTTTGTATGCGTTGGATTTCGTGAAAAGTAACCAGGCTTATGAATGAGGTTTCGTACAGTTTTGATTGAAACAGTTACGTATACTTCTCGGTATTGGGGTGAAGCTGTGGTTATATATATAAATTGATTTATGTATCAAGTAATACTATTATTTTAGTGCATTCATGTAAAATTTCATATAAATGTGATTATTAATTCACGTTTTATCTCTAGTTAGTGCAGCCGAACAACTTGCGGAGGCCCTTGACAGCTACAAAGCTGACATAACCGCCATCCAGGAAGTGCGATGGGATGGGCCTGGCATAAAAGCGATGAAGAACTGCGATATCTACTACAGCAATTGCTATAGAGAGAGAAGGCAGCGCTTATTCGGATGCGGATTTGTTGTTCGAGGCAGACTTAGGCAAAAAGTCTTGAGCTACGACCCAGTCAGCGAACGCCTCATGACAATCCGCATCAAGGCTAAATTCGGAAACATCAGCCTAATATGCGCTCACGCCCCGACAGAGGAGAAGGATGACAACATCAAGGATGACTTCTATGATCTCCTAGAAAGAAAATACGATCGATGCCCCAGCTATGACACCAAGATCGTTCTAGGAGATTTCAACGCTCAGCTGGGAAAGGAGGACATCTTTGCTGGAGTCATCGGTAAACACAGCCTGCACGACAACACATCCGGAAACGGACTCAGGCTATTGGACTTCGCCTCGGGGCGAAACTTCTCTGTGGTAAGCACGCGGTTCCCACACCTGGACATTCACAAAGGGACCTGGCGATCTTCCGATCAATCAACCGTCAACCAGATTGATCACGTTGCGATCGACGTCAGACACTCCTCCAGTATTCTCGATGTCCGAACCTTCCGAGGTGCAAACATTGACTCGGATCATCACCTTGTTGTAGCCAATGTAAGAACCCGGATATCGAGAGAGCAACGGAGTCGAGAAAGGCCAAAACGGTTTGACGTCGAAAAGCTACAATCGCAGCTGATTGCTGGGAACTTTGCCGACCGAGTCTCCCGGAAACTCGCTCAAAATTCGACACTTCCTGCACTAAGCATAGAAGAAGAATGGAAACGTTGTCAAGAAGCCATCAAAGATGCTGCCACTGATGTGCTGGGTGTCACGTCACCACCCAGAAGGAACCCATGGTTTGACGACGAGTGCAGGCAAGCGCACGCAGCTAAACAAGACGCCTATAAGGCGACGCTGCATCGAACAACGCGGGCTGTTCGTGAACTCTACGAACAGAGAAGAAGGGAAGAGCACCGGCTTCTCCGAAGGAAGAAGAAGTAGCATGAGAAGCGCGCGGTCGTGGAAATGGAAAGGTGTTTTGGCAGGAATGAAGTCCGAAAGTTTTACCGAAAGGTAAAACAGCTATCCGGAGGATACAAGGTTCGGACCAAGGCCTGCCGGGACCAAAATGGACAACTAGTAGTAGAGTCGCAGTGTTTGCTGAGAATCTGGAAGGATCATTTCTGCAGACTCCTTAACGGCGATGACGACCCAAATCCCGCTGTTAGGCAGAATGTTCCACTCAATTTGGACGGTGATAGACAAGCATTCCGTCCCCCCGACTTAGACTAGGTGAAGATAGCAACATCCAAGCTAAAGTCGAACAAAGCTGCTGGAGCGGACGGACTGTTTGCAGAACTATTTAAAGCAGCTGGAGATGACCTGGTTGGGCGCGGAAGCGGAAGCGGCTAAAATGGGTCTAGTGGTAAATGAGGGCAAAACGAAGTACATGCTGTCATCAAGGAAGGACACACAACATCGACGTCTCGGACGGAGCGTCACACTAGGCAGCAGAAACTTCGAGGTAGTTAAGGACTTCGTCTACCTCGGCTCCGCGGTAAACAGGGACAACAACATCAGTACCGAAATCAAACGCAGAATCACTCTTGCCAATCGCTGTTTCTTTGGACTCAAGAGGCAATTGAGTAATAAAGCCCTCTCTCGAAGGACTAAGGTCGCTTTATATAACAGCTTGATCATCCCCGTCCTACTATATGGCACAGAGTCTTGGACGTTAGCAAAGGCGGATGAGGAAGCCCTTAGTCTTTTCGAGAGAAAAGTTTTGCGTGCGATATTTGGTCCTGTTTGCGTTGATGGCATCTGGAGGAGAAAATTTAATGACGAACTCTATAGGCTGTACAGCGACATGCGCCTGGTCAAGCGTCTACGGATACAACGCTTAAGATGGCTAGGCCATGTAGAGCGTTTGGACACCACTGCTCCGGCCCGAAAAGTCTTTGAATCCGAGCCATTGGGACAACGCAACAGAGGACGACCTAGACTAAAGTGGCGCACACAAGTGGAGAAGGACCTCAACCAACTTGGAGTGCGCAACTTTAGACAGCTGGCGAAAGATCGTGCTGGCTGGAGAGGCATGTTGGTTGAGGCCCAGGTCCACCCCGGACTGTAGCGCCACAAGAAGAAGAAGAAAAAGAGAGAGCATTGAAAACGACCCCCGCTCCGGCGCCCCGGCTACTGCTTGTACGGGAGAAAATATCAAAAAAGTCGAAAAACTTGTTCTTGAGGATGCCCGAATAAAGGTGAAAATGATGGCAGAGATCACCAAGCTTTCAACTGGTACCAATCACACCATTCTTCATGACCATTTTAACTTTTTAAAGGTCAGTGCAAGGTGGGTGCCACAGATGCTCACAGCGCCTCAGGAAAAAGTGAGAATCGCATGCTGTAGAGAGCTTTTGGAGATGTGTAATGAGAACGCGGACGGTGTTATGGATCGAATTGTTACTGGGGACGAAACATGGGTTCACTACTATGACCCTGAAAGCAAACTAGAGTCCTTGCAGTGGCATAAAAAAGGAACAGACAACCCGAAGAAGTTCAAAGTCACTCCGTTTGCCGGGGAGCTTTTGGGACTCAAAGGGAATATTGCTCATTGACTACAAAAAAAAGGTTAAGCCATTAACGCTTCCACTTTGCATATTTTGCGGGAGGAAATTAAACAGGAAAGACGGAGTAAACTCGCAGCGGGTGTATTGCTTCTTCATTACAACGCTTCTGTTCACACGGCGCGAGTTTCCGATGCTGCTGCTGTCGTGTTGAAGAAATCCAACATCCACTCTATAGTCCAGACCTTGCCCCTAGTGATTATTCCTGTTTTCGGATTTGAAAAAATGAATTCGTGGAAAAAGATTTTCAGAAGATGAAGAACTCAAGTCGGCAATAAATGGGTATTTTGTAGAGAAAGAGGAAATTTATTTATTTTGAGGGTTTAAAAACGCTTATCTCAAGATGTTATAAATGCATTGATGTTAGGGGATATTATAAATTTTAAAAATAAAAACAATTTAAATTGAATTCGCATTTTCTTTCATATCGATACCGAGAATATATTGAACGACACTCGTATTCAGTTTATCCTAAAGCACGCGATAAACAGATTGTTTTGTGTTTATTTATTATTTTTGCATTTTATAATATTTTAAATTTAAATATTTAAAATTTAAAAAAGTTTCTCCATTTCGGGCAAAAAAAATGTCAATGATATTTCAATATCTATAACATTTCTAGGATTTCTAAAAGTAACAACCTGCACTTCAGGTAATGATGATACAAGGATTGTTTTTTTATATATTCCATGGCATATGCTCATGACGCGGTTTATATTCCCTCACCCCCATTTATGGTAATCTGGCCAGCAAAATAAAATAAACAACGTGCTTTTCCCAAAAGTAAATGTTTAATCTTCTCAGATTTCTCATTTTGTCCTGGACAAAGCTCAACAAGAAGTAGGCTAACAAAACTATAGATCCGAAAATATGGCAATTGCAGTGAGGAGCTTTCAGGGAAAGATATAACTTCCGTTAAAGGTAGAAAAAAATCTTTACATTTTTGGGTACTATGTGATTAAACATAAGTTCAAAAAATACACATACCATACAACCTTCTACAAGACGAAAATCGCAAAAAGCTCAGAAAATTGCATAGAGAGCTAAAAGAATATAAGCTAATTAATTTAGGGGTCGATTATTATATCCATCTAAAATTGTAGACATATAATTATTATAAACAAAATCACCGAAACCCTAGCTCTGTTGACCCGAAATTGAAATATCGGAATTTCCCTGTGAGGTTCGATGCTTTTAACTCAGAACAACAGAGCCATAAACACCAACGCGAAATCGCAACAATCGTTTAGTTCACTTCAATACAACAACAATTAATAACAATAATTGTTGGCGCGACAGTCCGCAGGGAGACCAGGCCTAGCTTGCTCATCAACTACTAGTGTTGTGCGCGCTACTGTTCTGTCACAAGTAGAAGGGACCTACAGTTTTTTGCTGATTCCGAACGGCGAAATTTGAGAAGCTTTCTTAGACAGTTATTACTCTTTGAATGTTGTCAGCAGCTCGAAAGAGGTGTCCGGTGCCGGGAATCGAACCAAGACCCTTCGGCGTGTCGCACTCTACCCACTACGCCACGGCGGCCACACAACAACAACCATAGAACGAACATAATAGGTCTGTTCCAATTAATTTGTGTACAGAAATTCGTAATTGAGTAGTTTGGGAAAAAATCTATCTGTAAGAGAGTAACTCTGCCTAAACTTGTGAAATTACTAAAAAAATTAAATGTAAACAGCTATCAGATATATGAAATGTCAGACATTATTTTTTATTTTCACTTTGACAGTCATCTGCTGCCTACAGATTTTTTTTCGGCAGAAAATCGTAGGGAGGGGAAATATTTTACTCTCTCATGCTCTCTCTTCAATGAAAAAATCAGAAAATGGAACGCCTTTTGTCAGCTTTTCGGCGGATTTCGTTTCCAATTCAGAGCAATTAAAACAGACCTTATAATAAAAGAAAATTCACCACGTGTCATTACTTTGTAAGAGACACACTGTGCCTTGTTCGTGAGGGAACAATAGCGTAGGCATTGATGAGCAAGCTAAACCATGGTCCTCCCGTGAGCTGCAGCGCCACCCAATTAAAAAAAATTCATTCAAACAATGCTCACTGGCAACGGCAACTCTTGGAGATCGCAGAGAGTATCTTCATTAAATAATCGTAATGGTGCTATTAACGATGACTTTATATTGCATTCAGACCTTACGATATCAAACTACGGGTCGCACACACACACCTTCAATCATTCGACTTATAACTTTTATCCATGAAAGATATATCAACATGCTGTGCACCTATAATCTTCAAGAACGTCTCATGGAAAATACTCAAAAACCTTTACAACAGCGATTACTTTCCCATACTCTGCACTCTGACTAAAGGCTTTAGAAATCACAAAACTACCGCATGGCAAAACAAACAAAAAATTAATACAATTCTCACAAGTAAACCAATCTCGCCAGATACAAATAAAGAAGCTACAATTCTCCAAAAGAATTGCAAATGAATCAATTTTACAAACCCACAAATTCCAAAAAGAAATATTCCATGATAGAAACCCTTTCTTAAATCCTTAAGTTACATAAAAGTGAAAAACAGGCATATCTTTAAAAAACACCTATCAGAGGTCACTCTCATAAATTTCGAAAAAATCAAACGCACTATTCCGAAGAGAAATGAAATCAAGTCTTAGAAGAATTTACCTTATCAATCAACCCAACGACATCCCCCGGAAAAAATATGAAATATAATCCGCTCCCTTACAGGAAATTACATCCGACAAGGTATAGAAAGCCTTGAAACCCCAAATGGATCCATTTAAGCAGCTTCTTTGCTAAAAGTTGGTAAAAAATGCTTAATAACACAAATTTCTCACCAAATTTCACATCAACCTAAGCCGAAAGTCTTAGTTCCGCCTCCCCAATCATTAACGATCTTTCTATAAAATAGAAAACGAAATTAATAACATTAAATTCTATTCCACCCTAATGACATTGAAAGGTAAAACTCCGAACAGAGACCGTATTTCATGTCCTCTGAAAAACCTACCACCTTCAGCTAAAAACAGACTCCTTAAACTGCAGAACTTCGCTACTGCAACGATAGTAACCATACCAAAACCGAAGAAATCAAAAAACTACCACGGAGGATGCCGACCCATATTCCTTATCCCTTGTATATCCAAATTACTTGAAAAAATAATCTCCAAAGACCGCTATGGTTTATAGAGTCCCAGTGGCATTCAATCCCAATAAAGGATGTGTCGATACCTCACTGCACATTGACCACTATTTTTCTAACGCCTTATCAGCCCGAAACCATGTCACATTTGCTATCACTAGATTTTTAAAAAGCTTTTGACAGAATTGGCATACATTTTTTCCTTCAGAAATTAAAGCACTGGGGCATAGGTATTAGGATGTATAATTACAATATAAAATCATCTCTCCCTATAATCTTCTATCTTCTAAAAGCGAATAACATCTTTTCATTGACTTAATAATAATAACAATTGTTGGCGCTACAGTCCAAAGGGGGTCCAGGGCCTAGCTTGCTCATCAACTACTCGTGTTGTGCGCGCTACTGCTCTCTCACGAGTAGAAGCGACCTACAGTTTTTTGCCGACTCCGAACGACGAAATTTGAGAAGCTTTCTTAGACAATTATTACTCTATGAGTGTTGTCAACAGCTCGAAAGAGGTGGTGCCGTGAAAAATTGGAAAAATTGGTGTTGAGCTGGGAGTCGAACATAGACCCTTCGTCGTGTGAGCGTCGCACTCTACACACTACGCAACGACGACCACATTGACCTACCCACTTCAAAACGGTATACCAAAATGATCCCCTCTATCTTATACTATTCATCATAGCTTTCGATGAGATAAGTACACTTCTTATCTATACCACTGTATGTATGTAAAATTACCATTACCTTTAAAAATATAATAAATATTTATAATAATACAAATTGTAATATCTGAATGGATTTTTTTTTCTCTCTTTCTGTGATAAGATGATACCTAAAAAGTCATGTACAAAAGTAGATAGATATGAGTTAACGAAATATAATCTAAAGAGGACAGGAAACGTGTGCAGCAATCAACGATAACACCAGCAGACGACCCCAACACGCGCCGACAGGTAAAACGTCATGTCAGCAGCATTCCCACGATCGACGTGCGAGCAGCATAGGTGATGAAATTGCAGTGGCAGCAATAATTAGGTATTTAAGGTAGCATAAGAAATATTGTACAGGCAGTCAAAAATTGTAACTCAGGGAGAAGTGCTGCTCAAATAAAAAATATTTTTTTTAATACTTAATAATATAAAAATGTAATTGGCGCCCGAGCAGGGACCGGGTATTCGCGATACGTCTTAAGTTAAGAAAAGCTCTCAAGTAGTGCTAGTGCCGTCTTAAGTTAAGTAAAGCCCTCAAGAAGTGCTAGTGCCGCGTAAATTCAAAAAACACAAAAGCCCTTTAGTAGTGCTTAGTGCCACGTGAACATTTAAAAGAGGCCCTCAAGAAGTGTCCAGTGTTCCGTAAAATAACGCACTGTGTTTTAATAAGAGGGGGGCATGGGCCTATGCACGCTAGGTAACGTCGTTGATTGCGCTCAACATGGCGAGCTGCCAAGGCAATCCTCGTTAGTGCACAGGTCAAGTTGACATACAGCCTCCACGTGGCGCCCCCTGTATAGCCATCACAACACCCGTTGTATGGTGAACTAATGTATGCAGCGACCCCCTCTGCCCGAGGATTTAAATAATGGGCCTGGCCTAGCAGTCTGTGGGTTGTGCGTGAGGGTAACTTCCTTACCACGTAAAAATAAAATAGTTCAGAAAAACCGATATGCCTCGGATAAGGACGGATTAACTGTTGACGACCCCAGCAAACGTTTAAAGGACAACAATTTTCGGTTTTGCACGTGGAATGTGAGGTCCCTTAACAGGCCACGTGCAGCCGAACAACTTGCGGAGGCCCTTGACAGCTACAAAGCTGACATAACCGCCATCCAGGAAGTGCGATGGGATGGGCCTGGCATAAAAGCGATGAAGAACTGCGATATCTACTACAGCAATTGCTATAGAGAGAGAAGGCAGCGCTTATTCGGATGCGGATTTGTTGTTCGAGGCAGACTTAGGCAAAAAGTCTTGAGCTACGACCCAGTCAGCGAGCGCCTCATGACAATCCGCATCAAGGCTAAATTCGGGAACATCAGCCTAATATGCGCTCACGCCCCGACAGAGGAGAAGGATGACAACATCAAGGATGACTTCTATGATCTCCTAGAAAGAACATACGATCGATGCCCCAGCTATGACACCAAGATCGTTCTAGGAGATTTCAACGCTCAGCTGGGAAAGGAGGACATTCTTGCTGGAGTCATCGGAAAACACAGCCTGCACGACAACACATCCGGAAACGGACTCAGGCTGTTGGACTTCGCCTCGGGGCGAAACCTCTCTGTGGCTAGCACGCGGTTCCCACACCTGAACATTCACAAAGGAACCTGGCGATCTCCTGATCAATCAACCGTCAACCAGATTGATCACGTTGCGATCGACGTCAGTCTCCCGGAAACTCGCCCAGAGTTCGACGCTTCCTGCACTAAGCATAGAAGAAGAATGGAAACGTTGTCAAGAAGCCATCAAAGAAGCTGCCACTAATGTGCTGGGTTTCACGTCACCACCCAGAAGGAACCCATGGTTTGACGACGAGTGCAGGCAAGCGCACGCAGCTAAACAAGACGCCTATAAGGCGACGCTGCATCGAACAACGCGAGCTGTTCGTGAACTCTACGAACGGAGAAGAAGGGAAGAGCACCGGCTTCTCAGAAGGAAGAAGAAGGAGCATGAGAAGCGCGCGGTCGAGGAAATGGAAAGGTGCTTTGGCAGGAATGAAGTCCGAAAGTTTTACCGAAAGGTAAAACAGCTATCCGGAGGATACAAGGTTCGGACCAAGGCCTGCCGGGACCAAAATGGACAACTAGTAGTAGAGTCGCAGTGTTTGCTGAGAATCTGGAAGGATCATTTCTGCAGACTCCTTAACGGCGATGACGACCCAAATCCCGCTGTTAGGCAGAATGTTCCACTCAATTTGGACGGTGATAGACAAGCATTCCGTCCCCCCGACTCAGACTAGGTGAAGATAGCAACATCCAAGCTAAAGTCGAACAAAGCTGCTGGAGCGGACGGACTGTTTGCAGAACTATTTAAAGCAGCTGGAGATGACCTGGTTGGGCGCGGAAGCGGAAGCGGCTAAAATGGGTCTAGTGGTAAATGAGGGCAAAACGAAGTACATGCTGTCATCAAGGAAGGACACACAACATCGACGTCTCGGACGGAGCGTCACACTAGGCAGCAGAAACTTCGAGGTAGTTAAGGACTTCGTCTACCTCGGCTCCGCGGTAAACAGGGACAACAACATCAGTACCGAAATCAAACGCAGAATCACTCTTGCCAACCGCTGTTTCTTTGGGCTCAAGAGGCAATTGAGTAATAAAGCTCTCTCTCGAAGGACTAAACTAGCTTTATATAAAAGCTTGATCATCCCCGTCCTAATATATGGCGCAGAATCTTGGACGTTAGCAAAGGCGGATGAGGAAGCCCTTAGTCTTTTCGAGAGAAAAGTTTTGCGTGCGATTTTTGGTCCTGTTTGCGTTGATGGCATCTGGAGGAGAAGATTTAATGACGAACTCTATAGGCTGTACAGCGACATGCGCCTGGTTAAGCGTCTACGGATACAACGCTTAAGATGGCTAGGCCATGTAGAGCGTATGGACACCACTGCTCCGGCCCGAAGAGTCTTTGAATCCCTGCCTTTGGAACAACGCAACAGAGAACGACCTAGACTAAAGTGGCGCACACAAATGGAGAAGAACCTCAACCAACTTGGAGTGTGCAACTGGAGACAGCTGGCGAAAGATCGTGCTGGCTGGAGAGGCATGTTGGTTGAGGCCCAGGTCCACCCCGGACTGTAGCGCCACAAGAAGAAGAAGAAGTTTTAATAAAAGTGCCCGTCCCAAAAAAAAACCCTAGACGCGAAATCTAAGTGATCTGTCGCGTAATTAATAGACTTAAAACCAAAAATCAAAAATTCCGTGTGTGAGAACGAGGCCCCTTAGTAGCCAAAAGGGCAAAAAGGAGACATCGAGGAGTCAGCCGCTCAACTGAGGAATGCAGCAAATGATTGTCATCATTTTAATGTAATAAGATATACTAATTTAGATAATTAAAGAAAATAATGTATGTGAATCAATTTAACTAAAGTAAGGAGTAATTAAGGAAAATTTAAGTGAATTAATCTAACTAAAGTAAAGGATAATTAACAAAAAAAAATTGTTTAACTAACCTAAAGTAAACGGAAAGGAAAATTTATTAAAAATAAAAATAACGTGACTTGATAATTTTCCAATACATATACATAAGTTGTTCTAAGGGAAATACATATTTTGATCGAAATGCCCAATGCAAATATCCTACGTCCTGCAACCCTAAACCCTCCTGAAAGTTCCCGAACAACAACCGAAACCCCTATCTCACACCCTGCTTTGCATAGTCTTGTGACCTCAATAGTAACCGATGTTCTGCAATCCCAAGGCAGAACCCTTGTCCAATCGATATTGAATCCGAATTCCGACCAGTTCGCGGGAACTGATCAAATAATTAACCATGACCAAAGGGAAAATATTGCCGAACTGGACAAAATTCCCGATGTTGTGAGGAGTTTACGAGAATTCTCTGGGCGAGCAGGTGAATTTAGTTCCTGGCGTAAAAGTGTAGAAAGAGTGCTCAAGATATACGAAGGCATTAAAGGTTCACCGAAATACTTCGGTATCATTAACGTCGTTAGGAATAAAATAGTGGGCCATGCTGACCACGTATTAGAATCCTACAATACTCCCTTAAACTGGGACTGCATTAATAGATGCCTCACATTGCACTATGCCGACAAACGAGATCTTGGCACACTGGAGTACCAGATGACATCACTGGTACAGGGTAACTCATCCATCAAAGAATTTTATCAGCAGGTGTACTCACACCTCTCACTAATTCTCAACAAGATCTCATGTATGGATGTCAGTGGTGAAGCTTTGAATTTGCTTATGCTCTCGACACTTTCATTAGGGGATTAAAAGGCTATCTTCCTAGACATCTAGGAATGCGAGAACCGGTAGATTTGCCCCAAGCACTACATCTGTGTTTGAGGTTAGAAAATCAGAACTATCGCTCGCAATATGCAATAGCGAATATCCAGAACAGGAGGATAAACCATCCAGAACCTCCACCAGTTCCACCAAAACGAGGAAGTATCCATTCCGACTCGTCAAACATTCTATCCCGAATTGGCCTATCTGGCTCAACCAGCTAGACATCAAGTGCCCTTCCAACATAGTGCTAGGCCTATTCCACCTCCAAGACCTCAGAGGCAGTTTGTACCGCAGCAGTACCCACAACAACAATACCAACAGCAACGTCCACAATGTTCATCCATACCAAGGCAGCCACCACCAGAGCCTATGGATGCACAAACTATCCTGACAGATAGGGTCAACTATATTAACCGACCTCAAACGAAAAACTGGCCTCCAGCTCAGAAACGACCGCCGGTACCCCAATCTCAACAATTACATCCTACAAAGATGCCGAGAAATTTCCACGTAGATACCGTTGCACAAGAAGAAATTAACCAATATATGGACACACAGGCTAATATGAGCAACTCGACCGAATTCGACGAAACTCTTCAGGAATACACCGATGCGACACAACCGGAAAATACCTACAGTGATAATGTTATGGAACTAAGTGATATTCATTTTTTAGACTAAGCGACTCTTCGCTGCCGTTTTTCGAATGTGCATCGAGGAGTGGTGAAGTTTCAAAAATATTGATCGACACTGGTTCGAACAAAAATTATATACAGTCTTCTTTAGTTAACAAACCTATACCAAACGAAAAACCTTTTTGCTGTAACTCAATTGGCGGTAACGTACAAGTTACACATCATACCCTCATTAGTCTTTTTGGCCTACAAAATATCAAAATTAAATTTTTCCTCATGCCCAACCTGAAATCCTTCCACGCAAGGAAACGACAGCTTAAAGAATCTTTCAGCTATCATTCATACAAAAGACAATATCATGCTCATCAATAACCAAATAAAAGTGCGTATCAAACAGATGGCTTCACAATCTGTGAACGCAATCAATATCCGAACTAATCAAATGTCTCCAACACAAAAATTGGCCATCGATAAAATTATTCATGACTTCCCTAAACTATTTGACGAACCCAACGAAAAATTAACATATTCCACTGTAGTAAAAGGAGAAATTAGGACAACATCTGATTCACCTGTATATACAAAATTTTATCCCTATCCCATATCCCTTAAAGGCGAGATTGATAAGCAAATAAAACAGCTTCTCAACTATGGAATCATTAGACCTTCACGCTCCCCATATAACTCCCCTGTATGGGTAGTACCGAAAAAAGCAGATGCTTCTGGAGAGAAGAAATATAGGCTGGTAATAGACTACCGAAAGCTGAATAGCATAACGAAGTTCTTGCACAGCTCGGCCAAAATAAGTGGTTTTCCGTAGTAGACTTAAAAAGTGGGTCTCATCAGGTCCCCTTAAAAGCATCTGATATCGAGAAAATGGCCTTTTCGGTCAATAGCGGGAAATACGAGTTCACGAGACTCCCATTCGGTCTCAAGAACGCTCCGTCAATATTCCAGAGAGCACTTGACGACATTCTTCGTGAACATATTGGTGTAATTTGCTATGTTTACATCGATGACATAGTCATCTTTAGCAAGGACGAAGCCACACATGAGGTAAATATTCGGAAAGTGTTTCAAACACTTCATGCAGCGAATATGAAAGTACAACTGGATAAATGTGAATTCTACAAACAGGAAGTGGAATTCGTTGGTTTTGTTATTTCGCCTCACGGCATTAAGACCAATCCAGGAAAAATAAGAGCAATTCAAGACTTTCCATATCCAACAACCCTGAAGGAACTTCGCTCTTTTCTCGGCCTGTCAGGATATTACCGCCGCTTTATAAGGAACTACGCCAAGCTGGCGAAACCCCTAACAGCCCTCGTAAGGGGGGAGGATGGACGACTGTCCAAAAACCTCTCAAGCAAAAAGACCATCAACCTCGACAAATCTGCAAAAGAAGCTTTTCAAAAGATCAAGAACACCTTAACATCAGAAGAAGTTATCCTCGCATATCCCGATTTTACCAAACCCTTCGAATTAGTAACCGATGCCTCAAATTACGCCCTAGGTGCTGTTTTATCACAAGGAGATAAGCCCATCATGTTCATATCTAGAACATTAAATCAGACAGAAGAAAGCTACGCAGCTAACGAAAAAGAGATGCTAGCTATAGTTTGGGCTCTTAACAACTTTAGGAACTATCTCTATGGAACAGCAAAAGTTATAATTCACACCGACCACCAGCCACTTATCTATTCCTTAAGCAATAAAAATAACAATTCGAAATTAAAAAGATGGAAAGCTATATTGGAGGAATACAACTACGAAATCAAATACAAACCAGGAAGATCGAACGTAGTCGCAGATGCTCTCTCCAGGCCCCCCATCCAATCACAAATTAATTCCCTCACTCCAACAATCCATAGCGATGAAAGTTCGTCTCATGGTCTTATATTCAGTGTAGAAACACCAATAAACGCATTCAAGAACCAAATCTTTCTCAATACCGGTAACACAAGTAGCCAACAATTCAAAATAGTCTTCCCAACATACCACAGACACCTTATAACCGAACAATCGTATACACCCAATAGCCTAATAGAAATTCTCAAGACTAGACTAAATCCCACAGTCATTAACTGTATAAAAACAGAAGAACGAATACAAGGTATGATTCAGGAAATTTATAGGGACCATTTTGCTAAGTATCGCATCCGATTTTCCCAGGTCATAGTCGAGGACGTTATCGATGAAGTGAGGCAAGAAGAAATAATCATCAACACACACCAACGTGCCCACAGGGATGAACGCGAAAACAGACTGCAGATTCTGGAAAGGTATTATTTTCCTGGCATGTCTCGCAAAATAAGACGAATAATCAAATTATGCGTCATATGCAGGGAGAACAAATACGATCGCCATCCGGATAAGGTAGAAATTCAAGCTACTCCAATACCAACATATCCTGGACAGATCATTAACGTCGATATCTTTTCAACTGAAGGCAATCTAGTACTAACAGCACTAGATAAATTTTCCAAGTACGTTCAGGTCAAGAAAATTGAATCCAAAGCCATTGAAGATATCAGGCAACCTCTTAGAGAGATCATATTTGCCTACGGGGTCCCGAAAACTATAGTATTTGATAATGAAAAGTCTCTCAATTCTTCCCCAATTACATTCATGCTTAAAAATGAATTTGGCATGGAGGTATTTACGACGCCTCCATACACAAGTACTTCGAACGGACAAGTCGAGAGATTCCATTCGACTCTCGCTGAACTCATGCGTTGCATCAAGAAAGAACAGGTACATAAATCCTTCACGGAACTCCTAGAATCAGCCGTAAACGCCTATAATTTCACTATACATTCAGTAACTAACAAAAGGCCAGTAGATTTGTTCTTCAACAGAAACATAGATCCTTCCCAAGTTGATAAAATTCGATCCGAAATTCAAAATAAATTAAAAGACAAACAGGAACAAGACTTGACTTACCACAATAAAGGAAATATTCAATTCAAATAAGGGAATATTCAATAGGAGAAGTTATTTATGTCAAGAAAAATAAAAGAGTAGGGTCGAAACTCTCTCCCCGGTACTCAAAGGAAATCATTAAAGAAAATAGGAAAACAACAGTCCTCACGCAATCCGGCAAAGTTGTTCACAAATCACACATAAAAACATAATTTCAAAATATCTCTTTCTAGATACTTACTGACTGACTGCCTATGCGACGTACAGATACTGGACTATACGAACTCACGACTAGTGACTTTTAACTCAGGGATATCTAGAATACAAACAGGCACTTATAAAATAATTCACGAAATAGATTTATCGGCCTATTCGCAAGCCTTAAATGATATAGAGTCATCCATGAAAGAACACCTACAATCTTCTTATCCCAGCTATCAACTTCTATCCCAAGAAATATCCTCCATAAGATCCCACCTTAACCGCTTAATCCCTAGCCAAACCAAAACTAAAAGATCAATAGATTTCCTAGGAAGCGCTTGGAAATTTATAACAGGTAATCCAGATAAACATGACCTCCAAATAATTCAAGAAAAAATTAAGAATGTATTAGAGAACAATAATAGACAAATTTTAATAAATAAACTTGTTACTGATAAGCTAAACGATGTAAGAGAAAGAACTAATAGTATAAGTAAGTTTGTACAAGAAAATAGAAACTTAATGGAAGAAATAGTATTTAATATAAAATACAAACTTGATTTGTTAAAAGAAGAAATAACTAATGTTGCATACGCCTTGCAAAAAATAATAAACAATAAGGAAATACCTTTTAAAGATTTAGAAGAAGCATTAGAATTTTGTGAAATAAAGATAGCATCTAATAACTCTGTTCTTTTATACATAGTAAGTCTACCAACTGTAAGTGAAGAAATTTGTAAAAGTTTAAGTATAAAAGCAGTAAAAGATGGAAACAAGATAATTAAGATTGATTTTAACAAAATTAAAAAATGTCAAGAAGAATTGTATGGAATAGATATAGATTTTACAACAGTAAAGAAATTGTCAATATGCCCTAAGAATAATATTGTAGACTTAAGAAATACGACATGTATTCCGAATTTATTAAAAAGCAAGCCAGCAAACTGCACTGCAATTAATAGCCAACATGTTCCAGCTTTCGAGGAAATATCACCCGACATCATTTTCCTGAACCAATACAGTGGACACATTATCATAGATAACAATGAAGTTGCTCTCAACGGCACGTTCTTAATCAGATACCATAACTCCAGCATACAAATTGGGAAAAGCACCTTTAAATCTCTTGAGCTGACGCACCTCAACCCTCTTCCGGCAATTCTACAACCAACATCAATTAATAACGACGTAGAAGAAATGTTATCACTGGAAATGATAAAGGAGTTAAATGCCAACAACACCCACTACATCCAACTCCTCAAGACCAAGATGAAAAGCAGCACTGTAATAAACATCGGAGCCTGTCTGATACTCCTCATCATATTAATAATAATATTCCGAAAAATTGTAATGAATTACAAGTCACCAGAGGATCCTACCACCATCTCAAATCTAACCGACAAAACTCCAGCGGCAGAGAAGATGACACCATTACCTTCCCCAATACCAAGGGCGACAACCTCTCGTCTTAATCAAATTCCATTCTTCTAAGTGAACGCGGACGTTCACTCTTAAGGGCGGAGGAGTTAACGAAATATAATCTAAAGAGGACAGGAAACGTGTGCAGCAATCAACGACAACACGAGCAGACGACCCCAACACGCGCCGACAGGTAAAACGTCATGTCAGCAGCATTCCCACGATCGACGTGCGAGCAGCATAGGCGATGGAATTGCAGTGGCAGCAATAATTAGGTATTTAAGGTAGCATAAGAAATATTGTACAGGCAGTCAAAAATTGTAACTCAGGCAGAAGTGCTGCTCAAATAAAAAATATTTTTTTTAATACTTAATAATATAAAAATGTAATTTATGCAAAGGCCAGTTGCAATATTCGATTAAATAAACAAGACGCGTTGTGATAATGATGAGTCAAGAGGGAAACCCTACGCCGCAACGTTCTCTATAGCTACGAGTTGTAAGATAAAGAAACAGGATCAATGCGCTAGTAGTTGTAATAAAGCAGGTGTACTACAGTTATCCATCTTTGACCAAATTCAACCCCTTGACCAAAAACAGCTTTATCCGTGGATTTTGTGATTTGTGATGAAAAATTTCCAAAATCTTAAATAGGGTTAAAGATGTATACGTTATTTTAATGGGACATATTCTTGAATTCTCAGTGGTTAAGGTTCATCTAATTTCGTTAATCAAATTCTAAAATAAATAGAGAAGCTTGTATACGTGCCTCATACGTTGCAAGAGTAAACTATTACACTAAATGTTACAATTTGTTTCTTTTAAGTAAAAAATAATAAATAGATTTAAAAACTGGGTAGTTCTCTCATAGAAAAGCCTCTACACCCTTTTAAAAGCAGTTACATCTTAGAACTTCTTGAGTTTAAGAAAATTATCATCTCCACAAGATATGTTGGCAAAATATTTTTGTTAATTGCGATCACATTGGAACCCGAATTAATATTAATTCGATGACATAATAATATAATATAACATAATAATAATGTGGTCGCCGTGGCGTAGTGGGTGGAGTGCGACGCTCACACGCCGAAGGGTCTAGGTTCGACTCCCAGGTCAACACCAATTTTTCAAATATTTCACGGCACCACCTCTTTCGAGCTTCTGACAACACTCAAAGAGTAATAACTGTCTAAGAAAGCTTCTCAAATTTCGCCGTTCGGATTCGGCAAAAAACTGTAGGTACCTTCTACTTCTGAGAGAACAGTAGCGCGCACAACACGAGTAGTTGATGAGCAAGCTAGGCCCTGGACCCCCTTTGGACGGTAGCGCCAACAATTATTATTATTATTAATATAATAATAATATCGATTACACTTCCAGAATTCATGAGATCGCTTCTTATTTACGAGTTACTCAAGCCAAATAATATATGTTTCTTTATTGTCGGCACAAAGGATCTGATCGTCTATATTTACTTTGGCGCTAAGTTGCTACCTTTTACAAAATTGGTTAACTGACTAAGAGAGGAAGGAAATCATTTGTTAAAAGAAGCTCGCACGAATTTATTAACGATTAAAAACGATTTCAAATAAAATTTAGGGGAAAAAGAGGAAAAGTGAATATCCTCTTGCTTTATTTTGTCCAATTTTTTCCATAAATTTTTGAAGAAAAATTACAAACGGTCGATAAGACTATATAAGGATATGAACAATATTGTCTTACCACTGACAACACCTTGGTATAAATAGTAGCAAGTATACAGCTTATTTCGTTTTCTTTTGTTATCCAAACTAATTAAAAAACTAAGGAAAACAAATTTTCACAGTTGATTTCGAGACAAACGAAAATTTGTTTAACCTAGTTCTATCATTCAGTCTATCAATTTATTTTAGAAGAAACTGTTCGTAGGCTCCTAGTTTAGTACAATGCCATTGAGGTGAAAACTCATGATTACAAAAAAGGTTATTTCCCTCGCCCTAATTAATAGCAGCACAGAGGTTTAAAGTCTTAAAGTAAGTTTAACTAATACCACAATGTATATATGTGTAACGAGAAGAGAGAGAGAGCGAACGAGAGCGAATGCGATACTAAGAACGATAAGAAAAACAAAATTATCGCTCACTTGTGTGTAGACTTTCAGCAAGGATATTTGTGTTTTGGTCATTGTAGTATCTTATGTTACCTTTATCTGTATTGATAAATAACTTGTTATTTGGAAACTTTGTGGCAGGTAAAATATTTATAATTCACGAACAATTGAGAGTTGTGTACTCAGTGGATATTTTGGAAGGGGTTGGAGTGAACACGATTCAGAAAACGATCGTGGGTTGGTGGAAAGGAAAACAACATTGCCGCGTTAAATAAAGTCGAAAGCAGGGAGAATCTCGTAGTTGTTTCGAGTAAATATAATTCACTATAGTTCAGAATCGGATTGCTATCATAAGGAAATAATGTTGGTTGGCAAAATATACATGGCAATCATCGACTCGGGTAGTGAATAGGCAATTATTACGCAAACCGTTGCTGACGAAACTGGTATAAAGTCAATGACACTGCACGGATTCGGAGGTGGAAAATGCGAAACAAGAGAACAGCTTTACTGTACAGTCGAGATTGATGGATATCCTTTTCCGACTAGTGCATTAATCGCCCCGGATGGAGTTTTAACAACACCCGTATTAATTGGAAAGGACGTACTTAATGATCCGGCCTGTGTCATAAACAAGGAAATATCCTGACCGTTGATGACCATGGAAATAAGTGCAGCTGACCTTCACATGCCAGAAGATTCCCAACCGAGAGAATTGCTGTTGCTGTTGATTAAATTTCGAAGATGTATCGCCAAGAAACAAAACGAACTGTGACGACAGATGTCATCTAAATGGAAATTGAATTAAATAAGACCGAGCCGATCTCACAACATCCATTTAAGGTACCAAGAATGATAGAAATACAGATTACGCATTGCGCATGTCTGTCACCTTCTGTCAATTTTTTGATGACGTAGGCTGAGACAACGGATGTTTACTTTTTATATTTATTTATTTATTTGAAAAACAAATTGAAAGAAAAATATTTTGTAATTTATTAACAATTAAAATTTTGAGAAAGAAAATTTTTGAAAATGAGGTGTGCTGTGTTTGGCTGCAATGCAAACAACAACAAGGGAATACCGAATGTACGGTTTTATTTTTATTATATCCAAAACACAACATCCTACGGAAGCAGTGGATTCACTTATGCAGAAGAAAGGATAACTGCACATTTCACTGCGGATTGTTTTGAAAGAAACTTACAATTGACATGGGTAAGATGATTTGTATATTTACTTACATATTAAGTCACAATTTTTTTACAGGCCTTTGCAAAAATAATCGATATAAGTTGAAGGCGGGAACAATTCCAACAATCCAACCGAGAGCAGAGCAAGGCAATACATGAAATAATTGCAGAGTTACTAGCGGAGACATTCGACTAAACTTCTTCGGAATTATTTTATTGACCAAGGTTTTAAAATAAATATAAACTAAGTAAAAAAAAACATAATCCTTACGCTTCTAACGTGCACAGCGTCTGAATTGTCAATCACCCATAAGATATCTGCAGGCCAATTAAACGTTATTGGAGTTGAAAGACAGAAAGTTAAAATGGCTACAAAACTTGTTTCTCACACTATAGCTCAGGCAATAACAAGAGCCGCCAACTTAGGTCATTTAGGTGACCAAACAATTGCTTCGGATGACACGCCTGACTTTTCCGAATGTACTCTCACAAGTAATGTTTTATCTACATACATATCTGAAATATATAAATATGTTAAATATGTTATGAGTATAACTACAAATCCTCCAAGCACTGATGTCTACATCCAGGTGGACAATGAATTGGAATCTTTAGCTCACGATGGGCTTGAAAACTTGGCTGGGTACATTTGCCATAAGTTGGGGGATGAAATTCCCGACATACGTGTTCTTCAAAATAAGGACACGACTTTTACGTGGGTTAACCATATCAACGAAGAAGGCCTGGATAAACCCACATTTGCACTAATGGTCCACATGAAGCAACTCGAAGAAATTTTCGAAAGTGTGAATGGGGATGACTTCTTTATTTCCCCCGAATATTTTAAGACACATTTAGAATAAAAAAACACATTTGGAGAAAATAAAAAAAAACTTTATTTTAGAGCACGAATGTATTTTAGGATATGGAATCTAAACAAAGAAATTACAGAGTTTCAATTCAGAAAAAAAGAAAAAATAGTAAAATTGTCCACTAGTTCAAAATTTAAATCTAGTCTTTTATTTCAATAACTTGGTTGTTACATTACTCTTTTGGAAATAAAATATGCAATAATAAAGTTTAGTTAAACTGATTTATTAATGGCAATTCTAAGACTTTACACAATTATGATCATTGCTTTACGAAACTCTGCGAAAGTTTTTTCCACTCTGCATGCAAAATGCTTGACTTAATGGCTCTTAAAGTAATTGGATAGTTAAATTAACTCAATTGGATATACACTTAAAACTTATTTTATGTTAAAAAGTTTTTAAAACGTGAATAATATTAGAAAAAAAAATCAACTAATAACTTTTCCTGCTTCAATTTCTATGAAGATGTTAAACAAAAACAAAGAGCTGTCAAACCAGAAGACTCGCGTGACGTAAGCTGCGCAGAACGAAAGAAAATTGAACACTCTATTGCGCAATCTCTTTTTCTATCATTCTTGTAAGGTACCGTATGCAAAACGATGGTTGGTCGCCGTGGCGTAGTGGGTAGAGTGCGACGCTCACGCGCCGAAGGGTCTAGGTTCGACTCCCAGTTCAACACCAATTTTTCTAATATTTCACGGCACCCCCTCTTTCGAGCTGCTGACAACACTCAAAGAGTAATAACTGTCTAAGAAAGCTTCTCAAATTTCGCCGTTCGGAGTCGGCAAAAAACTGTAGGTCCCTTCTACTCGTGAGAGAACAGTAGCGCGCACAACACGAGTAGTTGATGAGCAAGCTAGGCCCTGGTCCCCCTTTGGACTGTAGCGCCAACAATTATTATTATTATGCAAAACGTGAAGTTCTCAGTTCAATGGTGAAGAAATAACTAAGAAATGACATAATCCAAAAATCTACGTCAGAATTCGCCTCTTCAGTAGTTCTTGTGAAAAAGAAAAACGGCAAAGACGGAATGCGCATAGATTATAGACGTCTCAATGCAGTCACCAAAAAGATCAACTCCCCATCACCAATGATCGACGAAGAAATTAATATATTGATAGGATTTGATTATTTTATTGTGCTTGATTTGGCGTCAGGTTACTACCAAATTCCTATCCGAAAAGAACACATCCACTACACCGGGTTTATCACATCGGATGGGTTATTCGAATTCAAAGTAATGCCATTCGGACTTGTAAACGCACCAGCATATTTTAAGAAAATAATGAACATCATCAAACGAAAAATGTCATCTATACCAAATGTTAGCTACATGGATGATTTCGTTATATCCGCTATATCAGTTGAAGGTGGAATGAAAAAATTAGAAAGATTTCTGGAGATCCTCAGTGAAGTTCAAATGACACTAAATTTGAAAAAAATGTGAGTTCTTCAAACGAGAAATAGAATTCTTGGGTCACATCATTAAGGATGGGAAGATTCATCCAGGGAAGGCAGAGACTCAAGCTGTTCAGGATTTCGAAGAACCCACGGATTAACACCAAGTTAGACAATTTATTGGCCTCACGAGTTTCTTTAGAAAATTTATAAAGGAATATGCTACGATCGCATCACCTCTCACTGATCTGACTCGGAAGATAAGGAATAAGATAAAATAAGGATAAGATAAGGAACAATCTTCATTCGACCAGCTGAAGAGATTATTAACAAGTGGACCAGTACTTATTTTGCATAACCTAAAGAAAGAGCACGAATTACATACTGATGCCAGCTGTAAGGGTCTCGCAGGAGTACTACTACAAAAGGAGAACGGGAAACTTCACCCTGTAGCATTTTATAGTAGGCGCACAACAAACGAGGAATCCAACTATCATAGTTACGAGCTAGAAACTCTTGCAGTAGTAGACTCCACCGAAAGATTCCGACAATATCTACTTGGTAAACAATTCACAATCGTAACGGATTGTGAAGCCTTAAAGACCACCATGAAGAAAAGAGATATGATTCCCAGGATAGCTCGGTGGTGATTACGAATGTAAGAATATGATTATACTATTATACATCGTACAGGTAAAAAAATGAATCATGTAGATGGTCTATCGCGGAACCCAAACGAACCATCAACGTCTTCCGAAGTGATCGACATGCAAGTACTATAAGTAAACATGGACGAAGCTGACTGGATGTACTCTCTCCAAATGCAAGATACAGAAGTTTTAGGAATCACAAACATACTAAAGCATTCCCCAAAAAACGACGATTACAGTATACAACATGGACGGTTATATAGGAAGGTCGATGGCGAATTAAGATTATATTTACCGAAAGGAGTTAGGAACAGAGTTCTGCGAAACAGCCACGATCTAATGGGACACTTCTCCGAAAAAAACAATTACGACAATTAACCATTTGAAAGACCGCTACTGGTTCCCCAGGATGACTCAGTTCGTTAAAAAGTATTTGAAATATATCAAGCGTGTGTCGAGTGCGAAATTCAACCCCGGGGATATTCTCCATATTGACCATCTAGGTCTCTTCACAAAATCAACAAAAGCAGATACATATCTCATCGTGTTAGTGGACGCCTTCACGAAAAATATTCACAAAAAAGCGCTGCCAAATACGCAAACGAAACCGGTGTTGAAGTTTCTCACTGATATATTATTCACCTTTGGTACGCCTCGCCGAATAATTTCAGACGGAGGAACGGCATTTACATCGCACGCCTTCGAAGAGTTTACAAGAAGCCATTCCATTCAACATATACTGAACGCAACGAAGACACCGAGAGCCAATGGACAAGTCGAACGGTATCATCATATCATACACGCACTTCTTGCTACAGTTGAAAAGTTGGGATCAAAAAGTAAAACTCGTTCAGTGGGGAATTAATAACACCGACAATGAAACCACAAGAACAGCTGCTCATCAGCTACTAATGGGCTATGCACCTCGCGATCCCTTGAGAGATGTATTGGCGCAATGTGTAGACCTAAACCAAAAAACTACTAGCATGGACCAAATTCAACTGGAAGGAATTGATTCAACTAAGCGGAAACAAAAAGCACAGAAGGAGCGTCATGATTAGAACCACCGGAAATCAAGAAATTATAATTTAGGAGATCTAGTAATGTCATTAAACGATGGAATTGCAGCAACTGGGACTTCACGGAAACTCGAGGCCAGATAGAAGGGACCTCATTGTGTTACTGCAGTACTACCCCACAATCGGTACCAAGTAACCGATATGACGTTCGCCCCCGAACTCAAAAGCCGTATTCAGCAATCTGGTCTTCCGATAGAATGAAACCTTGGATCAAGCTAGACTCTGACTTCGACGAGGACGACGAAGACTTCCAGGATGGCCCAATCTGTAACGAGAAGAGAGAGAGAGAGAACGAACGAGAGCGAAAGCGATACTAAGAAGGATAAGAAAAACAAAAGTATCGCTCAGTCGTGTGTAGATTTTCAGCAAGGATAGTTGCGTTTTGGTCATTGTAGTATCTTATGTTACCTTTACTGTATTAATAAATTACTGGAACAAGGCGAAGTATCTTGGAGTGAACTTCACTGAGAGGTTGAAGTTCAATCCTCACTCCAAAGTGACCCTTCAAAAGGCCAGTTTCGCTTTCCATCGCATCTACCCATTGATGCGACGTGAGAACGGACTTGCCGAGAAGACGAAGCTATTAGTGTACAAGCAGCTCATACGACCGATTATAGCGTATGGCTTCCCTGTATGGTACAGCATCTCCAAGACCAGTATGGAGAAACTATCGGTTTTCGAAATGAAGATACTACGAATCTGCACCGGTCTCACCTTTGACAAGGACCGGATGAAACATCATAGCAACAAAAAGGTCTACGAAAAATCGCGCATCGTCCCCCTGCAACAGTTCTTGGTGCAACTTTTCAAGAAGCAGTTATGTGAACCTGAAACCTATCCTAACCCAATCGCCAGGAACTTAAGGAGCTCAGTCCCTGGACAACGATTTCGAAATGCACACAACATGTTAAACGAAGAGATTTCATGTCATGTCATTATCTTGAAAACGTAAGAACACACATAAAATAATCTAGTACAATTGCAACAAAGACAACGATAGGGGAAGGAGTAGTGTGCGATTTTTTTGCTTTCCTAAAGACTAAGTCTTGCGGAAGCAATTGATTTATTTCTGCAGAAGGGAGGATAATTTAAATCCGGACTCTGCAAGGATTTGCTCTGCACATTTTACCGAGGAGGATATTGAACGAAATATACAATTTAAAATGGGTTAGTTAATAGTATCGCACGTCCATGGAAATATAATAATGATTGTCGTTTAATTGCAGGCGTTTGCAAAAACAATGGGTTCAAGTTAAAGGCAGAAACTGTGCCAACTATTCAGCCTTTAAAAACAGCCAACCCCTAAAAACAGCCTTGGCAATCTAAGGCCAAGAAGGAAATGATTGCCACCCTTCTAAAAGGCGAATCGTCAATTGCTGAGCCTGAGGTCGATACAGACGTGAGTCCTGAAGTGGAGTTTTGTTTAAATAACGAAACTCCTTCAATCGAAAATGACCTAATTCCTGATCATGAAAATATAAAGGAATTAAAAGGAATGATTTAACTGCTGAAACAGGACATGTAAGCATATTTCTTAAAACATTTCAATAAATTAATATTAAAACCTTATATTCTTACAGTGAAAACGTTAAGAAAAGTAGCTGCATTATAGTGGGGGATCAACAGAACCCAGATGAGGATACCTTTTTCACTTGGGTAAATCATCTTAATGAGGGTGGTTTATCCAAGCCAACAACAGACCTCATGGTGAAAATGAAGGATATGGAGACAATTTTCAACATCGTCAATGGAGACGATTTACTCATATCAAATCATTTTATAAATACTCATCTGCAACTGGCTAAGAGCATAGAATGCGACGAAAAAAATAAAGACTGTTCTTCAAGGCGCGTATGTATTTCCGCATACGCAAACTGTATAAGGAAATTTTAGAGCACCAAAATAGGAAAAAAAGAAAATTAAATTAAATAATACATTAAAACAAAAAGCTTTCTTTTATTTTACTTTCATATTCATGTAGATTTTCACATGTTCGCAATTCTTTGCCTGGTATTATTTTGAAACGATTATGTCGATTCTGGTGTAATTTTAATAGATTTATTTAAATGCGCCGGCAGTTATTTACTATGACCTATGCCGTGTTTAAGATGTGACTACGATTAAAGTACTTTAAAACATAGTTTTCACTGATTTAGTTTGTTAAAAGTAAATTTGCGTATTTGCTTGCAGAAAACAATTATAAATTATAACAATATCACAACACTCCAAATTTAAACACTCCAAATTTAACAAAAAAACGAGAACTTTAAATTTTGCTTGTTCACTTTAAATGTAAACAGCTGTCAGCTGTCATCATCACGGCCTACGTCACGCTGTTAGAATTCAAGAAAAAAAAAAAAAACACACGAAGGCGTAATCTCTTCTATTTCATTCGTGGTTATCAGATATATAAAATGTCAAAGGTTTTTTATTTCCACTTTGACAGCCATCTTCTTCCTACAGATTTTTTCTTCGATAGAAATTCGTAGGGAGGGGAAATATTTTACTCTACGTGGTTCTACGTTTCTCCGAGAAATTCGTAGGCATTCGAAGCAATTAAAACAGATTTATTCTTAGTATACACATCTTTGTTAACGGTCTAGGATGTTAATATGCTAAAACGCAGTATATAAATGACAATCTGGTCGTTAATTTGTTAATTTTTATAAATGCCGTAATTAAGTTAAAATTAGTTGATTTAATGAAAAACCCCTTTAAGGTGACGTCAAGATGAATGTAGTGAAATGACTTAGTTTCATTACATTAATAAATCACGCAATATTAAAAATAAGTCGGGTAAACAAACAGAAAGTACATAATATTCCATATTACGAGTATATCTGCGATCACGAGTAAAATAATTTAGTCGTTCCTATAATTTTTCAGATTAGGAAATTCGTGCACCAAAAGCAAAACCAGAATTTGTTTTTCATTTTCTTGAAAAGTCAGAAAAACTATAAGAAAACTTTTTTATGTTTCTTCTTCACTTCACTTTACGGTCTTTACAATCCTATATCTGAAAATTTTATTGCCAACACGGAGAATTTTTGAGGTACCCGCAAAAGCAAAGGAGTTATCATTAATTGGCTATTCAATCAGCTCTAAGGATCTTATCGAAGTCTTCTTAAAAATTTAGAAACTTGCAAATTCTTTGCGGAAGTAACACATCAACATTCTCGCATTTGGTGCGTGAGAAATAATGCTCAGGACCCATCGTCTGACAAAAAATTAGGAAGCACCTCTCAACTTATAGTGCACCTATCTTGAAAATTCTCCTTTTCAAAAATTCTGCATCAAAAAAAAAAAAACAAATATTGAAACTTAAAGACATTTGTTTGTCGTTTATTGATATTCTATTATAATACTATATGTACAGAGAATATCTACACCAGCGACTTACCACCCGGTTGAGCCATGCTTTCCATCGATCTCCGGGCATATCGAGCTCAGATTAAAATTTGTTAAGTTGCCAGAGGCGTTTGAGTTTTGTTGGCATACCCCTTCTACCGCTCCATAGCTCGCGGGAAGTGGGGCTTGGCTTTGATTGTAGCTGTGGCCTACAGTACCCTTTGTTGTGCAAGGATTCCAGTTCGAAGTTGAAGGATGATTATAGTTGTTACTGGGAAAATATGTGGGGTCGTATGGGTCGTTTGTGTTCACCGCGTTCGAGTGCCCAAAGAAGTTATTTGATGATGAAACAATTGAAGATTCATAGGGTGGCATCGTTGGAGCCGTCGCAGTTGCCCCCACTCCGGTGGGAGGAAAAATTGAGGTAGTTTTAACGTTGGATGGCGTTGCGTAAGAACTGACCCCGAGGTAATCGTTCTCCGGCTGCAGACAGGTTTGGGTGTTGGGGTAACTGAACATGTAGTTGCTAATGTTATGGTAATCGGTTTGAGTATTTGAGGTATCTTGGTTAAAAAAGCCCGCTGTGTTGGTCATGCGATGGTTGTCCTTTTTCGCAATCAGTGATTCGGCGGAATAAATGTTTGAAAAAGTCTGCTTGACCGGCGCGGATTTCATGAGTGTTTTGGGCAATACTTTCTTCATCGATGTTGATTCCTGCGATGGGGTTTGGTCCACTAGTTGACTAACGGAGAAAATCTGTTTAACAGTTTTGTTAGGCGGCGCCTCACTGGAACCAAAATTTTCAAATGTGTAGGCGGCAGAGAAGTCTGTGTTCATAGGCTTTGTGGGTGACCAATTGATAAACTGATTGTCATCTTCGTAGGAATCCTTTCTACAACCGAATCCAAAGTCTGTAGTTGCAGTGGAAGTTGGGCACTGATTTACAAAATCAATTGGAGGAAGCGGAACTACTGCCTGCGTTGAAGAAAAGTCATTGCCAGCCGAAGTCATCCAATTGACGTGAGTTTTCTGCTGAGTTTTGCTTTGCTCACAGTCGTAAAAGATTTGGTCGGATATATCTTTGGGTTTTTCTTGTTTCCAGGCCATTTCTTTTGAATTTGCAACCACTTGGGTGGTTGTTTGCTTGGTAAGGGATGACGTGCGAGGTATAAATTGTAGTTCATCACAGGACGGAAAGAGATTGACCTGATTTATACATTTAATGTCAGACATTTGTTTATTTCCTGTGTCAAGAGCGGGTGCTTCAAACGACTTGGAAGTACTGAGCGACATTGTGAAACTTGTTGATATCAACGATTCGCTTACCACAGAACCAAGGTCGAAGGGAACTGCATTTGTATTGCACGAGGCGGTTGTTGTTGTGGGCGTGGTAGTTGACGAAAGGGACATGCTGAACGGTGTTGTGCTAGGTTGAAGCCAAGGAAATTCTGGTTTGATAGATGGAAAACTCAAAAATGGCTGTGATTTTGTTGTAACCGTTGAAGAAAAGAGGGGATCAGATTGCGACGTGCTAGATGCTACCGCTGACCGGCCGAAGTTAAATGAGTTTATCGGTTGGTTTGATGGTGAGAACTCGTAGAAAAAACTCTTGGAAGGTGAGTAGAAGGAGTTAGCCGATGTTTTTCCAGACGCCTTACTGATGGTTCCAATCCCCAAAGGCTGCAATTTGGTATTCCCGAGTGTGAGCGCATGAGGTATATTTTTAGAGCCTTGCACTCCTGGGTTCTGTTGTATAGATTTGTTAGACAATACTGATTTCCCATTCCAATGTACAACATTGCCGACTGGTGACGAGTTTTGCGATCCTAATATATGTCTCGGCATAGCATTCAATGCTAAATTCGTTGATTTAGTCGTGATGTCTGGCAGTTTTTTGTTTGTATTGGGAGTGAATGCAAGGGTCGGGTTCACCGATGTAACAGAGTTTGTTTGAGTAAGAAAAGCTTTTTGATTCAGATGCGAGTTGGTCGAAAATGTAGAAGCGGTCGATAATTTAACTTGATGCGTTGAAAAGGAAAGGCAGTCGTTAGAGACTTTAGTTGCTAACGAATTTTGTGGAGGCATGTTCTGCGGAGCAAGACAATACACATAAAAAGGGAAACTATTATTATTTTTGTCGACTTACTCACCTGTTCATTGAAGGATGGTGCACGGAGAGGGTTTTTCTGGTCATAGCTAAGAGTGAATTTGTTTCCGGTCTCCAATTCTGTGTCACAACTTTTTTTGTTAGCCACTTGATTGCCAAAAACAAGACTACGCTTTTTAGGCGAACAAGGGCGAGTTATAGCGGATACGGAAAACGAAGTTATCGGCTTGTTACTACTGATTGGGACTTTCTCTTCAGATTCCAGTGGAAGTGAAGCGATTTCAATGACATCTAATTTAACATCAGACGCAGAATTTTGATCACAGAACTGATTGTACTCCTCCGAAGTGAAGAAATTGTTTAAATTTTCCAAACTTACTGCGCTCTCGACATTTTCTACAGTTTTTCCAGTAACTGATGATGACGTTACAACCGGGAATGATAAAAGAAAAGCTGCGGTCGGCGACACAGTTTGTTCCCTTAATGGAAGCGCTGGACTCGTAAGTTTAAGGTCTTTCTTTCGAGGTTCTTTTCGGGAGATTTTTCTTTTTGAAATACGTCTTTGCTTGGATATCACTTTGCGACGTTCCACACTGTGCCCACCACTTAAGCAAAGCAACTTATCAGGATGAGGATAGCATTTCCTAACTATTGGTCGATTTAGTTTCTTCGGTTTTTTTCCTTTGTCATTCTTAATGCGAAGGAAAATGGGTTTTGCAGGTGGATGTGGAGCTGAAGGCAAAATATTTTCTTGAGACCGGTTCTCTTTGAAGGCAGCATCGTGATGGTTTTCGTCTGTTATTGTTTTTTGCTGGTCAACTATTTCTACTGGAGTTGGTTGCGACAGATTATCTGGATCTGGAATGCTAAATGAGAATCAAAACATCTATAGAATTAATTAAAACGGACTTTTAACAGAATCCACATCATTTTTTTCTTGCAAACACTCCACGCTTTCTACAGTTCTTTTAGAAATAATGTCATTCCTTCGTGCACTTGTTCGTAGTCGTTTGGGTTTCTCCAAGCAAATTGATTCCGAGCTAATATTTGGCTGGAGTTCAGGTTTTTTCAGTAGCAGCTGAGGCAATACAACTGGAGGCAGAGCAACTTTTGCCTTCTTCAACAGCTCCGTTAATTGAGCATTGCGCTCTTGGTAAAATTTAATGCAATTCACAAAATCCTCATACTCCCCTGTAAGGAAAAATACGTTCAACCAAATGAAAGAGTGTTAAATTAAGCCCTTATATCGAACCACAACTCACTGAGAAGCTTGGGATCTTGTGCCTTAAGATAATCCTCATGCTTGCTCTGTAATTCAGAAATGAATGCTATTGCCTTCTGGATAATTTCTATTTTGCTCCACACTATTGAAGCGTCGAATTTGGGAAGGAGTTTTGCTAGCTCATCAAAAGTTTTGTTAAGTCGATCTCGCCGGTCTTTTTCCCAAGCCTTGTTTTTCCTGGAACCCGAAAGAAACGGTTCTCATTAACTTGTTTTAAAGCTGAGAGGGAATTAAATTTACTCTGACGGTTTCTTAGTCATAGTTTAATGCGTCTCATGTTTTAATTGATTAAGAAAAAGGTGTTATCCTGTATATTAGATGGTAATCCAGCTAATTGTTTACAACCGTTTTATTTATTTTTTCTGTGATCTACTCAATAAACGTCAGTTCAGGGGACTCTGTCACTGTCTACTGAAACACAGATGTTATTTGAATGGAAATAAATTTCAAACATAGGTGGCGCGACAACCGTATAGTATGTGGGAACCACAACACCACACGAGCGCCTCTATATTTCAATTGGTAAAACTCTTCCGATAACAAAAACCGTTTCCAATTTGATCTGTGGAATTTTTCCACATTCTTGTGTCAGACGCCGTAGTTACATTTTCAGTGCTTCCTTTGTCCTGTGTAAAATTTGAAACAAAAAAATAAATTTGAATTTAAAAAGTGTGCTTATCTTTTGTTTTATTGTGCGCAGCAAGTAGCCACAAATTGGTGACCCCGACGTGATTAAAAAAGAAACAAAAACATTTAAAAAAACAGAAAGATGACGACACGCACACCACCGAACGAACCAGAATCGTCAATAAAAAATACCGCAACTCCAACAATGGAAACCAACAACATCACAGGCGTAGTTACCACTCCAACGATTGCCGGAGATACAACATCTCACATCGATCAAATCGAACGGCTAGAAATACCACCATTCTGGCATCAAAAAGTGCATCTCTGGTTCCTCGCTATTGAAGCGCAGTTCCAGACAAAGAAAATAAAATCGGATGCCTCAAAATACTACGCCGTGGTCGCCCGCTTGGATCAGGATACCCTTTCCGTCATCGAGCATATTTTATCCAATCCTCCTGATACGGATAAGTATGCCGCTATTAAGGATGCGTTAATTAACCATTATTCGATTTCGCAGGAACGTCAATTCAAGACACTTGTTTCGGGGCTGGAATTAGGAGATCGGCGACCATCAGACTTACTTGCCGAAATAAATCGTCTTGGTGGTACCCAACTGAACTCCACATTTCTCCGCACGATGTGGATGGATCGCCTCCCACAATACGTTCAGATAGCTTTGACAGCAGCTGATGGCCTCGATAATCCTAAACTGGCAAAACTCGCCGACAAAATCATCGAAATTCAACGTGACTCAGTTGGCCGTCACATGATGTCTGTGTCTCACATACCCCCTCAAAGCGATGACATATCCAGGCGGATGGAGGAACTCTCAACACAGGTGGAGAAGTTATCTCAGCGACTAGAGCAAGCTATCTCCTCCCACTTCAAAAATAGACGCAATCGCTCCCGCAGCTCAACACCCCGAAGAAATAGTCCAAAGGCTGATGTAGCTACGCCTTCGGTTTGTTTTTATCATCGCAGATTTGGTGATAAAGCAAATCGATGTACTCAACCATGTGCATGGGTACAGAACCAGGGAAACGCACACCACCGCCAGTAGATTCGGTGAATGCTGGCGGCCGATTGAATCCACGCCGACTCTTTATTTATGATCGCTTGTCAGGCACCAAATTTCTCGTCGACACAGGAGCCGATATATCTGTCACACCAGCTTCTCGTAAGGACACGGCAACACGAGCAACACTCGAACTCCACGCCGCAAATGGTAGCAAAATACAAACTTACGGGGAGAAAGCTATGACACTTAACATCGGACTCCGTCGACCGATTCGTTGGATATTTTGCATCGCTAATGTGCCATATCCAATCATTGGTGCCGACTTAATTCATAAATACGGACTACTGGTGGATCTCAAATGCGGATGTGTAATTGACCCTCACACTGGTTTCCGAAGTAGGGGCTCGTATGCTGCAGCACCCATCACATCCATCACCGCAATTAACGATACATCAAGGTTCTCCACCATACTTAAAAATTTTCCTGAGTTGTTGGAGAACCCATCAAATAAAACCGGCGCCAAACACTCCGTGCGACACTACATACCAACTTTGGGACCACCGAGTGTTCAGCGAGTACGTCAGCTGTGTCCAGAGCGTCTTAAAGCGGCAAAGATGGAATTTCAACTCATGGTCGATCTCGGTCATGCCAGACCATCCAGCAGTCCATGGGCCAGCCCGCTACACATGGCAAAGAAAAAGAATGGCGACTGGAGACCATGCGGTGATTATCGCAAACTTAACGATCAGACCATCCCAGATCGTTATCCCATTGCGCTGCTTCAAGATTTTTCTTCATCTCTAGCTGGAAAAACAATTTTTTCGACAATCGACCTCCGTCGTGCTTTTCATCACATTCCAGTAGCTGACGAAGATGTGCCCAAAACTGCTGTAATAACTCCATTTGGGTTATTCGAATTTCTAAGTATGCCGTTTGGACTCCGTAATGCAGCACAATCGTTTCAACGCTTCATAAACGAGGTGCTTACCGGACTTGATTTCGTCTACGCATACATCGACGACCTCCTAATTGCTTCGGAAACTGAAGAGCAACATGAAGAACATCTCCGCTTGGTGTTTCAAAGGCTAAGTCGATATGGGTTATGCATTAACGCAGACAAGTGTGTGCTAGCTGCAAAAGCCGTTGACTTTTTGGGATTCCGCTTAACATCACAAGGATCATCACCCCTACCCGATCGAGTTCAAGCACTACTTGAGTTTCCGAAACCCAAAACTATCGTGGAGCTAAGACGGTTTATCGGAGCAGTCAATTTCTACAGACGGCATATAAAGAATGCAGCTACCACGCAGGCACCGCTCAACGAATTACTCAAGGATTCGAAAAAGAACGATCGAAGACCAGTTCCTTGGACAGCAGACACGGAAGCATCTTTTGCATTGGTAAGAAAGCAATTAGCTAATGCAACTCTTCTTTCTTACCCAATGGCAGGTGCAATGCTTCGACTAACTTGCGACGCATCTAATACCGCCCTCGGAGCAGTCCTCGAACATCTAGACAACTCCAAATGGCAACCGCTAGGATTCTGGTCGAAGAAACTTTCTCCCGCTCAACAAAACTACAGCACCTACGATAGGGAGCTGACTGCTGTCTATGAAGCCGTTAAATACTTTCGTCACTGGCTTGAAGGACGTGAGTTTGTGATTAGGACAGATCACAAACCACTTGTATACGCTTTCCAACAACGGTCTGACAAAGCATCACCACGTCAGATCAGACAACTAAGCTTCATAAGCCAATTTACCACCAACATCCAATACGTGGCAGGAATGGAAAATAATGTTGCTGACACACTGTCCCGCGTTAATACCATCGAGTTACCATCAGCGATTGATTTCAGCGAGATGTCCCAAGCACAATCAACTGATGAGGAGCTCAAGGGTTTACAAATCAACAACACAACATCACTGAAATTCTTGACGCTGGCGTATGGAGCAGAAAACAACATTACTTGCGACATTTCCACGAACCACATAAGACCATTCGTCCCTCTTCCCCTGCGACGCAAAGTATTCAACACGTTTCACAATCTCGCTCATCCTAGCGGCAGAGTTACGATGAAAATCATATCCCAGCGATACGTGTGGCCATCCATGAACAAGGACATCGTGAAGTGGGCTCGTGACTGTGTCCCTTGTCAGCGATCGAAAATTGGACGTCATGTGCATACATCCCCGGTTTTCTTCCAATCACCAGACGAAAGGTTCGATCATGTGCATCTGGATCTTGTAGGACCTATGCCAGAGTCCCAAGGATTCAAGTATTGCATGACCATGATTGACCGTTTCACTAAATGGCCGGAAGCAATCCCCATCAAAGACATCACTGCAGACACAGTCGCTAACGTTTTCTTCGCTCACTGGATTGCGCGCTTTGGATGTCCCAAATTGGTGACAACAGACCAGGGATCTCAATTCGAAAGTGCACTGTTCACAGCATTGGCACAACTAGTTGGCAGTAAACGCATTCGAACTACAGCGTACCATCCAGCTGCCAACGGACTAGTGGAAAGATGGCATCGGACATTAAAAGCAGCCATCATGTGCCATCAGAATCCACAGTGGACCCACGTGTTACCAACAGTACTCTTAGGATTGAGAACCTGTTTCAAGGAAGATTTAAAAGCATCTCCAGCCGAATACATCTATGGAACAACACTGCGTATTCCGGGTGAGTTCTTCACTCATGATGACCCACCCGTAGATCCACACTTCTTTCTTGAAGACTTCCGTATGCACATGAGGAGCATTAAGCCAGCACCCGTTTCACATCACTGCCGAAAGAAAACATTTTGTTATAAAGATTTATTTACTTGTACACATGTGTTTTTACGCATCGATGCTTCGAAACGACCGCTGGATCAGCCCTATTCTGGACCTCATTGTGTAATTAAAAGAATAGACGACCGAACCTTCACCCTCAACGTCAACGGGAAAGAAATGAATGTAAATATCGAACGCCTCAAACCAGCACATCTTGCAAGCGACGACGCCTTTCAAAATTCATCCAGCACTCACAGCGACTTTATGAATCCTGAACCACCTCCACCATCACATCAACCTGAAATAGAAGACAATCAGCACCAACAGGAAATAAAAACGTATACCAACACCAAACGCATCCGTTTCAAACAATAGTCCAAATACCAAATGAAATTGCAAATTAAACTGCAGCCTTTATTTAAGGGGGGAGTAATGTGGGAACCACAACACCACACGAGCGCCTCTATATTTCAATTGGTAAAACTCTTCCGATAACAAAAACCGTTTCCAATTTGATCTGTGGAATTTTTCCACATTCTTGTGTCAGACGCCGTAGTTACATTTTCAGTGCTTCCTTTGTCCTGTGTAAAATTTGAAACAAAAAAATAAATTTGAATTTAAAAAGTGTGCTTATCTTTTGTTTTATTGTGCGCAGCAAGTAGCCACAAGTACTAGAATAGCATTTTAAGAGGAAATTGAATTTTTTTTTCTTAGGATAGGGACCCAGTTAGTGAATTTTTCTTAACATATTCAAATTGTTAGTAATATGTATATTTATAAGCAATATGTGCATTACATTTTGTATGAATCTGTACCCAAGTTAAAATGAAAATACAGTAATATTGCTTGTTCATTTATTCCTAGATGAAAAATATATGCAAATACATTTCTTAGGTACTAATGCAAATCATATTTTTCAGTAAATTAATGAACACATAAAAACAGATCGACTCAAAGAGAAGGTAACGATTAAAACAGTAACTGAAGAAATTTAATAGCAAGAAGATGGACTCCAACTTTTGTTGTAATTCGGACAGTATGAAGGAAATATGTGAAGTAACAGTTTGTATATGTGTATGCATGTATGTTTGCAAATACGAAATAAACAATTTATTTTTGTCGAATAGAATAGTTTTTTATTTCGTTTCGTAGGGAAATTAAAATTTATTACATAAAAATATTACATTATAACCTAAAATCGAAAGGACGAATGAGTTTAGGTTATTATGTAACGATTTTTAAAAATAACAGTTCACCAAACGCTTTCTTGTAAAATAAAATCAAAACTGTAAATAATAAAGTTTTGTTAAAACTATATCAAAACTTTATTCCACGGAGATTTCGTGTATTTCTTTTTTATTCACATTTCCGGTTATTTGAAAATTGGATGGTACTTTGGCCAACTATGTAAATAATTTGCTACAATATTTTGAAGTAAAGTTTTGTATAATTATTGTGCACATAAATTTGTTAATTATTGTACCTACACAAATAGATATGCACCATATTCCTTCCTCTGAGGAGAACCTAGTAACTCCTCATTTTGTGTTTCTATTCGCTTACCTGCTGAAAATACAGGTGAAACATACACGAAAAAGTCTGTGAACAAGATCTTTAGAGTAAAGAAAAACAACTTCTTGCAAAACTTTTTCTCTGTAATACCTCTCTTAGGCTCTTAGATATGTAATCCACTAAATTTTTCGTGTCTTCGGCTGTTCCCTATTCCTCTATTATTATGTTCTTAGGCATACTTTTGGAAGTAATAGTGTGTCTACGAATTTTGCGTTTGAGCAAGTCCCAGAAATGCTCTATTGGATTTAGGTCCGGAGGCTGGGGAGGTGTCTCCATACATCCAAAGCTTTACATTGTGTAAGGTATGTTTCGGATCATTATCTTATTGAAACGAAAAATTTTTCTTCAAGCCCCAACTGTTATGCAGTTTGCAGTAAATTATCTTGCAAAATCAAGATATAAGCATGCAAAATCGGAGCATCGGAATATATGACTTTGTTCTAAAATCCGGGGGGCTTATAAATGAATTCAATTGTAAAACCTATGCGATTCGGTAAGTTGATATCTGAAATGTGTCTTCTTACTTTCGGCCAACTAGCCAGATTTTTTTAATGTTCGCCGGATAGTAGCATTGGATATTGTTTTGCAAACCTTTCAGCTACTTTCAAGTTTCACTTGAACAATGCGTTTCTGTTTCCGCTTTATTAATAAGGATGGACGACCATCTCTGGGCTTTGCCAAGATGGAATCGTGTTTCCTTATGCAAGCAATACGACAGGTGTTCGTATTGATTCATTCGAAACATATTTATATATTACCATTCTCATCGTAACGAATTCTTAATGCTCTTACAAGGCTTTTTAAACCATACCTTTTTAGAATTTCGAAAATTTGCCGTAAATAGCTTTAAGGTCTCTAGCTATTTGCAGTAGGTTTTAATATTCGAAACAATTGTAAATAAAATTGTCGGCTCTCTGAAAACTAATATGTGATAAAATGTTTGAAAACTGTACTTTGCTTTAAGAGATACCTGATGTGACTATGATCAATAAGCACACTAACCTACATATTCCAGATGATGTGACTGGATTTATGAATCACATGACTCAAAATCACATCCATATCACTATATATAGTGACAACGGAATCACTGATGGAGAAAAGACCATCTGTGGCGGTATGGCGGCTAACAGACACAGGCTTTGAGGGAACCTGACTGGTAGTGACAGCTTGACCAGAGGCTATATTCTGGTGCCACGGGAGGTCAGGGGCCTTTGGAACTTCGGTTCCAGCCTGACCGTGCGGTAGGCCCCCTTGTGGGAGTATCGTGGTGGCTGTGGTTTTCCACCTAACATCGCGGGTAGAGTCGAGGATAGTGTACTGTGCAGACATAACCTATGCAGTTCGCCACTACTTGCTAATTATCATCGAATTGATTTACTTTATTGTAGGGTAAACATGCTCTGAGTTAAGATCCTTGAGATTTACGCGGCAGCTCGAGGTTCACTGCCTGGATGATTACCTCAATGATCGTCTGAAGAAGAATTGTAATTTCATATAGTGGTATCTGCAATGCAAATATGTTTTAAGTCGGTTGTTGCCATTTAAAAAACAATGTTGTGATTAGTAAAGACTGATCTATGAGTGCAAGGTTAACTATTAGAGACATGTAGTCGTGCTTTTTCTATTTACATTCTGTAAACGTACACCTGGATGGCGTGATCGGGGAAATAGAAACCGACCCTGCGCTGACGCACATTCTAAACTCCTGACGTACAACTAGGATAACCTTCATACTATAAATTGGTGAGTTTTACTTCCTGAATGCTGTGCTCGGATGTTTTGTCCTTTTCATAGTATAGTATTCATATCAAGTCGTAGTGGTCAGTAAAAAAGGATGAATGAAGATTTTTTTTTTGCAGAAATTATATCTGGTAATCCGCTTGTATTACCGGCTGATTTATCCAGTATTCTTAGGGAAGTAGAGTATATATTCCTGATAACCAAGCTTAATTTTGTCAACAAGCATGTGTGTAATTTGGTGTGCCAAATGTCATATCATAATACATGAATACAGTTTAGCTGGTCTGCCAAATAAGTGATTAAGAAGATATATGAAATAGTTAGGAAAACTTCTTTGTCAAAAGTCCACTGTCGAGTATATGGTATACTATACAGATACAAATTAAACATATTATTTGTTGATAATACACAAATACACAATACAAACCTATTCACTTTACTTTAATAACATTATTTTGTAGTGCAATTAAATAAATATAATTAGATTCAATGTTTGAAAAAAGGGGACAAAAGGGTAAATAAATACAATGCAAAAGAATGACTTGAGCAAAAGCATCTGAGAATACACCAAAACATTTGTTGTAACCTAACAAATGTATCAAAGAGTTAATTAACGCAAAATTTTTTGAGAAGTGAAACTGTTTTAATTTTTTCAAGAAAGGCGCTTCAAATCCGTCAGTTCTTAAATTCAGCGGTAACTTATTAAACAAGCGGAGTGCAGCAACCAGATAAAATGTGGAAATTGGAATTTTTTTAGAACGGATATTCTAATAAAGTATAGGTTATTGACACGTATGTTATGAGAATCATATCATTGTGAGAAAAGATGATCGGATCTATTAAAAAAAACTTAAGAACTGTATAATAATAAAGATGCTGTAGAGGTAGGGTATTAAGTTTCTTAAATAATTCAAAGCAATGCGTCCCACGAATAACTTTTTATAAAATCCGAATCGCGTGTTTCTGTTTTACAATTAATGGATTAATTTTCAGCTCATATTGTAACTTAGATTTAAATAATGCATTATAGACTAAACTCCAAATGGGTAAGCAAAAGTATAGGCTTAAATGATACATTTTCCGTAAAAGATGAATAAAATATTTTGGCTTATAAGTAGTGTGATCCTTTCAATTAAGTTTATTATATAGAATGATCCCTAAATATTTAAAGTTATCGACTTTTTCTATCTCAAAACAATCAACAGAGCTTTTATTATAGCAATAAAATGTGCAACTAAGTGAGTGAAAATTTAGCAATATACAATTCCAGATCATTCCAAACTATTTCATGGAAGCATATAAATTAATTTAGAGTTCGATATGGAAGTATCATCGGCAAAAGCTGTTACGTTGTCTTTCAAACGTTCAATAGCAAAAGGGAATTAACATAGATTAAAAATAAAAAAAGACCTAAAACCAAATTTTGTGGAACGCCTAAATTCATTACTTTCTGTGTTATTTTCAATTTATACAGTTTGCATATGATCTTTTAAAAGCCAAGTGAACTAATAGTAAATGCACGCGTGGAAACCTAACATACATAACTTATGCAGTAACTTTGAATGATCGACCATGATAGCATTTACACAGAATTTCCAAATCATAGTTCGTGGAAGCATTTAAATTAAACTAATTTAATCGTCTGCTAAAAGCTGTTACTTTACCTTTCACTTTCAACCTTTCAACGTTCATTATAAAGGGAAAGAATATAGATTAATAATAAAATAGGACTTAAACCGAAAATTGTGTTGAACTCCAGTACATTCGACCGAAATTAAAAAAATATTTAATTTTGTTGCACAACAGACTACTAATACCTCACTGAAAATTCAACCGTCAGATCAGTGTTTAGCTGCACTTAATCAAAGACCACGACTTGAACCGAGTTCAATGTGCCTCTATTAACAATTCGTCAAATTCTGTACACAATCTAGACAGACTTGTTGCGAACCATTTACCAGCGAGTAGCTGCAGGCTTTTCTGACCTTGATTGATGAGACCATTACAATGTCAGTTAGGTTCATGAGGCTATGACGCACTGCACCTTAGGCACTACCTAATGCAGCCATCCGCTGCAGGCTCTTAAATATGCAAAGACACTTACGTGAGCAATGCGTTATGTCGCCACCTTTAATCAACAGAAAAACAGCTCCAACGTAAGTCACGTTTGAATCGTTTGCATGATCACCATGCCAGGGCTGCGCGCTTGATCGCAACGTCTGACCGTTGATTCGGAGGCGATGCAGTGTTACTGAAGTACGTTAATTTATTTGCTTCCCTCATTAACCATAATTACACACTCGCAGCCAAATAAAGGTACATGCACATGGGCCTTGCCATTAAAGCGGATCAAATATTTATCCAAGCCTTATTTGCATAAGACCCGAGCGATAGAGGTATTTAACGAGAGAAATACTCGTAGAGGGGAAAACAGAACAAAACTAGGTGAAGAGGTCGCACGCTTGATGGCCACCGCTGCCGTCGGCGGCTCGCCTGTCTCTGCTAGAGTAGAGCCAATGACAATGAAAATGGGAGGGCACTGCAAATCTGCTATCGGCGGTTTACGACAACAGTTACCTGGGCAGACTTTACTTCTCACCCCAGCCACCTTTGATCAGCCTGAAATCTGGTCACATCGGAGGCTTATTTTTAGGCAACAGGGCAAAGTTTGAACGTCTAAATTTCAGCATGTTAACTCCGAAGCAGCGCTTAATGCCTTGACCGTATTTTCTGATTGTCATTCTTCGTCTGCGCCGCTCGGTAGGACATTAAATATTCAATGAGTGGGTTACCAAGACAGCCCCTGTGAATATGTAAGCGTGACGTCAGAGGAGCAGCAAGAAAAACAGCAACAACACCGGGGGTAATGGCAGCACGTCCTACCCCGACAATTGTAAACCGAAAAATGCATAATGAATCGATCGCAAAGCGTATCGTATAACTCACGGAGCGGACAAAGTGTCGATTGAGGAAGGGAATGCATAACAATATTAGGCACAGAGGCATTCTGACTCTGACTCGGGCTCTACCTCGGCAAAGCCTGTAAGAAAGGGTTAGGAGTCAAATATGTAAATGGGAGCTTGTTAGTAATTCTAAGAGGCGTTAGTTTCGAATAATGCATTTTGAAATTGACTTTTCAGTCGGACCTGGCGTGATTCGATGTCTTAAGTCGACCAACGGCAGATTTTCTTGCGAAATGTATGTATGATATGTATGATTGTCAGTTGTTTATAAATAATTCGATTGTCGATTTAACCGACTTTATTTGGGGATTACTATTAAAAAAATTAGTTCTTTCGATGGATTCTGAAGCCAATGATTGAGAGAGATTTCTTATACTTTTTGCATAGAACTTCACTTGAATTGTTTAAAAATGATCTAGAGATGAAATAGACATCAGATGTGTTCCCGTTGGAAAAGCAAACAAAAAATTATACCAATCAATGAAAATCTAGGAAAGAATGATAAAACATTTGTGTTTGAAAATATAAAGTTAAAAGCAAAGACAAACTTTCGTTGTGATGTTACAACTATCTGGTTACAAACTATCCTGATTTAAAACAACCCAGATTTGTCACCGGTTGTGTTAATCTTCAAAATTGTTGAGCAACGATTTTGCTAAAAAAGGTAGTTGCAAAACTAGCGAAAATGTAGAGAAAGTAAAAGATCAACAGCTGAGAATTAACTACAAAAGAACTTGGTATGTGTATCAACTCAACACTTAGTTGAAACGATATCTGAGATCGCCAAAAATGCAGCGAAATGTCTATATTTCTTAAAGTGAAATATATAAGCCGTATATCCGCCCAAAGCTTGAGTATAACGCTCCTATCTTGTCTAGAGCTCTTTGGAACTCCCTGCACCTAGTAGCGCTTTAGCCCACCTTTTAGTTTGGAGACTCGTTAATCAGCCGCGCCAGACGAATATGGTATGCACTTTCCAGCTTAATTTTTCACTCTTATTACAATCCACATGCATTTTAAACCAATGTGCACCGATCCCTTTTTTTCTCTCTTCGACTATACATCGGTCCGTGACGTAAAACAACCTCTTTAGTGCTCGCCAATTATAAAAAATTATAGCGACAAGCTTCAGTGCTGATTGATGATCGGGCATTGAAGTTAATGACAATTTGTTCTTCGAGTAATCTGTAAGTTTTTCAGTAAAAACAAGAAGTTTATTATGATTGAATATCCAGTCATACAACCACTAAGTAGAACAAGATCGAAAAGGGCGCCATACTAAATACTTAAAAACAAAAGCACAAGTAAATAATAGCGCATATATTTCATAGGGCATATATTGATCTTATTTACCGTCTTACCGTCAAACAATTAACTACATCAGCAATTAAATCGTTGTTTCACAGTTCATTGACAATAAAATGTGCAACTGATCGGGGTTATACATTTAAGTACCCTCGCATGTTAAGAATCTTTTAAAGCCTGTCTGGGTGAATTCTGTTCCCTTAGAAATGCGTACAAACACTTTGTCATTTAATCAATTCATTATCTCTCATTCTGGCATAGCAACAACCAGTAAATTTCGATGTCAGCAGGCAGTACAAAACGCCAGTCACATACTCGTATGACCGTACTTATATTAGATTGGAAGCGCCTACGAATTTTTCCTAACGCCTCGGATCTCATCTGCTCGTCCTATATTTACTTACATCCAACTTGCGGCGATAGCCTTTGGCCTGAACTCGAAATGAATTTTATAAATAAACCGCTTTCACAAGCATTTCATGTTCGTTAATAGAGTCCAAGTCGCAGGCCCACAGACAGCTAGAAAATTTTTATCAGCAGAGACACTTTAAGCTGTATCTGTGTAGTCAAATGGAATGCGTTTTACATACATAAACTAAAAATGTCCATCTCCACAACGGACGGTTCTAGATACAAGTTTAACGATCAAACCGTCGATATTGCAAAGGGAAAGCGAATGTTCTTTTTTCAGATACGTTCAAATCTAGTCTTCTTTACGAATATTCAAATTTTATGATAATTTCATTGTGTATATATACATAATTAACATAACGGTATTGGAATTCGAATAAATAATAACCGTCATCATAAGGCAAGTGATTTTCCGGTTTTTTGTGTCGGAGGGGTATCAGTTTTTGGTTAATTCAGAATTGGAACCCACTGAGCTGTAATTATAAGCATTTTGGTTGTTTTTTGTTTGAGAAAGCGTAGGAGAGGTGTGGCTAACATGAAAGAAGATATTTAAGTATACTCGTACATTGTGTTTAAGAAAAAGCAAACTAGGCGATGAGTTTTGAAGAACATGTAATTGGATCTTTATCTAATTTATATTTAATCTCTTAATTTAAGTTTTAAAGTAAAAGATAACTTAGTAGGAAAAAGAAAAGTAAGTAGTAAGAAAAAGAAGTAGTGCCTATTTGCATTTATTAAAGCAAGTCCCCAATTTGTTTCTTGTCCCAATAGCTTGTATTAAGGTGGATGAGTTTTATAATTGCATGCGCACATAATTAAACAATATAGTAGCTATCGCACTTTGCAATCAACAAGCATCTAAAGAAATGTATGGCATCAACCGCAAAGTAATAAATCGAGGATTTTATATATGCTTAACTTAGACACCCTCAGCTGCAGCAATGGCTTGCATCTTATTGGCCCTATGCGGGCACTCTAAGTTCACCTGAAGGTTTTTCATCTTCGACTTGAGCAACCTCAGTTCCTGTTCGTCCCAGTATGTAAATTGTTTGAAATTATCTTAATTCTTGACAGCAGTCTGATTTTTTGCAAATGTAGTGGGATTGTTGCCATCCGTGTTCGGTGATACTTTAGGAATCGCCGTGTCCATGGTTCGTTTTATTGTAGTGTCCATTAGTATGAGGTAACTGTCAACCTCTTCGTTCGTCAGGTTTATGTGCGAGGGTGGCGTCAAGTCATTCGAATGTAGTTATCTGGATAGAATTCTAAAGGATGTGTTTCGCCAGTCACGACAATGTACGGATTTTTGGAAGATCGTGTTCTGTTTGTTTTGTTTGTTTTTATTGCGTTTTTATTTATTATTCTTTGTTCTCTTATACTCGTATGCTAGACGAAAATATTTCAAACTAGCTTAGTATCTAATCTGCTGATCTTATTTCTACCTTACTGACTCTTAACAAGTGCTCTAAGTTAACCAGTGTTAATTTCATTTGTCTTCGGGCTAGTATATAATGGGTTTCTTTTTTTATCTACAATAAATCGTTTTTTACGATTTTTATTAACCGAAATACAAAACTAAATTGAGAACAAAATTCATTTTCAAAAAAAAATAATTTAAAAAAATGGTGATTCCCCTTTTATAAAATTCTTCGGACGAGAAACATTTTTTTTATTTTTGTACTACACTACAAGCTGTTCAACTCAGGTTAGTTCCTTGATCGAGTAAGACAGTGTTAAATTACAATGAGTCATGAAGGCAAAGAAACTTCAATAAAAGTCGTGTAATCAATAGATTTAAACAAGTATTAACAGGGAATAATAGTAATAATAATAATTGTTGGCGCTACAGTCCAAAGGGGGACCAGGGCCTAGCTTGCTCATCAACTACTCTTGTTGTGCGCGCTACTGTTCTCTCACGAGTAGAAGGGACCTACAGTTTTTTGCCGACTCCGAACGGCGAAATTTGAGAAGCTTTCTTAGACAATTATTACTCTTTGAGTGTTGTTAGCAGCTCGAAAGAGGTGGTTCCGTGAAAAATTCGAAAAATTGGTGTTGAGCTGGGAATCGAACCGACCCCCTTCGGCGTGTGAGCGTCGCACTCTACCCACTACGCCACGGCGACCACAGGGAATAATAGTGCTAAGATTATTAATAGGCTAAAAACAATTACGGCCGAGAAAATTTACCTACAGTAATGAAATGTGCATCCTTCGAGAAATTAAAAAACAGTTCTAAAGAAAGAAGTAAATGCAAAACTGTTGAAAAGAGGTATAAGTTGGAAAGGAAGAACATCCAGATATTATATTTTTAAGTCGAATACATTTTTTGTAAATTAATAAAATGTATTTCGTAGAACTACAGTGTAAACACATAAAGCTAAATAGTTGCATTTTCATTTTTGTAAAATTATAGCTTCGAAGCGTTTTTTGTGAATTTTACTCAAAGAAGTTTAAATGTCGATTACTTTTTTCGGTCACTATATATTGTATTTTTTATTACAATCAAGGAGAAAGAATTTAACACAATTTCTCAGTAGTCGTATATTTAATGAAAGGAAAGCAATTACATATTCGTGGAATGATAATCCACAAATGAATAAAACGAGCCAACAATAGCTTGTCTGTGCATGATATTTTTTTTTAAAGGGAATTGATGCAATTTGCAGTTCAATACTGATAAAAAACAGGTTTTAGGAGCTATTTTAAAAGTTCTGTAAAAATTATGATATATAGATAAAGGTTCAGATTAGCATAAGAACTTTTACATCAAACTGTCAAAGTCAAAGTTCACAGAAAAATGCGGGTAAAAATAAAACTATTTTACAATTAGCCTCCCGAAGTTCTTTGCCAAAATTTTGGGCAAAACCTTAAATATAAATTTCTCCTAAAAATAGCAAATAAAATCTTCTGTACTCAACTATGTAAGAACCTAACAGCATTTGTAAATAATCTGCTTTGCCGCTATCGTTTCGTTTCAGAAACGGTAGGTCCACCACATAACGGTATTTCCGACACCCAGATTGTATTTAATTTCGTGCATAGATTCGAGCTATCCAGAGCAATGATGACGATAAAGAATTCTCGCTACCTCGTTATTGAATTTTATAATATAATTTTCGAGACTGACGTGCAAAACCCATATTCAACAAAAACACGGTATTCTTCTTTTAAGTTAGGTTAAGAACTCTAATAACTCAAGTTTCTCAAGTTTTCCCGGGTGAACATTAAAATTAAAAAACGATCTGGCGACTGCCAGATCTATCGTAAGGTTTGATATTTTTGAGGTTATACATACTCAGAACGTTTTGACATACAGCTCTGTGCAAAAAAATAGCACCACGTTGAGGTCTGCACTTTGGATGCTAATTACTTTTCTCCATGCTCATGTAAAGACACGATATTTATTGTAGGACATCTGTTGGGTATCAGTAATAAAATGCAAAACAAGATAAGCGAAAATGCATTTTAAGATTTAATCTGGAATGCTCTTCCCAGCTCGATTTTTCCTCCTCATTACAATCCACAGGCATTTAAAACCAATGTGCATCGGTATCTCCTCTCCCTCTCTTCCTCTATACCTTCGGCCCGTGCTGTGACTTGATCCGGTCACTTAAGGGTACTCGCAACCCCTTTTGCACGCGTCAATTATAAAAAAAAAAAAAAAAAAAAAAAAAGACAAGAAAATTCCCGTTATACGAAGTGAAACCGAAATTTTGGTGTGCAAAAAATAACACCATGTCATTCTAGTGTTTAGTTTTTTTTGTGCGTCAAAAGAGTTAAGTAAAAATATTTTAGTATTTTGAAACTAGTATTTTTAAAATACAACGTTATAAACAACTAAAAGGGGTCGCGGTGTGCATTGTACTCCTAAGAAACGTGAACTTATAAAAAAATTAATTTCTGACGGAAAAACGTACAAATTTATTCGGGAAATCGTTGGTTGTTCGAATAAAATGATTACTAATGCCAAAAAACGCGTCGAAAAAGAAGAAACAAGAGGTAGAAAATCGAAATTAACCTCTACCGACGAGCGAAGAATGATAAGATTAGTGAAACAAAACCCATTCATCACATCAAACAAAATAAAAGAGGAAATAAATCTGCCCGTATCAACATAAACCATAAGAAGGAAGTTGATAGAGAAGGAACTACCTGCCAGAAGTCCCAGAATAGTACCCTTGCTGACAAAGGTCCATCTTCATAAAAGAAAACAATTTGCGCAAGAACATTTGAACTGGGAAGTAACAAAATGGCGTTATATATTACGGACAGATGCGTCTAAAATTGTTTTATTTGGAACTCCTGGGACCAGGACATTTGTTCGCAGGCAAAAAACCAAGAGTTTAAACCGGAGTGTACTTTAAAAACATATGGGGATGCTTCTCCTACAACGGTACTGGTCCTATATTTTGAATAAAACCAATGATGACCGCCAAATATTATGTTGGCATAATGAGGGAAACCATGTTGCCCTACGCCGAGTGGAATATGCCTCTCAGATGGGTCCTGCAGCAAGACGATGACCCGAAACATACGAGCAAATTGGCCAAGGAATTTTTTGCGAGGAATGGGGTTCAAGTTATGGAATGGCCGCCGCAATCTCCAGACCTAAACCCCATTGAAAATCTTTTTACAGATGTTAAGAAAGCTGTTTTTAAAGTGAAATCAAAAAATACACCACAGCTATGGGAAGCTGTGCAGGCTGCGTGGAGGGATATTCCAATTCAGCGATGTCAGGCACTAATCGACTCTATGTCGCGACGTTGTGCCGCTGTGCTCAAAAATAAGGGTTATAAGACGAAGTACTAGAACAGTAGTATAAATAAAAAAAATAAGAACCGTGCTATTCCATTAAATTTTGCATTTTATTTACGACGTTTTACTTGTGGTGCTATTATTTTGCACACCAAAATTTCGGTTTCATTTCGTATAACGGAAATTTTCTTGTCTTAAAATGCATCTTCGCTTATCTTGTTTTTTGCATTTTATTACTGATACCCAACAGATGTCCTACAATAAATATCGTGTCTTTACATGAGCATGGAGAAAAGTAATTAGCATCCAAAGTGCAGACCTCAACGTGTTGGTATTTTTTTGCACAGAGCTGTACGAGCGCTATTTGTGTTGTTCTATAATAATTGTTGGCGCTACAGTCCACAGGGGAACCAGGACCTAGCTTGCTCATCAACTACTCATGTTGTGCGCCCTACTGTTCTCTCACGAGTAGAAGGGACCTACAGTTGTTTGCCGACTCCGAACCGCGAATTTTAAAAAGCATTTTCTTAGACAGTATTAATCTTTGAGTGTTGTCAGTAGCTCGAAAGTGGAGGTGCCGTGAAAAAATCGAGGTTTTCAGCCGGGAATCGAAACCTAGGCCCTTCGGCGTGTGAGCCTCTACCCACTATGCCACGGCGGCTACATTTGTTTGTCTTGTTTACAGTAACTTAAAAGATTCATCTCGCCCAAAAAATGGCGAGAGTGCATCGATGAACTTAATTCAATTTTTGGCGATGAAGCTCCATCAAAAACCAGTGTTTATCAATTGTATGGTGAATTCAACCGAGGTCGTAGTTCACTCCAAGACGAATTTCGTGAAGGTCGTCCAAAATCGGTTATTGTTCCGGAAACCATTGATGATGTGCGTCAACTGATATTGCAAGATCGTCATGTGACCTATCGTGAGATTGATACAACCTTGATCATTTGTGGACCAGCATACATTCAATACTGCATGAACATTTGACCATCAAAAAAATTTGTTCACCTTGGATCCCACATAATTTGTCAATAGCTCAAAAAAAGGCTCATGTCGATTGGTCGAAAGAAATGCTCCAAAAATATGATCGCGGTGCTTTGAAACACGTCTATGACATCGTGACAGGAGATGAGTCGTGGATTTACGCGTATGAGCCCGAAAGCAAACAGCAGTCGACTGTATGGGTAATTCAAATTGAGTCAAATCCAAAAAAGTTGCTCGTGCACGAAGCACTTCCAAGCAAATGGTCGCGTGTTTTTTCTGAAAAACTGGACATGTCGCAACCGTACCACTAGAACAACTCAGAACAGACAATTCTGAGTGGTACACAACCATTTGTTTGCCAATTGTCTTCCAAGAAATCAGGAAAATCAACCGCCGAAGACGGATCACTCTTCACCACGACAATGCGAGAGCTCACACATCGGCTCATACAACTGCATTTTTGAGCACTAAAAACATCGATTTGATGAGTCATTTGCTGTATAGTACTGACGTAAAAAATAAAATCAGAGGTCAACGTTTTGGAAATACCTCAATTAGAGTGGCAAAAGTGCTTCGACAATTGGTTCAAACGCATGCAAAAGTGTATAGAACTTAATGGGGAATATTTTGAAAAACAATAAAGCTATTTTCGATGATTAATATTTGTTTTTGTTGTCTAATCCCGGAATATAAAAGGCAACCCTCGTAAGCCTAACTTAAGCTTGGATTAAAATTGCAAATTTATAGAATATTAAGCAGCTATTTTTCATTGCTGTTATTAGACAAGTGCGTACTAAGTCTGTTATACCAAAACAGAATATTTCGTATAAGTTTTGCAGTTTACTTGATGTTATACGCAGTTATTGTAAAATAGACATCCGTTTTTATTGGTATTTTTAATTCAACAACAACATTTTGATTGTAAATCTCTCTTTTGATAGTAAACTTTTTTCTACACCTCAGAACAATTTAAATTTAATCAATTTCGATGTACTGAATTTCCATAAACTTGATTTAACTAAAGATGCAGCAGCGTTGTTTCTCATTATACATTCTCTATTATGTGCACATAAAATATACATAATAAAAGTTATCTGGACAGAAAACATTAGTACCAAAACGTAACGTAACGTAACGAAGACATGGGTGTGATGTTTCCAATGTCGTCTTGTTTGGACTTTTCCTTGATATAACCAGATGTTTAAACATATCTATATGCATGTGTAAGGCTTAGAAGTTATTGAGTGACTTTGTTTAAATTAAAACGACGGAAGGAGCAAGTTTAGGATTGAATAATTACAAGAAAGAATTATTCGACAGCAAGATTGCTTTTTGTGCGTTTACTAGGTAATAAAGGTTAAAATTCAAGTGGAGGGTCAGGTAGACAATTTTCACTGTGTGTCATTTTGGTCGTACCGGACACATCAATTATTTATTGGACCCCCGGATGGGATTGACATCCTGTTTCACATTAAAAATGTTTATAATTGATCAAAGACTCTAAAAGTGGAAGAATTTGTCGAAAAAAAGAATTTGCGAAACCTCAAAGTTTGCGCAGCGAACTCAAAGTACACTTGAATGCTGTGTACGTTGGCTATACTTCTTCTTCTTCTTCTGCTTGTGGCACTACAGTCCGGGGTGGACCTGGGCCTCAACCAACATGCCTCTCCAGCCAGCACGATCTTTCGCCAGCTGTCTCCAGTTGCACACTCCAAGTTGGTTGAGGTTCTTCTCCATTTGTGTGCGCCACTTTAGTCTAGGTCGTCCTCTGTTGCGTTGTTCCAAAGGCAGGGATTCAAAGACTCTTCGGGCCGGAGCAGTGGTGTCTATACGCTCTACATAGCCTAGCCATCTTAAGCGTTGTATCCGTAGCTGCTTGACCAGGCGCAAGTCGCTGTATAGCCCATAGAGATCGTCATTAAATCTTCTCCTCCAGATGCCGCGATCAACGCAAACAGGACCAAAAATTGCACGCAAAACTTTTCTATCGAAGAGACTAAGGGCTTCCTCATCCGTCTTTGCTAACGTCCAAGATTCCGCGCCATAAAGTAGGACGGGGATGATCAAGCTGTTATATAAAGTGACCTTAGTCCTTCGAGAGAGCGCTTTATTACTCAATTGCCTCCTGAGCCCAAAGAAACAGCGATTGGCAAGAGTGATTCTGCGTTTGATTTCGGTACTGATGTTGTTGTCCCGGTTTACCGCGGAGCCAAGGTAGATGAAGTCCTTGACTACCTCGTTTCTGCTGCCTAGTGTGACTCTCCGTCCGAGACATCGATGTTGTGTGTCCTTCCTTGATGACAGCATGTACTTAATTTTGCCCTCATTTACCGCCAGACCCAGCAAACTCCTCATTGACGGCTCGCTGTGTTTGTCCAATCACGCCAATGTCATCAGCGTAGGCTAGCAATCGAACTGACTTCTGGAAGATCGTGCCTCTGGTGTTGACTTGTGAGTTACTCACGATCTTCTCGAGGATGATGTTAAAGAAGTCACATGACAGTGCGTCACCTTGTCTAAAACCTTTTTTGATATTGAAGGTCTCGGTGAGTTCGTTACCGAGGAGCAGCGAGAGTTCTCCATCGTCATCCTACACAACCTGACGATTTTGGTAGTAATGCCAAAACTAGACATGGCACTGTAAAGCTCGTCTCAATGCACACTGTCATATGCGGCCTTGAAATCGACGAATAGGTGGTGAGTGTCAATTTACACTTCTTTCGTCATTTTCAGAATCTTCTGTAATCTGAAGGTCTGGTCTATCGTGGGCTTCCCTGGGCTGAAATCACACTGATAGGAAGCTATCAGGTAACGGACAAACGGTTTCAGACACTCACATAATACGGCAGAGAGGATCTTATTGCTACCTATCTCGTCTAAGTCGGGGGGGGGGCGGAATTCTTGTCTATCATCGTCCAAATCCAGTGGAACATTCTGCCTAACAGCGGGGTTTATGCCATCATCGCCGTTAAGGAGTCTGCAGAAATGATTCTTCCAGATTCTCTGCACAGACTGCGACTCTACCATGAGTTGTCCATTTTGATCACGGCAGGCTTCGTTCCGAACATTGTATTCTCCGGAAAGCTTCTTTTCATTAAAACTTTCGGACTTCATTCCTGCCATAACACCTTTCCATTTTTTCGACCGCGCGCTTCTCATGCTCCTTCTTTTTCCTTCTGAGAAGCCGGTGCTCTGCCCTTCTTCTCTGTTCGTAAAGCTCACGAACAGCCCTCATTGTTCGATGCAGTAGCGTCTTATCGGCGTCTTGTTTGGCTGCATGTGCTTGCTTGCACTCTTCGTCAACCCATGGTTTCCTTCTGGGTGATGACGTGAAACCCAGCACATCAGGGACTCTGAGCGAGTTTCAGGGAGACTCGGTCGGCAAAGTTCCCAGCAATCGTCTGCAATTGTAGCTTTTCGACGTCAAACCGTTTCGGCCTTTCTGGACTCCGTTGCTCTCTCGATATCCGGGTTCTTACCTTGGCTACAACAAGGTGATGATCCGAGTCGACGTTTGCACCTCGGAAGGTTCGGACATCGAGAATACTGGAGGAGTGTCTGACGTCGATTGCAACGTGATCAATCTGGTTGACGGTTGATTGATCAGGAGATCGCCAGTACCCTTTGTGAATGTCCAGGTGTGGGAACCGCGTGTTAGCCACAGAGAGGTTCCGCCCCAAAGCGAAGTCCAACAGCCTGTGTCCGTTTCCGGATGTGTTGTGGTGCAGGCTGTGTTTACCGATGACTCCATCAAAGATGTCCTCCTTTCCCAGCTGAGCGTTGAAATCTCCTAGAACGATCTTGGTGTCATAGCTGGGGCATCGATCGTATGTTCTTTCTAGGAGATCATAGAAGTCATCCTTGATGTTGTCATCCTTCTCCTCTGTCGGAGCGTGAGCGCATATTAGGCTGATGTTCCCGAATTTAGCCTTGATGCGGATTGTCATGAGGCGTTCGCTGATGGGGTCGTAGCTCAAGACTTTTTGCCTAAGTCTGCCTCGAACAACAAATCCGCATCCGAATAAGCGCTGCCTTCTCTCTCTATAACAATTGCTGTAGTAGATATCGCAGTTCTTCATCGCTTTTATGCCAGGCCCATCCCATCGCACTTCCTGGATGGCGGTTAAGTCAGCTTTGTCGCTGTTAAGGGCCTCCGCGAGTTGTTCGGCGGCACGTGACCTGTTAAGGGACCTCATATTCCACGTGCAAAACCGAAAATCTTTGTCCTTAAAACGTTTGCTGGGGTCGTCAACAGTTAATTCGGTGGCTATACGCCTTCCACAAATTGTCAAAATGTGACCTCAAAACGGTTTTTGATAACATATACCCAGGACGCCCTTAAACCACACAGGTAAGATGTCGATAAATATCTATTAACGTTATGCAGGGTGAATGAAAAATTCTAACTTCTCAATTGCTATAATTTCTTTATATTTTGATTAACTTTACCAATGCAAAAAATGTTCAATTTCAAATTGTATCAGTATTTTTCAATATGCCGTTTCCGGAAATGCTTGTTTGAGTTGGTTCAAATATAAGTGCCACTCTCTGCCTTCAAAATACCCCAGTCAGAGAAATCTAACGAACTTAGAATTTTACACCCATTGGATAGAAGAAAAGTGTGGATCATTGTTTCTTGACCAATCTTTTGAAATGTTAATGGTCTCCGACCGAAATGTTTGTTTGCCCAAGGGTTCAACATTACTTTTGAAACCACGTTTGACAACTTAATGCTGTAAGCTTTAGTTCGAAACGAAAATGATTTATTAACATTGAAATACTTGTGGTTTTTTAGCCAAACCAGACACACTATCACGTATAAATTCCATCGAGTATACCAAACTTAGACGCAAGTTGAAATTATCTGTAATGTGCAAAAATTTACAATCAAATATTGAAAGTTTCATTATTTTGGTTGATAATATGGAATCTGCTTTGTTTAATCGCTGTTAATTATAAATCGAGAGTCAAATTAGATTTAAAAGATATGTGTTACAAGCACTAATTTTATATTTAGTATTTACATGCATAATCTCTTACATACATACATATGAACATATTTTTCATCTAGCCTTAGATATAATAGTATGGCATGCTTAAATTTTTCTTAATGGCTTTTGTTAACTGTGATTTCAGAATTTCTAAAATCAGCATTGGTGTTGTTTTACGGGTTTTGGTCAATGACGGCCAAATTGCTTGAGCCAGAATGCCTCAATATTTCCTATCATATTTTTTGGGCAGATGAAGTATAGAGATTGCATAAGCGGAATCGGCGGACAAAAACCTGGGAAATAAGGAATACAAAAAGAAGTGGCGTATTGACCTTGACTGCCCCACATAGACCAAGTTACACCAATTAGGCTTAATAGTTATGCAGAAAATATTCTTCCCATGACAGAAATCAATTACAGTTTTCATAAATCGTTGAACATTGGTTTGGTTGTTTCTTAGCCTACAAACTGTGAAGAAGGTACCAATGGTAACATTTTGTATTTCCTCTGAAAAAAGGCCTGTTTTCCGCGGGTTTTTCCTAAACCAGGAGACACATTTGGTGTGTTCCATGATATTCTTCGTTGTAAAGATGAATTTCCCAGAACAAAATAATTTTAAGACCTTTCAATCTATCTTTTAAAATAGTTCCTTGACCATATCAGAGAAGCAGTGCTGTGTAATTGGCTTTTTTCAAGTTTAAAATAGAAGAATTGTTGTAGAAAATCGAAGAACTATCGAATTTTTGATTTCAAAGCAAACAATTGTAAGAATTCCTTAAAATGCGCGAAGAATAATTAACCGTTACCTCCACATTGATCTAAAGTCGTTCAATTTTGGGTTGGCATGTTGAGATATTACACTTAAAATTTAAAGCACAACGATAACTTTTTGTAACCGACCATGATACAGCTACATAGCCATAATTAAAATTGTAAGTCGCTGACTAAATATTGAATGGCTATGCAATGCAAGGTTTGTCTTTTCAATTAATATTCGTGCTATCCTAGCCACTGCTCTTTTTCGAGTAGAAGAGAGCTTAATTAGAACTGCGGAATTTTGTAAGCTTTTTCATAAAAAAAATCAGAGCTCTTCTTCTTTTGTTGGCAGCTATGGGGGTATGAAATAATACGAGGCACTTACTTCTGTAACTATTCCTGAAGACGGACTTTAAACGTGTAAATCACGCACACATTAACATGTTACACATGTTTGCCAGCAATGAAACAGATGATAGTACACAGGGTACGAATTTTGCAGCAAAGTGCTTATCTGCTAGTGCAATTTGATTTTGGTGGTCGACATAAACCAGATTAAGCAATCGGATGTCCACAGGGGACCAAGGCTTAGCTTGCTCATCAACTACTCGTGTTGTTCTCTCACGAGTAGAAGGGACCTACAGTTTTTTGCCGACTTCGAACGATGAAATTTGAGAAGCTTTTTCTTAGACAGTTGTTACTCTTTGAGTGTTGTCAGCAACTCGAAAGAGGTGGTGCCGTGAAAAATTCGAGGGGTTCAGCCGGAAATCGAACCCAGACATTCGGCGTGTGAGGTCACACTCTACCCACTACGCCACGCCGGCTACAACGCATACGAGTATATATGACGCAAAAATCCACAAGGGGAACAGGGCTTAGCTTCTTTATCAACTAATCAGGTTGTGCGTACTATTGTTCTCTTGCAGTAGTAATAATCTACACTCTTTTGCCTACTCTGACCAGCGAAATTTCATCTTGGGTACATTTTGCACTTTACCTTCTACGGCACAATTGCCAGTGTCACGTTTGTTTTTTATGTGAAAAAGCTTAAATTTGAGGATATGAAAGCGAATAGAATTCTTTTGTATGTTTTTCTGATTAAAGTTGAGATTATTAATCAACATCAGAAATATTATAGAGTTCTATGGAGAGTTTTTCAGAATCACGTACGAAGTATACGCTGAATTTTCCGGCAAATTTCTTTAAATGTCCGTCAAAATTGTATGTAATAAAGATAGATTGTGGTCACCGTGGCGTAGTGGGTAGTATGCGACGCTCATACGCTGAAGGGTCTAGGTTCGATTTCCAGCTCAACACCAATTTTTCGAATTTTTCACGGCACCACCTCTTTTGAGCTTCTGACAACACTCAAAGAGTAATAACTGCCTAAGAGAGGTTCTCAAATTTCGCCGTTCAGAGTCGGCAAAAAACTGTAAGTCCCTTCTACTTGTGAGAGAACAGTAGCGCGGAAAACACGAGTAGTTGATGAGCAAGCTAGGCCCTGGTCCCCTGTGGACTGTAGCGCCAACAATTATAGAGATGATCAAATTATTATACAAAATCAGTAGTTAAAGGCAACATGATCGTTAAGACTCTTATTTGTCTGCATTTGTGCAATCATCGCCAAACCATGTGTTGAAGAACCCCTTTTGTGACCTTAATACTTTTGCAGATATGCACTTATCCGATCTGTATTTATAATTCGTATTTCTCCTCTTAAAGAAGACATAAATCTTACTCTTATTAACAGTATAAACCAACATGGAGAGTAAAAACTGTAAACCAGAAAAACTAAAACGTTTTAAAGCATAAAAAACTGCTGCTTTGAAAACATGTAGTAACCAAATACAGGAAGCCAGACTAAACAAACTTGGCAATTTACTGAAGAATGCAAAAACTCAAAACGCTTCATTTGCATAATTTAACAAATTCGTTCATAAACTCCTACTCTAAATTCTAGTCCAACCCGATCAATTTTAAATATTGAACTTATTCATGAATATATTAAGTCAAAACTCAAATCGGGTCGGAAATGTCAAAGAAACATATCGCCGTTGCTGCATGATAACCATCGAACCTTGAGTTCATGTGACCTAAATTCATCTTTTCACATGCCGCTGTCTGATGACCCAAGGGTACGATGAGGAACTATGCACATTCATTCGTATAGTTAAGAAACATTTGTCAGTGGGGTCAACGCATTCGGATAGACAACAAATTTGAATACACTTTCCCATTTCATTGCCCTTACAATCGGTTGCTTGCATTTTTCAGTGTGTGCGAAATCGTGCCTCGGCGAAACGAAACAATTAACGCGGCCCCCGGAGTGGCGACTTCATTAACCAACAACCGTGGATGTCATTTCGAGTGAATATCTAAATAATTTTGTTTTATTTCGCGGAGATATTTTAACGCTTACTGGTAACAGCTATAAAATGTAGCTTGCTAACAAAAATCACGAAGATATAAAATTTTAATCAAATATCGGTTATGGGTCGTCGTGGATGGTGGTCGTAAAAGTTTAGAATCAAATCAAAAAAACCGAAATTTATTTTGGAATAGAGCTAGGGCTAGAAGAAGATAGAGATAAATGTAAAACATCCAGTTAGAATTCGGTGTTAGATGGAGAAGTGTTCTTTAATTATGTAAATGGGCCTGCATTTCTCTTTTCCGAAGCTCACACTGATACGATAAATATCGGGTTTCGGTTCATTTATTAATGAACAGACTTTTATGGGACCTGGTGCATTCGATTTGAGTCTTCATTTAGATTTAGAAAGATTCGTTTTTGTGTTTTCTGCTCGTCTTTATTTTACAGGTAGAACATTATTTAAAGCAGATGCTGCTACAGTGGCCGCTGTCAGTTAACTCACAGACTCGAACGAAGATGTGTGTCGACAAGTTTTTGAATTGGAGAGACAGGGCTTATTTATGCCTCTATTTAAATCATATGGTATCTTTGGAGAAAATCAGTGAAGGATAAAATATTGGCTTTAAGGAAACAATGTGGGTAACTGTATTTCTCTATTCGTTGTACTCAAGTGTAATCTGTAAGAAAGATGCAACTTCGAAGTTAAGCTCTTGGCCAGGAATACATTTATATAAAATACATATATATTGTTGGAGGTTGGTATACACTGCACTGCAGCACTCAGACAAAAAAATCTGATCCATTGTACTACCAGGCAGTAACCTTTATTTAATGTAGTTTCTTATTTTTCCGACGAAAAACCAGCAGTCGCTTCTGTGATAAAGCTTGCAGCTCCCTCCACGTCAGCGCCAAACAGCCGCCACCTGATACCAGCAAAGTCGGTACATTGACAAAGGAAGTGCTCTGAAGTGTCTTCACCTTCTCCACAGTTGTCGCAAAGAGTGTCATCACTAAGCCCATGCAGACTTACGCCGACAAGTCGTCTGCACTCTTTTCTGTTTAAAAATAACAGAAATGCCGCTGATTCCTTGCTAATGTTCGGGAGAATACACTCGGTCAGCCTATATCATCGAGGGTCATACCATCTTTGGTTGGGCGTTGACGGAAGCCCTAACCAAGGATGTGGGTAGGCCCAAGATGGGTTCGGGTGATATTTTCAGATGTTTTAGAAAATAAAAGATGTTTATTTTGGAAGATAAATTAAGATAGATAGAACCAATACCTGGTCCTTAGGGCACATATGATGGTGACACATTCGCTGTTAAAAATACGGAAAAACTTTTATTTCTAATGTCATTTGTGTGCTTGTGCGAGATGTGATGTGTGTATTATTACGTTAACTTGATAATACACATACATAGGCGAAAAAAATAACTTGCTTTTTGTTTTTAAATATTGCATTTTTCCCTAAACGTTTCTTTCGAAGCTTAATTACCTTTCTGGTGGATGGAATTGTCAGCGTGAGTATAAAACTGCAGTTTTGACTTTAAGCAATACGCCCAGAAAAAGTTTTGTCTTGTTTTTACTCTAAATTAAATATATTTTGCACTGCGTTAAAATCAAACTATTTACTTAAATTGACTGTTATCACTCAGATGTCATCAGACGGCAATTGAAGATTAAAGGTTCAAACAAAGGACGGTTTAAAGTGAAATAAATACAAAAAGAAAAGCGCAATTGGCGATTCACTTCTCAACACAGTCTCGTATAAAGTAGTCAATGTATATCGAATTTTTTGAGATATGTATATGCCCTCAACGACGTTCAAAATCGAATTAAAGCCATTTCCATGATTTTGAATATAGATAAATAAAATTATCTACGTACTTAAAAGAATATGTGTAAAAAGATAAAATTAAAGATTACATTGATCCCAGCATCAATCATCAAGAAAGAAGGTTTGAAAATTGTATGTTTTAATATAGCATTTTGGAGAGCGTAAAATATGATTGGGAACTGAATAAACGGATGTAAGTGAAATAATATAGTGGCATATTAAGAAAAGCAAAATATTAGATTTAGCTTTGACATTTGACATTTAGGCTTTAGTCTTGCGTCAATTGCTCAATTCTATGTGAACGGCTTTTATATAAATCCATATAAATCTAATAATTCGAAGGAAAATAGATAATTTGTTGCTAGAATCAGGGGTCTATTCACGAATGACGACTATTGTGCGACGATATCGTCGAAACGAGAGTTTTGCATCGCGCCAGCAAAAAAACGAGATATCGACAAAACGATATCATTTTGGTTGCTTCATGTACTCTCAAAACTGCTAATCGCTATCGTCCTGACGATCGGTTTTTGACGATAGCTATTTCACTATCGTTTTGTACTGGGCTGGCATGCAAGTAGTGAAAATTTGAAGAAAAAGTAAGAAAAAAAATGTAATCAATAATTACAAAATGCTTTGGATATAATCCTCAGCTTACGGAAGTATGAATGTACATCGAAAATTATTAAAAAAAATATTCCCTGAAATCAAACTTCATACATTTTATGAGCACCACTCGCACAGTCCTTCGTTCATTCGTAATGTTATGCTGCGTTCAGTAGCGCTCAAACTGTGTATAAAATAGACCGTAGACGAAACGATAGTGGCTGGGTTATGTGATGCAAATTATCGACGATATCGTTTTGGTTGATCATCAGGACGATAGTAGTTCGAAAAGTTACGTGATTACAGCCCAAGTAAAAAATTAAACCTATAATTTTCAATTATAAATTGCACTTGTTTAATTTATTTTTTCCTTTAATAATTCGAGAACCAAATTGCTATTAATTTGCAATAGATGGATTTTTCTTTAGCTATGACATTGATTTTTATGTAAATGCCATTAAAAATGTAGAGTAACGATAAAATACGTATTATAAACCATTCCACGCATATAATATTTAACGTTCACAAAGTAAGTATAACCTACCAAAGAAATTTCAACAAAGTTCCATATAATATATACTTTGACATAGGAATCGATGTGCGATGCGAAACTGTGTCAAAATATTAAAAAACCTGCATTCGCAACAAAAACAAAAAAAAAAACAAAAAAAAAATGGCAGGGATCTCGTACACGACTTTAAGTAACAATAAACATATGTCGTGATGCCTTTTATCTCAAATAGTTTAAAGGAAACTATAAAAATATATGGATAAAGTTGAACGGTTTTACTAAGTATTGCGCTTATAACCACGATTATAACAGCCGGTGGAAATAACTTCACTGTTAATAACTTCATGAGCATGGGCAATTCGCAGAACACAATTTGAAAAAACAAGTATATGTGAGTTAATTTCCGCCTTAAGGTGGGACATATTCTTATCTGAAACGAGATGAGGAAACGCAATTTTTTACTGAATTAAAAGATTCTATCTTGCTACTTGGTCCGTAATTTAAAAATGCACTCTAAGATAAATTTTCGTAATTTGATTGTATTTTCATTCTCGTATTGGAAATGAGAATGTGGGTTCCCATACAACGCGGCTACAAAGTTCTTGTCACTTGAGGTTAACCGTGATATGACAATAAATTAGAGTTCCATCAGCGTACTCCATACGCAAAAAGTAGAACTGAGCTGAAATTTTTCAAGGGAAATGGTTATGAAGTGTTATGCAATAATAGAACCAAATAGTGGGTCCACGTGTGGTGTTCGAAATTATTGCTAGCTCTTACAGAAGACTTGATTAAAATGATTTAATGTGTTTAAGTAAACTTATTTCACACAGTTTTTGACACAAATGCGTTATTTAAAAAGGCGGTCTTTATACAAAACTCTTCACACAAATAGTCCATGGACTAATCAATATAAACACATTTTCTAGACAAAATTCGAAATTAGTCAATTCGTCAATTCGAATTCCTTCAAGAGTGGTAGAATCGGTCCAACGCCGCTCTAACATTTTTTAGAACGAGGCTTTAGTTTTGGCGATCACCTCCTCATTTGAGCCATTTTTTCTGGCGAGCATATTTTTGAGGTCAGAAAAGAGGTAGAAGTCGCTGGGGCCCAGATCTGGAGAATACGGTGTGTGCGGAAGCTACTCAAAGCCCAATTCGTGCAATTTGGCCATGGTAGTCAACAACTTGCGACACGGACCATTGTCTTGTTGGAAGAGTTTTTTTTCCTTCTTCATATGGGATCGTTTTTTGCAATTTCTTCCTTCAAATGAACCAATAATGCTATGTAGTATTAGCTGTTGATCCTTTTAATGATGGATAAAATTCCGCGCGTATCCCAAAATACGGATGCCATAACATTGCCAGCCGATCATTATGTTTTTGAACTTATGGGCGTGGTTCACCGGCTGCTGTCCACTCCGCTGACTGCCGATTTGACTCTGGAGTGTAGTGGTGGACCATGTTTAATCAATTGTGACGTACAGCCCTCAGAATCATTGATATTTTGTTGTTTTCGGTCCATTGTGAGTACCGTGCTATCCTCCGGCGCATGAATACGCTCCCGTCGCGCGCACCTCATCAAAACAAGAAATCAAATAAATTCGTTTCCACCTCGTCGCGAGTGCAACATCTTGGCAAATAAAAAAGAAAATAAACAAAATAAAAATAATGGAACAAATCAATCAAAGTCCAAAAATGTATTGCGAAATGCACTGAAGTGGTTAGGTAGAGCACACACGGTCCCGTCCCTCCCTGTTGCCATCCTTCACAAGCCACTGCTAGGCATTCTCGTTCGCAACTCCCGTTTGTTTTCCAGACGGGCTAGGGCGATTACTGAGTATGATTACATTCTGACGTAGCAGATTATGAAGTGTGAATTTTTGTAAGTGGAGCTATTCAAATCAATGTAAGGGCATAACACCTACATTGATTTGTGTTGTAAATCTGCATGCAAAAATTTACACTTCTAAATTCTGCTTTACCAACTGCGTAGTCGAAATTGTATAATGAATGTCTGAGACTGATATGGGAGGACAATTCCGGGTTGATGTGAGCAACGTCCGTGGGCTTAGAACAAATCTCTTTGCCGTGGTAGGTGAGAATACAGACTTGTTGGATTTGATCCTGCCTGGATATAGCTTAGTGCATTTGTTTTTCCTAAATCGCGGTTTCGCTATTTACGTGCGTGATGATGTTGCTTAACAACTTCAACCATTATACGGCCACTGTTCCAATCCGGAATTTATTTTCTTGTGATTAAAACTCCATGTCCGTAAGTAGTTAATAAAATACTGTTTTATTTATGGAAGCCCAAACGTGGACAGTAATTCAATTTACAATGAGTTTGATTCGCTTTCCGACTCCATTACAAGAATTGCATCTTCCTCGCACTGAAATCGTTATTGCGGCCTATTTCAATGCACACAATTCTTCTTGGCTTAGACATTCTGACCAGACAACACCCGAAGGTATGTTGAGATCTTTGCTGAAATAAATAATTTGACCCAGCTTTTAAATGAGCCAATACTTGACATTGCAGATCATGCCAACACCTTGGACCTATTTCTTACATCTTATCCAGAGGAATACTCAGTTGACATACTTTAGTCTCTAGGCTCGTCAGATCAGTGTGTCATATCAGTCAATTTTCCATACTCGCCCCAATCAGTTAGAGAACAATTCCTTAAAACAACACTATGACAAAGACAACTGGTGCGGTCTAAAAAACTTCTTTAGGGATTTTCACTTGTCACTATACTTCCTCGATAGTGACGTGGATACCGCTGCTGATATGATCACAAACATAATTTTGTAGGGTATGGAATGCTTCATTCCTCACAGAGTGAAGAGTATCAAACTTAAGACAAACGCGTGGTATGACTCGAACTGCAAAAAGACTCTCAGGTTAAGAAACTTTCAAAGCCAATCGTTCTGAGGAAAACCGGAAAAAGCTCAAAAGTGCCAGAAATGACGTGTTAAATTGCTTATGGCCAAAAAATGAGGCAAAAAGTGCTGCATTGTCCTTAAGGTAGGAAAAACTTTTTGTCATTCGAAAAAACGCCTTTTCTTGAGAGCGTAAATTTCTCCATGATATATCTGACCGAAAAATGGAACCAACGCAATGTAAGAGAAAGCACGATCGTTGCATTTGATGCAGGCTCTCTTTTCGAAAATGCTTGCTTTTGACGCCGATGAATCCTTTTTCAATGGACTAGAATTACTAGACTAGAAATGAAAAAAATACAAGTTGTATTAAATCTGTTCAAGTCTGATATTCATCTTGTTAACGATGAAAATTTTACAGGTATGAGTACGATTTGAATGTTTGTACTTCCTAAAAATAATACGGATTTTTTCTTAGTGACGCACTCTAGATCTCAGTCCCAAGACTTATCGAGTGATGTGTTACCACAGGAAAATACATAGACAATAATTAACCTTTGGAAACGTTTTATTCATCTGTTGAATATTTTTCTCAATTGTCAGAGTACAGCGGCATTCGATGAAATTTTAGCTTCGACTTAATGCAATTTATTTATTTTCAAAGTAAAACTTTAACCACAAGCTCACTCTTACAATTTCTAAGAGGACTTATCTATAGTGAAGCGTTTAAATTTTGCAGGCGACATGCCACTGCCCAAATTACGAGTACCAGATAATCTCAGTAAACAGCTACAACACGAAATGGACTATAGACTAACATATTCCTTCAAGCGGCATGTTAAATGTTGTTTTATACTTGCGAATTTAAGACGAAAACATTATCTGCAGCGACGCTCTATAAATTTAAATTTAAAAATTCATAGGGCTGGAGCAGTATCAACCACCTCACATGCATGGTATAGCTATCATAAGCGTCATATCGGAAGCTTAACTCAATGTATTTCTCTTTATATAGTCATTATAAGTGTTTTTTTTTAAGTTATATGACTTTTAATTTGGAATTATTCCGTACTTCTTTAAAAATGACGCTGGTCAGAAAGGGACAGCCAACTATAGCATCTATAGAGTCATTATGTGCAGGGCCTGTGGTCTTAACAAAACGGCGCCACATGTCACACAGGTTTTGGTGTACTTGATTCAAACTTTGATTACCACATAGTCTTCAATCGGCTTGATTTTTTACTGTGGGAGTATGTGAAGCCGATAGTCTACGCCGAAAGGCCATAATCAGCCTATATGTTAGAAAAAAAATGATCGCAATCTATTCAGATTATATTCGAGCCACCACAAGCTAGTCATATGTCAGAAATCATATTTGAAAATAAAATGCTAGAAGGTTTACTATAGAGAAACTATGGGGCCAATTGAAAAAAACGTATTTATTTAATTCTATTTTTTGTACCTTTACTAAAAGCACCCTTAATGTCATCAGTTACAGCAGGTTAATAAAAAATGTATTTGTTTTGCGCAAGATATTAAGGAAATCTTATACTTTGGATTATTATAAATCTTTGTAAGCACTTCAACTGCATTGACTAATTAAGTAACTGCTACCTTTCTCAAAGCTCAATTTTTCTTTGACGGCAGAATGCTAAAACTCTTATTTGCATATTAACTTGTACTCCAAACGTATCTGCTTTAATCAAATAAAAAAAATGTTCAGTATGCTATATTAAGGTCTGATACAAATTTTAAAATAACCTTGGCACGACAAGGTTTTTAAACATGCACAAGAAAAACATTTCCGACATATCGCGTACTTTTTAGAACAAGGCAAGCGAAATGAAAATTCACCCACAAATTGAGTTCAGCTATGAAAAACTGTCCAACGTGTCAAATTCTTAGCTGAATTATAAGAAGATTAGAGAAATGCCTGCAGTCACTAGTGGAACTAAATGACATTGACAAAAAAAATTTAATAATAAAAATAAAATTAATTAAAAAAAAAACAAAAAGTAATCGGAATGAAAGGACAAATTAATTCACTCTAAAACTTTTCGCATTTCAATCATTCAAACGTCACCAGTCGTCTCGTGGAACAGCGGAGATGATCTCCTTTCGAAATAGATTTGCTTGTTTATTTAGAAAAAATGCACAAGATACATATTTAAAAATACATTCAAATGTTGCTGTCCGTGTGCTGTGTTTTGTTCCTCTTTCTTTTTTTTACCAAAATACCACCGTTATTTATTGTTTTCAGTAATACGGGCGGGAACGTATAAAAAACACAGAAACAACAAACGCTTCTTAGACTCAAGAGAAACTCTGAAATGATGAAAAATATTTCAATGCAAAGACATTGCAGCTGTTGATCATAGATTTCCAATGTCACAAGTAGAGTATTTTGAGAGTTTTTTTTCGCCTAGTTTAAGGCGAAATTTAACGGAAGATTAAACACGTTAAGCACTTAAGATTAGAAATAAAAATTAAGCAGCAATTATAGGCCTTTTTTCTTAATTTGAATTTTTTGTGAAAAATATGCGTGTATGTTGTGAATTTATCTATCATCTGTCAGAGTAGGAAAAGCTATCTGTCTGTCTAAAATGTTGAATTGTGTTGTTGTCCTCTATTTATTTTCACTTTTAACAATTTGCTGGATGGCGCTAGGGTTGAAAATATCAAATAAAATTATTTTTTTTCTTTTTCTGAAAATAATAAATAGATTCCCATGGATTCAGAAATTTCTGTCAGCTTGAAGGTCTTATACGTGACCGCTTAGTGTTACATTCGTGAATGTGGAAATGTTCGCAGAGTTGTGTCCTATAGCTGTCACACACGATGAATATTTTTTTTGGTGTCTTTTAATGGCTTTTCATATTTGCTTTTTCCCGTGGATCCCTCTTGCTAGCCTCGATCTGTGAGTACCTAATTTTAGAACGGCCAACCAGAATCACACGTGAATGATGGTTCTCCAAGTTGTTCCTTGCCTTTGTATTTGACGAAGCCACGGGAAAGTGTGTCTTTCTTTTTGGTTTTTTCTGACTATTTTTTTTTGTGTGACACGGAGGTGGTTTAGAGTTTGTTTCTTGAATTTGTTTTTGTATACATAAACAACAATAATATCGTGACAGATCTGGGTAATGGGGGTGGATTTCGTTTCTTCCCGAGTTCCCTTTGCACTGTTTGAATATTAGAGAAACGAATAAATTTTAATAATTTACAACAATTTCATGTCATTATGCAGGCTTATTGATAGGGCGTTGGGCGATTTATTGATATGTCCTCATGCATACATTTGGCCAGAGGCCAAAATATGCGCCTACACTTTCAAATGGAGTGTAGAAGTGGTAATAGGCGTGCAGTAAGATGACCGGAGTTTAAAACGAATTTAATTTATTGGTTGGCAAGCTAGTAATTGCGGAGTTTACTCATAGATGGCTTTAGTTGAATTTTTAGGTTTGCTGACGCAATCGAAATATCGAACACATTTTGTTATTTAATAGTTAATATCTCAACTGTTAATCAGTCAAAAAAAATTTTTTATCGGTCGTGTAGTTTTTGTTTGGCGTCTGTTGAAAAGTGTAAAATGAAAAAGAACATTTTCGTCATATATTGCTTTTTTATTTCCAAAAAGGAAAAAAACGCATTGCAAGCTCATAAAAGACACAAAGCTTATGGCGACAAAGCTTTAAAAGAACGGCAGTGTCAAAATTGGTTTGCCAAATTTCATTCTGGTGACTTTTCAGTCAAAGATGGAAAACGCTCTGGTCGTCCAGTTTAAGTTGATGACAACCAAATGAAAGCATTAATCGATTCGGATCGTCACAGTGTAGTACGTGAGATTGCAGAAAAGCTCCAAGTAACACGTGAATGCATTGAAAATCGCTTAAAACAACGTTGATATGTACGAAAATAACAATGCATTAACATCGGTGATTTGTTAAGGATTTACGAAGGACGTAATTAAAATGTTCCATTTTCAAAACGATTAATAACTGGTGATGAGAAATGCCCGATTAGTTTTTAGTTATAGCTTTTATGTATATTTTTTTATTGCATTGTTTTTCTTATTTCTTTTGTTTAAAAATAATAAAATTTAAACTAGTTATCAAAAAATCTAGTATTATTTATTTAAGTTTATTTATTAAATCTATGGAATTCTACATTATTTAATACTAAAAGAGCTTATACTTAAAAACTCAGCAATCTAGTTAACTATCTGCAAGATAATGTTTAATATACGTCTATTTTAATTAAACTAACTATCGAACTGATATTTAAATTACTAATATAGGTTCGGGTGTTCTTTTATTTTGGAATCACGTTGGCTGCTGTGAAACAACCTGCTTGCCATAGTGAAGACTTTCTTGGCACTCGTCAGAGTTGTAACTAAATGGATTTTGAAATACAGAAACTGATCCAACATAATGCCAAGTCATCGTACTACCATCTTTACAGCTGCTGGTCCAATTTGCTAAACTCACACCAGTATTCCCTAAAGACCTTATATAACGGAGTCCTGAATATGGTTTCACAATCCTGGTAGATGGTTTCACAGTCCTGGTAGTTGATGGTTACACAATCCTGGTAGTTGATTTTCAGCATCCAGTCGTTACAAAAACCCCGTGATCTTTTCGAAGTCATGTTCTGGGAGTATTTTTATGACCTCAAGCAGAGCCGCTGCTCGAAAAACTCAATTATTCCGGACTTGCGTTCATGTATGCAGGGTGTAGAATGTAGAAGCCTTGTGCATAATAACTGCTTTACTGTTGGAAAATCAACGTTAATATTTAGACATGTGTAAATCTGTAGGCCTTGCTACACTTCCTTGTAGGCCTTCAAAGATACAAATGTCTCGATAGGGAACATTTGTTGTGAACGAGCCCTAATTTTTTTTTGTTTGTTTGCTATGACATCTGTGAAAAATATGAAGTATACATCAAGTCATTAAACAGACAAAAAATGTCGAAAGAAGAAACCGATGATTTGCGGAAAGCATTAATTTTTTGTTTTTATTTGAAGAAAAGTGCTGCAGAGTCGCATCGAATGAATGACACGCATTGGCTGAGTAGCACTTTGATTCCTACGAGGAGGTCGAAAATTGGGTGTCTGATTGGTTTGCTTTAAAAGACGAACAATTTTATTGGCGTGGTATTCACAAATTGCCAGAAAGGTTGTCAAAATGTGTAGAAAACAATGGCCAATATTTTGAATAAAATGTTTTTACTTTCCCATTAATAATAAGTGTTTTATTTTCATACCGGTATACTTTTGTACTTTTGCTTTTTGTGTTCCACCAAATATCTTTTTGCTTTTATTATACACCTCGAATTTTTCATGGCAGCTGCTGGCAACACTCAAAGAAGAGTTAAAACTACGGATCGGACTTTCATGCAGTGTTTTCCTATTAAACTTAGATGCAAAGCAATTTAATATTCATACCAATCATGAAATTTACCATTAAGTAAGCTTAGTGCCGGATGAATATACCTCGCGAAAAAATTGCATTGAAAAAAATTATATTTCACTTTTTGAACAAATGAAAATTTATCTGAAAGATAAGTATTTGTGGGTTTCTGTGGGTTTCTAGAAACCCAAGGACCATTTTTGGTAACGTTATTGTGGGTGTACTGGACCTTAACGAAGAAGAATGTAAAAGGAAATTTTTGATAAATGTAGTCCAATTAGAAAAAATTCGAACCATTCCGCCATCCTTTGCGCATTTCATGAATTCACTTAAAATTGATAAGGTCAAAATACTCTTTTTTTTGACCAATATATGGTAAAGGCAGCTCGTGAGTTACCACTGTTTTATCCAAAATTGTTTCATGTCACTTTTTTAACACATGCAATGCACCGTTTTGCAGAAGAAATAAGATGCACTTTGTAGAACATCGATAAAATGATTTTAAAGGCGTCTCGCGTTGAAGTTTTTAAAGAAAAATATAATTTGACTCCTCTTCCGCCTCAGCCTATTATTATAAGATAGGGAACTTGGTTGGAGAATGTTGAGTACTATGCACAAAATTAAGAGGCGTTTAAAACCATTTTCAATGGGTTCAGTGACTCCGATGCAGTTGTAATAAAAAATGATTTATTTGAAGATGTCGTTCCAAATATAAATGCTGGACATTGAGCTGGATTGACGAAAATTTTCCGAAAAACTGCACCGTTGATGGGATTTTTTGGTATGAAAATGCTTCACTAAAATCAGTTGAAGTCGAGCGATCTTTATCGATGTACAAAGCAGTTTTAAAACCAAAACGGCAACGTTTTCATTTCGAAAACTTTAAGAAGTCCATGCAAATAAAAAAATCAGCGCAATTGGGGAATTAAGGGTTTTATCTTATTTGAATTTTATATTTTATTTAAACCAATAACAATGCTTGTGTTTGCCTTAACTTTTTTTTTCTTTTTATGTTTAATCATATTTTCGTTGCAAGTTTTTATTTTACTTAACAATACAAGATGAAAAATTTAATTAATTTTTAATGACTGAAGAAAATATGTTTTTATATCGATATGAAGTTAAGATACGAGTAGAATAATTTTAAGTGCATGTTTTAAACGTATATTTTGTACTTTTGCTAATCGCTCTATTGTAGAGTATCCTAATCTCCAACGAAACAAGTCATTGTTTCCTTATTTTTAAAAATATTTAGACACAAACTTTTATTTCAAAGTTTTTTAATGTGCGTTCTAAGGTACAAATTGTAGGAAATTTTTTTTAAATCTTAAAAGCGCTAGCTTTAGGGATGTTTCGAAATTTCAATGCAGAAATATAATTAATCACCCATTCTTAAAGCTCCATTGCCAAATAATAAACAAATATATTTGTAATGCAATCAAATCTATTTTATTTTATTTATCAAAATGTTCCTCATTTGTCGTAGTGTCCAGATGCCAAGCAGCATTAAGACGAAAACTTCATTTTTCTCTTCTTTTGTTTGTTCATTGGGACAATATGGGTTTATTAAGACTTAAAAAAAAATTAACCATTATAAAAGAAACGAAGACCTCTAAAATTGTGTTTACTATCGGTGGTAGTGACGACCTATGCATTTAAAGTTTGGGCTAACTGCGCGAAAACTCACATTAAACGTCTACAAGTAGCTCAAAACAAAATCCTCAAAATGATGCTTAACCTGCCTCGAGACTTTTCTACCCTTATACTCCATGAAAAAACCGTTGCTATCCAGATTGGAAGAAGAATTGAAATTCTCAACAATAATTTCATATCTAAATGTGCTAATGTCGATAATAAGCTAATTTAAGAATTACAGTTATTATAATACATTAATCAAGTCTATGTTTAGTGACTTGTTATATACTTTTGTATTTACCATAAACTGTTTATTATTTATTTTTTGTTATATATTATATACTGTTAATTATTTATTATTAATTATTTATTATTTATTATTTATTATTTATTATTTATTATTTATTATTTATTATTTATTATTTATTATTTATTATTTATTATTTATTATTTATTATTTATTATTTATTATTTATTATTTATTATTTATTATTTATTATTTATTATTTATTATTTATTATTTATTATTTATTATTTATTATTTATTATTTATTATTTATTATTTATTATTTATTATTTATTATTTATTATTTATTATTTATTATTTATTATTTATTATTTATTATTTATTATTTATTATTTATTATTTATTATTTATTATTTATTATTTATTATTTATTATTTATTATTTATTATTTATTATTTATTATTTATTATTTATTATTTATTATTTATTATTTATTATTTATTATTTATTATTTATTATTTATTATTTATTATTTATTATTTATTATTTATTATTTATTATTTATTATTTATTATTTATTATTTATTATTTATTATTTATTATTTATTATTTATTATTTATTATTTATTATTTATTATTTATTATTTATTATTTATTATTTATTATTTATTATTTATTATTTATTATTTATTATTTATTATTTATTATTTATTATTTATTATTTATTATTTATTATTTATTATTTATTATTTATTATTTATTATTTATTATTTATTATTTATTATTTATTATTTATTATTTATTATTTATTATTTATTATTTATTATTTATTATTTATTATTTATTATTTATTATTTATTATTTATTATTTATTATTTATTATTTATTATTTATTATTTATTATTTATTATTTATTATTTATTATTTATTATTTATTATTTATTATATTATAATATTTATTATTTATTATTATTTATTATTTATTATTTATTATTTATTATTTATTATTTATTTATTATTTATTATTTATTATTTATTATTTATTATTTATTATTTATTATTTATTATTTAGTATTTATTATTTATTATTTATTATTTATTATTTATTATTTATTATTTATTATTTATTATTTATTATTATTTATTATTTATTATTTATTATTTATTATTTATTATTTATTATTTATTATTTATTATTTATTATTTATTATTTATTATTTATTATTTATTATTTATTATTATTATTTATTATTTATTATTTATTATTTATTATTTATTATTATTTATTATTTATTATTTATTATTTATTATTTTTATTTATTATTTATTATTTATTATTTATTATTTATTATTTATTATTTATTATTTATTATTTATTATTTATTATTTATTATTTATATTTATTATTTATTATTTATTATTTATTATTTATTATTTATTATTTATTATTTATTATTTATTATTATTATTTATTATTTATTATTTATTATTTATTATTTATTATTTATTATTTATTATTTATTATTTATTATTTATTATTTATTATTTATTATTTATTATTTATTATTATTATTTATTATTTATTATTTATTATTTATTATTTATTATTTATTATTTATTATTTATTATTTATTATTTATTATTTATTATTTATTATTTATTATTTATTATTTATTATTTATTATTTATTATTTATTATTTATTATTTATTATTTATTATTATTTATTATTTATTATTTATTATTTATTATTTATTATTTATTATTTATTATTTATTATTTATTATTTATTATTTATTATTTATTATTTATTATTTATTATTTATTATTTATTATTTATTATTTATTATTTATTATTTATTATTTATTATTTATTATTTATTATTTATTATTTATTATTATTATTATTTATTATTATTATTATTTATTATTTATTATTTATTATTTATTATTTATTATTTATTATTTATTATTTATTATTTATTATTTATTATTTATTATTTATTATTTATTATTTATTATTTATTATTTATTATTATTATTTATTATTTATTATTTATTATTTATTATTTATTATTTATTATTTATTATTTATTATTTATTATTTATTATTATTATTTATTATTTATTATTTATTATTTATTATTTATTATTTATTATTTTATTATTATTTATTATTTATTATTTATTATTTATTATTTATTATTTATTATTTATTATTTATTATTTATTATTTATTATTTATTATTTATTATTTATTATTTATTATTTATATTTATTATTTATTATTTATTATTTATTATTTATTATTTATTATTTATTATTTATTATTTATTATTTATTATTTATTATTTATTATTTATTATTTATTATTTATTATTTATTATTTATTATTTATTATTTATTATTTATTATTTATTATTTATTATTTATTATTTATTATTTATTATTTATTATTTATTATTTATTATTTATTATTTATTATTTATTATTTATTATTTATTATTTATTATTTATTATTTATTATTTATTATTTATTATTTATTATTATTATTTATTATTTATTATTTATTATTTATTATTTATTATTTATTATTTATATTATTATTTATTATTTATTATTTATTATTTATTATTTATTATTTATTATTTATTATTTATTATTTATTATTTATTATTTATTATTATTATTTATTATTTATTATTTATTATTTATTATTTATTATTTATTATTTATTATTTATATTTATTATTTATTATTTATTATTTATTATTTATTATTATTATTTATTATTTATTATTTATTATTTATTATTTATTATTTATTATTTATTATTTATTATTTATTATTTATTATTTATTATTTATTATTTATTATTTATTATTTATTATTTATTATTTATTATTTATTATTTATTATTTATTATTTATTATTTATTATTTATTATTTATTATTTATTATTTATTATTTATTATTTATTATTTATTATTTATTATTTATTATTTATTATTTATTATTTATTATTTATTATTTATTATTTATTATTTATTATTTATTATTTATTATTTATTATTTATTATTTATTATTTATTATTTATTATTTATTATTTATTATTTATTATTTATTATTTATTATTTATTATTATATTTATTTATTTATTATTTATTATTTATTATTTATTATTTATTATTTATTATTTATTATTTATTATTTATTATTATTATTATATTTATTATTTATTATTTATTATTTATTATTTATTATTTATTATTTATTATTTATTATTTATTATTTATTATTTATTATTTATTATTTATTATTTATTATTTATTATTTATTATTTATTATTTATTATTTATTATTTATTATTTATTATTTTTATTTATTATTTATTATTTATTATTTATTATTTATTATTTATTATTTATTATTTATATTATTTATTATTTATTATTTATTATTTATTATTTATTATTTATTATTTATTATTTATTATTTATTATTTATTATTTATTATTTATTATTTATTATTTATTATTTATTATTTATTATTTATTATTTATTATTTATTATTATTATTTATTATTTATTATTTATTATTTATTATTTATTATTTATTATTTATTATTTATTATTTATTATATTTATTATTTATTATTTATTATTTATTATTTATTATTTATTATTTATTATTTATTATTTATTATTTATTATTTATTATTTATTATTTATTATTTATTATTTATTATTTATTATTTATTATTTATTTATTATTTATTATTTATTATTTATTATTTATTATTTATTATTATTATTTATTATTTATTATTTATTATTTATTATTTATTATTTATTATTTATTATTTATTATTTATTATTTATTATTTATTATTTATTATTTATTATTTATTATTATTATTTATTATTTATTATTTATTATTTATTATTTATTATTTATTATTTATTATTTATTATTTATTATTTATTATTTATTATTTATTATTTATTATTTATTATTTATTATTTATTATTTATTATTTATTATTTATTATTTATTATTTATTATTTATTATTTATTATTTATTATTTATTATTTATTATTTATTATTTATTATTTATTATTTATTATTTATTATTTATTATTTATTATTTATTATTTATTATTTATTATTTATTATTTATTATTTATTATTTATTATTTATTATTTATTATTTATTATTTATTATTTATTATTTATTATTTATTATTTATTATTTATTATTTATTATTTATTATTTATTATTTATTATTTATTATTTATTATTTATTATTTATTATTTATTATTTATTATTTATTATTTATTATTTATTATTTATTATTTATTATTTATTATTTATTTTAATTTATTATTTATTATTTATTATTTATTATTTATTATTTATTATTTATTATTTATTATTTATTATTTATTATTTATTATTTATTATTTATTATTTATTATTTATTATTTATTATTTATTATTTATTATTTATTATTTATTATTTATTATTTATTATTTATTATTTATTATTTATTATTTATTATTTATTATTTATTATTTATTATTTATTTTTATTTTTTATTATTTATTATTTATTATTTATTATTTATTATTTATTATTTATTATTTATTATTATTATTTATTATTATTATTTATTATTTATTATTTATTATTTATTATTTATTATTTATTATTTATTATTTATTATTATTATTATTTATTATTTATTATTTATTATTTATTATTTATTATTTATTATTTATTATTTATTATTTATTATTTATTATTATTATTTATTATTTATTATTTATTATTTATTATTTATTATTTATTATTTATTATTTATTATTTATTATTTATTATTTATTATTTATTTATTATTTATTATTTATTATTTATTATTTATTATTTATTATTTATTATTTATATTTATTATTTATTATTTATTATTTATTATTTATTATTTATTATTTATTATTTATTATTTATTATTTATTATTTATTATTTATTATTTATTATTTATTATTTATTATTTATTATTTATTATTTATTATTTATTATTTATTATTTATTATTTATTATTTATTATTTATTATTTATTATTTATTATTATTATTTATTATTTATTATTTATTATTTATTATTTATTATTTATTATTTATTATTTATTATTATTTATTTATTATTTATTATTTATTATTTATTATTTATATTTATTATTTATTATTATTTATTATTTATTATTTATTATTTATTATTTATTATTTATTATTTATTATTTATTATTTATTATTTATTATTTATTATTTATTATTTATTATTTATTATTTATTATTTATTATTTATTATTTATTATTTATTATTTATTATTTATTATTTATTATTTATTATTTATTATTTATTATTTATTATTTATTATTTATTATTTATTATTTATTATTTATTATTTATTATTTATTATTTATTATTTATTATTTATTATTTATTATTTATTATTTATTATTTATTATTTATTATTTATTATTTATTATTTATTATTTATTATTTATTATTTATTATTATTATTTATTATTTATTATTTATTATTTATTATTTATTATTTATTATTTATTATTTATTATTTATTATTTATTATTTATTATTTATTATTTATTATTTATTATTATTATTTATTATTTATTATTTATTATTTATTATTTATTATTTATTATTTATTATTTATTATTTATTATTTATTATTTATTATTTATTATTTATTATTTATTATTTATTATTTATTATTTATTATTATTATTTATTATTTATTATTTATTATTTATTATTTATTATTTATTATTTATTATTTATTATTATTATTTATTATTTATTATTTATTATTTATTATTTATTATTTATTATTTATTATTTATTATTTATTATTTATTATTTATTATTTATTATTTATTATTTATTATTTATTATTTATTATTTATTATTTATTATTTATTATTTATTATTTATTATTTATTATTTATTATTTATTATTTATTATTTATTATTTATTATTTATTATTTATTATTTATTATTTATTATTTATTATTTATTATTTATTATTTATTATTTATTATTTATTATTTATTATTTATTATTTATTATTTATTATTTATTATTTATTATTTATTATTTATTATTTATTATTTATTATTTATTATTTATTATTTATTATTTATTATTTATTATTTATTATTTATTATTTATTATTTATTATTTATTATTTATTATTTATTATTTATTATTTATTATTTATTATTTATTATTTATTATTTATTATTTATTATTTATTATTTATTATTTAATAATAATTAATAATAATTGTGGACTGTAGCCCAGAGGGGGACCAGGGCCTAGCTTGCTCATCAACTACTCGTGTTGTGCGCGCTGCTGTTCTCTCACGAGTAGAAGGGACCTACAGTTTTTTGCCGACTCCGAACGGCGAAGTTTGAGAAGGTTTCTTAAACAGTTATTACTCTTTGAGTGTTGTCAGCAGCTCGAAATACGCATATATATTATATAAGTTATTACTTATAATTTATTATTTACTATTCGTTGGTCTGTGATATATTATTTTGTGATTTTATTTTGTTTATTTTTATAGTTTTCCTCCAAACGTTATTTAAACCCTTGATTTAGAAATTATTACATAAATCACGACTGTTTTTTCAGTCGTAAGGTATTGTTAACCGTATCTCTGAGCAAGCCAGAGCACAAAGAATATTGTCAAAAAACTGTTAAATCGGTGGGAGTGAGTTATTTCTTAAAACCTTAAACAGTGATGGGTTCTTATCAGTGCAGCCAGTGAATATTTTTTCAATGTAGCAGATTCCGGAAAAACCAAAAAATTCAAATCGGGACCGCTTTTGTGACCGGTTACATTATGGCGAGCTATACAATGTTAATTTTAAGTAAGGCTTTAATTTATACAAAACTCATCAGATTGTTTAGAATGACTCTAGTTGCTTCACTTAGGTCCGTTAAGTCAATGTCAAATAGGCTTTAAATTCGGCCGCTGTGATATGACGTTTTCATGTCAAGATTCGTTCAGGTGCTAACTTACTCGAATGAATGAATGGACATTGCGTCTGGCGTATTTGAAGTAATGCTAATCCTAAATCCTTATTATAAACACAAAAACTGTTATGTGCGCCTAATGGGTTTGTCGAATAATTAGTCCGTACTTCCTTAAAAACTACTGGCGACCGTTAAAGAGTCGCAAATACTGACTTTTTCGTTCCTCAAGTGAACAACCATGTTGTGCGGATTTGAGGTTTCAACAACACGGCGCAATATGTCACACATTTCTTGCCACAATTGATTTATTTAAGAAAACCTTTGATAACCGCATAATTTTACAGTACGAATTGGTGAACTGGCTTCCAACTTCGTGCGATTCAACGCGGTTTGACTATTTGCTGACGCATTATTGCGGGTATTCGGTCACAAATGTTAAAAAGAATCATCGAAAATTGGACCTCACAATAAAACCACGTCTGAACCAGTCGAGGCGATTTTATGATAAGAAACATGTTTAAATTATAATGGCAGAAGATTACATTTCAAATGAAGTAAATTTAGTGCAAATTTCAACCTTTCATGTTCGTAGTTTGATTATTTTAACTGTTATGTAAAAATACAGAGCCTCAATGCACACCTAAAAAAGATTATATGAAAAAAAGAAAGAAAAATGTATGTCACATTCTCTGGAAAATGTGAATGTGAACAAGAATAAGCCTTGCAGATGGTTTTATCGGGCGAATATTGAATATATTTAGATTTGAAACAACTGAAACCTAAGGACTATTCTTTACTCACTCGTTATTGGTTATCAAATGAAACGTAACATTTGATAACCAATTCTTCTGCAAAATCATTTTCTTGTTTAAATCTAATCTTGGTGTCCAACCGAAAAAATGCGAACAGGTTTAAGATGACCAGCTCTGGAGCGTATCAAAATGAATAATTCAATAAAAGTGGGCAATTCAAATGATGGAGGGCGTGTGTATGAATCATAAATCGGTGTTATCTGTTCGTGACGATATTTAACAAAAAAAAAAAAACACTGTCAGGTGTTCCTATTTACTCGGAAAACGGGTAGAGCTACATATTTAATACATATTTACAATATGTAGGCGATTTGGTTTGTTAACCGGCTTGTCATAATAAAATATAAATTCTTCTTTAAAATGGGAATGAGAAGATATAAGGGTACTCTTGTATTTCCATGCGTTTCCTGGCAGAAAGAAGTGCTCGATTTATTAAAATTGAAATTGAGTGTGAAAATCGTTCCCTGATCATGTACATCTATTAGAGAGTAAAATGTGTAAAAGAAACATCAATCTCTTTCCATTCATTCAAAATATCAATTTAAAGTCACCATTTCGAAAATTAATCATACGGCTAAAATATCATAAGTAAACGAAATTCAGATTCCTTATCAAAGATCATAGCCCTCAGTAGGAAAAGTAAGATAACGTCTCAAAAGACTTTTAACATAATGACCATGCATTAGATCGTATCGGGTCACAGTTCTGAGCCCCTTGCATTCCTGCCGCAAATGCATCACGTCAGCATGCGTTGCATCACCAACTGGCCCTGTGCCTGCCTGACAAACAGCTCAGATTATTTAAATCGAATTGCATAATGAAGTGTATTTTAATGTGTCTATCATCACAGTATAAAGTACGACAGATATGTAGGAGCGATTATACTTATAAGGTTAAGGATTGACATGAAAACGGTGATAAGATTTTCTTCGGTCTGGTATGGCAGCATATGTTTCTTTAGGGCTTGGAATTTTGAAATTTCAACTTATTAAGAGTGGACACTGAATATAGAACATAGACTCTTTTGTATTGGGAGCGCGAGGAGCTCTTAGTTTCTGCTTGACGCAATCAATAGAGGCCTATTTTATTTAAACTCTTATATAGCATTTTGGAAATGCGGTAAAGACTTAAGGAAGTCTAAATAATTTACAGCTTGGGATTATTTTTAAAAACTTCAAAATGTAAGCGAAAGATTGACAAGCAGCTTAGGAACAAGAAAACAAAACAAAAATTTGTTGGTATGTGGTATGCACATATCAATCCCATATATCAAAATAAACAAATATATCCACAAGAAAAAAATCCAATGTTGGTAGGACATTCTGAAGCTATTACAATTTTAGTTGCTAAATAATACTTATCTGGCGTTCTTAAGCTTAAACCGATGGATTGATACAATACATATTTCGAAGTAATGAAATATTAAGATTTTGCGGCAAGTATGTTCTATGTCTTGTGTGTGGGTTACTGGAAGTTAAAAGAGATACCGAGTACTTTAAGAAGGACTGAGAAGTCATTGGGGCTGAAGGGCAAGAAGTACATCGTTTTCCTACAGTTAACGAATGTATTTTGAAGTTGAAATGAAACTGTTTAGAAGATAATTTTAAGACAGCGTATTCTATATTTTATATATATTTTTCTAAACCAGTAAGAACTGGAAATTTTCAACAATTCCTTCTAGTCCGTTCAATTTTCTTAACCGTGCCACAAAGAATTCCTTGTAATTTTAAGGCTTCAGATGGTAATACCATTAGGCTCATTATCCGCAAACGAGGGTAGCTTTCAGCAAGACAGAAGCAGAAACAGATTAAAGAAGTCAAACCAAGCAGCTTCTCATCGTTCATCATTCTATAAACAGTGCCATACTAAATTAAAGTGATTGCAATGCATAAGGTCATGAGAACTATATAGAGATCTGAAAGTCACACAGAGAGAGTGGCCTTTCCTGACTTTGAAGATTTTAATGTTCCATCATTTGATTCTTACTATATCTTAAATTGCTTATCAGCGGGATAGTAAACAATAGTAACATTAGAAGTAATTTTGTAAAAGTAAAGACTGCATTGTTTTTCATGCAGAGACTATGGCAAATGTATCCAAAACAAGTGTATTCATCTGCTCTGATGTCCAGGCTGCTATAAAATTCATTGAAAGTCACAACTTTAAATCGATCTCCTGCACATCTTTCATTTAGCACAAGAACACAGTGATATTCAAGGAAATTTCGAAGCCGTTAAACTTGTCAAATGCGGTACAAAATCACCAAATTCTCCCGAGAGTGACATGCCCTCCTTCCCTTGCACAAAAGCGAAACAAAAAAAAAATACGTTCTTTTGTTTGTCTCACAAGCAAGGCTATCTAACCACGTTCTTTACGTCGATGTAATCGTCGTCATAATAGCTTCAATACTATTGCCACACACGCCTCTACTTCTGCGGTAGTAGGTTAAGAGGAAGATGAAGTGAAGAACATCAGGCTTCCAAGCTGTTGTAAGAAGAAGGAGGAAACGCATAAAGAAAACTTTTTTTATGTTAGTGTAGGACCCATCAGCAGTTAGAAATCCGTGCAACGTCACAATGAGGCCAAAGTCGGCCTAAATGTAGTCGCTTCACTGACAACTGACAACGGTTTTAACCTAACCTTACCCAGAACTTGGATGAAATAACTTGATAAGGCATAAAACCTTACCGTACCTATCTTACTGTTTGGTTTTCTAAATTTGGAGAACGAGACTCGTTCTTTTTTTTAAAGACTTTTGGTTCTTCTCATTCACGTACACGGATATAATTCTTTTATTTAGTTTCTCCATGATTTAACCAAACTGTGACATTCATTCATTAAAATAGAACAGCCTTTGGAGATTATTTCGGACAATTTACTAATTCTTAGTTTTAATTTGTCTTTACATTATTACAGAAAGGAACAAGTTCTTGATCGCAATTTAACGTTACGGAGTTTTCCTTCACCGAACGTATTTGATGTAGGGAGGGTTTTTTTTCCTATTATTCCAACAAATCCAACATGTACATACATTTCTGATTATCGATATTTAATTGATACCACATTTGTCTGAACATAAAATCGGTTTCTTGGTAATTTATTGCGGCTGTAAATTTTAGTGGAGTCCTTTTCCATAAATGGCTCTGCTCCATGGGAAACATGGTAACTGTTTTTGTTTCAAATTGTCACCTTTAACTGAATAGTAATTGAATTTTCTTTCTATAATAAAAATCACGTTTACGACCCGATTTTCAATCGTCACTAAATAACAACGCCGTCACCTCTTACCGCGGCGTAAATAAATGAGAATCCCAACAGGTTCTCCGTTGGGGCACTGCCCTTTGCGGACAGTTTAAGGAAAACTTGTGAAATGACATATCCAGCAAGCGTGCAACATTCTGAGCTCGTTTTTGGTCCAACCTAGTAAATCAGCATCTGATCGCATGCCATGTGCCGTTCAACGATCTTACCAGAAACCACTTCGGCAACAGTGATAACCACACGCTAGGCATTACCAACTTATTGAGCGATTTAATAGTCTAAGGGAAAAAAGCGTGTGGTCTTAATGATGCTCGTTTGCTCATTGCATTGATCAAGTTATGTATTCTAATGACATATGAAGAATTTGACTAGCGCAGCCCCCAAATCGCGATTAACATAATCTCATGCCATCCACGCAACTAATTGGTTTCGAAAGATGAAAGAATGCGTGAAAACCGATCGGCATTCGGAAACGTATATGCAAGAGGGAGAAATAAAAACAAGTTAAGTCCCGAAACTGGTTTGCAACATGCCTCAGATGTTTCTCGTTATTTTGTCAACGATATTCCCCTCTCATGACACGTCGCACGCCCCTCGCGATGATAGGGGCAATAAATTCTCGAACTTATGATGCGTTTGTTAATAAGGAAAATACAAAAGAAACCAACCGAGAACACCACCTTGCATCATGTGCCGCTGCGGCCGTCACTCATACCTGATGACCAGTGCCGCTCTCAGTCGATGGGCAGTTTGTTTTTGTTTTTGATTTTTTAACGCTTTCCATCCGATAAAAGGTGGCCAACCAGATGATCCAGAAGGGGCAGCCCCATCATTGGAATTGGGTCAACATCACCGTTCAACAGGTCGTAAATATTCAGTTTGTCTCTCGAGTCGTGGCATTATCGTTTGTCTTTGCATCTGGAACGCTGGCCAGAATGGACTTTAATTTTATGACATAAGTGTATCAGAGCTGGTTTGACATAATCGACCGAACGCCAACATGACATCAATATCTGACACTTTTGGACTAAGCTGAACACTAGTTGGAGTTTAAAATCAAACTTATTTATGGTCATCCATTTCGTAATTTTGCTGAAAATGTTACATTTTGTGTAGTTTTGAAAAGCAAGCAACGTCTGAAAAAATACTATACTCAGCATTTTGCTTATAATTTTTTTCCAAGGCTGTACATCCGCACAATCTGGTTATCGTATCGATTGAGAACGGACTACTAATAACAAATTTTACGGAAATTATCCGACTCTGTTAATGAAAGCTTCAGACTATAAGATGCTTTAAAAGCCACTAGTCGTGAGCCTTGGATAGTCTTAATTTTGTTAGAGAAGTTGAACCAGGATAGAAGACAGGCATGGGCTGAGGAAAACGACACGCGCGACGGCTATTAGGCAAATGAGTTACCTTCCCAACGTACGTACGTTGTAATGCTTTAGTAGCATTGTTCGCCCTATTCAATTACTTAACAAGCCTTAAAACCATTCAATCATATTTAGTCGAAACATCTGTATCATGTTCCAATTAAAAATCCGATCATATTTTGAGTAAATGACTTATGTTTTCATTCCTCGATCATTTTATTCCTCGTCGTTCTTTTGTTAAGGAAAATGCGTTTTGCTTCAATTTCTTAAGGTCGAGGTATTCTGGATCTAAGTGTCGTTCCAATTTGAGATGTAGGATTTTTAAATTTATACATTAGTGCATAAAACGCCATCGGCTAGATCAGCATTCTCTTAGCCAAACTCTTTTTGGACAGCAGCGACATCCAACACATCGCCTGCAACAAAATTGCTGAACGATGGCCGCCGGAGGAAGTAGATTTGATTCCATGAGTTCTATTTGAATAATTCTGACTATTGCCGTTGGGCAATCTCGTGATATTTATAGTGCTCTACAAAATGTTCGATTGTTGCTGGATTCGGGATCAAAAATGTTTCTTTATCACCGAGGACATGATGCAACGCCTATCCGTAAAGCGCTCGTATTCCTGTGGTAGGCATAGGATCTACATTCACAGACGTAACAAATGGCAAAGTTACTATTAAATTGTTCTCCCGTTTTGTCAGAGAATGCTTCGAAGTATCTTGTTTTGTCGTATCAAAACTAACCTCGTTAGTACCTGCTTCTATATCCACTATTGTCGATTCATCACTCAATTTATATACACTTGCGGATCCTGATTTCTAGTTTATATTGATGTATTGATTGGTGCCGATAATGTTATTAACGTATTTAATGGTATTCCTTTGTGTAGTCAATCTAGAGGACCTGATCTTATCCCTAACGTTTCTGACACTTTTCAGCGGCAATTTGGATGGCTCATGTTAAACCTGGCAGGTCTTGGAGCGTTTTTTTGGTTGCTCAAAGAAATCTGACATATACCCATCATATTGAAAAAGGATAAGCGACCGGAAGAAACAAACACATAAGCGAGTATATCAACGGCAGATATAGCGTAGAATTGCCATTCAAGAATAACTAAAAGATCGATTTAGAGGGGAGCTTCAATGTAGCTTTCAAACGACAACAATATATTTCGTTCATGAAAGAAAGTATGAGTCTAGGTCATACTGTCGTAGCTTACATAGATGCTAAAGAAAGCATTTGTCGCTCTTTGCTATTGGTCACGGTAGAAGAAGGCTGTTAAGTAAGAATAAATAAACATTTTTTATAACTTATTTATCAGTAATTTCCATTGGGCATTTGTTAATATTATTCTGCAACATGTATTGAAATCATACATAAAAGCACTTTTGAGAGGAAGATTCTGCGTGCGACATCTTGTCTTTATGTAGAAGGTCTACGAATAGAATGGTAGTGGAATTTTTGACACCTACTACCTCATACTCGCAAAGCGATAGATTCAAAATTAATACAGATTTATTTCCGGCATAAATATGGCGTATACTTACAAGCCGATTTCAATTAGTCTACATTTTGCAAGTTTCAGGGGTTGAATAAGCATCCCTTAATCCAGACTCCATTTTGCCAACAACATTCGGTAAACGCCCTCATCTCTTATATGCACAGAAATCTGTACATTGGAAAGAGGGAAGGAGTTACGAATACGTTTTAGAATTTTTTAAAGGATTGTTTTCAAAGAGGAAAATAGGTAAATACATACCTTATAGCTAGTTAAGCTCACACATATCGTAAAATAAAGCCTCTCAAGTGAGAATCGTGCGTAATTTTTTATTTCTGAGGTTGGGCTTAAGAAGCAAATACTAAAATGGGGAATGCCACATCTCTCTCATCCCAATTGATTGAATATCGAACGTTTCTCTTCGTGCCGTAACAAATATTTTCCAAATAGTCTCTAGATTAAATATTATATGAAATATTTTTTTTAAGTATTCCTTTCGGCTTTTTTTTTGTTAAATATTTTTGAATCGAAAAGTTTTGCTCTTATTTTAGGTTAGTTAACGTATGAAACTTGGAAGTTTTCTGCTGTTCTCTTTCATTCCAGATGATGTGACTGAATTTATGAATCACATGGTTCAAAATCACATCCGTATCACTATTTTTAGTGACAACGAAAACACCGATGGAGAAAAGATCATCTGTGGCGGGATGGCGGCTAACAGACCCAGGCTTTGAGGGAACCTGACTGGTAGTGACAGCTTGACCAGAGGCTATATTCTGGTGCCACGGGAGGCCAGGGGCCCCTGAAACTTCGGCCCCTTGTGGGAGTATCGTGGTGGCTGTGGTTTACCACCTAACATCGCGGGTAGAGTCGAAAATAGTGTACTGTGCTGACTTGTCTAAATCCAAACCAAATCCCACATCTGTTCTTTTTCATCTGCACAGCTCATATTCGCAAACTTCTAATGTTTTTTTTACCATGTTTTGCTTGTTTCACAATCCACAAGGGGACCAGGTTCTAAAATTTTATTTTTCACTTCGAACATTTACAAACAATTGTGTTTGAGTGTTGCAAGTAACTCGAAAAAGGTGTTGCCATAGAAACATATGAGAGGTTCAGCTCAGGAATCTAACCTTAGACCTCAGTGTATGAGTGTCACACTTTACGCACTTAGTCACTGCGGCCTATTTATTTTGTATATTTATAATATGACTTAATAGCTTCGGAGTCGAACGTGGTTTTTAAAAGTAAAAATTTTTTTACGGAAGAATGCACTATTAATTCACAAAAATTATTGTATTGCTATTCAATTCACTAAATACAACTTGTTACCAAAACTTCAATATCTCTTGATATTATTAGAGTTTCGACTTCCTTTTATTGTTATAAACACATATACCAAGGTTTACCCATTTTCCAATCTTCTTAAAGCTTTATCCACGTTTGCAGTGCCTTTTAATGTAATCTTTGTCGAATTCACATTTTTTTACTGTCCACTCCCACATCAAATAATTAAATTGCACATATTATCCTCATGCAGCTATTTATAAATTCAGATAAAGAAAAAACAAAACAAATCATTATCAAATTGAAATCCACAACAAGGATATCATCGTGGTCGACAGTCAACTGGAAAAATGCTCAAGGAGGTGTCAAATTACCAATAGGCACAGTGTCGAGGGAGGGAAAAATTATGTTCATTACATTCAGGGTTGTGGTATTCGAAAAAGTCGACTATATTACGTATTCTGCTCACACGTCCCAGCAGAGGGTTTTGTATCCTTTTAAATAACACGCGCACCGTCTGACTAGGGAGCACTGGAGACAGCCACTCCCTGTAGAATTGACATAATCAACTGGCGGCAATGTCCTTAAGTATATATGCACACATTTTGTTAGTACTTATGTATGAATTCGAATATATACAGAACTACTGGAAAAAAAGTATAAGAAATATGCAGGCGTTGTCGGGTTTGTGTTGATTCAAAGTTCTGGCGCCTCTCAAAGGAACAGATGACACACATAAGTGCTCATATATGCGTATGCCTAGCAATATTATGCGACGGGTGGTAAGTGAACTATAATTTGTTAAATTAGAAGGGCTTCACTTATGTGTTTCTAAAGGGAGTGCACAGTGACCAAAAAAAAATTATTGTTGGGTTACAAATTTCCTGGTGGAGGGAAATTAAAGATCTGTGAATTGTCACAATTTAATAGAGTGAAATTATATTTACTATTCATGATAGTTCGGTGGGATAAGCAAACAATTATGAATTGTGGTAATTAATTTATCAACTTATCCGCTTAAAGTTCAATTTATTTGGTCCTAACTAGTTTAACCAGTAATCTTCAAATTATTTTAAATAAAAATACAGCGTGAGTAACATTTCCCATTTTTGGAAGAGATTTTCTAAATTGGATTAAGTAAACAGAAAATTTAATTGTCACCTACAAGTGTATTAATTCAAATTTGAAATTGAAAGACCGAAGAATAATTAAGTCAAAGGTCAGAGGGAGACAAAGTGAAACTTTTTTAAATGGTTTTTAAATCATTCACAAACAAAACATAAACATAACAGTTTGCAAGAAATCTAAACTATAGAACTACATCGAGAAAATATAAGCGGCGCAAATCAAAGACCTAAATAGGACTGTATTTTAAAACATGTATGAACGCTGATTTTGTCTGGACTTTTCGTCCACAGGGTAGAGTTACTGAACAAATTTAAGCTGCCTTATAGGCAGGCCGTGGCGTAGTGGGTAGAGTGCGACGCTCACACGCCGAAGGGTCTAGGTTTGACTCCCAGCTCAACACCAATTTTTTGAGTTTTTCACGGCACCACCTCTTTCGAGCTGCTGACAACACTCAAAGAGTAATAACTGTCTAAGAAAGCTTCTCAAATCTCGCCGTTCGGAGTCGGCAAAAAACTGTAGGTCTCTTCTACTCGTGAAAGAACAGTAGCACGCACAACACGAGTAGTTGATGAGCAAGCTAGGCCCTGGTCCCCCTTTGGACTGTAGCGCCAACAATTATAATGAATTATTCGTGTAGAAAGAACATACGATCGATTCCCCAGCTATGACACCAAGATCGTTCTAGGAGATTTCAACGCTCAGCTGGGAAAGGAGGGCATTTTTACTGGAGTCATCGGTAAACACAGCCTGCACGACAACATATCCGAAAACGGACTCAGCCTGTTGGACTTCGACTCGGGGCGGAACATCTCTGTGACTGTGGAACCTCTCGCGGTTCCCACACCTGGACATTCACAAAGGGACCTGGCTATCTCCTGATCAATCAACCGTCAACCAGATTGATCACGTTGCCATCGACTTCAGACACACCTCCAGTATTCTCAATGTCCGAACCTTCCGAAGTGCAAATATCGACTCGGATCATCACCCTGCCAAGGTAAGAACCCGGATATCGAAAGAGCAATGGAGTTGAGACAGGCCAAAACGGTTTGACGTCAAAAAGCTACAATCGCAGCCGATTGCTGGGAACTTTGCCGACCGAGTCTCCCTCGGTTCGCTCAGAGTTCGACGCTTCCTGCACTAAGCATAGAAGAAGAATGGAAACGTTGTAAAGAAGTCATCAAAGAAGCTACCACTGATGTTCTGGGTTTCACGTCACCACCCAAAAGCAACCCATGGTTTGACGACGAGTGCAGGCAAGTGAATGCAGCCCAACAAGACGCCTATAAGGCAACGCTGCATCGAGCAATGAAGGCTGTTCGTGAGCTCTACGAACAGAGAAGAAGGGAAGAGCACTGGCTTCTCAGGAAAAAAAAGGAGCATGAGAAGAACATGCCTTTCCAGCCAGCACGATCTTTCGCCAGCTGCCTCCAGATGCACACTCCAAGTTGGTTGAGGTTCTTCTCCACTTGTGTGCGCCACTTAAGATAAGGTTGTCCTCTGTTGCGTTGTCCCAATGGCACGGATTCAAAGACTTTTCGGGCCGGAGCAGTGCTGTCCATACGCTCTACATGGCCTAGCCATCTTAAGCGTTGTATCCGTAGACTCTTGACCAGGCACATGTCGCTGTACAGCCCATAGAGTTCGTCATTAAATCTTCTATTCCAGATGCCGCGATCAACGCAAACAGGATCAAAAATTGCACCCAAAATTCTATCGAAGAGATTAAGGGCTTCCTCATCCGCCTTTGCTAACGTCCAAGATTCTGCAGCATAAAGTAGGACGGGGATGATCAAGCTGTTATACAAAGCGAGCTTAGTCCTTCGAGAGAGGACATTATTACTCAATTGCCTCTTGAGCCCAAAGAAACAGCGATTGGCAAGGGTGATTCTGCGATTGATTTCGGTACTGATGTTGTTGTCCCTGTTTACCGCGGAGCCGAGGAAGACGAAGTCCTTGACTACCTCGAAGTTTCTGCTATCTAGGGTGAAGTTTAATGTGCCTAGTGTGCCTGTCGAGACGTCGATGTTGTGTGTCCTTCCTTGATGACAGCATGCACTTCGTTTTGCCCTCATTTACCGCCAGACCAATTTCAGCCGCTTCCGCTTCAATGCCAGCAAACACATCATTGACGGCTCGCTGTGTTCGTCCAATCACGTCAATGTTGCTAGCAATTGAGTGCCTCTGGTGTTGACTTGTAAGTTACGCACGATCTTTTCGAGGATGATGTCAAAGAAGTCACATGACAGTTCGTCGCCTTGTGTAAAACCTTTTTTGACATTGAAGGTCTCGGCGAGTTCGTTACCGACCTTGACGGAACAGCGAGAGTTCTTCATCGTCATCCTACACAATCTGACGAGTTTTGTAAGAATGCCAAAACAAGGCATGGCACTGTATAGCTCGTCTCTATGCACACTGTCATATGCGGCCTTGAAATCGACGAATAGGTGGTGTGTGTCGATTTGCATTTCTTTCGTCATTTTTAGGATCTTTCGTAATCTGAAGATCTGGTCTATCGTGGACTTTCCTGGCCTGAAATCACACTGATAGGGAGCTATCAGGTCACGGACAAATGGTTTCAGACACACATAATACGGCAGAGAGGATCTTGTATGCGATATTGAGAAGACTGATCCCTCGATTATTGGCGTAGTCAAAAGGGTCTCCTTTCTTGTGAACCGGTCAAACGACGCTAAGATTCCACTCATCAGGCATGCTTTTCTCCGACCAAATCTTACAGATGAGCTAGTACATGCGCCCACCCAACTCGTCTCCAGCTGCTTAAAATACCTCTGCGGGCAGTCCACCCGCTCCAGCAGCTTTGATCGATATTGCTATCTTCACCTCGTCTAAGTCGGGGGACGGAATTCGGTCTATCATCGTCCAAATCGAGTGGAACATTCTGCCTAACAGCGGGATTTGTGCCATCATCGCCGTTAAGGAGTCTGCAGAAATGATTCTTCCAGATTCTCTGCACAGACTGCGACTCTACCACGAGTTGTCCATTTTGATCACGGCAGACTTCGTTCCGAACATTGTATTCTCCGGAAAGCTTCTTTTCATTTAAATTTTCGGACTTCATTCCTGCCATAACACCTTTCCATTTCTTCGACTGCGCGCTTCTCATGCTCCTTCTTTTTCCTTCTGAGAAGCCGGTGCTCCGCCCTTCTTCTCTATTCGTAGAGCTCACAAACAGCCCTCGTTGTTCGATGCAGTAGCGCCTTATAGGCGTCTTGTTTGGCTGCATGTGCTTGCTTGCAATCTTCGTCAACCCATGGTTTCCTTCTGGGTGATGACGTGAAACCGAGCACATCAGGGGCAGCTTCTATGATGGCTTCTTGACAACGTTTCCATTCTTCTTCTATGCTTAGTGCAGGAAGCGTCGAACTCTGAGCGAATTTCAGGGAGATTCTGTCGGCAAAGTTCCCAGCAATCGACTGCGGTTGTAGCTTTTCGACGTCAAACCTCTCTCTCGATAACCGGGTTCTTACCTTGGCTACAACAAGGTGATGATCCGAGTCGATGTTTGCACCTCGGAAGGTTCGGACATCGTGAATACTGGAGTAGTGTCTGACGTCGATCGCAACATGATCAATCTGTTTGACGGTTGATTGATCAGGAGATCGCCAGTACCCTTTGTGAATGTCCAGGTGTGGGAACCGCGTGCTAGCCACAGAGAGGTTCCGCCCCAAAGCGAAGTCCAACAGCCTGAGTCCGTTTCCGGATGTGTTGTCGTGCAAGCTGTGTTTACCGATGACTCCAGCAAAGATGTCTTCCCTGTTGGGGCGTGAGCGCAAATTAGGCTGATGTTCCCGAATTTAGCCTTGATGCGGATTGTCATGAGGCGTTCGCTGACGGGGTCGTAGCTCAAGACTTTTTGCCTAAGTCTGACTCGAACAACAAATCCGCATCCGAATAAGCGCTGCCTTCTCTCTCTATAGCAATTGCTGTAGTAGATATCGCAGTTCTTCATCGCTTTTATGCCAGGCCCATCGCATCGCACTTCCTGGATGGCGGTAATGTCTGCCTTATAGCAGTCAAGGGCCTCCTTAAGTTGGTCGGCTGCACGTGGCCTGTTAAGGGACCTCACATTCCACGTGCAAAACAGAAAATCATTGTCCCTCAAGCGTTTGCTGGGGTCGTCAACGGGTGATCCTTCATTATCCGAGGCATGTTCTTCTCTCTGAACTAACGATGTTTTACGTGGTGCGGAAGTTACCCTCACGCACAACCCACAGACTGGTAAGCCAGGCCCATTATTTAAACCCTCAGACAGAGGGGCACATTGGTTTCCATTGACTTTCAAGGGGGCGCCGCGTGGAGGCTGTATGTCAACCAGACCTGTGCACTTACGAGGATAGCCTTGGCAGCTCGCCATGTTGAGCGCAATCAACGACGTTATTTCGCGTGCACAGGCCCATGTCCCCTCGGACTGAAGCCTGCCGGGACGAAAATGGTACTTATGGTAGAGTCGCAGTCTGTGCTTAAAATCTGAAAGGATCATTTCTGAAGACTCCTTAAAGGCGGTGAGAGCCCAAATCCCGCTGTTCGGAAGAATGTTCCACTAAATTAGGACGATGATACCCAAGACTTCCATTAACCCGACTTAGACGAAGTCAAAATAGCAATATCGAAACTGAAGTCAAACAAAGCTGCTGAAGTGAATGAACTGTCCGCAGAACTATTTAAAGCAGCAGGAAATGAGTTGGTTGGGCGCATGTAAGATATGGTCGGATGAAAGCATGCCCGATGAGTGGAATCTCAGCGTCGTATGCCCTGCCCTTTAGAAAGGAGGCCTCCGCCTCAATTATCTGCCTCCTCAACATCGCCTACAAGATTCTCCGTACCATATGAACGTCTGAAACCATTTGTCCACAACTTGATAGGTCCCTATTAGTGTGGTTTCAGGCCAGAGAAGTCCACGATAGTGCCGCATATAACAGTGCGCATAGAGACGAGCTATACAGTGCCATGTTTAGTTCTGGCATTTCTAATAAACTCGTCAGATTGTGTAGGTTGACGATGGAGAATTCTCGATGCCTTGTCAAGATCAGTCACGAACTTACCGAGACCTTCAATGTCAGAAAAGGTTTTCGATAAGGAGACGCACTGTCATGTGACTTCTTGAACATCATTCTTAAGAAGATCGCGCGTAACTCACAAGTCAACACAAGAAGCATGATCTTCCAAAAGTCAGGTCAATCGCTAACTAACGCTGACGACATTGACGTGATTGGACGAACACAGCGAGCCGTCAATGACTCGTTTGCTGGCATTAAAATGGAAGCGGCTAAATGGGTATGGCGGTTAATGAGAGCAAAAAAAGTACAGGAAGCACACACAACACCGACGTGTCGGACAGAGCGTTACATTAGGCGGCAGAAACTTTTAGGACTTTGAGGCTTCGTAATAAATAGGGACAACGACATCAGTATTGAAATCAAACGCAGAATCACTTTTGCAATTGAGGCAATTGAGTAATAAAGTCCTCTCTCGAAGGACTAAGCTTGATTGATCATCGCAGTCCTACTTTGTGGCGCGGAAACCTGGGCATTACTAAAAGCGCATGAGGAAGCCCTTAGTCTTTTCGAGAGAAAAGTTTTGCGTGCGATATTTGGTCCTGTTTGCGTTGATGGCATCTGGAGGAGAAGATTTACGATGAACTGTACGGTCTGTACAGCGCCATGCACCTGGTCAAGCGTAGGGACACCACTACTCTGGCCCGCAAAGTTTTCGAATCTGACCCATTGAAACAACGAAGCTAGGCTAAAGTGGCGAACACAACTGAAGAAGGACCACAACCAACTTGAAGTGCTCAACTGGAGGCAGCTAGTGAAAGATCATGCTGGTTGGAAAGGGATGTTGGTTGAGTCTCAAGACAGCAAAAAGAAGATACATAAACTTACAACAGGCAATAAATTGTACTCCGCGTCTTAAGTATCTTTAAAAAGTCTGTAAACGTACATAAGATTCTTTAGTTATCAAATGTACTTATGCCTGGGTTTCAATAATTTTCCTTCTTTTGAATAAATCGAAATTGCTTAATCTGAAAGGAAATTGTTCGCCTAGTCACTTCCAATGAATCCGCGAGTTCACACAGTAAGGTCACATTTTCAAACATTTTAATCTGATCAATTGTCCTTTACACTAAAATCACCAATTTTCATTACAGTTCACTGAGCAAAATTTACCCCTATAAGTTCCGTTAACGTTCCTTGATGAGTTAGAAATTAAATTTCTCCTTCTCCTTTTCTATCCTGCAAGAACTTAAAGAAACTCAAAGAAATAAAGATGACGCTCAAGTTATAAACCGAAAAATGACTATTTAATATAAGCTTCTATATAATTTAGTTTAGATTTTTAATTGATCATAGCATTGTGTACTTAAAAATACCAAAAAGGCATTTATTTCGCTCTTCTTCATTAATGAAGTGGAAGAAGACATTTTCATAATTATTATTTCTGGGGTGGTCAGGGTTCAAGAGATGAATACTGCTCTAGTAGTATCAAGAAGTCAATGTTTAGTTTATTTCCATTTGTCACAATGTATACGATTGTCTACCTATGTCAAGTTAATTGATATAAGGGCGTGCTAAGCGCCGATCATGCTTTTAGAGATCCTAACCATATTGACACAGACCCCCGACAAACCGCAGCACCTCACCGTTCGGCTATTATTCAATTCTTACATTCGAGAGTACAAAAACTATATTTTTACGACGAAGCGCTGCTGTGGTTAAAATAAAAGTTTCATTAACAGCAATATCTATTACTTCTGGACAGGCCAGAGCGAGCGCATCAGTAGTGGTTCATTGCTAATTAAATCCACAAGCTGTCATTGCTCTTTGAACCGTGCAACTCGGTGCCCCAAGTTGGCTAAGACGCCAGCCAAAGCTAAGTGGACAGGTGTCTGCCGGTGCGAAGTGGCTTCACTCGCTCCACTGATTATTGGATGCGACTACAAAGTAGGCAGTGCATTGCTTTTCCCTTTTATCAGTCAGCAGCAGCGGTGTGCAAGTTTTATTTTGTGTGCGTCGTTTTTTCTACGAATTTCTCCTAAAGGGATGTGGAGTCTGAAGAAAGAGCCGCTATGACAGGCGAAGTGACTGTAAAAATACACGTTCCCTGTTGATAAGCGACTGTATCGGCTGCAGGGGGCCAGCAAACAGTGCGGCCATTGAAATGATGTTAAGTGGCCAATTAACATTTGCATGAGTGATTTGAAAATTGCTATGTGCCGTCGAAGAGATATGAAACGTGCTACAAAGTGAAAACCAGCAGTCAGTAGTCAATTTCTCGGATGTGTGGGATTTAGTGGATAGAGGCTCCTTTGAATATCATTTATGTGTTGCTTCTGGATTTCATTACGTCTTGTAGAAGTAATAAAATCGAGAATTGCGGTGCACAAATGATGCTGTTTGTCAGGGAAGGACACCAGACAGAAAATAGAAAGCAGTTGTGGAATGCTGCTGAAACGGGCATCAACACTGTTAAAATATATGTAGTTAAGTATTGGTTGCTAAGTGCCTAGCATTAAGGGCGTAAGATAAGTGAAAATCAAATTTTAGTATTTTCACGTTAATGGAATCCTAACAAACTCCCAAATTATCTACATATATGCACAGATAAGCATTCTGGAAGGATGCATTGTTAAGAGAGCTTGTTTACAAGACCCTCTAAGATGTTATGAATGATTATCTTAAAGTGGCCTTAAAGTGACATAAAAACAGCTGTGTTGTGGTGCAGAAATTGCTGCAAAGTCCCCCGTTTATAACCCACACTCACGTATGAAACCGTGAGTAGTAACAGTTCAATTAACAAGCATTTAAAACTGTTGGAAGTCAAACTTGGATTCTATAACGCATATGTGTACATGTAAAATTGTTTGCCCCTGTTCTTAAAAGATTGTTTTCTTGTTTAGGTTTAGGAAAGTGCTTCAGCCGTAAAATATGACATATCTGTGTACTTGGATCCCGAAGGAATTAATATGAATATATGGTTCGTTTGTGAAATTAATTATAAGGTCTTGAGTGTCAAAAGTGGTCGCCGTGGCGTAGTGGGTAGAGTGCGACGCTCACACGCCGAAGGGTCTAGGTTCGACTCCCAGTTCAACACCAATTTTTCTAATACTTCACGGTACCACCTCTTTCGAGCTGCTGACAACACTCAAAGAGTAATAACTGTCTAAGAAAGCTTCTCAAATTTCGCCGTTCGGAGTCGGCAAAAAACTGTAGGTCCCTTCTACTCGTGAGAGAACAGTAGCGCGTACAACACGAGTAGTTGATGAGCAAGCTAGGCCCTGGTCCCCCTTTGGACTGTAGCGCCAGCAATTATTATGAGTGTCAATTACAAATCAAAATATATTTTTGACTTTAGCCACCATGAGATTATAGTTGGAAATTGCTAATATATATCTTAGAACATTGATTTGTACAAATCCAGTTGTGGCCTTAAGTAAATAGAACGATGTTTTTTATTGTTTTTAGCAAAGTTTGGTTCCCATCGAATTTAAGAGACAGAGCTTAAAAACAGGCTTTTAAGCACCTCAAAGCAGTATTTTTTTATTAATTTGGCATAGTAGCATAGTAACATTTATTTACATAAAATGGGCGAGCAAATAATATCAAAAAAATCGCATTGTGGCCTTAATGTCATATTAAAATTAAAAACACATGTGCTGTATTTTATTATGATGGTAGACAATTTATTTCAAAACGAACATACTCAGACGAACAGTGTGCTGAATGCTTCTTTGGATCCTTTGAATTTTTTTTTTTTGTAATCACATCGTTGGTTTTTCTTTTTTTTTTCATGGAATTATTTAAAGGTCATGACATCTATCTTCCTCACTCATCACTATCAACTTAGTGTTCATATGTTGTCATAATATGAGTACACAATTACATAATTTTATTTTTCAACTATTCGTCACCACTGCTTCAAGTTTTAACATTCGCTTCAGTTAATTCTGCTAACGATTTCTCGCTAATCATAATTGATTTGCAGTATTTATGACCAACTACAAAGTCATCCCTTTCCTAAAATCGCTTGCATGCATCATCGCTGTTCTCATCATGAAAAAGGGGTCAGATCTCCACGAGCCAGAAATTCAAACATAAATAAAAAGATCAGATACCATCATACGGAATTACTCCTAATTTTATGCCTATTTCCCGGCCCTCCATCCGCCTATTCCACCGTATTGTCAACTTAACTGCTTCCATCATCATCCCACTTTATTCGCCTCTTATTAAATGCACCGAATGTGTAAGCCGAAGCCGAAGCCGTACCACCAGACAGCAAACACAGTCCATTTCGGCGGAACGGACAGAACGGGGTCTGCGGTCCAAGTCAACTTCACCTGTGTCATCCAAAGAAGGGGACAGCCGAGAGTAAAGTCATCATCATCATGATCATCATCTTCAACGGTGAGCAAACTATGCCACATGAGTATTGCGTCTGCTACCCGGCGTTGTCACGACGCACGATGCTCGGGTAACACTCAGAAACCGGCCCCGTCCAACTGCTAGAAGGAAGATAATAAAACCTGTCCACCAATGAAAAGACCAAAAAGATTAAGTTGCCTGGACCATATTCCTCGCACACTGCCACGCTCTCTTGTCCGAGCAGATCGCATCAGCCAACACAAGCACCAGCGCGCAGTTGAGATGACGCCAAAGACGACGACTACGCGCGCTCTGCGACCATCAAAAGACAAAAGAGGGTAATAAAAATTTTATTTTATTGCTGTAACTGACAAATTTCCAGATAGTTGTTGTTGGTGTTGTTCTCTTGTCCACGCCAAGTAGTGAATATGGACATGATGATCGTTTTAATGAGAAGGAGGAGATGGTGCATTATATTGTAAGGAGATAAAATACGGATCGACGAGTCGGTGGCGTGGCGCGTGAACTATGTTCCACTACTGAATCGTGAGCGGATCTTGCCTAGGGACCCATGCGGCACAAGTAGTACGTGGCCAGATGTGAGTGTTTCCTGGTTCTCCTTTACTGACGATTTATATTGATGACTGGATGACTCATGAAACAATTGAAGCGGCATGTTGCTATAAGGTGGAATCACCTTCGAAAGGAATCAGATAGGAAAACTTTTTATTATAGTTGTTTCCTTTTTTCAACAAATAGTTCTGCAACAAAAATTTTGACAGAGATATAGTTTCTATTTATAGGCGGCAATATGAATGTTTTAGTATGAGACCACAGTTATTGAATACGAGAAACAGTAGATGTGCGCCGAAATACTGGTAAAATATTCTGCGGGGAATATTCCAGATTTTAAAACAGGCGTATAAAATTACAAAAAGTGTAATGATTAATTTAATGTTATAAAATGTTTCGAGTTACTCTTGGAAAGCAACGGGTGTGTACTTTGAATGACGTCCAAAATCCTCTAGGATACTCACATCCCACATTATTTAGCGTTTAGACTCTAAAGAATCCAATTTCCCACAACTTCTTTTTAAGACACATTTTTGTTTAAATTATCAAGTTCTGTCATTCAGTAACTGTATTGCTTGGTCAATACGTCAGAGTGCATTAAAAGAGCCGGTTGAATTTTGATTTGTCTGTCTGTTTTGCCATATAGTTCACATACCACCGCGTCGTCTTCATTAGTTATTGTTTTTCCTTCAGAGCTTGTGGATAATGTCGCTTTAGGTCATTCCTGCCTAAGAGTTGTAGCTATATCTCGCACAAATTCACGTATTCCTGGTTTACTTCCCCGATATATATTAAACTTTTCAACAACAGGCAAAACGCGTAACTTTAATCGTGTGAAAATAAGCCCAGGTTTGCGTGTTTTTTTCTCCAAAATGCCATGTTTTATCTTACGAAATTTGTTCAAAGGGCCGTTTATGCCTGACACAAACAAAATATATGCTATATAAATAACAGTAAATACTTACATATTATATATGTTCGAGACCAGTGTACTTACATGGCAAAATAAAAATAACGACAATCGAAAGTACATAGCCCACGAAATTTGAAAATTTCAACATACATACATATATAAATACGAGTATATGAATGTTTGCCCGAAAACTGAAATAATTACTAGTGGCTTAAATTGAAGAAAAAAAATAGTATTTTACTTCCCTAACTTAAAACAAAAAATCAAAATTTTGTCGACTTCCTCTTGATATGACTGTGAGTTCAAACATATTTTTCATATCCTTATCTGGCCATTGTCGTTCTCTACTATTTTTGTCTAAAGAATAGGCGATGTGTGCGGAATGTTTATTGTGTTCATTCAATTATTTTACAATTTTTCGCATTACTGAATGATACATACAACATGTATATCTGTAATAAAATGGAAAAAATGAATGCAAATAAAATACAATCCAAATGTACATACAGTGAGTAAAATAAGTATTTGCACACTTAGTTTTTTTGTACGATTTTAGTGTAATCTGAAAAGTTTCAGCTGAATAGAACATACATTATGAAACTGCAGTAAAAGGGTTAATATTAAATACAAAAATGATTCAAATCAATATAAAATTAATCCATTTTTTTTAAAAGAAAAACAGTAAAAATAAGGTCAAAAAGTACACACACACTTTTCCCTGAATGTACACACCATTTGCGTCAAAAATCGAACGGTTTTTGAGGTGTTTGTTGTTTCTTTATTCATTTGGCGTGAAGAATTTTGCTGTATAGATCGGAAAGCTATATAAATCAATAAAATGCCTCCAAAACAAAGTGAAATACCTTTGAATGTCCGGTAGAAAATTATATCTTTGAACGAAAGTGATCAGAGCTATCGACAGATAGCGGATTCGGTTGGATTTAGATTCTCTGCAGTTCGTTACGTCCTGAAAAGGTTTCGAGACACTGGAACAACGGCTAATAAACATCGTGCTGGACGACCGAAGAAGCTGAGTGCGGAAGATAGGCGAGCAATTATAAATGAGGCTCGAAAAAAGCCTCATTTATAATTGCACAAAATTTAGCCCAACATGCGGCAATAATATCCGGGCAAACAGTACACTCACAAACTATTCGGAATGTTCTACATTCCGCAAACATTTATGGCAGGTCAGCTAGGAAGAAGCCATTCATTTCTGAAATCAATAGAAAAAAAGTTAGAGTTTGCAAAAACTTATCTTGCGAAGCCGTTCGAATTTTAGAGGAGTTTTTCAGACGGAAAGAGATTTGTGTGGAGGAAGCCAAACACAGAGCTCCAAACTAACCATTTGAAGCCCACGTTAAAACATGGTGGTGGACATGTTATGGTATGGGGCTGTATGGCTTACAACGGAGTTGGTAACATCGCCTTCATCAATGGAATTTTGACGGCTCTCGGGTATATTGACATTTTGCGCAATAATTTACTTCAAAGCACTGTCAAATTGGATATGGAGGGAACATTCCTTTTCCAATAGGACTATAATCCCAAACACTGTGCAAAGGTTACGAAGTAATGGTTGTTATATAATACCCCCCACCAACATGTGACGCCCCCCAATCACCATACATAAACCCAATAGAAAATCTATGGAGTATATTGGATACTAAAATAAGAAAAAGAAAAATTTCAAGTAAAAGTGACATGAAGACAGCACTTGTTGAGGAATCGCTTAAGATAGATCCGGAAACCATTCATAATCTCATCGATTTAATGCCGAGGAGATTACAAGCCATCATTGCAGCAAACGGGATGCACACAAAATATTAATTAAAGTTCCATACATTTTTTTTTCAATATTTTTCATTCACAAACTGTAGTATGCAAATACTTTTTTGACCTTATTTTTACTGTCTTTTTAAATAAATGGAGTAATTTTATTTTATTGATTTGAATCATTAACCCTTTTACTACAGTTTCAAAATGTATATTCTATTCAGCTGAAACTTTTCAGATTACGTTAAAATCGTAAAAAAACTAGGTGTGCAAATACTTATTTTACCCACTGTATATGTTAATTTAAAAATATTTACCGATGTCCATGTCTGCTATAAAACTCTTTAATCACGGATCCGAAGAAATTTCATCAGATGGCTCCAAAATGTTATACGTCGGGAATCTGTCAAAATTAAGTTTCTAAATTAAATATGATTTCGCATTTTTTTAAAAGAAGTTCCACTTAGCGTGAAAACTAGGCTGTCTTGCATTCGTGCTTAGTAGGTTTTATAACGAAGGTTTGGTTTTCCTCTACATTTCAAAATAGGGATCTCGGATTTAAGGATCTGTCAAGCTTTCACTAAGAAAAGCAGGGTTGGCAAAATAAGAGCATAATTTAAGTTCTTAAAGTCATTTATTTTGATGCGACAGGCAGAAGTAAAATGGCAGTCGAAAAATCAATATATAAATTTTTTTTGGTTGCATACTTCATTCCGAGACTGTACTTGGTCTCTTTCCCCACTGCACCCTACATGACCATCTGATCGCATTCAACAGAAATCTCTCCAAGGATTATAATTGAATTCGCGAGATTATAAAAGATAGCGTTTGTTTGACGGATCAACTGTTGACGACCCATGAAAACGTTTTAAGGACAATGATTTTCGGTTTTGCACGTTAAATGTGAGGTACCTTAACTGGCCACGTGCAGCCGAACAACTTGCGGAGGCCCTTGACTGCTACAAAGCAGACATTACCGCCATCAAGGAAGTTTGATGGGATAGGCTTTATTGTTGGAAGCAGACTTAGTCAAAAAGTTTTGAGCTTCGACCCCGTCGCATCAAGGCTAAATTCGGGAACATCAGCCTAATTTTACAATCACGCCCCCACAGAGGAGAAGGATGAAAACACTGAGGTTGATTTTTATGATCTATTAAAAAGAACATAAGATCGATGCCCCAGTTACGACACCTAGATCGTTCAAGGAGACTTCAACGCTCAGCTGGGAAAGGAAGACAGCTTTGCTGGAGTCATCGGAAAACACAGCCTGCACTAGACAGGTTTCAAGTAGGAAGCGAGATCTTTTCGGACCACATGCCCTTGGGAGTAACCCTTAATTCTACTGCTTACACAAAAAAAAGAATGCTTTCCGTCGAAATTTGTCTGGAATGACAGTATAATGGAATAGTATCAGCGAAGCATGAATGTGAATCTTGTGGAATTTATGACACACAGCACACACTCAATATTGAAACTCTAACGGAAATAATAAAGAAATCCATACCGAAACAGAAAGATTTAAAAACTCATAAAATATATAAACAAAAATGGTGTGATTCTGACTGCATGAAATCTAGAAGCAAATCTTTTAAGTTTCTCAAACTTCTAAAGTCGAATAACCCCAATATTTTAAAGCACTCTGTCAGGATACGTGGAATAAAAGCGCATTTATTATATCAAAAAAGTAGCCTTTGAACAACAAAATATTGTGCTCATAAACACCTCAATAAACCTCAATGAAGTAATAAGCAAGTCGAAATGAAATAAAGCACGTGGTATTGATCGCATTCCGTTTGAGTTCTATAAAAATTGCACGTACGAGCTTATGAATTCTCTCACAATTGAGTTTAACAGAATATTCGATTTATTCAGGAAAGCTATTATTTTTCCCCTACACAAAAAAGGCGATTAAAGAGACCCGAAGATTTACAGGGGAATCACATTCTTAAACACCTCAGCCAAACTGTTTGCTTCATTAATTTACAAAAGATTATATGAATGGGTTCAAGAACATAACATCCTGGATTAAGGAAAGGTTATTGTACAATCGACCAGATATTCTGCTTAACAAACATTGCTGAAAAATATTAGGACAAGAAAAAAAAGTTGTACTCCTTCTATGTTGATTTTCGAGCAGCGTTTCATTTAATACCACGTAAAGCACTCATTTACAAGCTTTCCAAAATCGGTGTATCAAGTAAAATTATTCGAATCCCTAGAGCCTTGTATGAAAATAATATGGCACATGCATGGAATGGAGACATAATTTCTGAAGAGTTTGAAATCTTAATGGGTGTTAAACAAGGCTGCATTCTAAGCGCGCTGCCTTTTATAATATGCATCATGTCTCAATTCCTGCGCTGATGTATGCTGATGATATCGTCTTTCTGTGTGACACTATCCAATGTATGCAATTAATGATAGACAGGATTAACGATTTCTGTAAAAATTGGAATCTGACTATAAACCTTGGTAAATCGAAAATGATGATATTCAGAAACGCAGGGGGACGCGTCTCATCTCTGGAAAAGTGGAAGTTGGACGGGGAAGAGATTGAGGTAGTATCCAGATACAAATACCTAGGTATACTAATATCATCCTCTTTAAATTTTAAACCACACTTTTGAGGAAAAATTAGCTGTTGCTTAACGAGCTATCTGGTCGATTTGGGAACGTTGCTTCAAAAATAAATATGCATCACAAAGCGCAAAACAAACTTTGTTCCACTCAACCGCAGAGTCGATAATGATCTACGGCGCTCAGGTATGGGGTAACAAAGGCTACAATGCCGTGGAAAAATTTCTTCGTTACTTTTTGAAGAAAATCTTCCGGTTACTGAAAAATACCCCGAGCTATATGCTATATCTTGAAACGGGAACCCCTCCTTTGTTCTTGTACATGCTCAAAATGCAACTTTATCCTAAAAATACTAGAAATGAACGAATGCAGATTGCCAAATGTAGTTTTAAGAAGTATAATTAGAACAAACGGAGGCCTCTGCAAAGAATGGAAGAAAACAACTTCTAAATGTGGATTAAATCTTTTAAGAGAAAAATTTCACTCGGGTTTGGAGAATTTTGGTAGACATGTATATGACCAATATGTCCAAGAAGCTGAATCGTCACTGATTAGAAACTATTACAGGAAACTAAACCATTTTCTAAGTGAAAAAACATACTTTCTTGACAGTCACGCAGTTGACAAAATAAGCACAATTTTCAAACTGAGGGAGGAACTCGTTCGCTTAAACTTTATACCCCATAGACCAGAGAGAAAACATCTTACACTTTCTTGGTGTTTGTCCGATTCTTATAGAATTTCGTCTATCAATTTTTTGGAAAACATGATTTAGACGAAGGAGAAGTAATTAGCATATTAAATCGAGAAAAAGGCTGGAAGGCTTTATATGACTACTCAGTAGCAGCACTTTATTATAGGAAGAACTACGAGGAGCGTTCAATATATTCTCGGTATCGATGATGCGAATTCAATTTATATTGTTTTAGTTTTTCAATATAATCTCCCCTAACATCAATGCATTTGTTACATCTTGAGATAAGCTTTTAAGATCCTCAAAAAAATAAATTTCCAAAATACCCATTTATTGCCGACTTAAGTTCTTCATCATTCGAAAATCTTTTTCCACGAAGACAATTTTGCAAATCCGGAAACAGGAAATAATCACTAGGGGCAAGGTCTGGACTATAGAATGGGTGTTGGATTTCTTCGAAACCACAATCTCGTGCAGCAGCCTTGGAAACAGGAGCGTTGTAATGAAGAAGCAACATCCCCCGCAAATTATGCAAAGTTGAAGCGTAGGATGTGGGGTTGATGGTTTCACCTTTTTTTTTGTACTCAATGAGCAAGATTCCCTTTGAGTCCCTTTGAGTCCCTTATCGGCAGACGGAGTTACTTTGAACTTCTTCGGGAGGTGTGTTCCTTTTTTTATGCCACTACATGGACTCTTGTTTGCTTTCAGGGTCATAGTGGTGAACCTATGTTTCGCCCCCAGCAGCAATTCGATCCATAACATCGTCCGCGTTCTCACTACACATCTCCAACAGCTCTCTACAGCATGCGATTCTCACTTTTTTCTGAGGCGCTGTGAGCATTCGTGGCACCCACCTTGCACTGACCTTTGAAAGTTTAAGATGGTTATGAAAAATGGTATGAATGGTGATGATCGTTGCCATCATTTTCACCTTTACTGGGGCATCCCCAACAACAAGTTTTTCGACTTCTTTGATGTTTTCTCCGGTACAAGTAGTAGCCGGGGCGCCGGAGCGGGGGTCGTCTTCAATGCTCTCTTTGCCTCTCTTGAACTCACTTGACCACTTTTGCACAGCTGCAAAGAAGGTGCGGAGCCCTGGTAAACAGACACCATTTTTTCATGAATAGTTTTTTGACTTTTTCCTTACTTAGTGAGAAATTTAATTACAGCGCGATGCTCAATTTTCACCATCATTGCTTCAGTTCCCATTATGATTCTGTTTAACTAGAGATAAAACGCGAATTAAAAAACACATTTTTATGAAATATATCGTACTACTAGTCAACTAACTACACAACTTGCATGACAACACATCCGGAAACGAGCTGAGGCTGTTGGACTTCGCCTCGTTGCGGAACCACTCTGAGGCTAGTATGCGGTTTCCACACCTGAACATTCACAAAGTGATCTGGCGATCTTCTAATCAATCCTCCTTCAACCAGATTGATCACGTTGCTATCGACGTCAGACACTCCTCCATTATTCTCGATGTCCGAACCTTCCGAGGTGCAAACATGGACTCGGATTATCGCCTTATTGTAGAGAAAGTAAGAGCCCGGATATCGAAAGACCGAAGCTGCCTGCACTGACCATAGAAGAAGACTGGAAACGTTGTCAAGAAGCCATCAAAGAAGCTGTCACTGATGTACTGGGTTTCACGTCACCACCCAGAAGGAACCCATGGTTTGACGACGAGTGCAGGCAAGTGCATGCAGCCAAACAAGACGCCTATAAGGCAACGCTGCATCGAGCAATGAGGGCTGTTTGTGAGCTCTACGAACAGAGAAGAAGGGAAGAACACCGGCTTCTCAGAAGAAAATAGAAGGAGCATGAGAAGAGCGGACGAAGAAACGGAAAGATGTTATGGCAGGAATGAAGTCCGAAAGTTTTACCCATAGGTAGAACAACTGTCCGACGGATACAAGGTTCGGATTGAAGCCTGCCGGGGCCAAAGTAGACAACTCGAATTAGGGTCGCAGTCCATACTGAGAATCTGGAATGATCATTTCTGAAGACTCCTTAACGGCGATGACGGCCCAAATTCCGCTGTTAGGCGGAATGATCTATTCAGTTTGGACGATGAAGGACAAGAATTCCGTCCCCCAACTTAGACGAGGTGAAGATAGAAATACCGAAGCTGAAGTCAAACAAAACTGCTGGAACGGATGGATTACCCGTAGAACTATTTAAAGCAGCTGGAGATAACCTGGTTGGGCGCATGCACCTTCTCATGTGTAAGATATGGTCGGAAGAAAGCATGCCCGATGAGTAGAATCTCAGTGTCGTTTGCCCGGTCCACAAAAGAGGAGACCCCTTTGACTGCGTCAATTATTCAGGGATCAGTCTTCTTAACATCGCCTACAAGATCCTTTCTGACGTATTTTGTGAGCGTCGAAATCTTTTGTCCACAACCTTATAGGTTTCTATCAGTGTGGTTGCAGGCCTGGGAAGTCCACCATAGACCAAATTTTCACTTTACGGTAAATCCTGGGAAAGACCCAAGTAAAAAACTACACTCACCACCTATTCGGCGATTTTAAGGCCACATATGACAGTGTGCCTAGAGACGAGCTATATAGTGCCATGTCTAGTTTCGGCATTCCTAACAAACACGTCAGATTGTGTAGGATGATGGTGGAGAACTCTCGCTGCTCAGTCAATGTCGGTAGCGATTCACCGAGACAGTCAATGTCAAAAAGGTTTTTGACGAGGCGACGCACTGTCATGTGACTTCTTCAACATCATCCTCGAGAAGATCGTGCATAACTCACAAGTCAACAACAGAGGTACGATCTTCCAAAAGTCTGTTCGATTGCTAGCTTACACTGATAGAATTGACGTGATTTCACGAGCCGTCAACGCGGTTTTCGCTGGCAATAAAGCGAAAGCGGATAAAATGGATTTGGTGGTTAATGAGGGCAAAATAAAGTACATGCTGTCATCAAGGAAAGACACACAACGTCGACGTGTCGGACAGAACGTCACATTAGGCAGCAAAAACTTCGAGGTAGTCAAGGACTTCGAGAAAACAACATCAGTACAGAAATCAAACGCAGAATCGCTCTTGCCAATCACTCAAGAGCCAGTTGAGTAATAAAGCTCTCTCTCGAAGGACTAAGTTTGCCTTATATAACAGCTTGATCATCCTAGTCCGATTTTATGGCGCGGAAACCTGGACGTTACTAAAAGCGGATGAGAAAGCCTTTATTCTGTTAGAGAGAAAAGTTCTGCGCCCAATTTTTGGTCCTGTTTGCGTTGATGGCATCTGGAGGAGAAAATTTCATGACAAGCTTTGCGGGCTGTACAGCGACATGCGCCTGGTTAGGCCTCTTCGGATACAACGCTTAAAATGGCTAGGCTATGTAGAGCGTATAGACACCACTACTCCCACCCGAAAAGTCTTCGAATCAGAGCACACAAGTGGAGAAAGACCTCAACCAACTTGGATTGCGCCATAAGGAGGCAGCTAGCGAAATATCGTGATAGCTGCTCAACGTGCTTCATGATGGTTGAGGCCCAGGTTCACTTCGGATTGTAGCGCCACGATATAACAACATCGGCTTTCCTTATGTATCCAACTTTCCTTAAATAAGTGCCTATTTGCTTACTTTTCACGTAACTTACGAAACACCATAGGAAAAACGGTGATCAAAACTTCTATTTTTCAAAAAAAAAAGCTACGAACTTTTCATTTCGCAATTTTAATAGAAAATCTGTGTTGTCTGAAAAAGTACTTGGAAATTTGACAGAAGTTGACTCAATATTTGAATTGCTAGTTAACAATAATAATAATTGGATAGCGCTAAAGTCCACAGGCGGACCAGGGCCTAGCTTGCTCATCAACTACTCCTGTAGTACGCGCTACTGCTCTCTCACTAGTAGAATGACCTAGAGTGTTTTGTCGACTCCGGACGGCGAAGTTTGAGAAGCTTTTTCCTTGACATTAAATACTCTTTGAGTGTTGTAGGCAGCTCCAAAGAGAAAATTAGAGGTGTTTAACCGGGAATCGAATCCGGACGTTTGGCGTCTGAGCGTCGCACTCTACCTACTACTCTACGGTGTCCACGAATTGCTATGTATTCATAATAATATTGTAATAATATAGTATATAATATAAAATTTGTAATATACCTTCTCTTGAGTAGTTAATAATTAAGTATTAAGTATAGTCCGACATTCACATGGTTAAGGTAACACGTTCGTTTCATGCCCTGAACACGGGGCTACCTCTTTTGAGATGCTGACAACATTCAAGAAATATGAATTGTCTATAAAAAAAGTTAATCAAATTCCGCCTAAGGTTTATTATGAGCGTAATAGCTGTAGCATGCATTCCCACTTGTAAATTCCATTATATACATATATGAAAGAATGCACCTAAAAACATTTGTAGGTAATAAGGAGTTGTTTCAGTTCTTGACATCATGTTAAATAAACCGAAAAATCATCTGGCCACATATATCAGTTGTCAATTGGTCAACCAGCTGTTGCAAGTAAAGGAAGACCCGAGAAACTCACTGAATGTGGAAGTTTGATCAGGCTTATGCTCACGGAAAGGATGGTTACAAGCTCTGAAGCAACAAAAGTACTACAAGCAGATACCGGAAAGGAAAAAGTCGGTGAATGGTCAACAGTATGTTGCGCAATCACATTGTAATATCTATCGAAAAGAAGCCATCACTTTCAAAGAAAAACATAAAGTATGCGAATTGGTCCGGAGATAATTGGAGTAAACTAATATAGTCTTACAAAACAAAAATAAACAGTACGAGTATGAACAGTATGAGGCTTAACAACCACAGAGGGGATTAGATGATGCTGTGGGGCTGTATAAGTTCTATTGGTGTTGAAAATTTGCACCTCATAGAGGGTAGACTGCGCCAAAATGTGCACCTGGACCTACTTAGGGTTAATGTGAAGTTGTTTTTTCTTCTTCTAAAAAAAAAAGTGAACAGAAAAAATACTGAAATTGGTTAAAACGCAACCGCATGATGTGTGTGATTGGCTAGCCAAAACCCAAATTATAACACAATCGAAAATCTTTGAGTCCACATCCTTAACTTTGCTGTGGGAAACTGCGCAAGAACGAACGATTGCATTCGACTATCCAAGAACTTGTCAAAACTACTCAATCAAACTAAAAAAGCAAAACGTCTGTGAACAAAGTATTAGTAATCACATTTTAAAGCGAAGAAATAGTTATTAAATGAATTGTTGTTTGTAATTTCATTATTTTAAAAGATTTCAATAAAAATAAAGTTTTTTATTATTTTATAATACTGTTTTGGATAAATGATTCTAATTTTTTACTTTTTGGAAAAAAATTGTTCTTGTTTTAGGTTCAGATAACTTTTTTTGCACCCAGCCGTAAGTAGTTTGTGTTAAATGTTGGAAAGAAGAAAGCAGTTTATGAGAGGTTAGATTCGTTGATTTATATCTAAAAGAGTCAACGTTTTCAATAATCATAAAAACATTAAAATGACTTTCCACAATAAAAAAAACTTTGCTAAAGTTACAAAAAATAATTTTGTTATAATATTTGAAATTATTGCTCAAATTTCTAAGACGACTTCAATTTTCTACTAAAGCAAACGTGAAATAATGTAATAAAAACAGAATATAAAACTCGTATATCAATACTGATGTACAAAGAACCTCCTGTGGACTGTTTTCAGAATCTAAGGTCCTCAAGTTTTTTTTTGTTTTCTGTAAGTGTTATGCTGATCTATGATCTGATTATGATCTTGTCTGTCAAACAGATGCAGTCCGGAGTTGGTCTGATCTGAGAAAACTATTCAATTGGCGCATTTCTTGCCAACAGCTTTCACGACAAGTTGATTGAAGTCCTTTAAGGAGTTGTCCCAACGGCTCTACGGGCTGCTGATGCATTGTTATGTACTAAGCCGTGCAGGCTCGAGTCTTGGTTTTTTTAAAATCTAGATGCCACCAACACAATCGAAATCCAGGTTTATACGTCATTAGTCAGAACAGAAATAATTAAGGTTTTTGCTTCATCCCAAACAAAAAAGGACATTTTGATTCTACACTAAGTTTTAGTACTGGTGGTATTCTCCCGAAACATATCAATTTTTTAACAGTAAATAACATTGTACAAGGTATTTTTCCAGATATTTCACTCAAATGAAATCATAATATTAAATATTAAAATACCCAATTAAAATTCCCAATTGCATAATTTTTAGAAAAATCTAAAATTCAATTGAATATTCATTCATTTATTTATAAGACAGTGCTTCTCCCATTATTTTCAGAGCAGTGGTTTCACACAGTGGTCTTTTAAAGAGTGGATGTGATTAATGGCCCGCCGCTTCCTCTTTCGGTTGTCTAGACGGAATAGCAATGCGTGCGAATGTAATACGCATGACAGCGGAAATATGTCGATAATTCAAAGACCCATTCTGAGCAGTTTAATCAACATCATAAGAAACTTTCAGGAGAAACTCCGGCTTAAAACAATCCCAGATTTTGTTGTGAGTAACCCACAACATTCACCGAATTTTTGCTCATCAGCTCGTCGTAGTCATATCGGTTTGATAAAAATATGCGAGAATTTACGATATCAGATCTATGTGTACCGGCATGCGTTCCGTAAGTGAATTCAAATGAACTGCCTAGGGGAAGGGGACTTTGCATAACAAATTATTTATGCGACTACCGTCAAGACCAATATACCACGAACGGCCAGTCCAAACTGGAAAACGTCACGTCCTTCAAGTAACCGACTCCAACCTCCACCAGCACCACTGCCATCGCTGTCGTCTTCATCATCATCAACGACAACATCATCATCGTTCACCAGCAGCACCAGCACTACCAGCAATCGTCATCACTATCCATTATCGCCCAAACCACATCCATTCACATTGCCTATGGACTATGGGCGATGGATGGTGCATGCGTGCTGGCTTCGGCGAAACTTCATTAAAATTTCTCATCACATCCCGGCTCTTGCTGGTAAGGCCTCCTCTAAGCCACCACATTACTCGGTATGCGTCCGGATCAGTAACGCGACGAAGTGGTAGAGTGCGCAGCAGTGTGATTGCGTAGAGGCGAGCGTGGAGCGGCGACGGGATCGTCATTCCCTCTGCATTGCAATTTGATTCATTCTTAATTTTGTTGTTGCTTGGTGTCTTGGTTCGCGCTGCTGCACTCCCAAAACCTTGTCTCGAGAAAAGACTTTTTTGGAGGAATTTATTTATTTTCCTCCCTTCGTCGCCTCATAGGTGATTGCACTTTGGGCTGCATGGTGGGATCGTGCAAGCCGCTTACGGGGATCGTTGTGAATGCCTACGAGTTCGTGTCCTGGTTAAGGACGGCTGTGTGTACTTCATAAATGTCTTCGTGGAATGGTATCGTTAGGTGACATGTTTTCGGGTTTGTTTTCAACTTCCCCACACACCACATTCTAAATTCTTCACGAGGTCAAGAACATATGTTGTGGGGTCAGATAAAGTAGCGATATTTGGGCTCAGTTTGCTCGATTTTTGCTGTATTACGCCGGGAAAGGAAGTGTTTCTTCTGCGTTATTGCCGTATTCTTTGGACTTTGGACTTCGAAGAACTTTTAATATGTTTGAAACATACATATATTTTACTTTTGTTTAGGGCAATTGAGTTCTGGCAAAATCAGCTGATATGTTTTCACCATTAAGAACGTTCACATCATTAGAGAAAATAAATACCAGTGGATTTCTTTTTTGGTCAACCATCTTTTTTTTAAAACCAACAGAGCAGTCTTGTCTGGTAAACAATACTCCCGCACTGTCCTCGCTAGTGCATAGGTCAAGGATAGGATAGTCATCCCAACACCCGTTGTGCAGTGAACGAATGTATGCAACGAATCCCTCTGAACGAGGGTAAATAATGGACCTAGCCTATCAGTCTGTAGAGTCCTCAACATCGCCTACAAGATCCTCTCTGCCGTATTGTGTGAGCGCCTAAAACCGTTTGTTCACAACCTTATAGGGGTCTATCGGTGTGGTTTCAGACCTGGAAAGACTCAAGGAGTTCAGATGGACACTCACCACCTATTTGTCGATTTTAATGCCGCATATGAAAGTATGCAAAGATACGAGCTATTAAGTGCCATGTCTTGTTTTGGCATTCCTACCACTCCCCTCAGATTGTGTAGGATAACAATAGAGAAATTTCACTGCTCCGTCCGTAACGAACTCACCGCGACATTCAATGTCAAAAAAGGTTTTAGATATGGCGACGCACTGTTATGTAACTTCTTAAACATCGTTCTTGAGAAGATCGTGCACAACTCACAAGTTAACACCAGAGGAAAGATCTTCCAAGAGTCAGCTCAATTGCTGACTAACGCCGACGACATTGACTTGATTGTACGAACATAGCTAGGCGCCAATTGCGCAGTGGCTGGCATTAAAACGGAAGCGGCTAAATGGGTCTGGCGTTTAATAAGGGCAAAACAAGTTTATGCTATCATCAAGGAAAGACACAGAACGTCGACGTCTCGGATAAAGCGTCACATTAGGCAGCAGGAACTTCGAGGTAGTCAAGGACTTCGTCTACCTCGGATCCGCGGAAAATAGGGACAACGGCATCAGTACCGAAATCAAACGCAGAATCACTCTTGCCAATCGCTGTTTCTGTGGGCTCAAGAGCTAATTGAGTAATAAAGCCCTCTCTCCAAGGACTAACTTGGCTCTATATAACAGTTTGATCATCCCAGTCCTACTTTATGGCGCGGAAACTTGGATGTTACTAAAAGCGGATGACGAAGCCCTTAGTCTTTTCGAGAGAAAAGTTTTGCGTGCGAGTTTTGGCCTTGTATGCGTTGACGGCATGTGGAGGAGAAGATTTAATGACGATCTCTATGGTTAAGATGGTTACGCCATGTAAAGCGTATGGACACCACTACTCCGGACCGAAAAGTCTTCGAATTTGAGCCATTGGAACAACGCAACCGAGGACGGCCTGGGCTAAGGTGGCGTACACAAGTGGAGAAGGACCTCAACCAACATGGACGAAAGATCGTGCTGGCTGGAGAAGTATGTTGATTGAGGCCCAGGTCCACTTCGGACTGTAGCGAAAGAAGACAAAGAAGGAGATAGAACAATATTTTATTGCTACATATAGTAGACAGCTGTATAAGGTGACTGTTGTTGCCATACGATTTATTTACATTTAGGCTTTGGTAAGGATCTTATTAAACAAAGTTTGGAAACTAAACGACTATATAGATAACTGTTAAAGTATTTTAAGCATCTCAGCTTCTATGCCAGTCAACACTTAAATGTGGTCGTCCAATCAGTTTAATATCTGAGTTTTGTGGATTTTTGAAAATTGTTCAATCTAGAACCTTAAAGCACTTTGTTTTATAAAATATCAGGGCATATGATCACCCACCTTAATTTTGTTTTTTAAGTTTGACAGCTTTGTTGGGGCGATTTAAAGTTTTTACATCATTGTAGAAAACATGATTTTCGTTTTCTTTCTCTTTTACATCATCATCAACATCGTGCTACTTCCAGTGTTATTCCGTCCTCGCTTCTTCAAAGCATAGTTTTTTCCTCTCTCTCATTCTCTTTTTTCCTACGGTACTACAGAAAATATTAATCTGTATCATTATCTAACGTTTTCTACCATGGCCCCTGAGCTACGTGACAATGGGGAATACCGCTTAAGCGAATTAGATCCTGATTCGATAGCGGTGCCCTCTAATAAAAAACGAAAGAAACGTTTCGTGTTTTCCCCCAAGCCGATTTATTTTTGCCTACAATTAATAATAATAGCCCTAGATTTATTGTTATATCCCCATCTAACCCTGATATTACTTTAACTAAATTCAGTGCCTTTGCCTTAAAAAGAGCGAAAACATATCACAACTTCGGGACGGAAATTTACTCTTTCTCGTAAAATAATAGAAAATTGCTCATATCTTTCTTTCCAAGAAATCTCTGTCCAATTTATGCCCAATCAGTGTTAATCCATACGGTAATATTAACTCCTCCAAAGACACAGTTTACGCACCCTGTTTGATTAATGTCTCAGAGGAAGAAATTCTCAAGGAAATGAAATCAAAAGGAGTGACTTGTGTTTACAAATTCTCGAAAATGACTTAATATGATAAGGAGCGTTATACAGGTTTGGTTCTATTTAATTTTTATCTTTACTTCCCGCCTAGCGCATTTAACGTGAGGTGGTATACCCTCAAAGTAAAGGAATGTTTCTCCAATCCAATGCGGCGTTGAAAATGCCAATTGCTGGGACATACCGCCTATAAATGCAAAGACAACGTCTCTTGTGATATTTGCAGCGTTTCTCCACACTCCCCTGAAAAATGCACTAGGGTTTTATGTGCTAATTATGCCAAACCCCACCCAGCCTCCTGCAAAAATTACAGAAGTTACCTTCAACAAAAACAGATTTTTAAAATTAAAACGTACGCCGATGTAGCTAGACGTTCGTCACAACCGATGTTATAGCCCCCTTCCCCCGAAACAATTGACAATGCTTCTCCAAAAACCAGCAAAAATTCCACCCAAAACCAACCTAAATCATCATCTCCATCCATTTCAGTTAAACCTCAAACTACCCCCTCCGCTTCTAAAGATAATACAAAACATAAAACATTCAACAACAATAAGAGCGTAGTAAGCACTGATGATACGTGCTTAATAACATATTAATATTCAGATATCTATCTCTACCACGCCCAAAGCGATGACGAAGGTGACATCTAATAATATTAATACATCCACCCCTCAGAGTGACCACGGTAATCGGGAATCGAATCAAGTAGACTCCTCGGTGAGTCTGTAGGGCTCGAACCCGACTACAGGGGTCGCTCATCTCCCAACTTTTATCCTAACACTTTCCGATTATCGTGGCAATTCAGCTATTACTGCTGCCTTTTATAAGAGAAATCTTAAACTATTTCAGTGGAACATCAAAGGATATTATAACAACCTGGATGAAATCCAACTTCTCTTGGATTATATATTCCCCTCCGTTGTCTCTCTTCAAGAAACTCATATTCCAATTACAATTAAACCCCGAGGTTGAAGCACTAGGACACTTTTTTAAACAATTTTTGTTCCAGCGTATCAGCGAAACTAGGTACCGGTCTACTGATTTATAGAGCAATACATCGGAAACTCATCGTGATCCCCTCTCCTATTGAGTAGTAGCTGTATAGATATTATACAAAATCAAACTAATGGTGGTATCAATATACATTTCCCTGGAACAAAGTTTTGCTTTTAAAGATTTAGAAGACGTTGTCAAAACATCCGCACCCCAATACTTCTGATGTGGGACTTAAGTTTACGGGTAAAATAGTGGAAAACTTTTTACTGAACACCAATTTAATGGTCCTTAATGACGAAAGACCTACTAGTTTTTACACCCATAAAACCAACCAGTGACACCACTCACTCTCACTCTCACTTCCCCTTATCTTGCAGCAATTGCTACTTGGTACTGAAACTCTTCCGGTAGAGCATGGTAGTGACCACTTTCCCATTGTTACCACAGTAAAATTCGATCCGCGTCCACAACTAACAAATATAAAACCAAAACTCGTTACAGAAAGGACTGACTGGGATTCCTTCCAATCCAATATAAATAGGTTTTTAACACATAAAACGATCTCGGAAAATATTAATAAGGAAGCTGCCACAATCATTAGTGCTATCCATTATAGCGCCAACCTGTCCATCCCTTTGGCCATTAATAATAATAATAATTGTTGGCGCTACAGTCCAAAGGGAGACCAGGGCCCAGCTTGCTCATCAACTGCTCGTGTTGTGCGCGCTACTGTTCTCTCACGAGTAGAAGGGACCTACAATTTTTTGCCGACTCCGAACAGCGAAATTTGAGAAGCTTTCTAAGACAGTAATTATTCTTTAAGTGTTGCCAGCAGTTCGAAAGAGGTGGTGCCGTGAAAAATTCGAAAAATTAGTGTTGAGCTGGGAATCGAAGCTACACCCTTCGGCGTGTGAGCGTCGCACTCTACCCACTACGCGACGGCGCCCACTCGATGAAATGTATACTCTTGGCGAATCTTCTTCAAAACCTATTCGGAGAGCGGAGTGATACATGGTTTTCAGAGCAGTTTTCAATTCTTTTCTCAAAAGTCCTTAATTTACTATTCAAAAATATTTCAAAGAGCTCCTGTCTTTCGTAAGAAAAAAATTGCATTTTGACACCTTGAATATAATAACAATAGTTCAATATTTTCGACGCTTACACTTGCACTTGCACTTGCACTTTTGAAATTGTATCTATAATAATATGTGTAAAATAAGGTTTAAAGTCAAGGAATTTTAACTACTGTGTACGCTACGAGAAGGCTCTTCAGAATAATGTGCCGATATTATTTTGCGCAACTTAAAATGGGATGCATTTCCGGTATCCGGATGTTTTTTTTTATGACAAGATGCATTTTTATTATTATGTTGTGTATTACTTTTACGACTAAGGTAATAAAGATGTTGTGCAATGAAAATGAAGCGCCTACCTGACCATGGTAAGAAGTTATTAGCAAAATCAATAATGGTGCCATTATTCTAAACAGGGCTGTATATACACAAAAAATTAAAAAAAAAAATAGTTTAGGCAAACATCGGTGACTTTTGACTTCGGTTTTCAGTAAAGAAATGATTAAGCTAAAAAAATTAATTTCAAATTTAGCTCGATGTTTGAATATTCAAAAAGTACCGTTATTTAAAAACAACTTTTAGGTTCTTGTAATCCACCATTTTTTTTGGGCTAACGGTACTTTACAACCGAGTGAAAACTAATTGTATTCAAAGAACATATTCTAATTGATAATTTCAATCCAAAACATTTGTTACAAACACTTGTTTTTTAATGTACCAACTGAACAAAGTTGCGTCAAGTACTTTTGAATGAACGCAACTTCCCTATGCTTACAACTTTGATGCCAAACGCTGAGTGATTAAGACACTTATTGGGAAAAAAAATTCTCAAACCATATGGCCCATATTATCAGCTAACCGGAAAGGTAACTTTTATTGAGATCGGTTACGTTTTTAGAAATGGACTTTTCGCTGCTCCTGCCATAGAGCTGCCCCATAGTGCGGCGACCAGAAGAAAAATGTGAGATATTGCATATTTGTAGGAAAACTAGTTGCCTTAAACAAATAAACATTGCTCTTAACCATTGCTATGTTTCTAATGTAAGAGTATTAATATTCTTGGTATCATATTTGATAAGTGGTTTAGCTTTATGGAACATTGTAGTACTTTAAAGAAAAACTAAGTACCAGATTTAATATCATTACGTATTTAAGCTCCCAACACACTCTGTGTCGCGTAAACAGTCTAATAAACCTGACGCAGACTATTAAACTGTCACGAATAGATTATGGTTTATGTATATATAGAAAGTGCTTTCCTCCATCACTTAAGCTGATTGAACCACTTTATCATGTTGCTATATGGTTTTGCTTTAAAGTTTTTAGAACAACGCCTATTAAAAACATGCTCGTGGAATTCCGTCAAATAAAACACAGCACCAAAGTTTTTACATCTCAAATCGCTTCAAAGATTATACAGTCTAAAGACAGCCTTATTAAACAAAAGCAAAAGATTGCTAGCCAGGATAAGCTCAGAAAACCTAGCTTCATTCATCGGTACCACTTTGTTTTTATCCCGTCAAATGGGAGTCCCAATTTCGACAAAAATTCGCCCTATAGGTTTTTCTCCTCCATGGATTTTAAAAACGACAGTATCTTCATTCCACAAATACAACAAATCACCAATTCTCGAATTATACCATGTCTACAAATCATCAAAACTGAGCCCGGGACTGCCTTTGCGGTTGTAAAAGAGAATGGAAACGTACTATCAAAGGGACTTCTGCCACACTTCGCAACGGCTTATTCGGCAGAGTCCTTTGCAATTCTTCGGGTTATAACTCTTATGAGGAATACAAAAGTATTTACCTGTACCGTCAGCTCATCTATTTTGATAGCCATTGTCATTTCTTCATTACGTGATAAACAAATCAAAGACTCTGGTAGCATGGAACTACTCTGTATCCCCGGACATGCTGGTATTAGGGGATCCGACTGCGAGAACCTTTACCTTGAAACCTCTTACTACTTTCTTTCCTTATAACAGGATGGATATAAAGAGATATATTAAGCAATATTGGAGTGAAATTGCTAGAAAAGATTGGCGTCCATACAACCAAACCATTAAGCTGATCATCCTAGAAGCCAAGGCAGCAATTTACTTCCAAAGTTTTCTCGCCAAAGTGATCAAAATCTACAGTCGACTTCGTTTGCGACATGCAATAATCACCCATGAACATCTCATGAAGAAAAATCCACCTCCACAATGTAGTCTCTGCATCTCGAATGCCACACTCTCCACACATCATCTCATATTTCAGTGTATTATGTATTAACAGAGTGTTAAATAAATATAAAATAAAAAAATAATTTTCTTTTAATTAACAATAAAATTGACGATTCAAGTGCCTCCTTTTAAAATATTGTACACATATAACCACTCGAAGCGTTGGAGTAAAGATTCCACATCTAACATCTTTATGCCCGATTTGGTTTGCTGTGTCGAAATTGTGTTGTTTACATTAGACGCGAGAATGGGTCAGAAGATCAATTTGAAAAACAAAGTGACGCGAAATCTAGTTGTTATCATGTATTATATTTTTAAAGTAACCGATTGTGTAGCGGTTGTGATAGGAAACTTAACACATATCAAATGCTTTAAATTTTGTTCGTACTTTACGTCTACAAATTAAATGAACATTTGGCTTATACTTTAAAGGCTCAAATGAACTCCGAAAATGTTTTCAAAAGTACAGGCACATTTTCCGTGCATATAAGTCTCACATCAACACTTGGGTTTATAAAAAGACACAACTTGTAAAATTGTCATTGTCTGAAAATCTGTAAATATTATTTCTGTAACAAACACAGCAATTGTGAAAATGACATAAACACAGCTGTATATCGTCTACGGCTTCTGCTTGGGACATGTGGAGTGTGTGCACTGAAAAGCTTTGGCTTGAGAAGTTTTTGAATTCAAGACGTTAAAAGTAGAGAAGAACCTTAACAAATTAAGACTTTTCGGGCTTCCCAACAATGATGTCAAATGTGTTATAAAAAACTATCGAGTTTAACTTGCTCTTGTAGGTTTGGTCATAATTCCGTAATCATCCAAAAATGTATGAATGATAGGAAAGATAATACTGCTTATGTGAAAGTCTGATGGGTATTCCTTGACTTAAGAAGTGAAAGAGATTCCTATTTGTTGCTGCATATGTTAAAGAGACTCGAAGGACTAGAAGGAAAAACTCTTACATAACTGGCTTGATCCAATCAGGAGAAAACCTTAATCTGCGCACTGAGCAAGTACGACATCCGTAAAAAGGTTAATCGATGGCTGCAACTAACGACAACTTAACATCCAGTTGTGCTAGCCACCGTAGCATCAAACTGTCTTTGTTTCATCATGTGACCCCGTTAGCAGAACAAGCACTCTGGGTCTAAAGTCTAGCTTTACTTACCGCCTTATTAAAGTGAAGAAATTAAAGTCTTTCCATTAAGCATTTACTAATGCATCCAGCGAGACTTCAAAGCGCATTGATCTTGAAATATCCAGTTTAAGTTTAAAATATTATATACTTCTTTGCAAGAATATTGTCTTTTAATCTGTTGTCTCTAGGAATTTTACAATATATCAGACTTTTTCAGCACGATACGAGTAGAAATAAGCCCCGGTGCACGGATGACTTTCTAAAAGAATTGTTTGATTACAGATGGTCAAAAGGACTCGGTATAAATAAAGGATTGTTATGTATGATCTATGACAAGAAAACGGGCAGTGTTGTCTAGCGTAGCCTGCCGCCGTTAGTATCTGACAACTTATCGGATTACTTGTTAAAGAAACAACACGGAGATGTTTAAACAGTTAAAACCTAAAAACAGTCAAAAAACTTAAACTGAAAAAGTTAGGATTCTGCTACGCGCAAATAAGGATAATAACGTCAGTGCCAAAATAAATCCATTGGCAATCTCTGTTTCTTTGGGCTCAGGAAGTATTTGAGTTGCATTGAATGGAATTGAGCTTGATTATTTGATTAACCTGGACTTTTTTAAAAGCGAATGAGGAAGCCATTAGTTTCTTGAGTAAATTAAAAATTGCTAAATTTGCACAGAACACATTAGTTGCTCTCGTATTGTCCCATAGATGACTATTGGGCGACCAACAAAAGAGATAAATTTATCGTAGAGTGCTCAGATTATAATACCGGCAGATTCCTTTCCTTTCAACTCATTTGTATACACCTTCCAGACGAACTTGTTATCAAACTGTACTTCTTCTTATTTCATCTATTAGATTAGGGCTTCAGTGAGATATAGTTGACACACTTTTTATTTTATTTCCAGATTAATCTTGATTCGTTCGTTAATCTTTGACTTAATATTTCGTTACAAGATCAAATTCATGTGGCATTCATTTGCTTGATGACCAACTGGTCATCCTACTGTGTAAAGTGATGTAACTAAAGTGACAAACTGCACTACTTTAACCTAGACTACTGGCATCAGAAATAACAACACCATGTCTTATCTTCCATTAAGATATTATGTAAATTTTTGTAATAAATAATCATTGATGCCGATCACCAACTGATTGAGGGTAATGTATAGTAGATATTGGTGGTGTTAAGGAATTTCAAAAAAATCATTCTGAATTAGATCGAAATAAGTTTTTGATTTCGTTATTGCACTATATGAATTAAACGAAATGTAGGTTAGTATTTAAATAAATTTGTAGATTCCGGTGTAAAATCATGCTGTTCTTTCACGATGCAATCATCTGCCTGAAAAGATTCTGATATATCGACAATCATAGGTAAAAAGTTTGCTTACTAAAGGAATGATAGTAAACAGAAATGATAATGAAGAAGAGAATGCTAATAAACTTAAACTATCCTCATTGAAAGCAGCTGATTGCCTTTTTGTTAAAAAATACTGTTTTATACAGAATTCTTGCTAAGTCACGTTTAATTTGTAAAAAAACATTTTCCTGGTTTGAGTTGTTGACTCCATTTTTATGCATTGCGTTTATATGCAACATACTAAAAATTTATATAACATGCGTGTACAATCAATAAAAACCCTTTGCTTTTTCGACTAACTCCCGCAAGGTATTGACAAAAATAATTCTTTTAAGCAAACGTTTCAATTTTTCCAAAACGCTTTGTTAAGTAGTTTATTGAACATTTTCTCACATATTAAACAGCTGATCAGGTAAGGGTTACCCAGCCATAGAAAGAATTTTGTTATTTATTTTTATCAATATTGGACTTCAATATATATTCAAAGTTCCAATGCAAGAAAACCAAACAAAATTCAATAGAAACCTGGAAATTTATATTAAAATGTTATATACGTCGATGATTGAAGACATGTTTGTTGTTGTTCCGATTTCACAAGTATGGTAAAGTATAGGGTATATACGATTGGTTTGTTTTATGGTTTATGCCAATGAGAGTAAAATATCCTGGTATACTGGTAACCCTTTTTCTAGCATTAAAGCTCAGCGGGATTTTGTTCCTCTATTTTCTATTCTTTTTGCGATAGCACGTTTCTCACGTTGTATACCGTCAACCAGAGTATTGATAGGGGTCATTTTAGTAATAACCTAGGCAGCTTTGTCTGAAGTTGTACAGAAACCGCCGATGGTCCTTAGCGCACAGAGTCTGTATACTGTAGATGACTTCCTATTATTTTTATCCGTCACTAGTTTCCTAGCACAGGCGCGGCTTAAAGAATAACTAAACTAAACTTAAAGAATAACTAAACTAAACTTAAAGAAGAACTAAACTAAGGACCCTAGATATAATGCACCTGCTAAGACACCGTCCTCCGTGCTACTTGTTTTGCTACTTGAGTTTTCCTACTCAATGTCCGTGCTGGATAATAGGCTGAAATCCAGTACGAACTTTGAGTAGAACTTCAGCCTATTGTTAATCATTTCTCACTGATAATTCATTGCTTTCTATGGTATAATCTGGTAGAATGTGTTCTGGCCCTTTTGTCAACATACTCTGCGATTTTTCTGGTGGGTTTAATGCTAGAAGACATCAGAAAATTTGTGATGATAGATACTAATTCATTTGTTGCTTGCTGCACCTCATAAATGCATATACGAACTACTACAGGAGCAATTGTTGTCAATTGTCAATTTTCTTGACAACGTTTGGTACATATGTTAAGTGATTTGTGATGCATATATCCAGACTTGCATTCCAAATCAGACTACAAACCGTTAAACAAATAAATCTATGAGCTTAGCATAAATGCTGACTTCTACAAACGTTTTAACTAGAACAGCCTTGGGGACAGCCCCTCTAGTTATAACGTTTATGACTGACATTGACTTTATCCTTTTAACTTGATAACCTCAGAGAGCTGACGATTCAATAGCATCACATAAGCAAAGATACATTCATAGAGTAAACATCCGGAAACTTTATGCATTTCCACAGCAACCTCCGAATGGGAATGTCAATCAGCGATTAAGTGCTGTACTTCAAACCAAGCAATTTATAAACATCATTGAGTTGTAAACACGGCTTCCACTTATGTACCTCGACCACACACATATATCCGCAGACTATCGAGTGCCTACAGACAGGGGCTTGTGATATGACAAATATTTGAAGTTATCACTACTGAACACACATTTTCTAATCACTCGCAGCCCGCCACATTGCTTTCAGTAAAAATGTATCTAAGCAAATTAAACTCGATATCGATGATATCTCGAATAAAAGTAAAGGCAGTGGGCGCAACTCCGATCACATTGAGTGTGCAAGCCATCACTCGGTGTTCACATTGTTTTCTGAAACCGCTTATCTGAGGAGTACGTGCAAAGGGCTCTGTCATCACCGTCAAAGTATATACTCACAACTGATAGCGTTTGCCTTGACCCCACATAAATGCGCTTTCATCCCCAGTGTGTTTCCTCGCTGACTAACAAACTGATGAATCGATTTTGTCAAAGCGGGGTACACGACAAGGTCTTTTTTGAATATTTATTGCACATCGCACCTCATGTTCTTGAGCACACTTCGAACCGGTTCATTGAATACGTTTTTCATTTGGAATACCTAGGGGCATGAGCGGTCTAAGCATCAAGACCGACAAATTATTGAAAAGGAACACAAATGAAACTGACATCATTGGAGGAGTCAGTCGGGCCGTAAACGGTGTAATCGACACTCCTATCCCGATATTGGAAACCATGTTACATTCATGATTTATAGCAAAATATGTTAGGTGTTTGTTACACTATGGTTTCTGATGGCGGTAGGGAAAGACGAAAGTATTAACGGCTGTCTAACCTAGGAAATTAATATATAACCGTACTTTTTATGATTATTGTCTTTAATTTTGATCAGAAAAGATTAAAGAAACAGGTGTTCCTACACAGAAATTGCAAGACTTAAACATTTCATGAAAGTCAGTGAAGGTGTTCAACATGAAGTTTATTTTCAATTTGGTCATTTAATTCTAAATCAGATATACCAGGTATACCCGTATGAAGTGAGCGTCAAGATACAAATGTCTCGATAGGGAACAATTGTTGTGAACGAGCCCTTATTTTTTTTCTTAGTTTGCTGTAACATCTGCGAAAAATATTTAGTATATATCAAGTCATGGAACAGACAACATCATATTTTTTCATCGTGTTAAAAATATTGAATTTTGTACCAGAAAGTGATGATTTGCGGAAAGCATTAATTTTTTGTTTTCATTTGAAGAAAAGTGCTGCAGAGTCGCATCGAATGCTTGTCGAGGCATATGGTGATCATGCTCTATCAGAAGCAACATGTAAAAGATAGTTTCAACGGTTCAGAAATAATAATTTTGATGTGAGAAATGAAAGAATGTGGAAAACCACCCAAAAAAGTCTGAAGACGCCAAATTGCAAACAATATTGGATGGAGATGACACTTTGAGTCAAAAGCAAATGGCAGCAATGTTCAATGTTGCACAACAAACAATTTCTGACCGTTTAAAAGCAATGGGAAAGATCCAAAAGTGTGGAAAATGGGTGCTACATGTATTGAATGAAAGACAGATGGAAAATCGAAAAAAACACTTTTGAAGTTTTGCTTCAAAGACAGGAAAGAAAATCGGTTTTGCATCGGATTGTTACTGGCGATGAAAAATGGATTTAGTTTAAAAATCCTAAACGGAAAACACATGGTTTAATCTGGGACAACCATCAACGTCGACTACAAAACCAGATGGATTCGCCAAGAAAACAATGCTATGTGTTTGGTGGGACCAGAAAGGTGTGCTATACCACGAGCTCTTAAAACCTGGTGAAACCGTTAATACTGACCGCTACCGACAACAAATGATCAATTTGAACCATGCATTGATCGAGAAACGACCAGAATGGGCCAGAAGACACGGCAAGGTAATTTTGCTAAATAACAATGCCCCTGCAAACCCGTTCAGGATACAATCAAAACACTTGGCTGAGAGCAGCTACCCCACCCGCCGTATTCACCAGACTTGGCTCCTTCCGACTATCATTTATTTTCATCGATGGGACACGCATTGGCTGAATAGCACTTTGATTTCTACGAGGAGGTCGAAAATTAAGTGTCTGATTGGTTTGCTTTAAAAGACGAACAATTTTATTGGCGTGGTATTCACAAATTACCAGAAAGGTGGTTAAAATGTGTAGAAAATAATGGCCAAATATAAGTGCAATCATATTTGAAATTTGCGTTGTTTTGCTTAAAGGAATGGTCCATGGATTTGCTTGAAGACTGACTATAGCAGGAAGTGCGGGAATGTTATGTATTTCATGTTATTAGTGGCTTTCAGAAGCCAGTACTTCCTCCATCTAGTATATAAACCCATAAAGAGAAGTACTAAAATGATGGAAACCAATTTAATGAACTGAACTGCTTTGATGTATACGGAACATGAATAGTAATTGATGCCTGGACTGAACGTTTTGCATATTTTTGAAATCATCTCTTTCGAGTTCCTGGCATAGCGAGGTAACAATCTGTAAATTCGGAATAATCCCTTTCTCCCTCTATTCATGAAAGAAGTATCACACACAAAAAAGAAAACTTCTAAGAAAGTTAGACACTGGGCCTTGGTGGGTTGCGGTCCTTCAATTATCCTCCAAAGTTTTACATAAAAATAACACTTTGGTTACACCATGAAAGTTATTTTATAATATTTTTTTAACTTAAGTCTCGTAGACACTACGGATACTATAATTTTGGGCACGCGCAGGTCCTTGCCCAAGTCATTACCATTATCTTTGTCGAAACTGATCCTTAGTTTTTTATCAAATACCTTGCCTAACTTAAGGCCTAATTCATTGCAGGAAGTGTGATTTAATCCGTTTCAATCCCAGACACCTCACAAAACAGATGGGCCACCTAGAGAACAAAGTGTACTTTTTATGTTGTTATCTAAGGGCAAATAGGTAATAAGAAGGAGTAAGGAAGACCGACTCTTCTTTGTTCTCTTCATGTTTAGCTTAAAATTTGTTCATATCAGTTTAGTATAAATCTTAAGCGTTACAATACAATAATGCAGTCAGAATCTTATGACTGACACTAGTGGCAGTAGTTTAGTTTGTAATAGGCACTTTAATTTCACTTGGTTTTCAAATGACTACTATTTCAAGCGAAGTTTTTCTCTTATTTCATGAGTTCTAATCATCTCTAGGAGTCCTAAGATGACTCCTTTGTCTTGATGGTTTTATACCAACTTTATATGTGCCGGGATAGGAGTATAAGTATATTGCATTTCCATTTGTTTTTTTGATCTCTCATTATTTCGAATAGTAAACGTTCCTGATGTTGTTGTGCCAGAAAACCTGTATTTCTGAATGATTTTGGTTCAAATTAACTAACAAATGGGTAGTTAAATATTTTAAATTTTTAGGAAATCTTAGAAAGGTTTTCTTCTTCTCTAGTCAATTATAAAAAAAATTAACTTGTCCTGTTGTTATTCTCCACCACTGCACGCAGTTATCTCTCATAATTTCATTTAGGACAATTGAATTCTTTAGGTGAGGGCAGTAACTTTTTGTCCTTATTTGTATTCAAAGGGTCACTGATGGTTTCGCCGCTATGCAGTACCAGAAGGCTCACATCATCGTATATTGTTTTAATTATGTTTCTTATTACTTGGTGCTTTCTATAGTAAAGGGTTACATGGTTTCTTAAGGTTTTTCAGAAATCTATGAGGTGCCACCTTGATCTCTCCAGCTTCTATGTGGGCGAAAGCCAGCATTTTGCTCAGATACCTTTTGATTTCGTTTATAAGCCTTCCTTGCATAGCTATTGCAATTATATTGTATTTTTATGAAATTTAGAAAGTTATTTCTTCAAGATGCCGATTAGACTATTTTAAGAGACTTTTTTAAACTTCCGTGCCAGCTAAGTATTTTAACTGTCTTTTAATGATGATATAAATGATTACTTAATATTATGTTGCCAGTGAACAGCTTCTCTGATACCATTCTCGCCATTTAATCTTAGAGATGATTCATTCCTTAGATCCTATTTTTTCATATACAATATAGGAGGATATTTGTTTCAGAGGAGCGCGCCATTACAAATGACCATGTAAGTCATTATAAAATATGTTATTTGGTCGCCATGCCAGAACTCGTAAGTATGATTCACATGTGAAAGGCACCAGATTCCATCCCACGGCTGAATCCCGCGCATTTTTTGACGACACTATTTTACTTAAAAAAAACTTCTCAAATCCTGTTAATTGGAGTCAGCAGGCAGCTATTGGCCCGTAAAAGGCCAAAGGAACTAAGGCATGATCCCCTTGCCCTGTGTTGCTCCACCTAATAGTTATTATTAAACAAATGTGCGTTTGTATATGGCTTTCGTTCTGGTCAGGATTCGAAGCACATCTTTCTCAAATCGTCGTTTAAATTCGCTGAACTGAATTCAAAGTCGCTGTAGTAAAATTCACAACATTTTTTTTATGATTTTGGAAAATGTTTAATAATTTTATCAGTTCACGTTGTAGAACCAGGTCTAAAATGCCAATTATCTCCGATTAAGTCTGTATTGATAGGATCAAACTACTTAAGCTTTAAGCTAAGATCTTAATTAAATCGTCACAGCTTTTCTAAATAAAAATGTATTCAATATAACAAAATAAATTATAATAAAAATACTGTCACTTAAAAATTCACATAAACCAATTGAACCTTTGGAAATTATGTGTCATTACTCAATAAACGGCTATAAACTATCTATCTTTTGCTTTCTCTTCTGTTAATATCCGGGTCTCTTTCTGGTAGTTATTATTTCTTTGTCAGTTCGGCATGTATAGCATGTTGTACGCTTAAAGGAACTGAGTCCCTATCATTTCTGAGGATTGAAATTATTCTTCCCGAACAGTTCTTTTAAGAATTAGTGCAGAGCGATTGGATTGCAATATTTTCGTAGTCCTTTCAAGAGTTCCCTGTCTGCGCCTCAATGGTGAAGAGTTTGTTTATTCTGCTATTGAGATGTTTGAATAAAGTTCGACAGTACCACCCAGAACAACGCAGGTTCGAATTTTTGACTAAGGCCTTCGAATTTTGTTCACGGCTCTAACTCTTTCAAGTTACTGACAACATCGAAAGGATCCTGTGTATCTGTGAAGAAACTTCTCAAACTTCGCCGTTTGTATTCCGCAAAATGCTGTAATAATAATACTAATTGTATGCTTGTTCTTTAACTACTCGTATTGTGCGCGCTACTGTTAACTCACAAGCAGAAGGGACCTACAGATTTTTTTACCTACTCCGAATGGCGAAGTGTGAGAAACTTTCTTAGACAGTTATTACTCTTTGAGTGTTGTCAGCAGCTCGAAAGGGTTGGTGCCGTGAAAAATTCGAGGTGTTCAGCCGGGAACCGAACCTAGACTTTCTGCGTGTGAGTGCCGCACTCTACCCACTACGCCACGGCGATCACTCTTAGAAAACAATAGCAAGCATAATACTAGTAGTAAATGAAGAAGTTAGGCATTGGTCCTCTTGTGGGCTGTTGCATCATACAACTACATACTTGACGTAACAAATCGACAATTCAAACAAATTCTCGTACGAGCCTTGACATACAAGCAAGAAAACGTGGCAGTGATCGTTGTCACTTATACATCACTAATGGAACTCATCACAAAATTAATGATTTTTGCTACAAGATCTAGGTCTCGATCATCTATCTCAGCACGTGGCACAGCATCTTGCTCAGTTTCACCAAAAGTTGAACTCACTCCCGGTAAATTTAAAAACCTTCGATCCGATCACCAATCACCGCCGTCACCGATCACATCTCAGCGAACCGTAGTTATGCATGCAAACATCCATATGTATGATCAGCCTCTTCTCAAATTCGTCAGTTACGTGTTCCAATTATGCAATTGACCAAAACTCAGTGAAAGTGCTTAACTCGCTTTCATTTAATTATATCACATATCGCCTTAACAAACTCGGGGTACTTTGAACCTTTCTTTACACTCTTTAGCGTTCGACAATTTATTGTGTTGATTGTTGGCAACAATCTTATCGCTGGCGATATTGAACATGAATGAAAAATCGAAATTCGAAGATCTCAAAGAAGTCACTGGTCTCCGTGGTGGGAACTAAAACCGACCAAGTGCCACCAGCGTTCGGCGTTATCGACTTGTGTACATGCGTTCAATAATCGGCTTTGTATCGAAAGGACCGACAGTCGATTGAGTGCACAGTTAAGGAATTAAATTAAAAATCAAATACAAACGGAAATAAAACCGCTCTCGCAGCATTACCGTCTAGAGGTAATTAAATCTCTCAAACAGCAAATTCGTTGTGTACCGAAATGAAATGGGTGCCGAAATATGAGTTTGAGTTTTGGGGTGTGAGTGAGGTTTTCAATGAGCCAACAAACAACTACTTAGCCTTTTTAAGGTCGATTTACTTCTGGAGTAAATAGTGGATAAGAGTCTGAATTGAAGTGATTTTCAATTAATTCCATTTAAGCACTGATCTTGAGGTTTCTTAATTAATTTCAGACCAGTCATAGAGAGGACTGAAGTGTACTTGCCGGAGGACTTAAGGTTTATCAAGGTTTTTTTATTGCTTGCAAAGTTAAATTTGGATGGAAAACTTAAGATTGAGACAATCAACGTGTTATACCCATAATGCAGGGCGAGTGAAAGTCCTCGAAAGAACTAATGCCAACCGTGGTTCCAAAGTTATTTGCCGAGCAATAACAGAATATCAACCACGGCTACTTAAGGAAACGTCATCATTCTAAGGCTTTGAAAGTAAATGCTGTAATGTATTTGAAAGTGATGTAGTACATGAGGATGTCGTAGATATTTATAGAGGCTAATATTAAGATATAGGAACGGCGCCCAATATTTTCCTTATTAATCTGAACCATATCGAATTGTGATTGCATGCACTTGAAAGTACCATTTTTAATAACTTCTTGCAGGACACAATCAGGAGATTGTGGACAGAATTATGAAATGTTGAAGAAGCCGCCGTAATCATTGGTTGCGCCGAAGAAGCATTAAGCTGAAAGTACCAACAAAACTCTTCAAAGCTATCGTAGCTAATAAGATATAAAAAGAACACAAATTCGTATTTATAATATGGGAGGACAATAACAGGACGCCAGCTCCAAATGGCCCATTACAGTAAAATGGATGATTGTATGTCATGAAACTCGGCGTACGAGTATGGTATATAACGGATCGTCCAGTAATTCTTTTCAACATATTAAAGTGCCCAAATGTAAGCAAAAAGTTCAGCGCATATGTCAGTCTTCATGGATCTGATAAGAAACCTATATTCGTTAAGTAAAAGTATCGATGTGTATACAGATTTGGACAGAACTAAGGAAACCGAAATGAATGACACTTTTGGACGCAAGTAAAAACAACAAACAAATTCGTTATAATAAATATGTTTCCACTATTAATTCTGTACAAAAGAAAACAACATATAATTGCAACTTGATTAACAATATAGGAAAAAAAAATATTATTCTAAGCGGAAAAAACTAAGAAAACTGGAAAAAAAACTTTAGATATCGTAGCATTTCGATCCGATTCATGACTTCTTACAGCGAAGTTATATTCAGAACGTACTACACCAAAGAAGCACATTCATTCCACGGAAGCGTTCATATATCATGAATGGATTGTCTCGATCCAAGTTGGGAATGGATGTCTATTCTTTACTGCGTGATAAGGAGGATGGTGGACAAGAAGCTGCTCTGCGAGAGCGATATAGCAATCGTAAGCCCTAATGATCTTTGATTTAGCATATCAATTCCCTTTCTCTAAAAGAGAGAGTGTTAGGGATCTGGGATTTCATCGATAGCTAAAACCGCATCAAGTACGCCGTTGTCGTCAGCTTATTATGTTGACATTGTTGGTCCCCTACGACTACATCACATTTAGAATAAGTTAGAATAGGCTATATGATAATAACACAAATTAAAAAGGAAAATTTAAAAATTAATAAATAAAAAATAATTCAGAATAAATTTAATAACTAAAAAAAAGTTAATAGTAGTTATTTAAATAGAAGTTGTGTAGGTAGTAGGATGTGGTGTTAATGGTTTCACCTTTTTTTTGTACTCAATGAGCAAGATTTGCTTTGAGTCCCAAAAAACAGTGGCCATGAGCTTCCTGGCAAGCGGAGTGACTTTGAACTTCTTCGGGGGGTCTGTTCTTTTTTATGCCACTGCATGGACTCTTGTTTGCTTCAGGGTCATAGTAGTTAACCCATGTTTCGCACCCAGTAACAAATCGATCCATAACACCGTCCGCGTTCTCACTACACATCTCCAAAAACTCTCTACAGCATGCGATTTTCACTTTTTTCTGAGGCGCTGTGAGCATTCGTGTCATCCACCTTGCACTGACCTTCGAAAGGTTAAGATGGTCAAGAAGAATGGTGTGAACAAGAACAAGTTTTTCGACTTCTTTGATGCTTTCTCCCGTACAAGCAGTAGCCGGAGCGCCGGAGCGGGGGTCGTCTTCGATGCTCTCTCTGCCTTTCTTGAACTCACTTGACCACTCTTGCACAGTTGATAATGAAGGTGCGGAACCCTGGTAAACAGCCACCATCTCTTCATAAATAGTTTTTTGACTTTTTCTTTGGTTAATGAGAAATTGAATTACAGCGCAATACTCAATTTTCACCATCATCGTCGAAGTCGCCACTATGATTCTGTTTAACTAGACACAAAACGCGAATTAATAATCACATTTATATTATAGTATTACTTGATAAATAAGTCAATTTATACCACAGCTTCCCCCCAATACCGACAATATATCGAACGCCCCTCGTATATACGAAATGTCCTGAGAAGTAAGCAAAATATACTTGACAAATAGGCATGGTCCTGCATGACAACTTTACACATACTTAACTTTTCAAAGCCTACTAATGTAAGTTCTGAAAATCCCTAATTATAAACATATCCCTAACAGGGTTTCATTAGGTTGACTCCAATCAGATGTCATAGGACCTCGTGAAATAAGTAGAAAAATATATTGGAAAAATAATTTTTAACCTAACATTTTGTAAATTTATAAAGTTGCAAGGTTTGTCAATATTTCTCTAGTGCTGATTTGATCTCTCTCGAATTTCCCTTTTCCAGCCTCGAAATTTCCCTCTCTTCCAGCACTTTCCCTCTCTCTATTGCCAGATTAATTAGATTTTATTGTATTATCGGATCTTACAAGACAATAAAAAAAGAAAATGTTTTGAAAGGTTAACTAATATAAATATTGATACAATATTTTCTAAAATTGTCAACAATTTAATTTAAAAATTGTCTCTATATTCATTATGCTGTGTTCTTCTTTGCTTCTGTCTTTGTTGCAATCCTGGTTCTTAGCCAATAAAGCATTGATTAGGGAATTACCAGAATTATAATTATTAGACATTGTGTGTTAGGCTTAAGGTTAAAGGAATTACCTAGCTGAGGAGAACCTTCTTTGGTAATTTATCACACTTTCCACAGAATGAAACTTTTTAATGATAAATTGATTCGTGAAGAACTCCGGTCATATACACTCACGAAGAGATTATTATGGCTTTTCGATAAAACTTATGCATTCCGCTTACCATAAGCTGGTCTAAGTGGATTTCAAGTCACATAGGCTTGCATAAAAGCAGTAGTACACAAGAAGTGGTGGCCAAGTGAACAGACTAAATAAAATGTATAAAACGTTGGTTCCTTTTCTGCATACTTTATGAGGGTTTTATTATTACTGAGAAATTTTCTTTTCCAACGACTACTGCTCCTTTCTTATTTTAAACGTAGAGCACTCCGTTGATCTTATTTGGTACTGTTCCAGTAAAAAATTGTCTATTCACTAATCTCTATTTAGACTGCTCAATTTTCTCCATACTATCAGATGTGAGTCATAATTCATGTTTTCGACGACACTTGTATTCTTTGGCAAATTGTTGTCAGTTTGATTTATGCTGCATTGCTCATGCCTATCTTTAATCATGGCGGAAATTATTTGCTGTGCACATCCTGAATTATAGTCTAAGTGGATAAAGAATTCAATTAGGGTATTTTGCTGAAAATTAAATGAATTCCTTCCATGTGCGGAAACGGTGTTCAAAGCGAGTAGTTTCGATTATTGCGACAAATTTACACAGCCGGTCAAATCTAGCGGAATAAGCTAGAACGACATGCTCCAAACTCCAGTTCAGAGGCAGAATATTTATCTTGTGATCACAAAGAAAAATTTACTCTCTTTATAATAATACATGATTCGAAGAAAAACGCAAAAAACAAATTCGCAATTAAAATCGATGCAGTAATTTCAAATGTAATAGGACTGACTGACGACTGGCGCTCTAGACATAATTTGAGTACGTTGCTTTGGTAAAACAAAATTTAACAAAGTACGAGAAAAAATAAACTGAAAGAACGTATGCATATTCCAACAATTACAAGACAAAATACTGAGACTTCTGGTTGTTACATAAAAGAAATAAGAGCAACTCCATGATATGTTTAAATAAACATATTTTTAATCAAGTAATGGTTTTCATAAATAAAATCCTGAAAGAATTAACAACGTGAAATTGTAGGTTAAAGCTATTCAGATTCTTAATTTACTTCAGGGTTTCGGTTTCAGTAGAGTAGTGTGACAGCCTAAATTAAATTACTTATATATACTTTCGGCATTTGGAATTAGTTATTTGAAAGTTGGTATTTCAACTGTCAATCGTTAAACAAAAAATCGGTTGTGTAGTTTTTTCTTACGTCTGTTAAAAAATTAAAAATCAAAACGAAAATTTTCGTCATATTTTGCTTTTTTATTTACAAAAAAGAAAACACTCATCGCAAGCTCACAAAAAGTTAAGTCCTATTTATATGACAAAGCCGCAAAAAAAAAACCGCAGTGTCAAAATCGGTTTGCCAAATTTCCTTCTGGTGATTTTTCACTCAATCAAATTGAACAATGCAGTAGACAAATTGACATTCCAGTATGACAATGCAAGGCAACTCGCAAAAATTATTGAAGCTTGGATGGGATGTTTTGCCACATTCACCACATAGCTTTGACCTTGCACCATCGGATTACTGTTTATTTCGATCTTTGCAAAACCCTTTGAATAATAAAAAATTCAATAATGAAGATGATGTCAAATCGTATCTGATTCAATTTTTTGCTGATAAAAATCAGAAGTTTTATGAACGTAGAATTATGATGCTGCCTGAAAGTTGGCAAAAGGTCATTGCTCAAAATGGTCGTTACATTACAGAATAAAGTTATTTCGTTCCATGAACAAATTGTCTCTTATTTTCTAAGAAATCCGCAATTGCTAAGGTTATTTTTTATGCGCTAGCTCTCTTGTCCTCTGTTGCGTAACCCCAGTGGCTAGGATTCGAAGACTTTTCGGGTCGGAGCAATGGCGTCCATATGTTTTACAGAGCCCAGCCATTTTAATCGTTTTATTCGAAGACGCCTGATCAGTTGCATTTTGTTGTACAGCCCATGAAGATCGTCGCTGAATCTTTTCTTCCAAATGCCATCAACGCGAATAGGAACAATAATTGCACGCAACCTTTTCTCACGAAAAGACTTTCAAGAGAGAGGTTTATTACTTAATTTCCTCCTGAGCCCAAAGAAACAGCAATTGTCAAGAGCAATATCGCAGTATTTTATCAACTAACGGTTATTTTATTCGCTGTTAAGTGATTTACTTTTAGTTTGGTTTAACATTTTAACAAGAGTAGGTTGTTAGGTGAATTGTGCAAATTTATTTTAAAAAGCATGGTTCAATAACCAAACAATCGTGGTTATGATAATGGTTACGTGTTGGGACACTGTTTTCTATGCTTCTTAGAATGGGTTGATAGAGTAGTCCGTATTTCCATTAAAACTTGATTGATATGCCACACGGCATATCATTACTTCGAAAAGGTGGTGCTAGACAAAGTAAGTATGCTCTTGTTTAATTTACAGAAATTCCTCCTTTTTATCAGGCTTGCAATTGAATAACATTGATTTAACTAACAGATCAGTTGTGTAAGCAATACGTTTTCTTTCTAAGTCTAGAGAGAGCCTCAGCAAGAAGTGTTGAAGTAAGAAACCTTTTGTTGCCCTCTTCAGCTTTACATTTTTTTCAAGGTTAAAGATTCGAAACAAGGGTCAAGATTAAGACAAGTTGATCATGGTATGTGATGATGATATGGTTGAACTTAAATCCTTATTAAATTGTCTTAGTCTTCCAGTTTTTCCGTAGATAAATCATTTACCTGCTACAAATTGTAATAATAATAATGTAATGTAATTTAAAATCAGGCGATATTGTGTAGGACCTTGTTATTAAGCTAATACACGCGTACAATCGACGGGTGACCTTTAAAGCAGCTGGACGTCACGCGCAATCCATATTTCGGCTCTGTAGGCTAATATCCCCTAACGATTGTCAATTTTTCTGGTTATTGCAACACAATCAGCCCTATGCGCCTCATATTTCAACTTCCGTGTCCCCCTTAACACCGAATTTTTATTTTGGACTCGGCGTCGTTTGCCGAGTCCACAAGAAAGGGATGATGGGGATCAGCCTTCTTAACATTTCATACATTCATGCTTTCTGCCGTATTATGTGAGCGCCTGAAACCTTTTGTCCAAACCTGATAGATCCCAATCAGAGTGGTTTTAGACTAAGGAAGTCCACAATAGAACAGGTTTTCACATAAGGCAGATCCTGGAAAAGACTCAATAGGTGCAAATCAACACTCACCAACTATTCGTCGATTTTAAGGCCGTAACTGGCATTGAAGTGAAAGCGGCTAAATTGGGTTTGATGGTTAATGAAGGCGAAACAAAGTACATACTGTCATCAAGACATACAAGGACATACAAGGTCAACGTCTCGGACAGAGCGTCACATTAGGCAGCAGAAACTTCGAGGTAGTCCCTTCCTACTTTATGGCGCGAAAACATTGACTTTACTATAAGCGGATGAGAAAGCTCTTAGCGTTGATGGCATCTGGAAAAGAAGATTTAACGACGAACTCTATGGGCTGTACAGCGGCATGCGCCTGGTTAAGCGTCTTCGGGTACAACGCTTAAGTTGGCTTGGCCATGTAGAGCGTATGGACACCACTACTCCGGCCCGAAAAGTCTTCAAATCAGAGCCATTGTGACAACGGAATAGAGGACGGCCTAAGATAAGGAAGGTGGAGAAGGACCTCATCCAACTTGGAGTGCGGAACTGGAGGCAGCTGGCGTAAGATCGTGCTGGCTGGAGAGACCTGTCGGTTGAGGACCAGACCCACCTCGGACTGTAGTGCTATAAGAAAATGAAGAAGAAAAAGGCTTCAATATAGCTTCTGAGCTGTTGTTACGAATTTAATCGTTGCCTACAAAGTCACCAAGCCTAGTGTCTGCAGTGTCATTTACAAAATCTATTACCAGTTGACGTGAAATGACGTGTTCGGTTTGAACAACTCAGCTTTATTCGATGAAGTAAAACACGAAAATTATTTTAAAAGTGCAAATATTACTGGACAAATTTACGTTATTTATCAAAACACTCTCATGTTCACACACCATTTATCTTCATAAAAACCACTCCCCCGCAGATTTGATTTGGGCGCAAATGCATGCAAGGAGACGCATTTGAGTCGTATGCTCCTCATAATTTTCAATTAAAACATTCATACTTCATGACTACACGCTTTCTTTCAAGCTTATGACATACCTCTTGTATTTATTTACTTACACATCTTTCGTTTTGTAAATAAACCGAGAAGCAAAATATTTATCTTAGTCAAGTTGACCAGGCCCCAGATGTGGACAGTGGCACGTTGCAGATTGTACAGACATCTCTTAGAGTTGCGTACAGGCAAACATATGTCCGCTTTGATGAATGAAGCGTGTTTTTTAATGATTTATTTAGTGAGATTTTTGATCTAAGAGATTTCCGTAAATTGTGAGCATATGAAAGTTAACCCACACTTTCCTTGAGTTAGTGGCATCACCTTGACCCATAAAGTTAATTGAGGAAACTTAATATTGACGTCATCGCCAACACAGAAATTATTTTCGACCGAGGACGCCAGTTTTGCTAGGTAGATACAGGTAATAGAAGTGCAACATCGGCTACTCTAAGCCGGATCGAATTTTTCGATCGGATGCTGTACTGGACTTCTCTTTTTGAAAGATAAAACAAAAAAAAGGTGCCACAAATTACCAAGGCGTATAAGTATCTTCTTCAACAATAAACCGAGTTGTGGTATCGTATATCCCGACTAATGTGGATGTAATTCAAATTATTGAGCCCCCCGTTTTAGTTCTTAGATCTAGATTATTGCTTGCACTGTTACAATATTAAATAAATTTTAAAATTTTTTTCTGACTGCTATAAGCAAACTCTAAGGAGAAGGTACAGTTTCAAGAATTCCTTCTTCTGGCCTGAAATTAAAAGGAAGAACTTTCAATGTTAGAGTTTCCCACTGCACCACATTTACAACGCAACAGAGACTATAGGATAAGTGATAAAAATGCCAACTAAAGGCGAGATAACAGATATTTCAAAAGACTCCATGAGTTATATCCTGCGTATGTATGTTACATATTCACTCGAGAAAATTGAATGCAACTATAAAACCAGCTAAGGCCATGTTTTCAGGCGCCAGCAAAGCACTGGTTCACACAAGAAATACAACTACAATTAAAACTGTGAACTTAACAAGGTTCGCCTTGTTGTGTCGTATAAGGAAGAAAGGTGATAAAAGTCTGCTGTTGCAATAATAATCATTTTCTATTCATCGGGCCGCCTTCGTACATACATTCATATCCCAGCAATACAGTCTACAAGTGCTTTTTAAGCATTTTTTGATTATAGAGTCATTGAGTTACAAAATCGTGTGGAGGATGCAATTCGCAGAGTATGACGCATCATCGCTGTCCATTCGATTCTTTTATTATGCCTACCTATCTAACAAAATAGACAAACCTTGTCCTTACTTACATACATATGTACATGCAGAATAAAGGAAAAATAAGTACATATTTCCGAATTAACATAAGTAAGAGTTCACAACGAAACACTTTTATATATATGCATGAATGTAAAATGCCGATACATACATTTTCATCCTCAAAAAGTACTGTTGTGGATGTTGTTATGCGTGGATTTGAAAACGACAAGAATTTTCAGAAGAAGAAACGACAAGATTTCAGTTTTAGTGTAAAAATTAATTAACAGGTCACTCAACAGTCCCGGGACATATAGGGGCGCCACTAGCAAAAATTATTAACTTAATATTAATTTTTGATTTGTTAGTGGCGCCACCTATATGTCCCTGGACTTATTGAATGATGTGTTATTGTTGAAACTTGGTCAGGGTCGATCAGACAGACCGACAAAACATCAAAACTTTTACAAGTTTTGTATTTTAATCAAGTGTATAATTTCTCAGTCGTTAAGTATGATTTCGACCTTTTGTGTATGATTTGACTTTTCGAACAACGTTTTCGTTCTACAATAGTAACTTACATTCTAAGAATGCATATTAAGCGGTTCACGCAAGCACGTCACTTTGATCTGACAATGTGGAAATCGATTGCCACGGCGTCTGTTGTAGGTTGTATAAAATTAAATGTTGCCTCCTAGAAATATTCATAAATCCCATAACTAATCTATTTCATCCTTATTGCTGCTGAGTTTTTTAAAATTTATTTGTTACTAATCGATTTGATTCTAAACTGCGATGCAGAGACATTAAGCACCAAAGTTGTAATTTTTTCACTCCTACTTTAACTCGAAATACATAAAACTTTGAAAAAAATAATGAAAAATATCTTAAACATTTCGAACGCAACTATTTGGTAGTGATGAATGCACTTAGTCCCATACAGGACCATTGTGCTACCACACAATGTGGAAGAATCTAAAACCAGCTGGAGCCGATAATAAAGTTTAAAATGTCGGCGGGAGGGGTTTTATTGAGGTCATGTAGGCCGTTGAGGAAATAGCTTCCAACGTGCTTGTCTCTGAGGCGCGAGAGCACCGGGCATGTGCATAACAGGTGTAGGAGAGTTTCTGATTCTTCCTCATCCCTGCAGCTTTTGCAAAACTCGTTTGAAGGTGCCCCAAGCCTGCTAGCATGCTCACCGATTAGACAGTGCCCGGTTATGGCTCCCATGACCCGGCTTATGTCTGATCTTTTGAGCTTTAGTAGCATCTGGAGCGTTTGGGTTCAAGAAAGGGCCATACCTCCTTGGAAACGCGACAAAGATTATGGTTAGATTAGCTTTGATTAGTCTGATGGATCGCGTTCAAGTGCAGTACTAACTTGCATGCGGCGAGGTATTGATGTTCCTGAAGTATTGGTTGCGTTGTCGCAAGCCTGGTCAATTCGTCTGCTTGACAGTTGCCCGGAATGTCTCTGTGCTGTGGTACCCAGCACAGGCGTATGTTGAACTGATCAGCCATCTCATGGATGTGCGGCAGTTCATGACCGTTTGGCAGTAAAAATAGTTAAAAAACGAGTGATCTTCGAAAGTCCTAATTTCTAACCTCATTATGAGCAAGTTAATTTTGAAATATTCATTCATTGAATTTTTCTGTTTTCCACATATTTACACATTGTTTGACAAAACGCTTCAGTTTAAACACACTTAGTTAAAACATTAACAAAAACATTGCTTACGTACTCAAGCATAAGAAATAGATGCATATGTTATTGGATGAGCGTTATTGATTAAAAAAATTACGGAAACAAGCCAGGGGTTTAAGGTGCAATCAAATATTTGCAAAATAAAGTATAAATGTGACGACTTGCTTCCTCACATACTAATTTCATCAATAGACCGGAAATTTAAACGAATTTTGGTATCGATTCAATAACATTTAGGGGACATATTCGGGCTGATCGATAAATAGTCGTTGAAATCCGCTTGTTAACCTACAAGTTATTAAAAGTGTACGAAACCTTCTTACTTAAAAAAAAAGAAAAGTATTAACCAATGCAGGTGGCGATTAACCTTTTGAAAATAAAAAAACAGTGGTGCTGTAGTTTTGAATGTTCTCTTACAACAAATTAAACAATTTCGAGTTCACTTTTTTGTACACACTTAGTTAGCACAGCCTAATATAAGATACTTTAACAAACGCATTCTGACCCGTTTATGCTTCAAGAAATCAATTTATTTTTTTTTTTTTGTGCGAGGTTTATGATGTACATTATTGATATGCTATCAGCTCTGTTAAGCTATATCTAACACTTAAACGCTGATACTAGGTAGAATTAGATGACAACAGTACATTTTGAGTTCCATAAAACTGTTTACTGGTTTTGTGATAATAGTTAATAAACTGACATAATAATGTGTCCCCGAAAACAGCTGGAAATTAAACAGATAATTTATGTGAGCTACAGACGAAAATGAAGAAGGAATAATTTTTAACAGCGATTCTTAGAGCTTAAAATTCACTTTAACAGAAATTATCTTCATTCATCATTTAATTTTATCATTGCATATATGTAATTCTAATTCTTCGGTATATGAAATACCATGCATAATTACAGAATGTTAAAAATTATTGTTTTCCCGATTAAAAGCTGTTGACAGATGTTGCAATCAAGCAATCAAATGCATCAAAAAGCAAGTATCAGGTTGATTAAAAAGTGTCTACCAAGGATCATCTTCCGACTTATCGTTTCACAGATTATTTATTTTTAATTGTTCCACAAAAACAATCCATTTTAATTAAAAACAAAATATGTTTAAATTACAAAAAAAAAAATACCAACGAATTATGCAGTTATGTCTTTTATTTAAGAATCAGTTTTAACCCGAAGAGATTTTCCATGAGCACAGTAATTCTTGTACAAAATTTAAAAATGTCTTAAACGAACATGACGTTTTTTTACACTTGTATAACAGATGACATGTCAGGCTGTGTAATTTACTGCTCAAGGTTATAATGATTTTAACCTACGTGTAGTATTGAAGAAATACCTAAGTGAAGTATATCTTAAGGACTACTAACTTCTTAAATTTACAAACGAGGTTTGAAACCATCAATTTTAAAACTATCAACTGATAAAACTGGGACTCCCAGGCATACTGATAAGAAATATAATAGAATGGATTATACTCGATTATAAAATATTAAGTATCCATAATTATGACTAAGTGTATGTAAGTTAGTGAACATAAAAAGCTTGAGAAGAATCATTTTTCTTTTGGATACGCATCCCAGAAGTAATGAAGGATGCGTTTGTTCGTACATTTCTATATTTGTTTAAAAATTATGAACGTTTGTTAAGACACATTGTATATTTGTCCATTAGAAATTCATGTTACTCTACGCATCGTAATTCTTTCTAGGAACATTTTTAGAGATGACAGACATCCTTAGTAGGTACTTTTCAAATGTGCTCACAATAGCATACTCCTATAAGCCGCTCCAAATTTTCAATTTCATGTCAGTATTTTACGAAAATGTCAAAAGCATGAGTTTAAAATAAATCGCTCTTATCCCACTAAAATTTTTGAAGGCAAGCAAACAACTGTTGATGTTGCAAACTTATAAAATTGATATTATTGTTGTAGACCATCGATGTTATTTTGGCTTGTCAGGATCTAAACCAAGATAATATGTTCCCTTTCTTGACTATATATAAGCTACATTCTAAAGAAAATGAAATAATAAAATATCATTCTTAACATGTGCGTTCGGGGTTGAAATGCAGTTATTTCAAAAAATTTGTGTATTCTGTCAAGTTTGGCTGCTTATCTAAAAGGATAAACTTGGGTCATATGAAGTAAAGATTTAGTGATAGAGGTGGGGTGTTTGCTAAGAGGCCTTACAAATGCTTTAAAACGGGTTTTAATTGTATTAACCGCTTAAACTCAATACTAATTTATTCTCAACCATATGATTTAGAATCTTAAAAACCAAATCTGACAACACATAATTTTCTTACACAATGCTTGAAAGTATTAAAGAAAGTATTGTCTTCATTTTCTCTGGATCCTTATTTATTTTCTCAAGGCAAGTCAAATCAGAGTCCGAATTCATTTACAATAATAATCAGAACTAGAATTCGCAGTAAAAAAGTTTTTTCTTAATAAAAAATTTAAACGTTTCATGTAAATTTAGAGCGTGAGACAAAAAATGTTTGCAAACATCCACAAGGCCTTTAAACACCGAGTTCAGTAAAATAAAGGACTTTTAAATGCCACATGTTCAAATCAACTACATTGCCTGACCAGCTACCAGTAAACAAAATCAAGGTACTAGTGCTCCAAGAAGTTCTTTTGACTACCCAAGTATGACGGCAGTCAAACAAATTGTAAGTGATCATATGTGTCTCAGTACAGTTCCAAAAACGCTCAATTCGCGCAACAAGTGATTTCCAATTACGAGTAACTTATCTGCTCCGTTTTCAATCAATAGACGAGATCCAAACCCCTTCTAAGATTGAACTAAATGCTGTTTAACCACAGTATTTTATCTTTATACGACTAAATAACCAATAGTTCATACTTTTGAGTGGAAATGGCTTTTGTTAAAAAATAACTGTGCATTAATTATTTAAGCCAAAAATTTAAATTTATAAGTTGTGCTGTTATAATAATATGCATCTATATTCGTAGTTTCGTTACTTTTGATATTATTCAAAAACATGTTTGGCAAGGATTTAAAAGTCTGCTTCCAAATACTTGTTGAACTGGTGCGCATTGTTTAGTCTGCCGATTTTCGATTGCCATGGACTTCCTTATCAAACAGAAAAGAGCAGCTCTTCAACTATCGACAGCCCTTTGGCTATCAAGCCGCATTTCATCGAAATTACTTTGCTGTAGGTAAAACAAATGGTGAAGAAAGTATCAATCGTTTGACTTTTTCAGGTGATAAGCCTAATCGGCATCAATTGGATGTTATTCAACATAAATATTTTGTTTTGTGATAATCAAGAAAATAAATAAAAATAAGAAATGAAACCATAAATTCAAATAATTGTTTCAATGTCAAATAATATAATTTTAACGCATTAGTTTTATGTGTATAGGATTATGAAAAATAAGGTACGCTTTACGGAACCTAGTTTTCTTATGCATACAGAAATGTTAAGTGATAAAATTATCAAATCTTCTATTATTCTTTCAATGCTTCCATAATATGTGTCTTCTATTATATCTATCTTGTATTATAAATAATTTTTGATGTAAAATTTATAAGTTATAAAAATATTCAATTGTTTTCCTAAAAAAGTTGTATGTATGTTACATTTAAATTTCTACGATTGACACAATCTATGTTTATTTCAGGAATGCTTTGTCGAAGTGCACCTTATATATGCAATTTGCCGGCAGAGAAAAACTGGACATGTGTCTTATAGAGTATTTTCAAAAAAGCATACATATGTGTAAAGAGCACATTTTGGACAATCTCATGGTGAATGCGAAGATGTTGGATTCTGATGTCTGTACATCCTTTAACTAATGAATAATGTATCGCTATATACTTTTTTTTATAAGGGAGGCTATGTTCCTTTCTTAAACTTTTCGAAATGAATTGCAATTATAACCGATACACAATTCAGTATATTACACTTGAACACCCTTTTTTAAATGCTATTTTACATTTTTAAGCTATAACACAACTTACGAGTAGACGTAAATTATATATAATATTCAAAAGCTGCTGAGTTCGGTTTGCATTCAGCATTTTATGATCGGGGTTAACCACCGCTTTTGATATGTGAAAATATTGAGATAAAATTTGTATGAAGCTGAAGTTTTCTCAGGGCATTGCTGCCATATAACTTGCACGTTGTCTGTTATAATCAAAATTGCTTTAGTTGGAAATTACCCAACCAAGGATGTTTGCTCAGCTTGTATAATTGCTTTAGTGGTTAATTCCTGTCCTATAGTATCGCAGAAAGAATGGTAAGAATATTTTCACAACTTATGTGGTCTTTGGCATTTGACAAAATGGGGTTTTACGTAATTGTGTTACAAATCTGTACATGAATAAAGCATGCAGTTTGCTTATAATTTTGAAAGCAGAAGGATACCAAACAGAACATGGTTACAGAAACTATATTACAAAAAAAATTATTATTTGGGTAAATCTTAAGAAAAGTGGTCGCCGTGATGTAGTGGGTAGAGTTCGACACTCACACGCCGAAGGGTCTAGGCTCGACTCCCAGCTCAACACCAATTTTTCACGGCACCACCTCTTTCGAGCTGCTGACAACACTCAAAGAGTAATAACTCTCTAAGAAAGCTTCTCAAATTTCGCCGTTCGGAGTCGGCAAAAAACTGTAGGTCCCTTCTACTTGTGAGAGAACAGTAGCGCGCACAACACGAGTAGTTGATGAGCAAGCTAGGCCCTGGCCCCCCTTTGGACTGTAGCGCCAGCAATTATTATTATTATAAATCTTAAGAAAAACGGAAAACGAGAATGAAAAAAACGCACTTGTCTAAGATGAACTTACCGTTATATTATTTTTTCTAATTCTAAAAAAATTAAAGATTCTTTAAATTAAAAAGCATGCAAATTCCGTCGGCAAGTATTGGAAATTGAGGTTCAGTTATTTTTCGATATGAATATGATGTTTAAGGACTCGGACGACATCTTTACCTGACAGTATTAGAGCTTGATAAACACATCTAATGCTGCCCGGTAAGATGTGAACAGATGTCCTTCAAAAGACGGAAAATCCACTTGGTTCACATCCATTTGCATTTGTTTGAAGAGAAGCGAAAAGAAAAATAGTCAAGGTTCACTTTCACTGTCTGAACTCGTACAATTTCACTTTTTTTTACATCACGAGTTAAAAAGAATAATTTTACAGGAAAATTATTACGTTTCCTTTTTCGTTAAAAAATGCGTTATTTGAAAAAAATAACGTCACACTGCCCGAAATGGAAATATGGCCGACTGCAGACATTCATTTTTTTATTCGAATTTCACTGCTAGATCGGAAACACTTTCACGCTTGGTAACACCAACCGACCCGACTGATTGCACCAGGACAAATGAATGGAATAAAAAATCCCTCTCGGCTTCCGAAAAATCAAGATGATACACATTCATCTTTTTTTCTTTCCAATATTGCACGTCGTCTAATTTGCCGTACGGGGCCGCCTCTACACTTAACACGACCGCGACGTTGTTCACACACTGAATCCCGGAATCTGTATAAAGTCCCATGCGATCCATCGTTACCGCTCACTATTCTGGTCAAAGTCTGCACCGCACCGCCTCAGCGCCACCAACATCGGATCAGAGTCAAACGAGCGAGTGGAGAAGAATGGAGTGAGTATCGTGTCGGTCTGTCGCTTCTGGCTGTGTTCTGTGACTGCCGAATGCGCTGCCTGTAAAACGCGGGGTCCGTTGCGCTGCTGCTAGCCAGCAGTGCTAACTCTTCGCCCGGTGACGGTGGTGTGCGGTAGTAGACCAACATTGTATTACATACGCGACTTTACGAATGTGGAAGCGATAATCGATATCAAAAGTCGAAATCGCGGGCATCTATTGGTTAACAACAAATAATGAACCACGTTTAGCCACACACAGATATGCACCATCATATCACGCACACTATCCTAATTTGGAGGGAATGTTTTTCTCTTTCTGTCGTTCTTTGAGAACCGAGATTACTCTCTCCTCGAATGTTTCGATTCAAAGGTGTTCTTCCGGATGACAGATACAAAACGAGATGGAAAGAGTCAAATAAGAAAGCATGTGTTATAGTCTTTAATAGGCTAAGTTGGAGTTGTCATTAGCAAAAGTAACAGTTTCTGTTAGAAAACGGTTAAGGGAAATGTTTTTTGAAAAATTTTTATATGCGAATAAGACGGCCCTAATGATCAATTAAATCACAAGTTTTTGTTGAAGAAGAAAATTTAATATTTCTGTAAAAAAGTTAATTGATTAAACAATTTTCTTGCACTGTATATTAGTTCTGTAATAATCTATAACTTGCCCAGATTTTTTCAATGATTTTATAACTGTCAAGGAGGCTTCAATGTGCCAAATTTCTGTAGTGGGCTTTGGTCTGAAAGTGTTCGTGTCTTCTATAATAAGATAGCAAATCTGAACTTAGGCTCCGTAGAAGGAAAATAAAACACGAAGTCTGTGAGAAAAAAAGTAAATATTTTAAACACACTACAGAGGAGAGAGGAACATTTTTTTCATCGTTTAACGTGATTGCAATTAACTGAATACCTATCGTGTAAATGAAATCCTCCTTGTTTGTTTTTGCAGTTCACAAATAAATTGAAAAGAGCCAGTGATTTTCTGGATCATAATATTTCATTTAAAAGAACCTTCGAAATTTGATTTTACGGTCGACTAAATCATGTTGAGCTTTCTAAGGTCTAAACTAAAACCGTTTCATAACAGCAACATTTTTATCCCAGTTAATTTCGGCACAAAAAGAATTTCGTATGTAAAGCGGACAGAGTCGGTTAAGACTTAAAATAAATGCTTAGTTTATCTGCATTGGAAATTATGTTTAGAGTGTATTAAGAAAACTGTTCCTTACAACTTTGTCATAATAGACAGATAATAAATCTGTCTTCAGCAGTAAAGATTCACTATTGCAATGGAATGACTGAATTAAGCTTAAAGTCATTCTATCCAAACAATCAAATTCGACCAACCGAAACTTCCATGCCAGCCAGTAGATTCTTAAAAATACTCAAGATTCATCTTCGCCGATTAGAGTCCAAAAAAGTAACCATTCTGTCGTGGTAATCCATTTAAAATTTCGGATCTTAATATGATTTAGTTTTGCTGTCACACTATCAAACGTTTTGAAGTTTTTCTACATTTTTTTAACCGCTTACGTTTCATTCAAATTTTCAAAGGCCCGATATGTCCGCGTTCGTTTGACGTACACGATCAACTGTAACGGAAAAATGAAATCCGAAGACTGACTTGACTAATTTGAACCAAGTCACAGTTAAGTCAGAACACCAGTCCGTTTCGCTTGTGGTGCGCGATGATGACTTTCCCGAGAGTGTGTGTTTGTATGTTGAGTAGTAATGTGTGCTTCATTCCTTATCGTTCTTCTCAGTTCATTTCTAATTTTCTTTTCCTCATATTCGGTTTTTTTGTAGGTTCCTTTTTTTTCTCATTTCATTTGCGCAGGTTGATGGTGAATGAGTAGTTGTGCGTCAGCGGTTTTTTTTTTTAAGTGTGTGTGCGTGTTTTTGTGCGTGTAGCTGCTGTCCCATCCGTTAAATTCCACCACTGACAGCCCTGTAGTTTGCATAGGCTATGCCCCCTTGTGAGACAGGTAAGACTGTCCCCAAAAGAAGGAAAGACAGAGAAAAAAAGAAGGGGAAAGAAAAAAGAAGAAAACAAATCTAATGGGTATAAGGCAAAATGTCCAATGCATGTCCAGTTAGTTAATCAGCGGTGTTAGTGTGCGGTGAGACTACTTAAGTACCGTGCAGATACACCGTGTGTATTAAAGGAGTAACAGAATAACTTACACATTATACGGCACGATCAACTATCGCTTTGGAGCGCAGATCGTATTTTCGTTTACCCATGATCAGCCGTGCTTGCGTTCTGCTTGCGGCGACGATCGACGTCCCGGCCCCCCTTCATCATCTGACGCCTGCTCATTACAGTCATACATAGTGCCTGAATAGGAATGTCACATAATCATCATCCATTCCATCTCACTCTCGTTCTCATTTTCAGATTAGTTTGTTCTGAACTCGTCTCTCGATTGCTTGTCATTTTATTACTTCGTTGAGTGAAGATAAAAATTCAATTTTTTTCTTTCAGGTTTTTTTTTAATTCATTCGTACTGCCTTGTCGTCATCCATCCACCACCCCCCGGCGGTGCCTCTTTGCCCTTTTCTCTTTTGCCGCTGCCAGTTGTTGGGGCCTGTCCAATTCCTATATTCTATTGTATGTCTTCGCTCTTGTCGCCTCTTCTATTTCTTCATTTCGCCGTGTCTATCTTATTTTTGTGGCAGAAAGATATTCGATGTGTGGATATTTAGAAAACACTTTTTTGTCTATCCTCTTTCGTCTAGCCTTTATTGTTCCTTTTTTAAAATAAAATGTGAATGTGTTTTTTATGAACAGATCTGTACCTACCTTACGATGATTTTTTTATTTTTTGAAATGAATTAATGAAAGTTCGAAAATACCTGAATTGTTCTGCCCCCGGGACTGAATGAATTCAATTATATGGAATGGGAGGTAGACGGAAATGGATGTCAGTCTAGTTTTATGAGTTTACTTGGTCAAAAAATTATAATTTTGAGCTAATGATGCTGCTAATTGTTTGAAGAACGAGTGTTGATTAGGTTGTCGAGAAGTGCTTATGGATATGTTAAGTATTTGAACTATTCACAAAACTATTCGGACAACGAGTGGATGTGTCGAAACAATTTTTTGATAGTTAAATGGCCAGGAAGTTATTTAGGCGAATGCTACATACAGCAGCTGTTCAATTTCAAGGTGTTTTTAATCTTCAGAGCATAGAGCCACTGCCTAATGATGACGATACCAAAACTGATGTTTGAAACTTAGCTGCGGAAATGATAACCAAACTTCTTGTTGACTTGAGTTTGAACTTTAGCGGTTCACTCTTATTATGAGAAGAAGAGGTAAAATAATCTCTCTCGAATATGCTTTAAAAATGCTCTAAATTAGCAGATGCATAATACGTGGCATCTGTATGCTAATAACAATTGAAATTTTACTGATAACTGTGTACAGCTAATAGAATCAGTGTTCGAAACTTCTTGTTGGTTTATCATCAACGTAGGTCGACAAGGAAATTGCACTAAACACAAGCATTGCTGCCTAAATAAAAATCCAGCATTTGGCGCCATATGAATAAATTGACATTCTTTATATAAAAAATTTATTCTTACAGGTTCTGGCTAACCAATTTTAGCTAAAAACATTTTAGAAGAAAAGATGGGAGCGAATTTATTGGACTCACTCTTTACGAGATACTATACTATTAAGAAACAGTCATAACTGAATATATCGGATTTTATTTTAGTAAATAAATGATTTCACAAATATTGGAGGTTTCGTATGCGTACCAAAACTCGAGCAAATTAAATACACATTATTTTCGGCAGAGATGGCTCACACAAGTAGAAAGGAATTTGAACCATGCTGCGATGTGTAACCAGAAACAGCTCACCAGAGACCTATTTGAAGATAGAAAGGCATTTTGGGTTAGGGCCATGACCACTACGAACTGTTAAGTAAATACGACAAAGACTTCTTCTTCTTTTATTTAGTCGATTTTAACAGTTACAGTTTGCACAATCTAGCACCGTCATTCTTGTGATACAACAATCTGATCTATTTAACTTAAGAAAGAACCTTCATCAAATCATTTTTAAAAAGAATTTAAAAAAAAATTAAAACAACATTTGAAGAAAGTTTATTTCACGTCATCAGATAACCGCAATTACCTGACCTTAATCTTAAATTTAAAATTGCTTTGCTGCTAACCGCTCAATATACAGTGACTCACAGTGAAAACGGCGCATAACTGACAAAATTCTGTTGATTGCGAAATATATCCCCATTTGTTAAAAAGAACAACAACAAATATTTTCTTTTAGTATTTGTCTGTTTTATTATTGTAACAAAATTTAAAAAAAAATACCGTCTTTTAGAAAGTGATTATTAATTTAAGTGACTATTAAATTTGACCACACAGTGAAAATGGCCCAATTAAAATTGTTTCATTTAATAACGGTATTTTCAATATCTTTGTAATGATTTTCTTTTAATTTTTTCTTCGTGCTCCCGATTTACAACTTAAACTTTATAAATTGCTTTAAAATATATGTAGTTAGGACGTGTTCATTCATAAAATATACTCGTAATGGGACGCCACACTTCTATTGAGAATCAAGAGTTAGTTATTAAACATTATAAACATGAAAAAAGTAAAAAGACAGTTGCTAAAATAATAAACAAGGCTCGAAAGACTGTAAGAAACATAATTTTGAGGTACAACAAGGAGAAACGAATTATTAATAAGCCAAGAATTAGTCTGAGAATTAGTACCTCCTATAATGGTGCTGGATCATCAACAAATCCAAGAAAAACATAAGGGTGAGTGTGCCAAAGCTGTGTGATATGGTAGAACAATATTTAAACATCAAATGTATTGCAGAAACAATTCGAAGGGTTTTGCGAAAAGCTGGATTAAACGGTAAAAGACAATTTATCAATCAAAAAAAAAAAAAGTACGACTAGAATTCGCCCATAGCTATGCGATGAAAAATTTTTTATTCTCGATACGTTTTATTTATGGACGAAAAAAATTAACCTTTTTGGGTCAGATGCGCGCACCAAACGCGCCCAATGAATCCAGTCAATTTGCGTGCAACTGTCAAACATGGACGGGGGAATGTAATGGTTTGGGGTTTCATTTTGTAGATGCAAATATGGATAAATACCAATTAAGTGTATTTAAATCTAATTAAAAATCAAGTGCTGCGAAAGTGGGCATCCAGGATACATTTCATTTCTACCAGGACAATGGTCGGAAAAACACGGCGGGGATTATTCAGGAATGGCTACTACATCACTGTCCAAAAACAATCAAAACACCTCCACAGGCTCCAGATTATGGCATAAACTAGAGATTGAAATACGGAAACGGACTTGAAAAGGGTATTGCTAGAGGAGTGGGATGAAATCAGCCCCGAATATAAGAAGAAACTTATTGAACCGATTCCTATCCGTTCGAAATCTGTAATAAAACAGAAAGGATTTTCAACGAAGTATTAGAGTCATCTCTGCTTTTTTCATTAATTAATATGGTATATTTAATGGTGGGCCATTTGCACTGTGTGGTGAAATTTAATAGTGTTTGTGTTTTGTTTTTTTTTTAAACTTTTTTTTTATAAAAGATAGTACTTTTTTCATTTTTTTACAATAATAATTAAGTCAAATACTAACAGAAAAATATTTGTTTTTGTTATTTTTAACAATTTCGTTTATATTTCACAATTAATATGATTTTTTCAGCTGTAAGCCATTTTCACTGTGAGTCAATGTATGTCAAAGATAATCGAATTCAAGGTATATAAACATCCCCAATATGAGTTTTGACACCCAATAAGCTCTATACAACTTCGCATTATTAATTAATGGTGGTTTAGTTTTTAAGATTCGCCATAAGTTATATTATGTAATAAAAATACTTCTTCGTACCGCTGAATGTGGCTGCAATATTCGACCATGTTAGGTCGATGACTCTTTCAATATTATTTGTTTTCACAACATACGTTCTCGAAGACGAACTTTATTAACGCCTAAACAACCACATCTTGATGATCTGACAAATAATGTACTGACTACAGATTATGTATGAAAGTGTTACTGCAGCAATAAATTTAGGGTTTTGACCACAGGATAGGACTTAAATAAACACAGGAGTATAAAACACAAAATATCAGTTGCGTTTTCAAAGCAGAAGGCTAAATGTTCACTCGAATGATCAATGCATCATGTCGCAGAGAGTATTTGCTTATCTCCTAGGTACAATTATGGTCGATGTTAAGTATACATTTCCTACATAGGTATCTTAACCAATTAGGTTTTCCTTGTATCCTCTCTAGACCTTTCGCTCTTCATATTCCACCTGCTTAATCGTGTGTAATGAGTATGGTCAAATGTAAAACAGCGCATTGGAAATAATGGAGGTAATATGATTTACTTATCTTAACAGCATCAACATCCTTCTAGATTATTAAGTAACCGCCAGTTATGATGGCAACAGGTTTTTCTTTCAGTTTTTAGTGGAAACTCGTTCTTTTCCTGCATGCTCACCTGCATTTATGCCTACAATGTCGTTAACAACTTCTACTTCTGCGATACGACTACAGTTTCCTTTTCATTGAAGCTTGCTCTGAATAAGAATAACGACAACTAATACATAATTCTGATGACGTTCTTATGAAATTACCTAATGATGTTCTAATGAAATTAAACGCAGTACAATTGTCTGTCTAAAGAATTTTTCATTCTGAGCTGGAAGTGATTAGCGACTATATAAGAAACTAAAAACTTATTCATATCTATACTTTCGTTGAAAGTATTACTCACATGGCAATACACCTTAACTCGCCACTCTCGTTTTCTGAATAAAAAATAAATAATTATATTTGAATATATACATCAATGTAAAGCAATAATAAATATCAGTTTCTACTTGTTTTGCAAAGAGTACTTCGCCAATCCTATTACGCATGATTTTCTAGATAATAATTGTATGGCGCGACAGTCCACAGGAGACCAGGGCCTAGCTTGCTCAACAACTACTCGTGTTGTGCGCGCTACTGTTCTCTCACAAGTAGAAGGGACCTACAGTTTTTTGCCGAATGCGAACGGCGATGTTTGAGAAGCTTTCTAAGACAGTTATTACTCTTTGAGTGTTGCCAGCAGTTCGAAAGAGGTGGCGTGAGAGTCACATCCTACCCACTACGCCACGGCAGCCATTTTCTAGATGACTTGCGCTTAACTTGACAAACACATTGTCGGAGCATTTAATAGCATTTAGCTATAGTAAGTCTCGTTATGAAATGGATGCAAAATCCACTTCTTTGTTGAATCTCCTGTATAAGTATATAATAACACATCTATCATCGGCTTATTTTTAGTATTTTTAATGAGCATCCATTCTTAACTCTTAGTTACCATTTTGATGTACAATTTTGGAAAAATGTTAGTTTTCATATAATTTTTTTGTTTGCATTTAATTCCATATAATCCAAACAAAAAATCATATCCAAAAGCCAATGTAAATTTTTTCTGAAAACGAAAAACAAAACAATAAAAGGCTAATAGCAAGGTAATAATAATAATTGTTGGCGCTACAGTCCAAAGGGGGATCAGGGCCTAGCTTGCTCATCAACTACTCGTGTTGTGCGCGCTACTGTTCTCTCACGAGTAGAAGGAACCTACAATTTTTTGCCGACTCCGAACGGCAAAATTTGAGAAGCTTTTTTTATACAGTTATTACTCTTTGAGTGTTGTCAGCAGCTCGAAAAAGGTGATACCGTGAAAAATTCGAAAAATTGGTGTTGAACTGGGAATCGAACCTAGACCCTTCGGCGTGTGAGCGTCGCACTCTACCCACTACTCCACGGCGACCACCTAATAGCAAGGTAAGCATTATTTATTTGTTAAGTAAGAAACAATTTTAAAATACACAATTCAGTAAAATATATTAGGATAGTATTTATTTGTTCTTAGACATCAAAATGGTTTAAGAACAGAGTATCACTCGATGATGTTATAACGCAAGAATACGTTTGGCAAAATATATTTTCAAAGATTAGTTCGATCAAATTAGCTGAATCGAGATCGTATTTTTGAGGTCATTTATGCTCCACAAGAAGCTGACTGTCCCCTTTGCCAAAAGGTATGGCGACTGTTTTCATGAATTCATAACTTATAAACATTATACATTTTCTTTGGTCTCCAAACCTGGTGACTTTTGGGAACGATCACGACGCGCAGAATGTAGGATAGATTGAAATGATCCGCACCTCACAAGTAGAAGTGAATTTAGCAGATGTTTTTCTAAGAGAGGCTATGAAAGTTAAGTAATGGCTAAGAAATCAATTTCGATTTAAAAACGATGGCGGTAACCTAAAACTCTCCATTTCATAAACATTTTATTTAGTTGAATTGAAGACACAAAACAAACATGTTCACGAAATCAATCATTTCTAAAAATAATATAGGGATTTAGTGGACGTGAAATCAAGCCTTGCATCACTTTTTGAATTCGGTTTGAAAACTGTCAAAGAATTAAATGTAGTCTTTGCCTTGCATTACCATTTTGATTATTTCAAACAACTGTGGGCTATGTATCTTTCGAATTTTTCCACCCAAAATGTAACATATGACCTGAAAAACGCTAACAGAAAGGTTACATTAGCAGCGACCCCAGAACAAGAATGAAAGAAAATGAATTAAAAAAAAAATCACGTCATAAAGTACAGTCAGTTACTTGCCATGAAATTTTGAAATTTAAATAAATTATCAGTTCGAAGTGCCATCAAAGTCCAAGTTAATCGTCAAATGTGACAGTTTTCCTGCTCGAGCTCAGAGCGGAATTCAGTTCTAAGAATAATTAATGACTACACTCGCGCTGATAAGGGACCATTACTTAATGGTTCCACATTCTACTTCATGTCTCGAAATTGATGTGCTCGGTGTATAAAGTTCAAGCGCTGATAGCATTCTAGAAGTTTTGTCTTTTAATTGAATATTTAGCTGGGCACACCATTTTGTGATTATCTGAAGTGTTTTTGAACATATTCCCTGATAGTTCTGTTCTTCGAATGTCATAGGGTCATGTTTTTGAGAGATGTGCAGGATCCTAAGAAAACATTCGTGTATCTGATGTCATGTGGCTGTGGTGTTCTTATCTCTCCATGACGACTGGGCTGGTGGTTATCTAGTAGCGAGTGACCTTTTGAGAATATTTAATTTAATCGTTTGCTTTATTGGTAGCCAGATTGATGAGAGTGCGGTCACGTCATGACTCTTTTGGAAAATAAACGACAATATGATTGTTTTAAATGACAAAGATGAAAATAGTGGTCTGTATGAAAAGATGTGATGGTTTCTGTTATAATAATCTCAAAAAAAATGCAAAAACACTATGTAGAACAACGGAATCAATTATTTTTCAGGTTTGTTTCACAGACCAATGAAAACTCTTAATAGCGAGTTTAAAAAAAAACTGAAATTGATACAAAATATATGAAAAGGCTCTCGGAAAATAAGTACTTACCGATAAAATAAAGGTGACGATGAACAAAACTTCTGACCTTCCGACCTAAGTGAAGTGAATAACTAGGCTAAACTTCTGTAGAAGGGAGATTTTGCAGAATAACAATTAAAAGAATAAAGATTCGGCGACGGAATGTGATTTGACTTCTGTAGCCCCAAGTGAGAGGAACAGAGAAACGCACACAGCATCTCGTGCATGTACATATGCTGATATCAAACCCATCAGGAAGCCTTGTGAGAATTAAGAAAAAAGTCACCAATATGGCTTCAATGCTTGATTAATGCAAAGCAAGTTCTATACTCTTCACTTAATGTCAACAAAAGGAACAATTTAAACAAATATTTATAATATTACAAGCAAACAAATATTAATAATATATTTTATAACTCATAATATAAATTATAGTATAATAGACGGATATGAAATTGATAACCTGAAAGGAAAGAAGTGAGAAATCGCATTGTCAATTGCTGCTTCGTTGGTTTTTAAAAGCGCCGATCTATGAAATTCCCCTTGGTGGGGTCCCAAACAGTTGTTCGAGATGATTTACACTAATCTTTCCAACAAATTTAGTCAGGTCTCTGACAATCGATGATTCCAGAACACTAATCAGTTCCTTGATTTTTATGAAGTCAATCAATAGATGGTCGTCCTGACAGATAATCATACCTCATAAAAAATGTAATACTTTTTGAAAATTCTTATATTCATATAAGATTTACACACATTGCAAAACTTTTTTTATTTTCGGTACCCCAAACAAATTGATGTTTAGCGGTGTTTAATAGTTGCTTTTCACTTAGAATGAAATTTATACATTTGTAATGAAATATAACAATTTGTCCTTTGAAGTCGTGTTAAGATTCATTACAATCAAATCATTGCTAATTTTTATTTTCTTGGGTTAATTTATTTGAATTAACACCTCTTATTGAAATCTTTTGATTAAAAATAAGCTCATTAACCATTATGTTAGTTTTATTTGACAAATAATTGCACATAATTTGCACACGATTTCGGTCGTTTTGGCGCCACGATTTTCACGCAATATCTGCCACTATTCTTTGAGCATATTTCTGAACCAGAAAAACATTAACATTTTAGAATTTTTTTTTTTTTAGAGTTTATTGCTGTCTACTTGTAGACTTGCATAGTCACATGAGGCATTTTACAAATGTTAAAGAAAGAATGTTTCTTGGCAACTCATTCGATCATAATGCCAAGTTATACGAGTAATAAAATCTGTACTTTTGTAAAGTGATTTTCAAATCCGTTTGGTCATTGTTTTACGTCATCAAAATTATCACCTTTGCTATGTGCTGACGTATAAGAATCGTTTTATTTCTTTAAGGGTATTGCCAAAATATGAGCGATGTCAGACAACCTACTCTGAATCATGGCAATTGTCTGTGGAGATATCTTAAGCAGCAGGGGTAATCTCTAATGGTTAATGCACCGACTCAATGGAAGAGACGATCGAAAGGAAATTGCTAGTTCAAATTTTAATTTCGTTATGCTTCGATTGAATTATTTTTGCCACAGATGAATTTGTAGCCCTTTTGCCCATTTTATGGCAGCCCAAAAAAGACGGTCTAAATAACACTACGTAAGGAAGCATTTGCTAAGAAACTTCTGTAAAAAATATGAATGATAACTTCAAGACAAACATAGAAGCTTTATTTATTTGGAAGGTTTATATAATTTATATAATTTAGATTTACATAATTTATATTTTAACTACTTTGGATAAATAATGAGCTCTTATTAAAGTTACTTTACACTTTATACAATTATCGGCTACTACTTTCGCAATTTCAAAATAAGCATTTAATATATTCAGTATCTAACTTATTTCAAGTAAAATTGTCAAGTACAATTCTAACAAAATTCAACATTATCTATGGAGTAATATATTTTTGGGCTCAAGGGGTAATTAAAATAGAGCCCTCTCTCGGAATACTAAGCTGATATTCGCAGTCCTGTTTTACGGCGCGCAAACTTGGACATGAAAGCGAGTGAAGAAGTCCTTCGATTTTTGGAAAGAAGTGATATTTTTGGTCCCCTTTGGGTTTATGGCATTTGGAGAAGAAGAATCAGTGAAGAAGTTTTTGGGCTATACGGTGGCATGGGCCTTGAAAGCGTTCCCGGATACAACGCTTAAGATAACCTAGGAGACGGACTTCAAACACCTTAAAGTGCGGAATCGGAGACAGCTCGCGAGAGTTCATGTTGGCTGGAGAGACATGTTTCGTTGAGGTAGTTTTTGTTTCAACTTCAAAATTTCAAATATAATTCAAAATTTTAAAATCATAAAAGTACCCCCCCCCCCATTTTCTTTTAACTACCTAATCAATGTTTCTAAAGTTGTGTAAATTATACACAGCCATCGAAATACGTAAAATTCTCTATTTCATAGTAGTATTTCATAGTAGTATTTCACAATTCAGATTTTCACATAACGTTTCAATTAAATTGTATTACACGAAAGCACTGACGCACAAAACTTTCCGTCAACCAGCGTCTCTTCCTCTATTCAACAGAATAAAACCCAATACTGAACAACAAAATACTCTACGCAATCTCTTGTGTATTGACCTTGTAAGAAGATGCAGCTACCTTAATCACAAACCAATCTAGTCAAACATAAAATCGTGTTTAGAATGTTCGTCACGCTAACCATGCTTCGTCGTCGTTGGCTATAATGCGGATCTAGACCCGGCTACACGCTAGTGGACATTGCATCGTATGTAGATACCCGTCATCGTATGCGGCCCGCTTATCAATCCTTGTAAAGATATAATCTTTTACCTGATTGTTAACAATCGCACAGATACATTAGATACACTTCGCCCATGAAACGGTCGCTTGCGCAGAAGGAATTCGTATGATACAACCACCGGTAGACCTGTACGGAATAACAAATTCACAAGATCCCGTCAGCGTGCTTAGGTGCGCTGCGTAAACCATATAAAGCGCTTGTTCGTCTCGCAACATTGAAGTTTGTCGATCGTTCTCCCCGTCTGCCCCAGCCGCCTGTTGTCAGAGAGAAATACATTTCGCAGCATTGAATTACAGTCGTCGCTGGTTGGTATTGACAAGGTTGTCATTTTTGCATCGTCTGTAACTAAAACCTGAGTCAGCAGCCGTTCAACACCTAAGCGGTGGTTATAGCTTTAACGGTAGCTGTGTACTTGTGTGGGTTTAATTTATTTTTTCACTCCATAGAACTTCGATTTAGGAATGTACTGAGACAATATTCGTGTGTGCTCGCCAAACACCCTCTTTAGGGAAAATCGCATAAGCAGATGACATGATGACGATGACGAAAGCACGAATTTAATACGCCGCTGACCTTGTGATGTTTCCCCATGCATTTTATGGAGGCGCACAGACGCGTGTGCGCTGACAAACAGGCAACGGAGGATAGTTATGTTTAAAGATCCCACCGGGGAGTGATATAAAGAGATACTCTCTGTGTGCACATATTGATCTATCTTATCATTGCGATTGAAAACTTTTGTTCACAGAGTAAGCAATACGAAAAGATGGTCAACTTGTGTGGTTCGCTTCGTCTTGTCTACAGTTACTTTTTACGACATGAACTGGAGACACATCGCTTGAATTGAAAATACATTTTCTTTCGTGATAAACCTCATTGATGTGTATATTGTTCACATTTAATTTAATGATCTTCGAATTTACGATCAATCAAATTATGATTGTCACCCATTAGGGTCCGGAAAACAATCTGCTCAATGGGGACTAGGAGATAATTTTACGACGTGGCCCTACTGGTGTCACAAAATCTAAAAAGATTTCAGGAGTGCTCAGGCATCGATTTCACGATCATCAGGGCAAATATCTTTATTTTATTAAACTTCCAGGCAGGTTAATCTAACGGAAAATCCATGCTTAATGTGGCTATATATTTGAGCCGTTTATGACTTTGTTGAAAATCTGGTTAACAAGGTTTTGTTAGTGACTTTAAACATGATACCACACTGAACTGAAGAGAAGCTTGGATGGTTTACCCAGTTTTAAAGGTGATTTTTAATTGTAGGCAGTTGTCAAGTCCTAAACGTTATTGACTTCTTAGACACAAAACAATAAAAGGTTTCACACAACTGATTGATTAAATAAATGTTCACCGTTAGGTGGCATTACAGAAAGAAAATATATTTCCGCTTTTCGAATTGGCGTTCGGTATGATAATGATGATTTTCTGAATTCGCAACAAATACGAGGTCTATTCAAAAAGTAAGGTGAGATTCGAATTTCCCGGGCTACGCACAATTTTTGTTTATGTTAAGTCAGTACACTCGTTCATAAATATTAATTTTGTTTGTGAGAGGCATAAAAGTAAGACGTGTTTTGCGTGTTCTACGATTTTGATCTTTGCTCTCCTGGGCTCTTCCATATGCCATATACTATATACCTATTATTCATCAGCAGCTATGACCATTTTAAGTAAATCGGAATTTTCATTAACATCATTCAACAATTTCTGAGCGATGCTCATCCTACATATAACGTACATAAATGCCGACATCCTCAGCAACTTTTTTATCTTTTTCTTCTTCTATGAATAACTCACTTTCTCAACATTTTCAATGGTGTGCTGGGGCATACAGGGCACGCGTTGTCATTCACATCTTCTCGACCTTCCTTAAAAAGCTTGTACCACTTGTAAAAAATATACAAATAAAAAACTCCTAAGAATCAGACTCTCAATTTTTAGAAGCTAAAGTCAAGTTTCTGTTACTACCACTTTTAATAAAAATTGCAACTGGTGTGTTTTGAGTTATACATATATAAGCAGAATCGTAGTGAAAAAAGTTTTATCACATTTAAATTTTACTTAGCATATGAACAACGTTACTGAAAAATGTGAAATGCAGAGTCACTTATTGCTCACTCTAATGCATTCTCAAGTGTTTTTGAGAATTTATCAACATAAATGTCACATATATGTATAAGAATTATGATACCACTAGAAATTTTTCTTATGCTATATTTCCACTCGAGACTTAAACTTTTTTAGACTTATTAAAGATCATTTACCCGTGGATTCTTTAGTCAAAGAAAGTCACGTCGGATTTTTCACAGCCCCAACTCTTTCAAGTAGCTGGTCTGATCAACTTGTGCATTTTGTTTGAGCTTGTAATATATATATGTATTTGCATACATAAAGAATTTGACATATGTATGTCAAAACGAGACTAAAATATATACAAAGTGAAGTTAGTTCGTAAACCTTAATTATCCTGCATGAGCAATGCGACTAACATCGTTACCTGTGATTGATTCCAAGAAAAAGTTTCTCTCGAATTAAAATGCAGCAGAGCTTGCTAAATTCACAGTAATCTGAGCAATAAAAGTGTGATTTGGTGACACTTACTAAGTGTCTTAAAAAAAGTTCGAGACATAGCATTCAATATTTACAATTTCGGCCATATATCCAATTATTGTACAGTAGTAATCCAAGCTAGACATAGCTTTAAACTACTCATCCTTTTTTTTAAAGAGACGCAGACCTTGCAGCATGAAATGAAAAATTTAAAAAAATAATGGAACGAGTGTAGCATGTGAACCATGCAGCATGTATTGCAAATTTAGATAAATCTTGGAACAACTGTTTGTGGCACCAAAATAATAATAATAAATAATTGAGGCGCGCTACAGTCCACAGGGGACCAGGGCCTAGGTTGCTCATCATGTCACGGTAGCCACGACATCAAAATAGAAAGTCACAAAGAAATACATATTCTTTCCTAGTAAAATGGCAACTGGAAGAGTTACATTCTGAGAACCAAATATAATGGAAGGCATAAGGTCCACAAGGGATCCAGATTCTCCACAACTGCGTTGTATGTGCTATGTTTTTTGACGATTTCATGATCATCAGAACGTTGAGAGAGGATAGGAGCTTACTTCCGACTTTAAAGGTCAAAATTTGTTAATAACTTACGAAAGCCAGGTACACTTTCTTCAACAATTCAAAACTGATGACTTATTCATTGTATTCTTCACACACTTCCTTCTTTCCCACCAAACCCAATAATTTATGTAATCAAAAGTCGGCATGATAGTCAAACATCACAGATCAACTTTATTTCTACGAGAATGCAAGTTTACGCAAATTATAAAGGTATCATCTGTATCGGATAGGTGTTTCCTGCGACAAGCCCCAGTCAAACGAGAATGCCAATTAACCGACCCACACAGGGAGTGTTCAACACCAGCATCTGGTATGAGTGATCGCGCATTCAGCAAATCAAACACCTGTTGCTTGAGTGCTAACACATTTCACATCTACTTGACTTTTTTACCAGTTTCTGACAAAGCAAATCGCTTCCCAATTAATATACGGCGCCGAGTTTGATGTATATTCATGCATTTTGCAATGGGAATCTCGGTGAATAAGATCATGCGCTGTAAGCTGACAAACCTGTAAACCAGACAAACAGATGTAAATTGTCCGAGCTCTGCAACAGTCGGTCGGCTAACTGGTGCGATGCTAGATATAAATCTAATCGAATGAATAAATGACGTATCATTAAGATAATTTAGATCCAGATGTTTTCAGTATCGATTTGTGATTAATTGGCTGGTCGGGCATTTGTATAACATGCAAATTGGCGGGAGGAAGGCTGTTCTTAATGACATGAACTCATTTCAAGAACAACTGAAAACTAGCTTTGTAAGCCTCTTAAAAAGCTGTATATGACGGTGTATATAGAAATTTGAATCTGTATACAATTGCAAACTATTTTGATTGCTAGAGTTCATAGCCTTTCAAGTAAGTATGCATTTATGTGTTTAGTATACAACATTCCTATAAAGAATGTGTAAAATACTTCAAGCATAAAATGATTGAACGTGAATTCGCATTTGTGAATTATTCACATTCGATTGTTTCTAATTTTTAATTTATACATATAAGAGTTAAGTATACTTTTCGACTGCGGAAATGAAAAGTGTTATAACTTGGGACCTCAGACCAGAGAAAAAGCATTCGTTTAACAATGTCTTCGATTACAAAGCTGTATTGCATTATGAATACCTTTTTACCATCTTAACTATCGACAGAGAATACTGCTTTAGTGTTCGTAAATTATTGATTGTAAGCAAAGGTCTCTTTTTTTGAAAATAATAGAACTATCGCTTAACAATGCGATAATTGCCGAAGGAACTCAATCATACGGCCTTCTGGAAAAAAGAGTTTAAGACAAGGAACATAACAGTTAAAATCAAAAAATTAAAACCATCATTTTCACCATTTAGTATTTTCGAGAATATATACTCTTATTATTTCGTTCATTTTACGCAGAGCGTTTTCTACGCTTCATCATTAGCGTACATGACATTTTATTGTCATTCTTGCTGTATTTGATGTATTCCCTAAACTGTACAAATTCCCTATCGTATTTATGAAAAGACTTTTGGCTACGTCCTGCTTCATTTTTTTCCTAAAGTCATTAAAGAAAGCTTCTCAAACTTCGCCGTTCGGAGTCGCCAAAAAAACGGTAGGCTCTGGTCCACCTGTGGACTATCGCGCCAACAATTATTATTATTATTATTATTTTAGAATGGATAATAATATTAATTTTCTATATTTTCTAGCATTGGTAGTCATATTTTGGTGGATTGATTAGTTATTTCTTATAGCTAAATTTCTATGTTACACACTACATAGCTAGCTTTCGCTAACTTTCAAAGTCGATTACCTAATTTTCGCTTTGGTAAGCCTATCTTTCAGTCTTCAATGGAAGATTGACAGAAAATCTATAATCTCAAATTCGTTTTAGATTCGGCACCAATTCGAAGGACTACAACGATTTCAAAGTGCGCCTACCAAATAAAAACAGAGCAATTTGCAAAAAAGATGTCAAAAAACCCATGGGTGTATAATTGAATGGACTGTATTTCACTTCCCTGTCTATCGTATTTTACGAGTATACTAATTTGGTAAGTTTGACGTTTTTGTTTGCAAAATAATGGACAATAAATGCATTAAATTAACACATTTATGCAGTTCTGCTTCCTCAGGATTTTTAATACTATTTCCAATTTACTTTAACCTTTCGATGAATTTTTAAAGACTTATTTAGTCACATTTGTTTCGCCCTACATTCCAATTGCGTTTGTTCCAAGGTTGTCGACAAATTTTTGCCTTCATACTTCATCAACAGTGAATTCATTGAAAATATTAAAAAATCAATAATATTTTTTATGGTTTTATAGACTAGAAGAAGATTTACCGTTCTACTTACATAAACTGTAGTCAAGCAGCTTTCAAATGCTTACACAGCATCAGCATTTGAAAATGATCACAATGATCATACTAACACCGTCGATGCACAACATAACTTGACCAATGAAAATTCATCACGCTAGACTTTTTTGCTTTACGCAATGACAGTAGTCGGCAAGAGACAGTCTATCGGCTACACAGCACGCTTTTTAAATAATTATCTGATGAAACATTTGATAGTCGCAGGATTTTGCTTAATTGGTTATAAGATAATTTTCAAAATTGTGTTGATTTGACGTTTGATTTTTTTCTATACTGACTTACAGTTGTGTTCATAAAAATAGCAGTGCTCCTCAAAAAAGACAAATAATTTTCTATTGATTCAAATTATTTTATTATTTTTTCAAAAAACGTATACAAAAGTAAAGTATTTCAGTCTTAACAGGTATATCACAAAATAAACGTTGTTCATAACTTCTAACTATTTTTTGGTCGTAGTAATATTTCGCTATTGCTATTTCATAAAAATAGCAGTGCTTAGAATTATGCTGTGCCTAGACAACAGAAATCGATGAAACAATATGAAATCATTATTATTTACAGCTTACCATTAGTACTTTGTAGCAAAGCCTTTGTTTTTTATCACTGCGCTGCATCTTCGTGGCATTGAGTCAGACTCCGACATCTCTCAACTGGTATAGCTTCATATGAGTCTCGCACTACCTCCCACAATTGCTTGGAGTTTTTTGGTTTGGCCTCATGGACAGAATTTTTAACATCGCCCCACAAGTTCTGAATGGGGTTTAGGTCAATGAATTGTACTGGTCACTCCATAACGGTTTTTATTTTTTCATCAAACCAAGATTTTGCCAAACTAGTGATATACCCAAACTAGTGGCATTTCCTCCTCGGCATATGGCAGCATAATCTCTTCTAAGATTTGAACATACTCAGCACTGTCCATTATACCCTTGATAGGATATATGTATAGGCATAACAAGATTATATGAGAAACAGACCCAAATCTGTGTTGTTCAACGCCGTGTTGAACAGTTTTAACTGTATAAGGGGGATTATTTTCTTCATTCTTTGGTCTTCTTACGTATTCCCGACGACCCTTGGACCCAAATAAGACTATTTTGTTTTCATCGCTCTACAGAATATTCCTCCATTTCTCCTTAGGCAAATCTTTGTGAAACTCTGCGAATGCCAATTTTTTTTGCACATGCTTTTTTGTCAAAAGCGGTACTTTTTGCGGGCTTCGCGCTGGTAGTTTAGCCTCTAGAAGACGTCTTCTAACCGTCACAGCACTCACCGGTAGTTGGAGTTCATCCCTTATCTGTCTGGAGCTTATTGAAGGGTTCTCCTTTGCCATGTTGATAATTTTTCGGTCAGTTCGCTTAGGCGTCACTCTTTTTGGACCGCGTGTTTCGGGCCGAGCTTTCCAGTTTAAAGCATTGCTGACCATTTTCGCTGAGCATGCTATGATTTCCTGGATTGAAGCATAAGCTTTTCCCCCCGAACGCAATTTTTTTATCAAATTCCGTATATCTTCGGTATAATGTTTTGATCGACCCATATTTCTAACTTTAAAGTATGTTAATAAAAGACAGCATATACAAAAACATTCACTTAGCAAACACGAATACATAAATATTTTTTAAACTCTTAACAACAATTTCTGAGACAATTTATGGTAAAACCAAAAAAAAAAACTGTTATTTTTATGAACAGGCTTCAATCAAATGAATAATGAATGAGTGAAAAAAGGAGAAAGTAAGCCTTTATTTTTTATTTTTTATCTTTGGTATGGTATCTGAGTTACCGGAAAATACAATAAAACCGGATATACATTTGGAAAAAGGATCTTCTTAGAAAAATGTTGCTAATTATCTAAGTCGTATAACTACTGCTATTTTTATGCTGCATCGACAACAGTTTTCCCGTGTTCGCCGGTTAGAAATGAGGGCCTTGTCGTCAGCCTGCCCCTACTTATCCAGACAAATCTTCAGTATAAATGGGCAAGTTATATCTGACAATGGCCATTATTCCCATAGATATGGGCACACCCCAGAAATAAGCCGAAAGGCGGCCATAATCACAAATCACTCTGGCCAATGTTCCAACTTTCGTGCAAAGAATTTCTAAAAATATTTAACTAATCTCCGCAACGGAGATGCCTTCGCATAGCGAACATATCTAATTTGTGATTATGTCAGATGAGCGCATCCGCGTCTCCGAAAAGCTATGCCTACGCAACACCGTCATCGTCAGTCACACACTCCCACTACGATGCGCACAGAATACGGAGAATGCAAATCCATTTAGAAAATATCTCAAAGAAAACATAGAAGAAGACAGATAAAATAACATCAATAATCTATGCAGTAATGTGCTAATTTATCAGTGCTTAGCAATATTTTACCGATGAGTACTGTAATAATATGTTTAATGATTTTCTGAAACACAATTTGTTAGAGTACTGGTTTTGTCATTAATCATCTTATGCCTTGTCTCACTGCAGTACTGAATTTCAAATGCGGGAGTGTACATCGATTTCGTTGGGTGTGCTTTGAAACCGGAATGACTATGAGTAGTTTAACGCTGGCGGTGATCTTGAATTTCTGATAGATTTTCAAGGTGAAGGCAAATGCATATGTGCCGGTGGAATTTGTACGCCTTACTAATGATGATGGATTCAATTTATGGTATCCTTTTTCATGATTGTGAGTCCGAGTAAATTACAAAGATGTGATCACCAGATGATCCATCAATAGTATTACTTGCAAATGAACTAAATACATTTTTAAAGCTAGTAAAGTGATAATTATGAGCAATACTCTTCGCAAGTTCATGTTATGGTGGATGATAGGAACTTGCATGAATAAAGGTTAGGGTAACATATATTTATATGATATTGACGTAACATATCGATGCCATGCAGATCGAAAAATATTACATGTAAGTATAATTGTGGCTTTTCTGAACATATAACGATATTTAAAAAACATGTTACTTTTGAGCTAGAACCGTGTTTTCGTAATCGCAATCAGACTCAGATTGATCTCCCAGGAATGAGCGCCAACAAGAGCAAGACTGGTCAAGAAGTTATTTTTCCTGAAGAAGACGCTGTGATACAGATAAAAAGTTGTATAGTAATTCTCTCTTACAGTTTTATCGAAAGCTAACCGCTTGCAGTAGACAACGTTCATTTCTGCTTGCTGTCTACCAGCAAAATAGAGTTGAGATAAGTTTTGGATGAATGTTGGATTTAAGGCTGAATCTGTTCTTCGGAACGTTCCCTTAGAGGTTCGCATGGATGCTCAGAGAAGCACATTGTATTATTCAGTAGACAAATTTTTGTTTCTAGATTGAAAAACAATTATCGTTCTGCAGGAGCTTACGGTTAGACTGGAAATTTTGATTTCGACATCAGCTCTTCGGAAACACATTTCCTGGCTGTCGTAGTATCCCTAATGTCAATTAACCAACCAAAGATCTCACTTTTCATTCTTACACTCGTATTACGCATTTTTATGGTATAACATTTGCTAATATTAAACTCAAATAGTAATAATTGTCAAGGAATCACATCTGAATTAAACTGTAGGACCTCTCTACTCGTGAAACAACAAAAGCAGTCACCATGTGAATAGTTACCAAAGGCACTGATACCAGCTCAGTTAAAAACCAAACATTTTTTTTTTTTTATTTCATTTGCCACCTGTAAGTCTACATCCACTCGACTATGTATTGTTTAAACTCAAGTAAGTTTGCCAAAAAAAACTGTTCACAAAAAAGAACTGAGATGAAAATGATCATAGAGGTCAAAGCATACAAACTACCAAAAATACGTACTGTTTAGCTGCAAATAGTTCAAGCTAAATACATAAATTCACACTATGACCATAAACGTTTTCACTGAATATATGACACGAATTGACAATGACACAAATTTGTCATTTTAAATAATTCTCAATGAAGAATTTGTGACACACCGGAATTTAAAAATGTAGCCATTAAAAAATCAGTTCACGGGTCATTTTCCATGGAATGCGGTATCCAATCAAGTCCGCTGGTGACTTATTCTGCCTCGTGCTTGTCTTGTGAGTCCACTCATATGACTTAAGTGCCCCATTTATAAAGTAACATTAATTCGCTTTTGTCTTTTTGTCACAGTTTTGACGGCATACACCCACAATTGAAGTTGAAGAGTAGTCATCCGTAGGTGAATTAGACTCACTTCAAAATGAAGTCAAACTACGAAAATAAAACAATAAAAAATACAAAAGTTTTAAAAAAAGGAAAACTCGAGAACGATTTGTGACTCTAGTTGTCGCGAACACATCTTAAAACACAAAATAGCAATCTAGGCTATAAATAGCTTAAAGAAACCATTAAAATGCTCATCGTCAGCGTCACCCGCCCCCAAAAGTAAATGCTGAACGACGACAACGACCACGACAACGACGATTCTAAACGCAAAATAAAGCCCAGCAAAAGCAAAACTACACATAAAACAAAACAGAAAAAAAAACAAATACAAAGCAGATGATCACTCCACAGATGACTTTCTCTCTTTGCCATAATCATGGGGATATTAATTGTTCGCAAAGATCGCTCGCATGATTTGAATTCATATGCCAATGATACATGTGTTTCTGTGGATACATTCTGAGAGGCAAAGACGAAGGAAGAAAACACATTCTTGATGATTTTGAACTTGGATTCTTTGTAACTGTACACAGTACACACGATCACGTACTTCAGCGCTCATATGTATCCCCACTGATCGTGAGACACACCCCTTCTGTTGATGATGATGGTGTGCTTCGACGAGAGACTCGAATAGACAATTCACTGCCAGCGGTTACAAATTTTATGATAATCTTGAAATGACATAATACGATGACATTACATGACACATTTCGAGACACAATATTCGCAGGTCCGCCACGCTGAGGTACATACTTGATCGTACTTTGCTTTTACCGCCAATGCCGTTGAGTACAGAAGCAACATCAGTGGCAATAGTGGCATCAGGCGCACACAGCGTATCTACGTATCTAAAAGAAAAGTCGGCGGCGACACATTTGAGTGACATAAGGTGTCTAGCCACAACCATTCGCCAAAAGTAATCAGCATCAGAGGCTGTCATCCTCGATGGCGCTGATGATGATGACGATCATCGAAATCGTGAAACACCAACGCGATCACAGGCCGATCCAGTGCGCGATATCATGATTCAGACAAGATGCTCGACTTTAATGAGTTTTTGAGTTGTTCGAGAGTGCGCTATGGAGTGCGGATGCGGATGGATGGATGGCCGATCGACCGGCCGCCCGGAGAGGGTGTTCTGTGCGTGAGACCGCAATTGTGCAAACACTCGTATCCACACACGCTCAGGAAAATTGGTGCTACTTTCCTGATTTTATTCGAGTAATATGAACATGCAGTTGTTTTTGAATTTGAATTCCATTCGTATTTTATTTTTCGGCTGCTCGGCCGGTCTCTGGTTAGACGGCGAAAAAATTCTGAACACGACGAACGCGACGTTGTGAAGTTTTTATGAGAGAGATGGAGAAATTCGCTTCCGGAATACGTACGTATACCACTCGAAAACGAGGAATTTTTCGGTGTGCCAGCAGCTTTATAGCATAGAGAGGGTTTCTCTGCGAGCGCCGACCAGCCTCGGGCCACGGGGAGGGGAGCATTTATAGCGATTGTGTGGGACTTTATGGTTTCTTGTACGTTTTTTTTTTTCATCTGCTCTTTTTAGCTTGTGAAGGAGAATGAGGCTAAGTGTTGTAGTGAAGACGACATTTTGATCATCGTGTAGATGCTTTTGGCGGTGACGAGATTAATTTTATTTTCAGCTATCTCTTATACAGAGTTGATTTAAATGTTCATACTGGTTGTGTGCAAAATACAGGAAACGAATAATTGTTGGTTTAAGTTGAGAGGAAAATTTTCCTTAGGTGAGGTTCCGCACAGAATTGAAATACGTAGTTAAAGCGATTTGTTGCGCATTGTCGCATTCGGGTTGCCCTGTTTTTTTATTGACTCTTGAGTGTTTTTGTTTTGAATTTATTTCCTGTGAGCGGAGGATCAAAATTTTGCTAGACATCAACGCTAAAAATGTTTTTCGAAATTGCGATCTAATTATTGGTAGCGCAATACAAAAGGAAAAGTTATTTAATTGAGAAGGAACTTGTTGCAGTGGAAGTTGCATTTTGGAGAAATTATTCATAATTAATAATTGCTGGCGCGACAGCCCACAGGGTGACCAGGGCCTAGCTTGTTCATCAGCTACTCGTGTTGTGCGCGTTACTGTTCTCTCACGAGTAGAAGAACCTACAGTTTTTTGCCGACTCCGAACGGCGAAGTTTGAGAAGCTTTCTTAGACAGTTATTACTCTTTGAGTATTGTCCGCAGCTCGAAAGAGGTGGTGCTGTGAAAAATTCGAGATGTTCAGCCGGGAATCGAACCTACCCACATCGGTGTGTGAGCGTCGCACTCTACCCACTACGCCACGGCGGCCACATGAAATCATTAATTTTGATAAGAAATCATTGGTCAGAACAATGTATACATTTAGCTTAGCTGTTTTTTTTCGATATTGTCTGAAGAGTTTGTAATTCAGAACAAATGAATAAAGGGGCCTTAAAAGCGTCCGTTAACAGCAAAATGTCTTCATATATACATATATCCACATTCAAATCCGCAAATCCATTGTATTGAACCTATGAACGGGAGCAAATTAAATTGCGACGGAGCATGGTACACATATTTTGTTGTTCCAAGTGAGTCTCCACTCGTTACCTTTGTTTTGCATACATATAACATGCGATTTCAAGCGCACTTTGTAGCAACCTAAAACCATTCTTTGTTTTCTCCGAATGCCTAATTCCCCAATGCGATCCTGCAGAATGGATTCGTCTTTACGCAAACATGTGTTATATACAATACCAATTTAACGGAAAAATAATTCATAACTTGAACTCCTTGTACTCATATAATGCGGTTGCTTACGCTTGTCTCAATAAAAGACTGACAATATCGCCGCTAGAATATCCTCATCTTTCCAACTAGACAGAACTTATGAAGAATCTGCAAAATGTCTTTGAATATCAAGCGTAACGATATCACTTTCTTTCTCATTGTGCAAAGATAGATTCCACATTTCGGTGAAATATGCCATCTCTTCGCCAATGATTCTGAAACCGGTCATTGAGCTTTCGGAATTAGCAACTGTTCCCGAGCTCCTGAAGTTCATTGAACATGGAATCATACTTTCCTCTCGCCTTCAACTGAAACAATTCATCGTTTCACATATGAAAGAAAGCTGAGGTAAAGGATTATTTCTTAAAAATGTCTGGCGAATGACAAAATCTGAACTGCCTTTCCGTCTCTTACCTTGAGTAATACTTAACTTAAGGCTGGAGCTTAAATTTGCTGTACTCATTCCCTTTAGTTAAGGGTTTTGACGAGTATTTTTTTTCAGCGTGATCTAATGGATCCAATAAAAATCTTTGGAATTTTCTTTTGTCTCAATTGCCCGGAATGTTTGGGTCCTTACGTGACTGCATACATTTTGGATTCTTAGAACGAACTTAATAGGGTTGTAAAACTCATCTGTGACCTTGTTTGTAAAACGAATTGTTGTTAAATTGCTGAAGAGGAAATTCAAACACCAGATTTTTGTGTGTGTCCCGAGGATGTAAACGTCACTTGTACATGGCATACTCTTATATTCCTCTAGAACAAAAACAAAATACTTTACACAATACTTTACAAAAAGCCTAAATCGCGGTTGTCCTTTATCATAATTGAATTCAATTTTATTCTAGTTGTTTTGAAACATACTTATATACATACATAATTGCTTGACAATTATGAACACATTACTTAATACAATTTTGAAATCAAAACAGATACAGTGGTTTCAAGCCAAAGCTAATAATTATTATAAGAGAAGAAGTAAACAAAATTCGGAATTAGTAGTATAGTGCATATATTCATTTGTTATTTCACCAAAAAAACAAACCGAACGAGAGTTTGTTAGGAATGACACATCTAGAAATAATATATGAAGTTTTAGAATACAGTCCACCACACGGTCAGCCACAGACTAACTTGTGATTTGCTGAGACATTTTATGTTCCAATATAGCTCTTGCGGTAATGAACCCATCTAAAAGCAAGATGCCATTTTAACGTCGGCTTTCCCAATCATGATTGGTGAGAATTTTCACTTTTTTCAGTGAAATAAAGAACCATACGATTATCCTGGCTATACCTAGAATGCATTGCAAATGTATAACCACGATCCAATAATTTTTGGACCATCAAACGTGTCGCCTATCATTGTAGTCGCCCTTTCCATTAGTGCACAGTAGAGAAATTTACAGCTTAACACTGAACCCGGTCAGTCCTGTTTTGTTTTACTGTTTAAATAAAAAACGATCGCCTGATGAAGGCAGCAATACCCCCAAAAACTTTGGGATAATAACAATTAAAAAATCTGGTTTCCTTGAAAATCGACAGTTACCAAAAAAAGCCCACGAATGAAAGAAAGTTTACCTTGCATAATAATAATTGATTTAGCCAATTTCAACAAACAACTTTAAACATTTTTTCTTTTAGTTTTGTCCCAAACCCCTTTTCAACCATGTCAAACAATGAGAGAAGCGTTAGCAATGACAAATTTTTCTTCAATGAAAGCGATAGCGCATTCAGTAAAAATCCGCAAATCGAGAGACGCGCCACATGGGCAATACTGTAGGAGGGAGGCATTAATGTACAAGTACCAGACGGACCGTGTGTGAGCGTGTTAACTACATCGCTTACAATCTTCCAGCATCGAACGTGATTCGCTCCGACAGCATGTTTCGCTAATTGAATGGGAATTCTTCAGTGGCGCGAAGAACACATGGCACAGCGAAAGATATGAAATTTATCTGATTCCGTCTTGGCTGGCTTTTTTGCCAGCCATCCGCACTTACTTCACAACTTTTGAAGTCAATTAAAATTTCCGGGTCCTATCAATTCGGCCGCGGTATACTGGCAACCTCGTATTGAATGGATTGCACATGTGAGTCGCGGTGTACTTTGGAATGAACGCATCTAACGCAAAAATCATGAATGAACAATTTTTCATTTCGCGCTACATTGACTCCCCTCGTCGTTGTTTTACTAGGGGGACGCGTCGCCGACAGTGAGGGCATTCTTTGCAGAGTCAAGTTGTCAGTCAACATCCGACAGTGAGACACGAACATGAACACAGCGACGCGGGTCCGTTTTTTGTGCAGCTCATTATCAGCGATTTCGAAATACTTCCGTTGGTATGGGAACAGATAGGTGAACGTGAACGTGGAGCGAAGGGATCTACTTGGGCCGCATAACGATAAAGTTTCGCGCAGTGTGAGAAAACTACTCGCTTGTGCAGCCCGCCTTGTGAATTCGAACGGGCTGGGGCAACGACTGCCTGGCTGGATGCGGTGGCATTGAAATACGATTTATATGATTGTAAAGCACACCGCAAAATTTGAATTGATAAGGCAGTCGATGTGTTTGGGTTGTAGGATTATGTGTGGTGCTTCAGAAATGGACACACTATCGCGGAGCATGTGCTGTTGGATTGAAAAGTGGATAACTAGTGTGGGAAATAAAACTAGCCGCATTGCATTTTCAACATTGTGGTCTGGCTGGAGGAATTAGAATTCGATGCAATCTATTATTGAATTATTTGTCCTACAGTGTGAATAAATTGCTTTTAAAGAGGCCACCTACGCAAGCAACCATAAGTCGAAGGATCAATTTCACTTACACACTATGAAAAACGAGAAAATTATGTTGGTAATAATACAAAAATAAGAGGGAGTAGCTACGGTTAGAAATATTGGACCTAGAAAAGGCGGTAAGGGCGGTTAACGACTTTAAAAGATTTACTCTTTTCGGACCTTTTCTAGATGTCTATAAAGGCTCTACAACAGGTGTTTTTTTCTAAATTATTTGTTTGGCCAGTCAATAATAAAAAGCGATGACAATGAAACATCAAAATGTCTGTGTAGTCACGTGGGATATGTTGCATCATACTATATGTATGTATTAAATGGCGCCATAGCCCACAAGGTGGCCACCGCCTAAATTCTTCAGCAACAACACTTATTTGGGAGGAGAAACATTTCTATAGATAAACAGTGGCCTTTGAATGTTAGCATGGACGCGATAAAGGTGAAGCGAGATGTTCAGTTCAGGAATTGAACCTGTGGTGGATAGGCGCACTTACGTGGTTCGTAGTTCGTAATTTGCAAAAACACTCCGTTGGTGCTGTTAACTACCTTCTTATGAACGGCAATTTCTTACTTACACGCCAGTAATACCTCAACCGTAACGTTCCTGTCCGGAAAATGTTAAAAGTTGGACCCTACGTTTTGCCTGCCGTTTTAGTGTCACTTCTGTATGAAGTTCTAACATTGAAGAAAAGGTGCTTAAAATGGGTCTGGTTATTTAAAATCTGAAATATAAATGCTAAAAGCGATACCGTGAAAGCCTGTCGCTAAGAAAGATATATTGAGCTGAAAGCTTCAAGGAGCAATGTACAATGCAGTACCCTCGCAATTAAAAATTGTTCAATATTGGATAAAGTAATCGAAAGTTTAACCTTTAACTTAGATTACGACCAAACAAGCGGCAGTACCGGTAACGCAATATACACGATTTACTTGTTTTCTGTTGATGAAAGGATACATAGATCTAAAAGTGACAAAAGTCAATAAAATTTTGCTCAAATATGCATTGACATTACAACATTCCCTAAAAAGTATGAGTCGCCGTGGCATAGCAAGCAATTACATCGTTCACATTTTTATCAAATTTCACTTTACATAGTTGGTCCCTTCTATGATTTATTTTACTTCTAAAATTTATGGTAGCATAATATTAAATCGCATTTATCACTACAAGATTTAAATGTGACCTAAAATATGTACATATCTCTATCGGACTCTTTACCATACAAGCCATCATGTTCACCAAATCCAAAGTCTTGATTCATTAAATTTATAACTGCAAAGTCGCTCCAATGCTTAGACGTATAAATCAGGTACTAAAGTATAAATAATGTATAAGATAATAACGTATAAATACTCTGATAGACTAAGGCGATCCGGGGTCTGGGTTCCAATACTGAGCGAAAGGCAGAAAGAGTGTGTAAGGTGACTCAAATTTAGCCTCAGCTCTCCTATTGAGCTACATTATATATAATTTGGCTGTTAAAGAAAAGACTCCTTTTAATGAATATTTTACCATAATCTTAACATTTGACTTAAAATTGTAAATACTAAATTGTTATTTATTTATTATTATTTTTCCTTACAGTAAAACAAGTGCAACCAAATCTTTTTTCAATTGTAAACGTGTGGGCGATTCGTTTAGGAGGTTGAGAATATGAATTTGTGCCGTATTACGGCAAAATGTATTGATTTACATAGCTGCCTATGCGGGAATCCATAATATTTCGTTCGGTTGCTGGATATCCAAATAGTCTCATACGATTACTCTACATTGTGTTTTTAGAAAATACTTTCCTGTTTTATCCGATATTGCTTAGATTATTTGGCCCAATAAAATTTTAAGGTTCCTGAAATTAAAATCTTAATATGTTAAACAGTGTAATTCTCAGTTGAAAGTATGTATGTAAAAAAATAGGTACACTTTAAGCCATAATTTCGAATTCGTGTCGAATTTGTTAATAACTAAAAGTTATAGTGAACTCTCCAATTCCAAAAGGCGTTGTTCTTCAATAAAATATAGTTTGCTTATTCAAAAAAATAAAACGTTTCTATTTGTTCCTTATTTTACAGTGCAACTTCTTATATAAAAAGTCCTCTTCTACTTTTACTTTTTAGGAAGAATTTAAAGTTTCTGTGAAAACGAAATTCATTAATGGTTCAAATTACAATCGAAATATCCATTCGAACCGTTTAAATTAATAAAAATCGGTTACTCCCCAACCTACTCTGGATGATATCAGCTGAAAATAACATTTTCATATAGATACAGCTGAGTTATCCAAATGAGGTACTTTACCCGTAATGAAGTGCCCTACCAAAAATTCAATTGCATGTCATTCTGATTATCAACGGCGATCCCGCCGCTCGAAGGTGTCATTAAATCTAATTCGGCTGACAGACGAGTATATTCTCATTCAGATTAACATTGACATTTCATTTAAAACAGTTATTCACACCGTTGCGGGTGTGGATTTCCTACTACAAAATATGACGAACGACGCGGCGTATCCATCGTTACAAAAGCAGCTTGTCAGCTTCAACAGCAAACACTGTCACTGCGAAGTGCCTCCACTCAACACTGAAACATAAATAACGACTACTCCCAACTCCTGTGATAAATAACGAACCTTTTTTCGATACTCCATTCTACTATAGATATTTGTTGGTATCTTCCGTTTTCTCCGTTGATTCACACGCATGAAACACCTGAATGGAGTGTTTGTACAACTCAGTTGTCAAAATATCGCTTGGATATGCGACTGAGATAGAGCAACAAAAAACCGAAACACTTTATTGTGAACATGGAAACAACTGTTCCCGGGGAGGTTTACCTAACAACAATTTTTGAGAGCTTGACAATCTGTTGAATGATGTGCTAGACTGCCAGGGTAAAAATACATAGCACGTAATGAGGGAATACGTTGTGTTAGGTACTCGCACGTACGCCTATCAGCACAAGTGTGGTCGTATGTCAATTGGATCAATAGATTTGTGATAATATTCGAGGGTTTTATTAGAACAAAGGTAAACAATTAAAAACCTATCTAAAGGTGTTCTGTTCTTGTCAAACAACCAATTGACAGGCAGATCTATTAATTGTGGGAGTTGGAAGGTTAAACGGAACAAGAAATAGTGACATGAAATGAACGGGCACATGGATATCCGCATAGGGACAGACAATTTGATTGAAACAAGTTTTCGTTACCTTGAGCCTTGAATAATACATCACATAAGGAAAAAACTTATTTTTTTACTGTACTTACTAGAGCGAACATAGATATTAAAGATTCATTCTTAATGAAAATACACAATGAACATCTGAATGATACATAAAATTGTAGCTTGTAGTAATTTTTTTACATGGCTAGGCCATGTAGACCGCATGGACATCACTGCTCCGATAGAGGGCGGCCTAAGCTTGTGTGTGCCACAAGTGGAGAAGGACCTCAACCAACCTGGAGTGCGCAACTTTAGGCAGCTGGTGAATGATCGTGCTGGCTGGAGAAGCATGTTGGTTGAGGCCCAGTCCAACTGGGACTGAAGCGACGCAAGAAGAAGTTGTATTTTTCTGACAACAATTAAAGATTACTAACCTTTTATGGAAAAGCTTTTCGAATTTCAGCAAAAACTGTGGTCTCCGTTTTACGTGTGAGAGGACAATAAAAGTGACTTGGACCTAGTCCACTATGGACTGTCCGTATATGTTATTAATATGGAAATACAGATTTAAGGTTTTAACAATCCCGATCTGTTAGAGATATGCAGTAAATCTGTATGTGTATTGTTTTAAAGATTCTTAATGGGGTCCACATACATATATACATAGTAGCACAACGATTTCCGAGCTAAACATGCTTTGCCACCTTACTTCTCTGTCTAATCTACAATGAATTATTGATTAGAGCTTTGTGTAAATTTCCCTATGAAGTGATGAGAGCGCTTAAGCAAAGTATGCTTTAGAATCTACATTTGCATTGTAAACATTACTAAATTAAATTTGTTGGACGCAGTTGAATTGTTTAGCATTTTCTTAATGTAGAAATAAAACAGTGTAAAATTGTATTAATTTTTTCAAATTTACATTTTCGTAATTTTTTGCATAGTGGCTTCAAAAATTATGCTAAAATGATTGAAACAATTTTTTTTAATATTTTCAATTTCTAGTTACAAGGGACATTACATGCTTAAGTGGAGTCACATATACACTTGTGGTACAAAGTGAGACAAATATGATAAGTATTTCTTTTCCTGCGTCCGCTTTTGCATTTTTTATGTTTTAGCAAGTACGTGACCCATTTGATTCATATGGTCCTGTCTTAGCTGTTTCACGTGCCTTTAATCGGAAGTGTGATTTTTAATTCTTATATTCCACTCTCGCGTTTGTAGCCACAATGGCAAAATACGGTTAATTCACTCGTCTAAATTCTTAAGCTCAATTCAAAGCCCCGCAAATTTTCTTGAACAGTACCTCATTTGAGATGTTTAGGATGCTCAAAAGCACCATTTTGATCTGTTTTTGCTGTACCAAAAGTCCACACAAAGTGAGAAGTTGCAAAAAATGCTAGCTGTAGTGTTGTTCAATTTTTCTATGGTGGCTGTTTCCTAAAACTTGTGATCCCTATTTCCATCTTCTTTACCGATGAAAAAGGCTTACCACATTCAACATCCGGACGCTTTTTGCTTACCAGGTATACCGGTATGTAGTGAGCGTCAAGATACAAATGTCCCGATAGGGAACATTTGTTGTGAACGAGCCCTTATTTTTTTTTTATTTGCTATGACATCTGTGAAAAATATTTAGTATACATCAAGTCATTGAACAGACAAGATCATATATTTTCATCGTGTTAAGAATGTCAAATTTTGTACCAGAAAGTGATGATTTGCGGAAAGCATTAATTTTTTGTTTTCATTTGAAGAAAAGTGCTGCAGAGTCACATCGAATGCTTGTCGAGGCATATGGTGATCATGCTCTATCATGCAAATAATGGTTTCAACGGTTCAGAAATAATGATTTTGATGTGAGATATGAAGAACGTGGAAGACCACCAAAAAAGTTTGAAGACGCCGAATTGCAAACGATATTGGATGGAGATGACACTTTGAGTCAAAAGCAAATGGCAGCAATGTTAAATGTTGCACAAAAAAACAATTTCTGACCGTTTAAAAGCTATGGGAAAGATCCAAAAGTGTGGAAAATGGGTGCTACATGTATTGAATGAAACTACATGTATTGACAGATGGAAACCGAAAAAACACTTGTGAAATTTTGCTTCAAAGACAGGAAAGAAAATCGGTTTTGCATCGGATTGTTACTGGCGATGAAAAATGGAATTATTTTAAAAATCATAAACGGAAAAAACATGGTTTAATCTGGGACAACCATCAACGTCGACTACAAAACCAGATGGATTCGCCAAGAAGACAATGCTATGTGTTTGGTGGGACCAGAAAGGTGTGCTATACCACGAGCTCCTAAAACCTGGTGAAACCGTTAATACTGATCGCTACCGACAACAAATGATCAATTTGAGCCATGCATTGATCGAGAAACGACAAAAATAGGCCAGAAGACACGGCAAGTTAATTTTGCTCCATGACAATGCCCCTGCACACAAAGCAAAACCGGTTCAGGATACAATCAAAACACTTGTCTGGGAGCAGCTACCCCACCCGCCGTATTCACCAGACTTGGCTCCTTCCGACTACCATTTGTTTTCATCGATGGGACACGCATTGGCTGAGCAGCACTTTGATTCCTACGAAGAGGTCGAAAATTGGGTGGCTGATTAGTTTACTTGAAAAGACGAACAATTTTATCGGTGTGGTATTCACAAATTGCCAGAAAGGTGGTCAAAATGTGTAGAAAACAATGGCCAATACTTTGAATAAAATGTTTTTACTTTCCCATTAATAATTAGTGTTTTATTTTCATACCGGTATACCTGGTAGATTGTGCCGCCTACAATGTTTATCTTTTGCAAAACGTTATAACCAGTTTTAGGTATGCACCATTAAAGCTGATTGGTATAAATTTGACACGCGTTTAATGACTATGGAACGAGATTTAAATATTCGTTTTGGCACTTTTACGCTTTCGATTGCTCCAGATGCACTAAATTGAAAAATAATAGTATGTCAATCCCAAACTACGAAAGTTTATTTAATGCACATATTCCAGACCCAAGGGCAGCTTCCATCGACAACCGCCTGTACCAGGTAACATCTGTACTCATTTGTGAGCGTTACTAATTTTGAGTTTTATTCCAAGAAAAACTCAGTAAATCAACTTTTCAAATATTCAAATAGTCAATAACGAACAATTTTGAAAAAAAAACGTCTTGTAAATTCAACCGAATTACTGTTAGAAGCGGGTTAAATTTGCATTAATACATATTTAATTCGTTCACATGAATAAATGATCGCGCCAATATTTAAGTTTTCCCAGTGCTGGGAGCGCTCAGTCACAGGCCGACATGGGTGTTTTATAATTTTATTCATTTCATGCATTTACAGAATCAACTCACACTGACACTGGCCAAACCTCTTACGTGTTCGTGCGCTCCCTGTTTCCCTCTGAAGACATTTCGACCTGGAATTTCTTTTTAATCGAAACTCGATATTTATTTAATTAGAAGGTGATGGCCCGGTATTCACTTGTTAATTTTATAGTTTTAATCTATCTTAGGCCCAGACTTTTTTCTCGTTGACGTACGGTCATTGGTGTTTGTTTTTTTTTTTGTCGGCTCAAATGGGAAGAGAAAGTTTTCGAGATTTACATTCGCAAGAGGCACATAATACCCAAGAGAATGCATTTAAATTGAGTGGTGATACAAATTTGGATAAAGACTTATGTCTTAAGACACTTTGGTATTGGGCGATGGGTTGAGGTTTTATGGCTGGTGACTTATGCATCGCTGGGTGTGGCGAAGTTTCGATTTGATTCGATTCGCCTTTATCATTTGTTTTACTTTCACTGAATGGCAACGGATTCATTTCTCTGTCTTAAGGTTCACTTATAAGATCGCTTTCAGTCTGCCTTAGTTTAACAATTAAGAAATTCACAGGTTTAAAATAGGGAATAGCTATAGGAAAATATCACTTGTCAATGCCATCACTAAATTTAATTCAATTCAATTTTTTTAATATTGAAGAAGGACTTATTTGTTCATTTAGGAGGACTGGTACATCGGGATGAAAAAAGTTTCTTTAGTAACATCTTTATATGACATCTGATTCTTTACATCTGCAACCTTTGTAAGACTTATTAGGATAAGAGAAAATAGAAAGCATTATTAGGCTATTTCATAGTATTTGAAATATTTGAATTTAAAGATAATGTGGTAATAAATTTGAAAGGAAAATGTCCGAGCCTGACTCAAATGATTTTAAAGGTTTAAGGTCGAAAAAATTTGAAGTTTACCTTGGGTTTGGAAACGATGCACACATTCATCGTTCTCAGTCCTTTAGGCTTCATAATAAAATTGATAAGATCAGTTTAGGATCAAGAAAATATCGAAGGCCCTGCAAATGCATTAGTTTTCCACGAATAGAAAATGCACAGAATCGTTAAAATAATATCTAATTGTTTCCAGGACTAAAACAATAGTTGACATTTTAAAAGTTCTGGGCCAATAAAATGTTCTACTATTAACCAACAAACATTTGTTGGCTGGCCTTAAATTCATTCATCTCCCATACCTCTCTTGAATCCATTTGCCTCCAACTTCTGACAATTCTCTTAAAAGAGAAGTGTCACAAACTCCCCACAGTACATATATAGGACATCAAAATTCCTAAATATACTTTTTGAAAACATGTACATGTAAATAGAGAAAGCACTTTTCGCTTTACAAGATACTGAATGTCTGTAAGTTTCAAAGTAGATTTTTGAAAATAAATTAAAAGGAACGATATAAGTCAACTACACAGTTCTTTCAACAAAACGTCGCAAAAAGTTTGAATACTTAAACAATCTAACATTGATACTTTTGATTTATAAATTGAAAATAACAGTTCACCGTTCTAAGCCACGTTTCAGAAGCTAAAAACAATCGCTTCAGATCAAGAACCCACAACATCACCCTGACATCTCACAGTTTTTACAGGGAAAACCCATTCTAAAGTTAATAAACTCGAAATTTATTATCAAAAGCACGTGATTTGTAACAATAACAACATAATCGGACCCATATCTTTCGCATCCGAATCCCAAAAATGAGCACTTAAGCATTCTAGAAGAAAAGATATAAAGTAGACGTTCTTTGAATTGTCAATATCTAGAATACATGTTCCGCGTTAAAAATAGACTAATCACAACGCGATGCGAGATAGTAGAATAAGCAACACGAGACGTGTTCCGTGTATTTATACACAAAAAAAAATCAACCAAGAAAAAAAAAGACAAACCACCTATAAACGGATAGCTTGACTGGAGACTCAATTTTACTCTTAACCAGAACCGAATTGAATACCCAATTTCCTCTGGCAATTAGCACATGGTTTTCCTACTGAAACAAAAGCATTTTCACTTACCCTGCCATGCCGGGATGACGATTTCTTGGTCGCTGTCGTTGTCGACTTCGTCGCTGTCGATTGATTCCTCGAATAGCAGCGACCAACGGCAAAGACCAACGAATGAAAAAAAAAAATAAAGAAAACGTCGCGTCCCAATAGCTTGACGCTACCGCGCCTTCAAATGTCAAATAATTGAGTTTCCCAAACAAAAAGCAACGACAATACGAAAAAAAAATGAAAAGAATCTCTTTATTTTCGGTCTGTGGTGCCATTTGACTTGGATGCCTGTCAATACAACACGTATGCTTGTAGGTACGTCTGGATGTGCGACTTGGGTCTAGGGGATTTCGACTGGTGGAGATGTGGGGCATGAAATCCATTCTTCTTCACTGATGTGTCTTCTCGCAGAAGGGAAAGTGTTTTTTCCCTTCTCGTCGTCATCATCTAATGGACTTGTATGAGACGTGCGACGACAGCGCACGGGTGTTGATGTAGCGCGGAGCCGGCATTCTGATTTTTTTTGCTTTCACTAGAATGTCAACCAATCCGTCTACAAAGGGAAAGACATCTGTATGTGGTCTCTTACCTAATCGCGTCCTCGTGTGTATAACTCTAAGTGTGTCTCTCGCTCTAACATTTCGATAGACAATGTGTTATCCTGTTTGTGCTCGTGATCTTGCCGTTTGTTTTCTTACGAAAATAATTCATTTCTTCGATCAATAACCCCGAACGGTAGCCTTATGTCTGTCTGTTCAGTCTTTTCCCGAAAACATCCGGATGCAGATATCCGCGAATACCAAGCCGATACGGGTTTATTGGCTGCCAGAGAGGACATTCCTTTTTGGCGGCTGCTGTTCCTTGCCGGAATGAATTGATCGCACGACAATCTCACAGCATCTAACAATGAATGTGTATCGATCCAACCATGTGTGTGACGAACAGACGCTCCGAAGTCATGCGAAAGATTCTTCGATACGCTGCGATAAGTTAATGAATTCTTATGGCAAATTGATCCATAGACACACCGATTAGCGTTGATGCTGCTGCGGACAACGTTCGTTCGACGCATACTTCGATTTTGCGCCTGCCTGCGATCGTTAAGAGGGTCGAACAAAAAATGCAAAAAGAAAAGGAAAGGACGGCCTACTCAATAAAGTGTGACTGGGTAGCTCGGCTGTTTGAGTTCATTGATCTAGAGATCGAATTGGCTAGCAAGGGGACACTTGCCTTGGCGCTTCTCTGTTGGATCTTCGGATTTTCGAATCGTTTAAACAGGTTAGGCCAGATTGGGCAGTTTTGCTAAAAGACTTCGCATCTAATGTTGCGGTTTGTTATAAATTTTATGGAGAATGTTTTTCAATAAAAGTTCTTAGAAATGACGATGATGATATTCAAGTTCAATAGCAAATGTCGAATTCTTCATGGTTGCTTTTGACTTGTGCCATTAGAAAAGGACACTTGTCCTGGTGGGAGTTCCATGTTGGCACATTTGTTAGAGCGAGAACCTGGGGAAGGTTATCTAAGCTCAGTACAAAAATTTAAGCCACGAAGTTCTAAGCAATTGGACATTGATGTCCGAAAATTTAAATAAGAACTTGAGCTTTTTTCGGTTTTCCCACAATTTTCTTATTGAATGCTCCACTGTCCAAGATACATTTCGTGACTGTTGGCATACATTGCATGGGGCTTTTTTTTGTTTTTTGTTAGAGGTTGGGATTAACTGCACTTGAGCGCTCAGACTCAAATACTGGTCCATTGTACTACCAGGCAGTAACCTTCATTTAATGTGATTTCTTGGTTTTCCGAAGAAAAAACAAGATGCGCTTCTGTGCTTCTGGCTTTAATTTATCGGAAAATTATTGTGGTAAAAACTAATAAAAAGTTGGCGCCACCTGCAGGTTGTGGCTGATCTTGAAAGTGAAATAAATAAACAAATTTAATTTGAGGGAGGTTTTGATATCGGAACTGCTTATTGCGCCGGATCGTGACAAAAGACAAGATATACTACGAAAATCCCAAAAAGGAAAAATTCTATGGAAGGCCCATGATAGTCTACAAAGAAAAAGATCCACGGTCTTAAGGTCATGCTGTACATATGGTGGGACCAGACGGTTGTTGTATTTTATTAGCTGCTATAACCAGGCGAAACCACAGATGGTAAAATTTAACGACTAAGATTAATGCGCTTGAGCCGTGCATTGATTTAAAAACAGACAGATATGAAGGAAAAGCTTGACAAGGTTTTTTTGCAAAAACGTCCGTCTTCAAAAAGTACCTTTAAGTGGGAGGTATTACCCTTTCCGCCGTATTTTTCAGTTTAGTTCAGTTCAACTTTCAGCTTTTTTAACCGATTAGGGTGGTCACCGGTTTGGGTCTTTAAAATTTATCGAAGCATGGCTCATTGATTGGATCGATGTCGGAGAGGACTCATTGTTTTAGAGATGATATTCGAAAACAATTTAAAAAGAAGTTGCTTCCAAAAGACAATATGTTCAGTTAAAAAAAATTAACAAAAAAAAAACGTACCGAATTAATTTGTACTTACAATAATTGCATTTTAGAAAAATGAAACTTATTCCCTCAACAAGAAAGTTATTGCTTCATTTAATATCATCTCAAAAGCTAGACTGACGTCTGTTTAAGAAACGAGTGTGCGTGAAGTGAAGGATTTTGTTTAAAATAAGTTATTGATATTTCCTTAATTAACTTAAAGATGCAATTAAGGCTGGAAAACCCAGTTGAACTTGATATTAAATTTTAATTTAAAGGAGCCAAAGATTGAAGTATGAAGCATTAAGTATCCTAACTATTAAATAACATTTAAATATTTTAACTTAGTGAAGAATTTGATATAATAAGTTATAATTTAAAGAAAATGTTTCATACAATTAACCGTTTTGGACCGAATATTCATTAAGAAGTCATAGAACACGACGCATTTTAGAAGCGGATGACAAAAGTGTCTTCTTTACACTGTTAACTGCAAACTGTTTCTGTTTCTATTTAATATTACATGGGGTATCTAGATTGATAGTTTAAAAACCGCCTCATAGACGTAAGAAAGTTTGATTTCCTTGTAATAAATTAGGGTTGTAAAATGTATCAATTCGAAACGAAAACCTAATCAGACAAGACAAAACCTAATCAGACAAGACAAGAAACGAAAACCTAATCAGACAAGCAGGAATTTAGGCCGATCCTTAAAACGAGTCTTCCTAATGAAGGTATTAATCTTCAGTCCAACCGAAGTATATGCAATTAATGACGTATATTTAACACGAAGCTCTTACAAGTTACCCAGGTGACAGTGAAATTGTATTAAGTTCATTTATAATGCACATAACCTATAGTAACAGAAACAGAAACAAAATTATTCCAAATTAAAATAAATATTTTTTTAATATTAATGGCGCCAAGAAAATTGACTGGTAAACTATTAATGAGATTTTTTTCAGAACGTCTTCGTTAGTGCACTGGTCATACAACATCATCACAACATTCGTTGTGTGGTTAATTAATGTATGCCACGAAACCCTCTACACGAGGGTCATATATTGGGCTTGGCCTACCACGTAAAAACATATAGTGCAGGAACGACGACATGCCTCGAATAAGGAACGATTAACTGTTGACGACTTCAGCAAACGTTTTAAGGAATCCGATTTTCGGTTTTGCACGTGGAATGTGAGGTCCCTTAACAGACCAAGTGCAGCCGAACAACTTGCGGAGGTCCTTGACTACTACAAGGCAGACATCACCGCCATCCAGGAAGTGCGAAGGGATGGGCCGGGCATCAACTCAAATCTGCGACATATACTACAGGGATTGCTCCAAAAAGAGAAGGCAGTGTTTATTCGGATGCGGATTTGTTGTTCGATGCAGACTTAAGCAAAAAGCATCGACTCCGTCAGCGAACGCCTCATGACAATCTGCACCAAGGCTACATTCGGCAAAATTTGCGCTCACGTCCTGACAGAGTAGAAGAATGACAACGCCAAGGATGACTTCTATGATCTCCTAGAAAGAACATAACATCGATGCCCCAGTTACAACATCAAGATCGTTCGAGCATACTTCAACGTTCAGGAGGAGTTGCTGGAGTCATCGGTAAATACAGCCTGCATGACAACACCCCTATGTGGTTAGCACGCCGTTCCCACACTTGAACATCTGGCAATCTTCTGAACAATCCACAGTCAACCAAATTGATCACGTTGCGATTGATTGATTCTCGATGTCCGAACCTTCCGAGGTGCAGACATCGACTCGGATCATCGCCGTGTTAGCCAAGGTAAGAACCCGGATATCGAGAGATCAGAAGAGTCGAGACAGGTCACTAAGGTTTGACGTCGGAGAGCTACAATCGCAACTGACTGCTAGGAACTTTTCCGACCGAGTCTCCCTGAATCTCGCTCAAAGTTTGATGCTGCCTGCACTAACCATAGAAGAAGACTGAAAACGTTGTCAAGTAGCCATCAAAGAAGCTGCCACTGATATCCTGGGTTTCACGTCACCACCCAGAAGGAACCTATGGAGTGCAGGCAAGCGCATGCAGCCAAACAAGACGCATATAAGACAACGGTGCATCGAACAACGAAGGCTGTTCGTGAGCTCTACGAACAGAGAAGAAGGGAAGAACACCGGCTTCTCACAGGAAAAAAACAGGAGCATGTGAAGCGCGCTGTCGAAGAAATGAAAAAGTGTTATGGCAGGAATGAAGTTTTAATAGAAAGAAGCTCTCCGGAGAATACAATGTTCGGAACGAAGCCTGCCGGCATCAAAATGGACAACTTGTGGTAGAGTCGCAGTCTATACTGAGAATCTGGAAGGATCATTTCTGAAGACTCCTTAACGGCGATGATGGCTAGGCAGAATGGTCTATTCAATTTGGATGATGATAGACAAGAATTCCGATCCCCCCCACTTAGAAGAGGTGAAGATAGCAGTATCAAAACTGAAATCGAACAAAGCTGCTGGAGCGGGTCGACTGCCCGCAAAACTATTTGAAGTAGCTGGAGATGGCTAGGCCATGTAGAGCGTGTGGACACCACTGCTTCGACTTGAAAAGTTTTCGATTCAGAGCTATTGCGACAATCCAACAGAGGACAGCCTCTGCTAAAATGGCGCTCACAAGTGGAGAAGGACCTCAACCAACTTGGAGTGCACAATTGGAGGCGAAAGATCGTGCTGGGTGGAGAGGTATGTTGGTTGAGGCCCAGATCCACCCCGTACTGTAGCGCAATAAGAAGAAGAAGAGGAAATTGAATACAAAGTAATGTATAAGAAGGGTGCTCCTTGGCCAAATTCTATAAACAAACATAATGATTAAGGATATCAAAATCACCTGAATAAAGTCAATATGTTTATGCTGTGGAATTCTATTATCGAATAAGTTATTGAATCAACTGTTCATTCAAAGTTTAATTGACTTTAAAACCAATAACAGAATTTTGAAAAGAGGTTATCATTCTCCAAATGTACATGCCAAGTACGGTGGCACTCAGAGTATGTCTAGATGTCTTATTTTTCCAGAAGCGATTTAATAAATTCCAGTTATTTGAAATATATTAAATCAAAATTATTTATTAAATACATTCAGAAGTTAATTTCTTTTAAATTGTTTCTTACGATTTTCGGTTTACGTTTAGACCTAAACATTTGAAATAAATGAAAAAAAAATTGTGTTTAAACAAATTTTATTAAAATATTACAAATGAAATTAAATATTTCTATATCAAATTAAAAAAACAACAAACCGTATAAAGATTTATTTTTATGAAATAAAATACTGTGTATGCATTTTTATTAAAAAAGCGCTATGACTACATAACATTGTATTTCATTATTACATGGTGACCAGCATTTAAAAAAAAACAAAACATTGTAAAAGTAAGCCATGTCCAACGATTTGCGGACATTCGCATTATAACAACAGGAAGATAATGATCATCAGTGCAGCAACTAAGTTAAGGGTTGCTGTCGTTGCTGCATTATGGACAACTTGGAACTTTGTTATCACAAAAACAAAACTTCAAATTAGGTATGGTATACTACGTAGTTCTGAATCTCCTTTGAGGAGTTAACGGTTCCAATTTCAGCTTGTCCATTATTGTGGGCCTTTTATGTACTAATAGCCACTTACGTAGCAAGAAGGTGAGCGGGAAAGCCGTTTACTAATAAAGAAATATTTAACACCTGATTTAAGTTGAAAAAAGCCAAACTATATAAAAATGTCATAATAGAGGGAATGAAGTGGATTCTCTTAGTAAATAAAGATTCTTAAGGTCAAAAACTGTCATGGTACGTTTCATGTCATGGGCATTTCTGAGAAAATTAATTTAAAAAAATTAAAAACAAATCTACTCTCTTTTAGGAAATACGTTTATAAGATACTGAAACATATACCTCTTTGCGGGTACTTCTACAGTTACTTAGAGGAACTATATGGAGTATGTAGAATAGAAAAAAAATTAATCAGACTCTAGAAGATCAATCAGGAGCCAAATCTCGTATTAGTGTGCACATGTAATTTGTAGTTGTTCTGAAATATAGTTCACGGTTTCTTCTTCAGACATATACAAGTTAAAAGACTCACGAAAGCAAAATCAAAATTCTTATTTATAAAACGTATTTGACTTAAACGCAAAAAGTAAAGTTTTACCTTTGTTAATAAATTTCCCGTTCTTTACTTCCTTCTTTTATTTTTTTATTTATCAACACCACAGTTGGACGCCTCTTACAACAGAACGGATATAGCGCCAGTTGCATGCACTTAGGAGTATACTAACTTCGTAGAATTTGTTTTAAGCAGGTTTTACTACAAAGCCAGATAAAGGTTCGCTCCATCCAGTTTTCTTTTCATTTAACCAAAATCTTGCACATCCCAAGGCTATTATTTGAAAAATTGACAGCCATCGACTGTCTTGACAGTATTTCCCTTCCTGTTTTGACAATTCACCTGGCAATGTCAAAGGAACCCCGTCACAAACCACAATTAATAATCTTTATCGTTCTTTTAATGAAGGAATAAGCTTCCCTGTACGAATAAAGAAATAACACACAATACAACAATGACAAGAATTAATTAGTTTTAAATTCACTTGTGGTGATGTACATATGTGCTGCAGAAATTACAGAAACCAGCCTCAATTTTATATTTATAACCCAAAGCTCCATCCTCTGGTCCTTCTTGCACGTCCCGGTCCTCCACACATTATATAACCAAGCCAAGTGGAAAATACTCATTTGCATATTACGTGAGAGATTGCTCCCAGGAAACAAGTCTCGAAAAGACTCCAAAGCGGCAACAGACGAAGAAACTGCTCACAAAACTCGTATACGAATTTAATTATCAACAGGTGCTTGTCCTTCTCTCAATTTTAAATCTACCCAGGTACAATTAATTTACCAGACTTTACCCCTCTTGCGGTAGCCGACATCATCGTCGTTGGGGCGGTGCACAGTGTGCGCCAAAACCGCTTGCACTTTACTCACATGCGGTCGGGCGTAAGGTCTCACTGCCGCCAACGATGACGAGTTTGCGGGCATCTTTGAAGGCGTGTCACTATGCTTCGGTACTCTACGATGGCGTGCTGAGTTCAGTTATGAAGATGAAGGGTGAACAAGAATAAATAACAAATAAGCAGCGACATCGAGTATGAATCTTAGAACACCTCTCAGCGGGAGGATAAAATTAAAAAGGCTTTGTTGCTCAGCGAGTAAACAAGTTTCACTGGTTTTACTGTTGCTCTATGTACATTTGATTGACCGCTACAGAACACTCGTTTCAGCTTCAGGCATCAAACTCGCAACGTATGTAGATACATTTTTAATTTGGATATTTCACGAAGATTACACGGAAGATCTGTCAACAACAAACTCACTGAACGATTATTTCTTGTAAACATTTTCCTTAAGTAAATATTTGTACAAAGGTTGCCTTTTATATTTCGGGATTGGGCAACCATAGTGTTGCAATCTGGCTACTGCCAACTCTATCGTAAAGTTTGACATTTTTGAGGTTATACGTGGGAAACGTTATCGACTACAGCTAATACGTTTGAGTCGAAAGGCATAACAAACTGACTTTGAAACGTGATAAGGCTCGGCCATAAGTGACTGTAGCAGTCAATAATAACCTGGAAACTCGTTAATAAGAGGTTTTATCCCATCCGCCGTAGCGTGACCTTATGACCCACTTCAGTTTTGATTGAAAACTTCTGACTTAAGTGTTTGACTTTTGGCTTGGTTATAAATTTAAATGGACTTCAGATGCGTAAAATGATGTCAATGAAACGAATGTTAAATTTGGTTTCATTCTTCTAGATATATTTATGTATTAGGAAATTGCATGTTTTCTTACTTGTCGATGGAGATATGCATGTTTGAATTTGTTGCATTCAATACAAATTAAACTTGAGCTTTGGTAGATGATATTAATGAAATTGTTTAAAGATGCTGAAAATTTGAAGATAGTTTCAACATTATATTGGTTGAAGTGCTTCCTTACTTCTGTGCCTCGCGAATCGGACCCTTAGCGCAGCAACTGTGTTATATGTCATAGCATTTCAAAGAAACGCAAGAGTCTTTCTTTTCGTTAAATATGATCTGCTTCAGACGATCTGCTTTGACGCAATTCAGAAGTTTCTAACACAAATCAGGGACCAACAAAATAACAAAACCGTACACTTTATTTTATTTTTGCTGTTCTCTATACCATTACCAGTTTACTACATTTTCCACGTTGTAGAATCTGACCTCAAGAAAATTAAATTAATATAAAAAACTGACACAAAGAAAACCGGAAAAAACTCTAGAATAGAGTACATTGCCCCAAGCGTCAATAACTCTAACTAAATATAATTTATTTCCAATTCCTTGAATCTCCGAAGCTTGCGCTAGCCAAGCAGCCGTTGACCATTTCTCGCTGGAATCAATTACAAAACAACCGGTAACGGAATGATTGTAACAAATTCACACAATCCCAATTCACTCTGACAACCAAAGTACCTGTTTGGTCCTGCTGATCCGGTCTTGGTGGCACTTACACGAACAGGTATTCATAATTTGCATCCGGTCTGGCTTGATGTCTTCCTTTCGACAGTGCATCGCCGGCGCGGGTTGGTAGTGCGGAAAAGGAACGCGTTGATCTTACACCTGTTGCTTGCACGTGAGGGGATAGTATGATAGTATGATAGTGTAGCGATGTAGCGGTGCAACAACTTGGTGCACACATGTTCGTTTGCCTTCGCCACAGGACTGGTCTGCGTTGGCATTGAATCTTAATTGCGGCGAGCTATAAAAAAAATGTGACTCGTTCGTTGCAGTGGCCAGCGACTGGACGGTGTAATTTTTTTTTAATGGGGGGAGGGGGGTTTAATTAAATGCGTTTTTGAGTTGCATTTCAAAATCATAAGAATAGTCATATCTGAAACTGTCATCTGATTGAAGCTCCCTCCGATGGTTTCAAAATTGTATTTTCTTTAACATGAAGGTCATTTCAATGCACTCTTATAAAGTGGATAAGAAATCTTTCTCTTTTTCAATCAAATTTACAGACATATTTAACGAATTTTATTATATTTTTAAAATATTTATGAAGCGAAGGCAAATTAAATACAAAAAATTTTAACTGGTTGAATTGAGCCTCATCAGAATGGAAACTGAAAGTGACACAAAAAAGTTGTTGCGTCTGAAATAAAAATGTAGGTTTAATAAAAAAATCAACAAATCACACTTTAAACTTTTTTTGAATTGTTTTTGATTTACTGCGATCAAGGTGCAAACGATTATCATTGAATGAAAACAACACACAATTTGAAAATTTCTTTTAAGCTGAACTCAAGCTGAAAGTTGAAGAGTAGCAAATCGTATACCCTTTACTACATCTACTGCTGTTCCTTCAAATAAAGTCAAGAACATACTTAAAATCATCCCAAGTTTTGTATTATTGACAGTTTGACCAGATTTTGGTCCAGTGACCACACGACACTAGTGTCTTGTTCCCCACTTCGGAGCAACGCAATAAGACCACAGGTACGTTTGATACCCGCCTATAACTGCAAATAAGCAAGCCCTCTACACTATAGTGATTACAATTATAAATAGTTTACAGCTTATAGTACGATTATTGTAGTTAGCACACATGAGCACACTACACACAGTTCTTTCACTTACAAGAAATCAGCAATATTCAACCACTTATTTATCCCTGGAGCAGACGTGTTTGGCATTCTGTTAAAATGTTTGATTATAAGGCCGCCATAGCTGTTGTTATTTGGTTCAATTGCGCCAGGAAATGCAATGTAATATAGAAATGCTTCTATATTAACAAGAAAATACTTCTTTCTTTTAACTTTTACTCTTCAGTATGGTTCCAAAATATATTATTATTAAATATTTTTATTATATTATTTATTATAAACTTTCCCATTTATTTTTAAGAAAATAGTAATTTAAGATAAAAATAAATTGGCCATTAATTTTTGTCATTGAAGCAACTATTACGAATACTCTTGTTTTTTTGTTGGGTATAGAAAAAAGGTAAGCAGTTTCTATCAGTAATTTAAGAGCGGAGAATATCATACGAAATAAGCATTGTTTTTATTGATTGTGAGCAAATAAGTTTAAAAAATGTGACTGTGAAGCAAGTTCTTTAATTTATTTTACAAGTATTTTTTATTTCTAAAATTGCATTATATTTTTATGAAAGTCCAAAGGGGAACCAGGGCCTAGCTTGCTCATCAACTACTCGTGTTGTGTGCGCTACTGTTCTCTCACGAGTAGAAGGGACGTACAGTTTTTTGCCGACTCCGAACGGCGAAATTTGAGAAGCTTTCTTAGACAGTTATTACTCTTTGAGTGTTGTCAGCAGCTCGAAAGAGGTGGTGCCGTGAAATATTAGAAAAATTGGTGTTGAACTGGGAGTCGAACCTAGACCCTTCGGCGTGTGAGCGTCGCACTCTACCCACTACGCCACGGCGACCACAAAAAATGCTGAGTTTGAAGTTATTAAAACTCTATAAGCTAATGTTACTCACCTTTTGTACAAAGGAAGAAAGTATGTTTTCTGCTTTTTTGATGCTTTTTTGAAACCAATTACAACACTTGTTTACAAAAATATAGAAAATGTGTCTATCTTAGAAAAATAGACTGATTATTCTTTTGGACAATGTTAACCACTTATAGGTGACTTTCAGGGTTTTGGTAACGGGAAATTTTTTTGAGAAATGACGTCTCAAAAATTCCATAAATAATGCTAAGAGTTTTCCGTGTCGTGGCTACATTAGCAAATTTGGTGTTCCAAAAAGTAAAACTCATTTTTTTCGTTGAGTTATACTATGAGAAGATGGGACCCCCATTTTAACATCGTTAATTCAGAGCATTAAGACATTTGAAATAACAACTTAAAGATCGTTGGATGAATAGATTTGAACATGAGTGCTAGTTCTGTTCAACCTTAATAACTTTAAGCATGCCTAAATAATTCGCAGTCAACTAAGTACGCTGCCATTTTGTATTATCACTTTTATAGTATGGAAAGCTGTAGTTTGTTGTAGTGATCTAATAAACAGAATAGCAGTTCGAAGCTTCATTCAATTACTCTGTCGGCATGAGTTGAGAGAAAATAGGTAGTATTTCCTATTCGTAAATGACCTTTTAGGTAGTGAGTTATATCACTTGCCGAAGGGACAGTTTGGAGCACATAAACCGGTTGAAGATGTCCATGTTGTGAGCTAGAGAATAATAATAATTACATGGGGCGACAGTTAACAGTGGATCAGGCCATAGCTTGCTCATCCACTACACGAGTTATGCGCGCTTCTGCTCTCTTGTGAGTAGAAGGTATACAGTTTTTTGCCGACTCCGAACGGCGAAGTTTGAGATGCTTTTTTTTTTTTTTTGTGACAGCAGCTCCAAAGAGATGGTGCCGTGGAAAATTCGAGGTGTTCAGCTGAACTTTCGGCGTGTGACCGTCGCACTACCCACTACACCACGCCAAACAAAGTTAGGCAAAACACGAAATTTTTCCCACTCCCAATGAATCTTTCAACACGACCTATGCGATGTTTTGAAATGCCTTCTATTACAGCCATTTTTCGTACCTTCAATCGGCGACTTAACGAAATAATGGAAATTCGTATATCCACGCTGTCCTCCATTTTTTGCGTAATGGATAAGTGAGTGGATTCACACAGAAAACACTTTGGGTTGATTCATAAAACATTTCATCCCGACTAGATTAAACGGTTCATTCCGAGTTAATTGATTATATGAGTCCTTAATGGAGTTTATAACTCCATTTAGTCACCGCACATGGCATACAATCACTCTTTTTCCGTACACCAAATCAATTAACTATGTCGCAATTACTAATCGAAAAGCGCGATTTTTGTTCTGTCGAGTTTTTGCCTTCCAATCCATGAATATGCCTAGTCGAATTGCGCTTTAGTGAACATTCATAGAATTTAGGTTCTGTCTTAAGACAACTCAATGCCTTCACTCTCAAGTCGAAAACCCAGTTTTGATCCCCATAAATTAATATCTCCTTTAAATCAGATGTAGGCATTTAAACAGACAGCCTAGAAAAGAAGAGTGGTAAGATCTTTTTAATATACGCTTTCATAACCTATCATATCTGAAAATTGTGGACAAACTTTTAAGTCCATGCAATCCACTCTTAGACATTCTAAGACATCATTTGAAGGTCAATAAACAATACAACCAGCAGCATCTTTAAATATCCTAGATGTGTCAAACCTTAATACCAGAATCAAGTTCCGTTTAGTTCCCGATTATCCACGCCTAGCGTTGTTGTTGTTGGCGTACACAATACAACGGCCCGGTGCTCACCTTGTATTCCCAAAAATTAGTTCGGCTTTATAATTAAATAACCAGCAATAATGAAAGCACGCTAAAAAGACTTGTCAAAATCTGATCAAATCAAACAGCGTGCCGGTATGCACTGGACCTGTCGCTGAGTGTTTCATGAATTATCGTCTATCTGCTACATTAATGTGGCGCTTAGACAGCATGTAAATTTAAGCACACTCCATCCGGGCATGTCTAGTGATTATGGGCGTTCAGAAATAACCATGGTGGTTTTGCTTGCCAGCTCAAGACGAGTATTTGCATAATTCAGGCGTGGGGGCGTATGCGTGACCATTAACGTCTTGTTTGGAGAAATGTGAACCGCACTACAAATGAGCTCATCTCCCGTTTGTCACAGTCATAGAAGCTTACTAGGCTTACAATAACCTCACATGAGCATTCAAGCCCGCGTAGAGTGTGTGCGGCGATGCGACATTTCTAAGATTTCACAAACCATTCATTTCATAGATTTACCTCTGCGCTCTCGATGTCTGCTGGCGTTGCATGCGGGTAAACCTATGTGTTGTCCGTAAACTATTCATGCGTAATTCAGGCCAAACCTATAGCGACGTCCATGCCCATTTAATAACTTCGCAGACTTACATGTCGCAAGTACATATGTATGGACATTTGCTCGAGCAGAAGTGGGTATCGCATGCAGTCAACTTGCACGTGTAATATGAGAATTATTGTAAGTTTTCTTTTTCTTTTCCAATATTTTTTCCACTTTTTTTCTCCCTCATTTTTTAGATTTTCCTTTTCACCTTCAGCCACACGCGAGTGCTGAGGAGGCGGAAGATTAATGGGATGCCTGAGTGAAAGATGGGCAATGTACACAAGGCGCAAAAAAGGGAAATTAATAAAGTAATAGAAGTCTTGGAACGTTTTATTCATGGGATTGACCTTCTGGATAAGATAAATGTCTTGAACAAGTGTCATTTTTCTGGTTTATGTTAATTCGAGGACGAAGTTAATTCTTAGTAAAAGAAGCTTGCGTGATTTTTTATTAATTATCCTGTTTCGTTTTAATGGACAACTTTTTTTGCTATATACCGATCCCTCCGGTAAATAAACAAATAGTATTAGAATGTAGTTGATATCGAATAAAGCTAAAGTAAAGTGACAGAATCTCGGAATTGTCTGATTTCTGCGTTCTTACAGTGATTCAGTATACAAGCGGCGCATGAAAAATATTTACAGAGCTATATTTCGTGTACCAAATCTAACGAAACAAAAACCAAACCAAGGATTAAAAGAGGATCCTGGATCCTTTAATTTTTGAATCATGTTGTTATTGTGTCCTTTTATTTGATGGCTAACATGGTAAGCGGGTACTTTAATTTCATATTAATATATATGTATGTAGGTACGAGGGGACCAGGCCTAGCTTATTCACCAAACCTTTTGTGTTACTCGCTTCATTGTTTTCTTACGAGAAAAATAAACCCAGCGTTTTTTTCCGACTCTAAATGGCGGAAAAACTCAGTAATTCAAAAAGGGGATGCTGTTAAAGGATTTCTGGTGTTAAGACAACAAATCGAATCTGGGAACTTCAATATGTGACTTACCCACTGTCCCACAGCGGCCAAAATCTTAATTGACTTTAGAAAAATGTTCAAGTGCGGCCTGCCAAAACCAGTGTGGACATATTATATATATATATATATATATATATATATATATATATATATATATATATATATATATATATATATTTATATATATATATATATATATATTTATATTTATATTTATATGTATATCACAATTGAACCAAACGTCGAAAGGAAATCATTCGTTTCTGTTGTTGAAAACAAGGAGTTTGCTCGAAAAAAACACTAGCGTTTTTCGCCTTTGCGAAATTCCGAACATTTCTGGACATAATTTACAAAACACTTGAGAGTTCAAATTTTATAATTAGGGTAAATCGTATATTTTCGGGTGATTTAGAAACAAACACAAATGAGAATGAAATAATTTAATGATAACTATGAAAAATGTACCTCCAGAATAGAATAGCTAGCGCTCATACGTTATAAATCCCATTTTAATAATAAATCAGCCCAGAAAATTTCCTGAATTGAAATAGGAACGAAAAATTTGGATGCTTCCAGAAAACAAAAAAATAATAAAAGCAATAAATGGTACACCACGGTCTATTAATTGAATATATCACGCATATAAGTCGCATAGGCATCCGCGCACACCCGCACCTGTTACGGACATATTTAAGTACGTTTTAAGTAGCTTTAAATTTTAGTAGTTAATTTAATTTTATTTATTTTTCTTCGTAAAACAATAAAACAATATTAATATAACAAGATAAGGGTTGTCAAAAGTGAAAAAGTTAGATAGACATACATAGATTAGCTTAGAGCAACTGCGAAGGGTCAGTTAGTAAAATTTAAGTTAACAACCAAGACCAATTTTATCTAAGCAACACCTAAAGGATAAGCGTTCAAAGATCGGTTACCATATTTTTGATTTAATTCCTTAGTGACGGTTCATTTTGTTAACATAAAGTGACAACTTACTTAACATTTTTTATCGAATTTATATTTATATTTTGAAACAAATACAAAAGCTTATGACTTCATCAATCTTTAAACTAATTTTCTTGTCTCTGCTCATTGGTGCAAAACAGCTTAGGTCAGTAGGATAATTGTCAAGTAGACAATAATAGTGTTCTCCTACTACCCTCGAATTCCGAATACTTCAGAACAATATTAGATGAGTGCCTGATCCCTTATTCACCCCACAACTAACTTCCACTCAAAAATGTATAAATATGCTTACAAGGCAAAAAGGCTTTGAGAAATTTATTTTAAAAGAAGCCAGCCGAAACTTGACACGTGATACGACCATCTTCTTAATTCCGCACCTATCGCGGATTTTTGTAAACAGGGTATATGCTCCCTTGGAGTGATTCAATTAAACTGAAAACTTCATCAAAGAAACAAATTTCCGTCCAAGAACGTACTTGAATTCAGACACCAGCTAAATGAAACTTAATTAGATTCCTTAGCTGTCAATCGGTCACGAAAATATTTTTCGAACTGGCACTGGGGGTTGGGTAATATTTATTAACGCGAAAAAAAGTCCTGTTTCGTATTTAAGACTCGTATTTGCTCACACACACGTGAAATGTAGCACAACTTTAATCGTGCGAAATCCGGCCAGTCACGACTAAAGCAGAAGTACCTTAATTCTTGGAAAACATGTCCTAAAATGTAAATGCCAGCACGTTTCCTTTGAAAAACGCAATGCTGTACATTTAGCAATCCTGTACTGCTCCTTTTAGAGTTGTTGTTGTCGCAAAAATAAGGTCGATATCAAAATAACATTCAACCACATTGTTCTTTACTTTTTGCTGATGTTCTTTGGTCTGTTTTTTTAATGGTCTTCCTTCAACTCTATCTACATTTTTATATCTCTGCAGAGTTCTCTCCGTTCTCGAGTGGTACCTTGCAGGTGTCATGAAGCAGCAGTTGTTCCTACATCTAAACAGGGTCAGAAAAGGCCCATATTTCCGCTGTGAAGGAAGGAAGTGGCTTCCAAGTGTAAGTCAAACCACAAACCTACACACATTTTCTGTGCAGTGTGACCGCATAAAACTTAGAGATATATATATGTAACGCCGGCTACATGTCAGCTACTGCAAGAAATTTGATAGCTTAACCTCAATGAAAAGTTTCAAATGCGCCCTAGGCACTTACCAGTGACATATTTGTGTGTTGATTGAACACAAAAACATTGAGTAGCATGTAAGTTGATAGTAGGCCACGAGCCGTGAGCCACCAGGGAAACTCTAGTTGAGGTGAGCAACTTGAATTTCAAAGTTGCAACTCCGGTATATTAGGGGGAGGCACTAAAGTCTCTTTAAATAGTTGTTCATCTAGAATCGCAATAGAGCATACTAAGTTGGCCACATTAATTAATGGTGTACTCTTGCAAGTTATTGTTTTAATCAAGATTTACATCACGTTTTCAAACTGGGACATTATGTATTTCTGGCAACTGAAAACATTACAGACGCACTTGACAAAATAGAGACTAACAAAACTCATCATTCGATATTGTCTAGTATCCCTTTGGGAAGGAAAACAATCTCGGTGAATGGACCCAAAATAAGATTGACGTTAATCTCAATTTTTATTACGGAATTTTCTTAAGCGATGAAACTCACTTTCAGTTAAATGGATATGACAATGTACAAAACTACCGTATATGAAGTGATGATAGTACTCGAACGTATATGGTATATACACCATTACATCCCTAAAAACTGGCTGTTTATTGCGTATTATGCGTTGGTTAAATACTTGGTACTTTTTTTAAAATGATGCTGGGCCGAACATTGTAGTCAATTGTTACCGAATAATACAGACTTTTTATTTATTAGTTGAGCAACCGTGATGTACAGCAACTGTGGTTCACACAAGTCGTCGAAATGTTACACAGCTAATGCCACAATTAATACGTTGAAGAAAATGTTCGAACGATTTAGCGCCGCTGACTGTTTTCCAACGGAAAAAATCAGCGCTAGTCTACGTCGATAAGCTCCGAATCATTTGGAAGACAACACTCGTCGCTTTACTGCTGACATAAGGCCACAAATGTTGATAAATATCATCGAAAATTTGACCTTTAAATTGAACTATGTCCGTGTCAACCGTAGCTGTCGTATGCTTTACAAGAGAAACTTATCAAATTAGATAAAGCTAAATAAGATGTTTTTCCTTTCTGAGTAAACATCGACAGCAATCTTAAAGGTTGCCACAGCACACAAAAGTCGGAATAGAACCAAACTGTTCGCCACAAATTGCATATAGAATCCATGATTCAGTTAAAGCACATTCATGGTCGAATTTACGTTTGGCGAAAGAAGGAAGAAGTTCGAGCATACAAATGCACTAAATGCGCTTTAAATGGGGAAGATAAGAACATTATGATATGGCTCCAAATCTAGGAAAAGCAACAGCTGCTCCTTAATCCTTAATCGAATAAGGGGGGCGAAATTTATGCTAGAAGAGTATAGAGAAACTGTTTTATATAAATACTACTTTTGAAACGTGTTAAAAGTGATATAAAACGAAAGAATTTCAATTTTATTAAATTTTTTTAGCACAAGCCGTTTTTATATTTTGAGGTAGTTTACACATATTGACGAATTTTAATTATTTTGAATACAATTCACTCCTTTTGTCTTTTTTCAAAAACTATATTTTCTTAATCTATATGCAATCAACTATTGCAAGAAAGTCGGCATACAAAATGGACTGAAATGGAAGGAACAACCAAAGCAAATAGGCATCGTTTAATTGCATAATAGAGATAGTTGTATGTTAATTTACTGAAGGGTTTATATATGTTTTATTTTGTCGGCAATATGATTGAAAACTTGCAAGCGTGAAATAACTTAAATCTTCTTCAAAAACCGATGGACCTCAAATCGGGACCACATGTTTGTAGATATAAGGCTTTAATTTTTAAAGAGAGAAATCGTAAAGACAATCTTAACGTAAGGTGTTTTTCCCTTATAATCTTCTTTTCCCTTATAAATAATTTACCAAAAACTTTGCCGTGTACACTTCAAAGTACACGACGCCTCTGATGAAGCTTTAGAGACAAAGCGTTGTTTTCCAACTCTTCTCTCGAAGGAATATACAGCGTGCTCAAACTAAGCGCAACAACTCACTGCATAATATACAAACATTAATATCCTCATTTATACAGACATTAATACACCCCTCGAATTAAAGAGATGAATAAAAATGTAATCCTTTTTTAAAAAAATTTACAAACATTGCAATTCCTCAAAACATTCACAGATCTACCTTTCAATGTAAATGTTATTTGAGCTGCTCGTTTATATAAGCGAGAGAACAACACATTGTTCCTGTCAAATAATCCATTGATTAAGGTTAGGTTAAATTCGAATTCGAACTCACTGCATAATATACAAACATTAATATCCTCATTTATACAGACATTAATACACCCCTCGAATTAAAGAGATGAATAAAAATGTAATCCTTTTTTAAAAAAATTTACAAACATTGCAATTCCTCAAAACATTCACAGATCTACCTTTCAATGTAAATGTTATTTGAGCTGCTCGTTTATATAAGCGAGAGAACAACACATTGTTCCTGTCAAATAATCCATTGATTAAGGTTAGGTTAAATTCGAAGTAATTCTATACAACTGGACAGGTTTTATATAACCAGTTTGTTGTCCTTGGATATTTGCTAATTTTTCCGTCGACAATGTAATTAAAAATAATTGACTTGTTTGACTAGACCTTATAAATGAATAGTTCATAAGGTCAGGCAAAACACTTTCATGCTCGATGCAGTCTCGAAGTCATCCTGTTAACATACTCGAGAAGATCTACAGTTTTTACCGACCTTCAATGACAAAACTTTAGAAGCTTTTCAGGAACGGATGGAACAATTCAAGCGAGTAGTGTTGCCCCGTAATAAAATGCTATATGAGCATTCAGTCTAACAATCAAACATACGTCATACAAAGTATGCAGTTAATACATGAACATGAACTACTCTATAGTTAAGACTGCAGCGACAAATGACAAATGTTTAATAGACATAAACTTCTTTCCTTAAAATAAGCTAGTATGAAATTAATTTTTCAAAGAAATTAACTAACAATCAAACACTTTTCGCAAGTATAAAACACTGTGGTGGGCAACCCAAAAGTATTTTAAGTTGTATAAACTAAAATTGTTTTCATTTATCATTTCGCTACATCGCCAATTGATTCATTTTCGACGTCAACACTCGGTAATTTTTGATTGCAAAAAAGAATATATAAAAATAATTAAAATTAACCTTTTGATGGCATAATATATGACAGAAGTCACAATTTTTCAAATTCATCAGCACATGACTCATGCTCCCATAATAGGCCTCCCCTGACCCAAGCTTTCAACATATTTAAAGCCGAACAAACCTTGTTTACGATCCATAAATTACAACAATATATATTTTCTGAACATATTTCACAGTCTCGTTCAAAAGTAAATGACCTTGCACTTTTTCCTAGGACTTTGTTTTTAATTTTGATTAAAATCTGTCACAATGCGCACTGTTAAATAATGCTTGTAATGTCCTTCGTCAAAATAAGGAGTGTTTTTAGGTATTGGGTGGTAATGACGTGTAAATGTTTAGCAGACGAATCATTGGAATTCCGATTTAATATCTGTCACCCCCTTTTAATTAAGCGTAAAATTTCAAAAATATACAAACATTAAACAACGACACGAAGTTGTCGATCAAATGATTTCACCCTTTGTACAGACAAAATATGTGTTTAAGAAAATTCTCCTAAAGTAATCAGTTATACTTTTATATGCATTAGTTAAATCAGTTATTCACACTCAGCTGTAATAAATGTTTGTATAGCGCCATAAACAGGTTTGCTACGTCTAAATCGATTTTTTCATATGTTTCACTCAAGTGAGTTATAAGTTAATTATGTGCTTATGTACTAATGGTCCGGCAGAAGTTATAGAACTTTTTTTTCAAAATTTTTTAGTAATGCCTACCTGCACACCAAAAAAGCGTAGGCAGCCTTTCTTCTAGGGAATAACTAGGATGTTATGGACTTCTTTCTTATAGACTAGGAGAATCACATGCAATGGTGCTGCGGAAAAGCCTAATCGTCGGTTAAATGATTGTAAGTTTATATAAATAACCGCAAATACAGGATTCCAAACTCAAAATTTTTGGAAAAAAGGGTTGTCGCTGGAAACTAGCCTCATTGTGCAGTTTACTTTTAGTCCTGCGTCCTGTTCACTATAGTAAACTGCACTGTAACTCAATGTGATTATTTAAATATTTATTCCACCTAAATACAATAATACACTACATTCATAAACAAATGTTCAAATTTTTGTTATAAATATTAGTGCCAAAAGTGCAGGTCAAAATATGCTTCAGAACTATATACTAATTTTAGATATCCAAATAAGAGACACTAGAAGTCTAAAGTTTTTAGAGCGAATTGAGAAAGCATTGACGACGACGACAAACACGAATTGGCCAATCAATCAAAAGCAATAAGTTTTTATTACGACGTCAGAGAGTGTCTACATAAATATATACAAAATACTAATGTAAAATAATTCTAATAACTAAGCACTAGAAGTTCTCCTTCTTCTTAATTAACTTAAATATATCTTAAAAAGAAAAGTAGTCAAAAAATCTGAATCAATAGCGATGAAATCGACTTACAAGGCAGACTCTAAATTGTTTAGCATAGTTTATGTGTAGGGACGAGCACTTACTCTCCATTTAAAATATGTACATTTTTTAAACACTTGTTGTTTAATACAAGTGAAATACAAAAACAAAAAGTTTGCCGCAAAAAACTAAAGCAGAATGTTTTTTGTTTGCAAATCGTGATTCTAGTATTAGAATATTTTCTTTACATGTTATTGTGACTTAGATCAAGCGATAACAGCTTACAAGCTATAAGCTTTTTTTGAAATTTTTCATCATTTATTATAACATGATATTAAGGGGGGATGGGCCTGTGCACTCGAGGTAACACTGTTGATTGCGCTTAACAATGCGAGCTGCCAACATTATCCCCGTTTGTGCACAGGTCAAGTTGACATACAGCCTCCTCGCGGCGCCCACTGGATAGCCATCAAAATACCCGTTGTGTGTTGAACCAATGTATGCGGCGAACCCTTCTGCCCGAGGGCTTAAATAATGCGCCTGGCCTACCAGCCTGTGGTTTGTCCGTGAGGGTAACTTCTTTACCACGTAAAAAACCGTAAGTTCAGATAACCCGATATGTATCGGTTATGGACGGATCAACTGTTGACGAACCCAGCAAACGTTTTAAGGACAATGATTTTCGGTTTTGCACGTGGAATGTGAGGTCCCTTAACAGGCCATGTGCAGCCGAACAACTTGCGGAGGCCCTTGACTGCTACATAGCAGACATTACTGCCATCCAGGAAGTGCGATGGGATGGGCCCGGCAAGAAAACGATGAAAAACTGCAACATATACTACAGCGATTCCTACAAAGAGAGAAGGCAGTGCTTATTCGGATGCGGATTTGCCGTTCGTGGCAGACTTACGCAAAAAGTCTTAAGCTACGAACCTGTCAGCGAACGCCTCATGACAATCCGCATCAAAGCTAAATTCGGGAACATCAGCCTAATATGCGCTCACGCCCCGACAGAGGAGAAGAATGACAACACCAAGGTTGACTTCTATGATCTCCTAGAAAGAACATATGATCAATGCCATAGCTACGACACCAAGATCGTTCTAGGAGACTTCAACGCTCAGCTGGGAAAGGAGGACATCTTTGTTGGAGTCATCGGAAAACACAGCCTGCACGGCAACACATCTGGAAACGGACTCAGGTTGTTGGACTTCACCTCGGGGCGGAACCTCTCTATAGCTTGCACGCGGTTCCCACACCTAAACATCCACAAAGGGACCTGGTGATCCCCTGATCAATCCACCGTCAACCAGATTGATCACGTTGCGATCGACGTCAGAAACTCCTCTAGCATTCTCGATGTTCGAACCTTCCGAGGTGCAAACATCGACTTGGATCATTAGCTTTTGGTAGCCAAGGTAAGAGCCCGGATATCGAAAGAACAACGGAGTCGAGACAAGCCGTCGAAAAGCTACAATCGCAACTTTCGGTCGGGAACTTTGCCGACCGAGTCTCCCTGAAACTCGCTCAAAGTTCGACGCTGCTTGGACTAAACATAGAAGAACAGTCTTCTTGTTAAGAAGAAATCAAAGAAGCTGCCGCTGATATGCTGGGTTTCACGTCATCACCCAGAAGGAAACCATAGATTGACGAAGACGCCTATAAGGCGCTACTGCATCGATCAACGAGTGCTGTTCGTGAGCTCCACGAACAGAGAAGAACGGAAGAGCACCGGCTTCTCAGAAGGAAAAAGAAGGAGCATGAGAAGCGCGCGGTCGAGGAAATGGAAAGGTGTTATGGCAGGAATGAAGTCCGAAAGTTTTATCGAAAGTCAACTATCCGGAGGATACAAAGTTCTGACCGAAGCCTGCCGTGATCAAAGTGGACAACTCGTGGTAGAGTCGCAGTCAGTGCAGGGAATCTGGAAGGATCATTTCTGCAGACTCCTTAACGGCGATGATGGCACAAATCCCGCTATTTGGCAGAATGTTCCACTCGATTTGGACGATGATAGATCTTCACATTACGGCAGATCCTGGAAAGACCCAAGAAGTGCAAATCGACATCCACCACATATTCGTCGATTTTAAGGCCGCATATGACAGTGTACATAGAGACGAGCTATACAGTGCCATGTCTAGTTTTGGCATTCCTAAGAAACTCGTCAGACTATGTAGGATGATTTTTGATGATTGGATTTTTTTTAAATTGTGTGTTTTTTAACCCCGACCTCGTTTATTAATATAAACTCTTTCTGAATAATTATTTGTCTTTGGGTAAGAATGGGAAAGGAAATAATGAAGGTGGTAAGATGAGAAAAAGAAATTGAAAAAATTGAGTTAAGGTTGGACTTAATGCCCAAAGCATGAAATAAGTCTCTCGGAGCTAAGCAGTGTTTTTATACGAAGCAGATGAATCGGTTGAATCATTTGTATTTTGACCAGTTTAAATTATCTGTTATTATGAATTTTTGTTGAGCGGGTTACAGGATTTTTGACTATTCATTGCTGCTGGGTAGAGTTAGAAACTTTAGAAAGTCAGTTTGATTTTTTATGCACTTTTATTTATCCTAGATCATGCAAATACCATTTGAAAATTTATAAGGAAACATTTGGTAGAAGAAAATATTTTGGTCTCAAGTCTGCAATAGGCTGGTTATAAAATTGCATGCAAAGCCTTATGGAAACAACGATGACTTACATAGCGATTACCAAATAGCGCGTACATGCTATATGTCTGTTGGCAAAAGAATAATAAATAAGTGAATGAACATATATTGAGAGAGACGGAACTTGGTTGAAGTCTTTCTCTAGCTGCATAGATATTTTGAAAGAGCTGGCTGGGACTGAGGCTGGGACTGAGGCTGAGACCTTTTATTTTAAAATATTTAAAACTTTTTCATTCAAAATAGCTTTGTGATTTTGATAACAAACATAATTTGTTCTATCAATAAATCCAGTATTTATTTTTAATATTTCCAATATCTGCTCTCCAAGAATTAACTTATTATCGAATATATTTTTGTTCTAATTATATTTTCTAACTAATGTATTCAACTGATTATATAATAATAATAATTGTTGGGTCCAAAGGACGACCAGGGCCTAGCTTGCTCATCAACTACTCGTGTTGTGCGCGCTACTGTTCTCTCACGAGTAGAAGGGACCTACAGTTTTTTGCTGACTCCGAACGGCGAAATTTGAGAAGCTTTCTTAGACAGTTATTACTCTTTGAGTGTTGTCAGCAGCTCGAAAGAGGTGGTGCCGTGAAATATTAGAAAAATTGGTGTTGAACTGGGAGTCGAACCTAGACCCTTCGGCGTATGAGCGTCGCACTCTACCCACTACGCCACGGCGACCACAACTGATTATATATTGCAGCAAATTATATATTTAAAATTTCTAAAGTTCGAAAATGCTGTGTTTCTTCACTTTTGTTGCCGACTGTACGGAAAAATGTCAAAAATATCAAAATATCTCGTGCACAGTCTCATCAGCCAACAGAAATCCCATTAACATCAATTTCACACGCAATAAACTTTTCGTACTCTTAAAGAGAGTCGCTTTGTTAGCAAAAAAACTTTGAATTAAAAAATAACTTAACAAAAATACAATAAAAATAAATAAATTACTCCCAAAAGATAACAACAAATCATTTTCTGTATCTTATGAACTTAAAGGCGAGAAAAAAATTGTACCCCAAAAACTGTCACACTCGTGCTCATTAAAAATTTCATTCTTCTCTCTCACCATCGTCTAATCACCGCCCACTTACCATAAAGAATCTGCTACTTTGTATACATGTCCCCATACATTCTTTCACTTGTGTTTTTTTTTTCTTTTGTAAAACTCTCCAAGCTGGAAGCATGTGTGTGCCTTTTTCACAAACAAAACTTGTCTCTGACGTAGCTTTTAGATAAATATTTTTAATTTGTTTCTTTCATTTTTTCTCAATATTTATAACACCTGCGAAAAAAGCGACTGTCTCCGGAGGCTTGTGGCAGTTGAAAAAAATACTTCTCTCCCGATATACCGATACACCAATGTCACACACTGTATCTATTTTATGATTTTATAATTTTTCCCTCTTCTTTATATTATTTTGTTTAATTTGGTTGTCATAATTTATGGGTTTTGTTTAAAGAAAGAAAAAATGTATTCTGTCAGGAAAATAAAGTTTATTGAGCTGAAATGATTTTTTCAGGCTCCAAATCTTGTGTCATAAACATTTCAAAAATTATTACAAATATCTAACGGAATAATTTTTTTTTTTGCTCTGCGGCTTAGGGATATTCTTGAATAGTTTTCTTTATTTTTGCACATGAATATCGGTTTCGAAGCCGATTGAGCGTAAATTTGTTGACGATGTCGACCGTTTGACAACCGGTAAATAACTGAATGATAGTATTTCGAAGTCAGAAAATGCCTTAAATGACGACGTGCTCGTTGGATTTGTTGTTTAAGAATGTAACCCGTCCTTAAACTTAGTCGCGTATTTTTTCCTCGTTTCTCTTCTGAAAACACTGCAATACACCACTCTCACTAAGTAAAAATATCCACCATTGGAGAATATATTTTAGCCACCAGCTAGAAGGAAGGGTAGTTTTTCGCAATGTCGCTGTTGCCGTCGTTGTTGTTACTGTCGGACTAAGGCATTTCCTTTTTGCTTTGTTAGTCAAAGCTTAGGGCATAGTTAAAAAACTAACTTCCCCCTTCAGCACATTCGGGGGTTTGAACACGTTCGTGCCTACGCGCGACCGAAGCATGCGGATGGTGGTTGCTAGAGCATAATGAATATATTTTCTGTTAACGTTTATCGCTGAGATGCACGCAATTATTAAGGAAAACTTTTGTGGCGCACTGTACCGCCGTATATAGTTATTATCCTTTTTGCGGCAATCTTTAATAGTGAAATTGGGGTTAATATATATATTTTGTTCGCTTGCCTACTTGTTTGCTTATCCTCCTACCGTTATTTGAAGCAATTGATTCTTCAGCTTGTCGTGCTGAATTAAGGTGAGTTTGTTTTTGTGTTTTTCACCACAGAGGCACATTTGTCATCGTGACGAGCTTTAATGCGTTCTTGTGTCACTTTCAGGATTGAAAAACGTTTCAACCCTTACAAAGCTGAGAATGAAATCACACAGGAAGTGGGTGTACGTATGTAGTTATTAATTTTTTTTTACATTTTGATGTCTGTCATATTCTGGTCAAAAAGTTTTGTAGTCTTACCCTTGAGTTGAATTTAATCAATTATGTCCATGCAAACGTTTATTCATATGCACTTACACGTGAATGATTTCTTAAGCCATACCACAGAATAGAAAGCAGAAGGTGAGGGTTATATTCGTTTTAAATGTACACGTCACATAAACCGGTGAGTAGATGGTATAGGTCTATTATAGTTTTGGATGTTTAACTTCTTTTTCCTCTTTGTTGTAAAAGACCTTAATTTAAATAAGACCTGGGTTCAATTGTGTGGTCTATATCATTCCGATAATTTGATATCATTTTTAAAACCTTTTATCCAAATTTTGGGTGGCACGCTGTTGCAACCAATTCACGTTTATTTAGCCAAATTTAAAAAAAGGGTTTCTAACTATCTTGTGGTGATCTCTCATAGGTTAAGAGAACTGAACTACAATTCCCTAAAGTAATATGATTTTACTCAGACCTCCACGCCTCATTATACTAAATCACCTAAAAATTTGTCTTGATGTCGGCTTTGTAGTGGACATTCCCGGCTTCAATAAGGACATAACTTACTTATATGAGTACATATCTCATGCCCTTGTTAGTGAAACCTAACGACTTTGGGTTTTTCATTCGTGTGAAAGGATATCATAAAGAACACGAATGCTTGCGTGAAGTAACACTAAATAGAAATAAAAAAAGGAGAAAAGGGCTTTTTTCGCATAAAGGTTGAATAAAGGAATTTAGTGTGCTACTTAGAGGTACATGCACACAGGTTTCATTTTTCCAACTATATCATTCTGTGGACACAATGCAAAGAGTGCTGCAGGTCATGATCGAAATTATATTTAAAACAGGGTTAAAATATTTTTTGGTTGATTACAACGTAGATAAAAGTACAAAGAATACTTTCATCTACATTAAAAGTAATTTTAAAGAGCTTGGACAATTCAGTTTTGAATCTTTCTTTCGAGTGCTTTCTTAGTATACTCAGAGCAGTACAAGATTGACTGTTTCTCAAAGATCGGATATCAAATATTTTTAAATTAACCAAATGTAGGTATCCCAGGTAAATGAAACGTTGAGATTGAGCATGAGAATTATTCACCGCATATAAACTAATATAGCTCGTGAACGAAATCCCCTTCAAACAAGAATGAGTGTAACAGTTTTAACACTATCGCTTAAATATGAATACACAAGTTTGGTTGAGGGAGTAGTACTCGAGCACTATTTTATTGGTTATTGCTGTAGCAGACTAGATATATCCCTACACAACGTTTGCAGAAGGTAACGCTGCTTTCGATTTGTTGTCGAATTCATATCATTATATGTACAAGGGTTAACGCTTCTGGCTTATGAGCTTCTACTTACGCAATTGAATGGAATGTAAAAATGGTAATAATAGTAATTGTTTTCACTTTCTCTTTGCCCTCCCCTAATGAAAGGAAATGGAAGAAATGTGAAATATCCCTTGAAACCCAAATCCTGAAGAACGTAGTTCAAGCAACAATAAAATTTAAGGTAATCAAATTTAAGGTAAAGTTCGAACAAAAAACAGAATAGAACAGAATTTATAAAATAATTTAACACTTGCTAAAATTGATATAAAAACAAACCAAAATTGGAAGTTTAATCTGGTGGCTAGCACTATCAATGGTGGAGGATTTATCGAAATAAAAATGTAACGCAAATTACTTTAATTAATTGTGTAAGGATATGTAGGACTCTATAGGAGTCCTATCAAAAACCATATCAAAAACTGAAGAAGTATTCAGTATTTGCGATTATTCGTGAGTACTTTATGGTAGGTTTTTAATATTGAAAAAATAGTTTTCGAGAATGAATATCTATAAGTAACGAGTAAATAAATTCTTGGAAAATTATAACTAGAATTTAAATTCTATGAATACTTCATGACCTCTAGGAGTCATAAGCATAAACAAATATATTATATATATATATATATGTGTGTATATATAATATTTTTATATATATATTTTTTCGATACATGTTATCAATCATTAATTTTGTTATTATTGCAACTGATAAAAAAAATACGGTAATATTACATACAAACGTCTAATATTTTTTAAAAAAAGAATATGCAGATCCATTAAAATATTGCGGTAACATGTTGGTCATACTTAAGCAAAAGGTACCCTTTACTTGCATGGCTGTGTGTTCACTCTACAAACTGAAATAAATTTGAAGTTATTCATTTCGCTATTTACAAAAGAACTTTGAACGGAATATTTGAAAGTTTTTTTACGACCTTTTAGTTGAAAGAACAACTGGCAAAAGTTAATGGCTTTTGACCAACAATGCGTATTCTATTATTTTTGTTACAGGGTTCAACAACAGTTCGCACAGTCATAACAAAGACACCTTGATCGACTGACATGTATCCCTCATCAAATTGATAATTGACAGGAAATTATGTCTTAATTTTTCTAAACAAGTTTTCATGAATAAAAAGTTTGTTTAGTTCATTGAACAAAGTTCAAAGCTATACTACAAGAGTTATTGCATATCCATCGAGGGATCACTTGTTGTTGTTTTAAATTATTGATTTAGAAAAAATTTCAGAATATGGCAGATTACAATACGAGACCAAAAAATGTTTGCAAAGCATATTGCTGCTACACCTATTTCTTGGTGACTTACTTTATTTGAAAGGAACTAAATTCATTTTATAGTTTTAAACAAAATATTAATATATATTTTAAGTATATTCAAAAGTCAACATAGAGTGTTGGCACTAAGCCACTGTAATCAATTACATATGTATGTATATAAATAGGAACAAAGCCAGTAAAATAGATCTGTAAGTAGTATACAAATGTTAAACTAGATAAGTATTTTGTGCCTAGATTTAAAAAAATTGAAAGACAAGATAAAAACACATGTTAAACTAAACTGTATATATGTATATAAGATCAAGGTATATTTCCTTGAATTTTCTTATAATTAATCATACAATAAACACCGATTCATAGAATAAGAACTATCGCAAATGATCGAAGAGGTGGTTGCAACCAGACAACGTGACTCTTTGATGTGCCCTTTTGTTGTGACGTTTCATTGGTTGGTATTTTTTCGAAAATTTTATCACGATATGAGGCAAAGAAATTGTAACATGCATAAAAAACATACATTACACAATTTTCGGCCAAGTTATCTTCGGAAATGACATCCAAAGTGGTTCACAATCTGCTTGAAAGATTCGCACGTTTCACTCATAAGTTGTGCACATGTTGGTATATAGATTTTTCCTTTACTGTATCAATTCCTCACAATTTTTTTCTGTGTGTTATTAAAAGTTGCTCCACGTCTGGTTCTTCTGTCTAAATCCTTTGAATTATAAGGAAATCTACTCACTATGTTCTTATAACTCATATATGGTTTACACTTTTCAAGAACATATGATTTTTAAAGAAGTTCTGATGGTGTATTTTATATCTCATTACCTATAAACGGGCCAGACAAATCGGGAAGTGGCAGGAGTGAAAAGTTAGTGAATTTAAAGCATAACTTTTGTATGAGAAACCCTGCTCAATCGAGAGTTTCTAGTCTCATTCTTGACTAAATTTCCTTTCTATAATAACGACTAGCAATGTTCTACAAATGTCAAGCCGGTTATTTTGATTAGGCTAAATTTAGTACTTCGCATGCTTAATACTACTGTTAATGTTTGGTGTAGTGTCTTCTAATGTTTGGTATGTTCATTCTGATCTTTGTTCTATTTTACCGCAGCCAATCCATGATTCCTTATCAGTATGTATCCTATATTAAATTTTCGGGTCACTGCACGGCGGCTGTTCACAACCTTGATGTCATAAATCAGACCAAAAATAGTGACACCTCCCCTCAAACCTCACCGCCAAGGAAAGGCCCCTACAATAACAAAATTTCTCCCTATTAAGTAAGTCAACGTTAAGTTAAACTATTTATAGTTTTTTGCCAGAGTTCAAGGAAGTTCACGCTTTTATCAGGGGCAACGAGAAAAAAGAAACAAGGGAATTAATTAAGGGTTCCATTTCTTACGACCTTCAGCCGCGTGAACCACTCTCATGACCACCATTATTGAACATCGTCTAAAGGCTTTAAATTAATAACAAGACAAACATGTTTTGGCATAAACTCCATTCGGTTTATTATATTCAAAAGCAGAGAAAGGCTGATACAGAAACTTCCCCAAGCCCCACGTAACGTTTGTGCCGGTGTTTGCACAGGCTTACCAAATAGAGACTATCGCATAACCCAACACAATCGCATGGCAAATGAAATACACTTGAACAGCTCTTGTCATAACAATGTGCTTTCGAGCAGGACTAAGGGACACACCCTTGCAAGAGAATGGAACGGATGCGCTGTATATCATTTCCCTTCTTGTCATTTTTATTGACCGTTGTCGCGCAAATGTGTGCTGGGCCTCTACACCTACATGCCCATTGCAACCACCGCCACCACCCTCTGCGGTATTTCCCGCAAAGAGGGAACAAAAAAAAACGGAAAAAAGCACAGCAAACCAACTAAATACGCGCTGTACATGACGCCGGCGCCTTCGTGGCTTACTTCCAGTATCTAGCGAAAACATCAGCACATCGACGATTCGCATTTTACAAATGTGAAGGTCTAGAACGAAATAGCGACAAACATAATCTCGAGCCAGTCGATGGTGTGGCGCTGTGGTGAAAAGCTCTCTCGTCAAATAGGGTGGCGCCCCCACTATTCGAATGTGGGTGGCGCTAGCCCGACAAGTGGAAGAATATTAATATATAAGTAAGTATAAAGAAAACAACAAAAAGAAATGATAAGTAAACCATAATCTCGTTAGTGATAGTTTTTTAGCCCTGTTTTGCATGAGTGTGGATTTTGCGAACAAGGCGTTGTACATGCTCATCGTTGAAGTTGGCCTTTATTAGTTCCGGAAACGTAAAACTATTCAACATTTTTTTTTTCTTTTTCATTAATTTAATGAGGTATCGTAGTTTATCGCGTATTCGCAGAAAAAAAGGTTTGTGTATTTTGTGGGATTTTGGGAAAATAATTTTTGAAAAAATAAAATAACCACCCACTTATTAACATGGCAAAAATGTATTTTTGGGAGTACGTCAAGAGAAGAACCATAAGCATATGCCAGCAAATGAATGATTATCTGATTTTGAGGTTGTTTTCATTTCCAGCGTTGACCACGGGCTTTCTAGACTAGGCGCGTGAAGCTTATTGATGACCTTCAATTTGGCAACGTTTCTTAATACACAGATTGCATGCCGAGGTCTCATTCCTTTACTCTCTCCCTTTTTAATCTGACAACTTTTATGTCAGTTTATTAAATTCTTAACCCGACATATTTCAACCCTCATGCTCTCGAACGTTAAGGAGTTCAATAGGCCTTTCTTTTCGGATAAAATGTATATTTTCGATTTCTTTATTTGTCCTGCAATCAATTTTATCCGAAAGGACATTGTCATGGAATCTTTTTTTCCAAAGTTTAGCACTTGAATTTGAATATCCTTTGAACAGGCCCTGTTTCACAAAAAAAATTAAGAAATGCAGTGTTGGAGTTTTAATTACAGATCTTTTGAATGTTCTTGTTCTTTGTGTGACGCTACAGTCCTAAACGAAGTCGTGATATATATGCTATGCCATACGTAGGGTTCTTGGGCCAGTGCAATTTTCGTGAGCTTCATATCCTAACACATTAACAACAATGCAAGTTCTGAAGTTAGAAAAATATTGACTATTTTTACTACCACTCAACAAAACAATCACAAATAAAAAAGGTGTAGATGAGCATTCTCAAAACCGACATCATTATTTGCATTTTGACACACTGACTCAAAATTGTTGGTACAACTTCTTGCTTCTTATATTAACCGTGCCAAATGCAGTTTAAGCTTTTAGTTTAGTTTTGTTTTCCACAAACGTATTTGAACTCAGAACTAAGTATCTATGTACGAAAGCACAAGTGACTTTTGTTAATTGATTTAAAGCTGTCACCTTTCATTTAACTCAGAGGTTCTCAATTGTCTAATAACTCAAAATACATCTGAACAGATATTAGCTGGTTAAAGACGGTATCATATATAAACATTCTGAATTGAACACTGGGGCAATGCATTTTTCAAAGAAAGTCTGTATAATAAAGACGAGTTAGTTTCACTCACAAACTTTAAGTGAATTTTACAGCAGTGCATTACAAGAGATCTGAATAGAATTTTAAAACAAAACAGTAACTTTAAGTTTTCAACCTCACTTTAAGATTATCGAAGAAATAAAATTTTCCCATTAAAATTGATTGAAATAAGACTTAAGTCAACTCAGTTGTGATGGATGCGTTTCGGGTTTGTGTATATTGTGGCCACGCCGCTTTTGGATCACTCCCTTGGGGTACCCATGCTACCCAACACAATGCAAACATTCTATGTTCACCACACCTTTCGCTTCACCAAACCTCTGAAGGGCGTCTATGTTTGTGCCTAATTTGTGTTTTATTAGTATTATTAAAAAGTTTCACTCTCATTCGTTTTGCGTTTCACAATATGCGTGTGCTTGATGTCAGTCATAAAGAGTGCGTATTTTTTTATGAGACCAAGTGACACCACGGGGTGTGGCACTCTGCATACAGCCACACATGTACACTACATTCGTTTCAAGTACTACTGCGTTGGCTAATTCCAACCAAAGAGGGGTCATTAAAATGCGTCCTTTTAAGTGAGTTAATTTATTATGCTTTTAAGAGTTGGTAGCATGTGGTTGGGATTTTTTAAATTATATAAAAAATTATCCTTAAAAACAATATAAATTGAGCGACTTAATTGAATTCTAACATAAAAGAATCTTTGCAATCGCTATTGTCAAGGGCCTTCTAAAAGTGATCTCCGACGCAAAAATCTGGCTATATGACAAGATGTCTCTTGGACCAGTCTTTAATTCATTTATAAACTAAAATTACAAATTTCTAACAAAAATTATTATTTTTTTTTTTCGATATATCTACAATATTCCAACTTATAAGAATTTTAAAATCTAGATACAAGGTTCGATTGTGTATTGCTCTATTGATTGCTGAAAACAGTGCCAGACAACTTATACATTTTTAGTGTATAAGTTTAGGAAGTGGTGAAGTAAAAATATGATAGGTGTTCAATTCACCAATAACCTTCTCGGAATGTTATGCGTTGGAATGCACTTCACACTCTTGGCCATAACCATATAAACACTCTGTATCTAGGTAGTTTAAAATTTTTCAACAATAACTATGCAACAATTTAGCCCACATATGGTTCATGGTTCATATGGTTCCACGTGGTTCTTACCATTACTGCATTTTGCAGTACAGTGCAGAAACTAGATGTTTCCAGTACTACCAACTGAATTGACCATTTTCAAAATGTTTCCTTTAAGATTTCAGACATTAGAGAGTTCGATCAATAAATGATTGTGAATGTTCTCATATTTTTTCTCCAGTTAACCCTTTAAGAAATTAGATTTTGTTGCAGTTTCTAGGGAGCTCAACATCTTAGAGAACTTCTTCTTCTTCTTGTGGCCCTACAGTCCGGGGTGGACCTGGGCCTCAACCAACATGCCTCTCCAGCCAGCACGATCTTTCGCCAGCTGTCTCCAGTTGCGCACTCCAAGTTGGTTGAGGTCCTTCTCCACTTGTGTGCGCCACTTCAATCTTGGTCGTCCTCTGTTGCGTTGTCCCAATGGCTCGGATTCAAAGACTTTTCGGGCCGGAGCAGTGGTGTCCATACGCTCTACATGGCCTAGCCATCTTAAGCGTTGTATCCGTAGACGCTTGACCAGGCGCATGTCGCTGTACAGTCTATAGAGTTCGTCATTAAATCTTCTCCTCCAGATGCCATCAACGCAAACAGGACCAAAAATCGCACGCAAAACTTTTCTCTCGAAAAGACTAAGGGCTTCCTCATCCGCCTTTGCTAACGTCCAAGATTCTGCGCCATATAGTCGAGCTTAGTCCTTCGAGAGAGGGCTTTATTACTCAATTGCCTCTTGAGCCCAAAGAAACTGCGGTTGGCAAGAGTGATTCTGCGTTTTATTTCAGTACTGATGTTGTTGTCCCTGTTTACCGCGGAGCCGAGGTAGGCGAAGTCCTTAACTACCTCAAAGTTTCTGCTACCTAGTGTGACGCTCCGTCCGAGACGTCGATGTTGTGCGTCCTTCCTTGATGACAGCATGTACTTCGTTTTGCCCTCATTTACCGCAAGACCCATTTTAGCCGCTTCCGCTTCAATGCCAACAAACGCCTTATTGACGGCTCGCTGTGTTCGTCCAATCACGTCAATGTCATCAGCGTAAGCTAACAATTGAACTGACTTCTGGAAGATCGTGCCTCTGGTGTTGACTTGTGAGTTACGCACGATCTTCTCGAGGATGATGTTAAAGAAGTCACATGACAGTGCGTCGCCTTGTCTAAAACCTTTTTTGACATTGAAGGTCTCGGTGAGTTCGGTACCGACCTTGACGGAGCAGCGAGAGTTCTCCATCGTCATCCTACACAATCTGACGAGTTTGGTAGGAATGCCAAAACTAGACATGGCACTGTATAGCTCGTCTCTATGCACACTGTCATATGCAGCCTTGAAATCGACGAATAGGTGGTGAGTGTCAATTTGCATTTCTTGGGTCTTTTCCAGGATCTGCCGTAATGTGAAGATCTGGTCTATTGTGGACTTCCCTGGTCTGAAACCACACTGATAGGGACCTATCAGGTCATGGACAAATGGTTTCAGACGCTCACACAATACGGCAGTGAGGATCTTGTATGCGATGTTCAGGAGACTAATCCGTCTGTAGTTGGCGCAGTCAAAGGGGTCTCCTTTCTTGTGAACCGGGCAAACGACGCTGAGATTCCACTCATCGGGCATGCTTTCCTCCGATCATATCTTACAGATGAGCTGGTGCATGCGCCCAACCAGGTCATCTCCAGCTGCTTTAAGTAGTTCTGCGGACAGTCCGTCCGCTCCAGCAGTTTTGTTCAACTTCAGCTTGGATATTGCTATCTTCACCTCGTCTAAGTCGGGGGGACGGAATGCTTGTCTATCATCGTCCAAATTGAGTGGAACATTCTGCCTAACAGCGGGATTTGGGTCGTCATCGCCGTTAAGGAGTCTGCAGAAATGATCCTTCCAGATTCTCAGCACAGACTGCGACTCTACTACGAGTTGTCCATTTTGGTCCCGGCAGGCCTTGGTCCGAACCTTGTATCCTCCGGATAGCTGTTTTACCTTTCGTTAAAACGTTCGGACTTTATTCCTGCCAATGCACCTTTCCATTTCCTCGACCGCGCGCTTCTCAAGCTCCTTCTTCTTCCTTCTGAGAAGCCGGTGCTCTTTCCTTCTTCTCTGTTCGTAGAGTTCACGAACAGCCCGCGTTGTTCGATGCAGCGTCGCCTTATAGGCGTCTTGTTTAGCTGCGTGCGCTTGCCTGCACTCGTCGTCAAACCATGGGTTCCTTCTGGGTGGTGACGTGAAACCCACCACATCAGTGGCAGCATCTTTGAGGGCTTCTTGACAACGTTTCCATTCTTTTTCTATGCTTAGCGCAGGAAGCGTCGAACTCTAAGCGAGTTTCAGGGAGACTCGGTCGGCAAAGTTCCCAGCAATTAGCTGCGATTGTAGCTTTTCGACGTCAAACCGTTTTGGCCTTTCTCGACTCCGTTGCTCTCTCGATATCCGGGTTCTTACCTTGGCTACAACAAGGTGATGATCCAAGTCGATGTTTGCACCTCGGAAGGTTCGGACATCGAGAATACTGGAGGAGTGTCTGACGTCGATCGCAACGTGATCAATCTGGTTGACGGTTGATTGATCAGGAGATCGCCAGGTTCCTTTGTGAATGTCCAGGTGTGGGAACCGCGTGCTAGTCACAGAGAGGTTTCGCCCCGAGGCGAAGTCCAACAGCCTGAGTCCGTTTCCGGATGTGTTGTCGTGCAGGCTGTGTTTACCGATGACTCCAGCAAAGATGTCCTCCTTTCCCAGCTGAGCGTTGAAATCTCCTAGAACGATCTTGGTGTCATAGCTGGGGCATCGATCGTATGTTCTTTCTAGGAGATCATAGAAGTCATCCTTGATGTTGTCATCCTTCTCCTCTGTCGGGGCGTGAGCGCATATTAGGCTGATGTTCCCGAATTTAGCCTTGATGCGGATTGTCATGAGGCGTTCGCTGACGGGGTTGTAGCTCAAGACTTTTTGCCTAAGTCTGCCTTGAACAACAAACCGCATCCGAATAAGCGCTGCCTTCTCTCTCTATAGCAATTGCTGTAGTAGATATCGCAGACCTTCATCGCTTTTATGCCAGGCCCATTCCATCGCACTTCCTGGATGGCGGTTATGTCAGCTTTGTAGCTGTCAAGGGCCTCCGCAAGTTGTTCGGCTACACGTGGTCTGTTAAGGGACCTCACATTCCACGTGCAAAACCGAAAATCATTGTCCTTAAAACGTTTGCTGGGGTCGTCAACAGTTGATCCTTCATTATCCGAGGCATGGTGTTGCTTCTGAACTAATGATTTTTGCGTGGTGAGGAAGTTACCCTCACGCACAACCCACAGACTGGTAGGCCAGGCCCATTATTTAAATCCTCGGGCAGAGGGGGTCGCTGCATACATTAGTTCACCATACAACGGGTGTTGTGATGACTTTCCAGGGGGCGCCACGTGGAGGCTGTATGTCAACTTGACCTGTGCACTAACGAGGATTGCCTTGGCAGCTCGCCATGTTGAGCGCAATCAACGACGTTACTTCGCGTGCATAGGCCCATGCCCCCCAAACTTACAGAACGGCATATATTTATTTTAGGTCTAAAAACCTCAAGAGCTTCGAAAAGTTCTAGGAAAGAAAAACCGCCCAAAATAGATTTTGTACGATATGGTCAAATTGAAAGCAGTAAACGCCCATGAAATTCCAATTAAGGCAAGGAAAATATTTTTTGAAATTTAAACTACCAGCCAAGCCCCCTATTACCTTTTCTCACCGCTCTACACCAAACTGTCTGTTCTTTAAGAACGATGGTTTCCATAATATAGCTCACACCTTTAACTAATTACAATTTCAGAATTAGCATGTTATGTGCATATAAGAGCCATGTCAACCGCCATTTAACCCCGAAAATTATGCCTAATTAGTGCATCTAAACTGATCTTGATCTCAGAGGACTGAATTTAATTAAAACTAAGTTTGGGCCACTTAGCGCAATCATCTCTTTACTTTATATGCACATTACAAATGATTTCCTCGAGGAAACATTAATCCTTGTTGTTCGTGAGATACGAGTATCCTCAACCCTGGAGCAGTCACACACATTTGTTTGTCCTGCTTTCGCGTCTGTTGTATGGTTATTTTCGTATTGAAGGGTGTGCATGAGTGAGGGTACACACGAGTCCTGCCAGCCTGCCACACAATTAGTGTAATGAAGACCCTCAATAATTCGTCGCTGAACTTGGTTGAGTTGGGCTGGTTAGATACAGTGTGACATAACTTAATTAAATTACCAACCAAAAAGGATGTAAGGGAAAAGAAAAGGGGATAATGAAATACTTGAATATCATTTCCTTATCCTTTCCTGTATGAGTGGTTGGGTGCGGAGAAGACAAAAAGCGCTGCGCGCAGATGGAAAATTGTTTAAAAACGTGAAATAGTGATGAACTTTACGAAGAAAAAATTGTAGATTGGTAAATGGATGCTGTCTGCAGCATTTGAAGGCAAACTCCATTTTTGTTTGAAACTTGCATTTTCACATTTCTGATTGGTTCATTACGGTTCTCTCATAATCTCGCAAGGGTTGCAAACACCACTAACATCATTTTGCGAACATCCCCTAACATGGAAACTCCCACTTCATCTTATTCGAAATAAGATGCTATTCGATTCAATTTGTAAACGGGGTGTGCAACCACCACATACAATGGTATTTGTCATGGGTAGAGGATAAAAACATAATACCGGATAACCAGTACAGTTTCAAGGCGGGGCATGATACTAAACATGCCGCTTCGGAACTAATATATGACATTCAATGGAACAATTGCAAGAAACAGTGTACAGGTGTGGCGCTAATTGATCTGGAGAAGGCCTTTCTACAAGCTCAGTCGGCTCGACTGGGCATTTTCCATGTTAAAAATGATGTCTAACAGGGTGCCTTAATTCGCCAATCCTAAGTTCTCTTCATAGTGGAATTGCGTACGCAGATGACTTCATAGTGTACAGATCAAGACATTGCCACTCTCTTGCAGGGTGACTTTGACTCCTGGATTGCGACAGCTGGAAGTTAAAAATCAACTTCGAGAAGTCGGAAACCATCCTGATCAGGACGCGGATTGGATCAGTATTTGTTTTTCAATAAACATATAGATGCTGCTCAGTGCTCGAGGCGCCTTTGACTTTGCACACTGACACACTGAAAGAACCATGAACTCCGATAAAAATCTGTTTCGGGGGCTTACTATCCCAAATCACAAAACCACGAAAGGATGCGCCATAATGACTTCATTCCTCTAGAAGCATTTGTCTATTTTGAAAAACAAGGTCAGTTACCAGACAAAAACGCAATATCGCTCATCTTTCATTTCGCCCGTTCTGCTGTGGATGGGCGACTCAACTACGACCGTACCGTCGCACGACGAGCTGAGGACAATTTCCACCGCTTCAGTACAGCGGCATCGAGATGGGTTGTGCTGGATTTTGTGAAGCCGCATACATGGTCCTGGTGCCTACAGAACGAATAAAACTCCCACGTCGAACCCTCTAAATACTGGGTCGGTTATTTTTTTGAGACGGACCAAATACCAGCTGCAATCTTAGTTTTAAAATAGTAAGAAAACAAAATACTAAAAGTGAAGTATACATATAGGTATACCGGTGTGAAATGAGTTTTGAAAATACAACACTAATTATTAATAGGATAGAAAAAACATTTTATTTAAAGTATTGGCCATTGTTTTCTACACATTTTGATAACCTTTCTGGCAATTTGTGAATACCACTCCGATAAAATTTTTCGTCTTTAAACCAAATCAAAACGTCTTTAGCAAACCAATCAGACACCCTCGTAGGAATCAAAGTGCTGCTCAGCCAATGCGTGTCCCATCGATGAAAACAAATGTTAGTCGGAAGGAGCCAAGTCTGGTGAATACGGCGGGTGGGGTAGCTGCTCCCAGCCAAGTGTTTTGATTGTATCCCGAACCGGATTTGCTTTGTGTGCAGGGGCATTGTCATGGAGTAAAATTACCTTACCGTGTCTTCTGGCCCATTCTGGTCGTTTCTCGATCAATGCATGCTTCAAATTGATCATTTGTTGTCGGTAGCGATCAGTATTAACGGTTTCAAAAGGTTTTAGGATCTCGTGGTACAGCACACCTTTCTGGTCCCACCAAACACATAGCATTGTCTTCTTGGCGAATCCATCTGGTTTTGCAGTCGATGTTGATGGTTGTCCCAGATTAACCCATGATTTTTTCTGTTAGGATTCTTAAAATAAATCCATTTTTCATGTATATAGTGTATAATGGCGCGCCTGTACATGTGTGTATGAACATATATTGATGTATTATATGATGGTATACATGTGCGTATGTAGCTTAAGTTAGCAGTAGAATAGTGTTAAGAAAGAATAAATGTTGTGATATAAAATATTTTATATTATGTTATTTTTATTAAGTTTAAGAGAGCCTGAGAAGAGCCAGTAAGATTATTTCAAAACATACAAAAAGTCTAACAAACTAGATTTAAGCATTTTTGTCTAGAATTTAAGTGTTCCATTATAAATGAATAAAATGAAATAAGAAACAAAAGAAAAAGAAAACATGGTATTTAGCAAATTAATTCCATTTTGATTTTTAGGATTTAAGCATTGCCTACGACAAGCACAAGAATATAGTTTTGATCTACTGATCTATTAAAAAACTTAAAAAAAAAAGTTATATAATCATATATAATAATAATAAGTTTATCGTTGAAGCAAATAGGGCCTTATAATATGTTACTACAGTACGGACTCAACCGCGCACTTGATACAAGTAACTCTTCCAAAGTATGAAACCAAGCATAATGACCTTTAAGAGAAAACTAATCAACAAATTACATCCATAACATTCTATGTTGCTATTAAGTACAAAAACACGAAATGAACAAACTAATAACTACTAAGTAGCACATTGATTTCGCAGAAGATAGTCAAACACTACATCGCCTTTCACAGCCGATTTACTGTTTGACTATCTTCTGGATGTATGTTTCGAATAGAATAACGAAAATATATAGAAATATGTTGTGATCGATCATTACAAAATATATAATTTGCTTAAATGAAAAATAAAGCAATGAAATACGATAAGCTTGTACAAAACAGACATAGATTCAAAGAGACTAGCTAACTTTGGCTCTAACCAAGCCAAACATATTGTACCCAACACTGCTTCAAACATGGGTCAAAAAATTGTTCAAGCTGAGCGACAGAGAATTTTATAAAACAAAAAATTAACGAATTGTCACGGGTATACCGCAAGACTTATTGGGCACTACTAGGCACAAAGACGAAATACCGCATGAAACACCGAGAAACACCGGAGCGGATCATGTCTCTAAAAGAAGATTAAGTAAACATTTTCACAGTAAGTAAGTAGAGAAAGAAAACACAATAAAAGGAGCTATCTTAATTTCATTGCTATGCGTTGGTCCCCTGCAGACTAAACTAACAATATTTATCTTTCTTTTACAATTTTCATGAAAACCGTGATTTTTAGTAAAGTTACGTATTGTGTTTATTTGTCCCAATTTTAAGTAATCAATATAAAGTATTGTTGACAACGGTATCATTTATTGTAAAACAAAATATAAATGAAAATATTATGACATACCTTGCATTGGTTCCAAAGTAAAAAAAAATCAATTGCAGAACAAAGTTCTCTAAACCATGACACAAAGATTGAAGAAAAAAAGAGATAATAAAACTTCCCGAAAAATTTCTGCGAAGTTTAATTTTGTCCCTAGTGTCTCCCCTTTCGGGTTTTTTCTATGCTGTTCTCTAAACATTTATTTAATCTCATGCACAACTCGAATGCTATGCGAAAGGGTTGGTTCAAGTCCTTGTTGTCACTTTTATAAAATTTTATTTCTTATTTCCTTTCAAATTTTTGGTTCTCTTGTTTTTTCCGTTTCCTATCCAAAACTTTGGACCAGTCCTTTTCGCACCCTGTCAAAGTACCGTTGCACATTCTTCTCCCCGACGAAAACCATAATTATTTAAAATCTTATCAGCATTTTTAAATATGATAGCTTTTCTTACAGTTTTACCATCAGTAAAAAAATATATGTATAGATATATGTATAGATCTATAAATCACACAGATCAGAATTTATTTTTCTGATCCCAACTAAAACTTACCATCTAGAGGGCTCAACTGATTCCAAAACAAATTCCTAAACTCTAATAGCGCTTGATGACGTTGACAAAACTTTTCTTTTCATCCAAACATAAAATCTCTAACGCATCGGTACCATCCTTACATTTACTGAAAAATAACCTTGAAGACATTTAAATTTTTTAAAATTCAAGTTTGTCTGACTGAGTCATATTTATTGTCAAAAGTATAACAAGATTGAAAGATACGCACTATTTGTGCGACTTTTAGAAAGCTAACATCAACGATAAATCTCTATTCAAGTATGATGTCCATCGTCGTGAAAAGTTCAACGCAATTTATGCAAGAAATGAACAATAATTATATAACAATTTTCAATTGACTGAACGTACGAGCGTGTAATCTCTTAAATTTCTTTAAAAACTCCGCTGTGAAAATAACAGAATAACGAAAACTATATCTTTCATTAGAAAGACAGCAGTTAAATTTTAATGTTTTTTATTTTTAAGAGTACGTATTAATAATACATATTAGGCATGTTTCAATACTTTCTGCTTTCTGTGTGGTCGCCGTGACGTAGTGGGTAGAGTGCGACGCTCACACGCCGAAGGGTATAGGTTCAAGTCCCAGCTCAACACCAATTTTTCGAATTTTTCACGGCACCACCTCTTTCGAGCTGCTGACAATACTCAAAGAGTAATAACTGTCTGAGAAAGCTTCTCAAATTTCGGCGTTCGGAGTCGGCAAAAAACTGTAGGTCCCTTCTACTCGTGAGAGAACAGTAGCGCGCACCTGTGGACTGTAGCGCCAACAATTATTATTACAATACTTTCTGCGCCAAATTATGAGTTCTATCATATAATATGTTAAGGATTGGGAATCTCAGAGAGGGGCAAAATCTTAAAAACGTGTTCCTGTACGTTAGCAGTTAAACCAAATGTGTGAAGCATGTCATTAAAGGCTCCGACACATAGAAAAGTTAACATGTGTCAGAGTCAGCAGTACTTTGACAGATACATAAAATACGTGTGTTTTTTATGGGCGGTTGGACATAGACCAACGCTGTCTCTAACGCAATGGATGCATTTGTTCAACTTTTAACTTTTCCCTCTCTTTCAGCGTTGACAAGCGACACATTGTGACATTTCAAAAGAATTTAATGTTGATATTGGCGGCCTGTTTAAATGTCTTGTAAGATCTTGATGTACTAAATTGAATAGTTAATCAATGTATCTTTTTTCATTCTCACAGCCTTAAAATATTTCCCCGGATCGTGATTGGATAGTTTCTCAAAGTTGAACACAAAAAAACCGTGCACATCTTGATCTATGAAGTCCCGACCCTAAATTGGCGTGTGCTTTTTTGGTATTAATATATTCTTCAAGTTCAAGTAGTGCATTAGTAAATCCAGTAACTCGTTTGAAGGCATTTTTGCAGTATAAGCAAAACAAATTTAATTTGAAGCTACTGTCAAGTGAAATCTGCTGTGCGTTGAAGTATTCATTGTGTCATCCCCTTCCTTCAGGTACTTCACCGTCAACGGGTACTTTGACGCTACGCATGTAAAGTATTCTATGTGCTAGAGCCATACAAATTGTCGAATTCAGAAAACAAAAACCAAATTTGAGAAGTTGTGCTTATACAAACTAATTTGGCAGAAAACTAGCAACCTACCCACTTTAAGGTTGATTTGCGTTGTTTTATACAATTTTGTGTTGCTTGTCTCGGGTACGGGAAAACAGCTATTATCTTAAAAAGTTTGCTCGAACTTTTTGCATTGTTAATATATTAACTAATGTCACACGGCATTAGTTAATATGTTGACAATGCTCGTGTAGAGGTTGTTAAATAAATATAACATGGTCTCTAGGACTTGTGGCAAGTCTGTCGAAAATAGCCTTAAGTTTTGCAGTTCCTGTACTGGAACATTACCTTCTGTTGAAGCTAAGGGATCATAGGATGGTTTTGCTTTAAGTAAGTTTTTTAATTTCGGCGAGCGAATCATGCGGCGGGACTTTGTCCAATCCGCATCACTTCACTTCCGCAACCAAACCCTATCATTGAATCCAGTGGACGCACAACATTATCGGTCGGATGAACCTCGTTACCGACCTTCTTTAATATCAGCTGTTTTCTGTCAGTGTAGAATTTTTGTGAAGGAAAAATTGTTTTGAATTCAAAAGAAAGCCAAATAAATCAAAAGTTATGCACACAATAGCTTTGTTTTTGGATTTGGGGGAAGACAGAAATGATTGTCGACATATCCGCCAAAAAATTAGGGACATGACAAGTAGATGCTCAGTAAGTTAAGAACAATTTCCTTGCTCAACTTCAAGTTAATATTCTTGATTATAGGTTTATCAAACAGTTCAGACTGAATAAAGCAGGTTTTCAAAACATATTGGACGTGTTGCAGTCAAAATTACCACCCGTTTGTCAGATCATCATCACTGGCCCCTGAGATAAAATTAGCAGCATGCCTCAGATTTTTGGCAGAGGGTGGTTACCAAAATGTCACTGGACAGGATTTTAATGTAGGAATGGCTCAATCAATTATTTCTGGTGTCCTCTCGGATGTCTTTAATATTCTGGAAGAAACTTTGTGCCCAAAGTGGATTACGTTAGCGATGTCCGAAGAAGAAAAGCGTGAGGCTAAGCGGTTTTTTTTTACGAAAATTCGAGAATACCGGGAGTAGGTTTGTACATTGGCGGCGCACATTTTCTCCTCCAGACTCGTGGTCCGACCAAACCTAAAGTAAAAGTATCCAAAATTATCATCCATAGGAAAACAGAATATATTTGTTTAAATTTACTTTTTCCACTTAGATTTTTGTAGGGGGCCGAAAACTGTTTAGCTATTGCTGCAGATTTAGCCAGAACTTTTAGACGGTGTCTGGATCTTTCTTTGTTACATTTTTTGCTATATCCGGATTTTCCTTCATTAAGTCGACCAACATTCGAAATCACTGACGATTTGTTTGCCTATTTTATTTAAGTATCAGTATGCAAATTTGTGATTATTTTACTTACTTACTTACTTTACTCATCATTTTGCCGGCGGATACGCATCAAATGTTTTGCGGATAAGAAATCTCACATATGTATGGACTGCGAATCGACCGCGGATTCAATGATAGCTAGTTTTTGCACTTCCTTACCGACTTTTGGTCATTTGCGTTTTTAATGATAGCAAATTGCGGAAATTTTGACATTCTCCTGCCGCGAACGATCCGCCGGATTCAATGATAGGGGTGAATAACGTGTTCTTCACCTCGATTCATGTATATTTCGAGTTTTGTGAGCCGAGTAGCTGCTTAAATTTTGTAATTCTAAGAGCGATTAAGTTTCTCTGAAACTGTCTGAAAATTAGACACAACCTGTTAAGAAAGAAAAACTTAGCAATTTGGTCATACATTTTCAAGCTCTGTCAAAAAAACTGTTTTTCAGCCTGAAAAAAACTTGTTGGCAACTCAAGCAATTGATCAACTAGACGGTTGTCAACATAATGACATTTGCAAAATGTCATACTAATGTTTTCAATTTTACTTCCGACAGCATAGTTTTGTGAAGCATTTAAATTCTTTCAAATTAAACAAATAATTCAAATAAATTTCTTTAAAAGAAATGGATGACCCACTTCGTCCAAAAGCTATACCATTAGCAGCTGAAACAGTTCTATGGTTTGAGTTTCTTTTAGATCCCAATTTGCTTACAAGACACCTCAATAAACCAAATGCCGGTAGGGAATATCTTTATAAGAGTTTAATTTTTTTATATGTGCGTATTTTTAACAGAACCAAGTCCTATTGATCTCATAAATCAATTCATTGCAATGTCACCTGAAATGCAACAAGTCACGCAAGTGGACTTGGTAGCAGATTCTGAAATATTGCGTGGAATCCCCACAACTCCAGGAACTGGAACCATAATTCCGTCAAGTGAAACATTGAGATTGACCAGAAAACAATATGCCTTGAAAATTTTGACCTTAAAAGTTGCTACTTTCCTGCGGTGGGATCTGGGTGAGATTTTTGAAGTAATGCACTCGTGTCAGTGTATAAACTTTTCCCGTTGATAGACCTTCTGGAAAAAAATCTTACAAATCCTAGACAGGTGGCACTGTTGAGGGATTTGTGTACTATAACTTTCGGAAGACCTGTGCCCATTCCTATTCCACCGGATTTTAACGAACGTGTCAGTAAGTAGCCGTGATAATGTTACTCTAAGTAAATGTTTTAAATTCCGTTCCTTCTAGCTGCGGACGGGAATGAAATCGCCGCAAAATTTGCTTTAACTGTATATCATCGTTGGGTACTGCGTTTGCAAATCATTAAGGACATTGCTGTAAAGGCCATAAGACCCCAGATGCCCAACACGTAGGAGCTTCCATTCTGCTTAGTGCTTATAAACTATTTACTTTTCCTTGCAGATTCGTTCCAATCGAGCCGATGCATTCAAATTTTGGAGCAGATATCCCCACACAACCCAGTATTGACTTCCTCAAGCAACTCTGTCAATCCTTAGAGCCCTTTCACGTGTGCACTAATGAAACGTTTGTTTTGATTCATCCCAATTCCGAGACTACCTCTCAGAACTTCGAGGGAATGAAAAAAATCTCTCCTGCGGAACTGAGAACTCAAATTTACTTCGATTTTGTAAATTTCTTTCTTTATACTAAGCAGTACCGGAAGGCACAGGAGGCGGTTATCGAGTGCCAGAAAAATCTCAAGGAAATGAAATCAGAGTACAACAACCAGCCGAAGTCGGAGTTTTTTTTCTGCCACTTGAACGAAGATGAGCTGGAGGGTTACTTGATGGCATGTGGAGTTAGCGACAGACTTGTTTCTCTTAAGGAAAAGTTCAGTGCGTCTGTGCTTAATCAATATAAGGTACGTGCAATTTAGCATTTAAAATTTATCTAAATCAACTGTCTCTTCAGGACATCCTGGAGATTCTCAAGGCGGATAACAAATTTCGTGAAATTCCACTGGTGAACAGAAGAATTCTTGAGCTCGACATTGAAGGCGCTATTTCTCAGGGAATTTTGAAAGAGACCAGGGAGCTGGAAATGAAGGTGGCGGCACTGAACGTTGTGCGATGTATTTTCGAGGAGGGAAATATTTTTGCGTCCGTAGACTTTTTTGAGAAATACAGAAACTTCAACTGTTTCGGTGCAATTGCTGAGGTGAGGAATAAAGTGGAAAAAGTTTTTGTGAGCTGTGCTGAAAACAATTTTTGTTTTGTAAGAATTTACTTTGCTAGTTTACATGATCTACATCGTTCGAAAGCGTTAGTAAGGAAAGTGCTGTCAAGTGAAAGTTTAAGAAAGATTTCTTCACTTCTGTGTCGATTTGTGTGTTTACACTTTTTTCTCTTAAAAGAAACATTTAGATGTTTTGGGAGCTTTGCAATCGCGCAACAAACTAAAGGTTTGTCCCTACAACTTCAATTCAAGTCACACTCGACCTTCTTTTGTATTTGCTTCTGCACTTTCTTTGTTTAACGAATATTCTAATTCATATGGAGCGAAAGCTATATTACTGTCACTTCTTCAGTTTCTTTTAGAATTTTCTTGTTCACAAGTCTCTCTGTTTCTCATCAACTTTTTTTTGTTAGAAACATTTTTTAGAAGAAACCTGGACTTATTTGTTCCTCTAACGTGCACTTGCTTTGTTAAATGTATTATTGTTGAATGGATATGAATAATATCACATCCGAGCTACCCAAAAGCCAGCAGTTGTCTCAAAATTGAATTCTAAAAACGGTTTACTTACATATTTCTTTGGTGCCAAAAATGTTTTTTTATATGTTGTGCAACATCTTCCGTTGATGCAATAGCTTGCATTTGAGGACTCTGTTAATCCGACTTCAGCTTTCTTTACGGGTAAGCCCTACGAAGTGTTGTACGAGTATTCCGACACTAATCACATAAAGACAAGCAGCGTATACTATTCTTCGTTAAAAATTCTTCTCTGGATAGCAGTAATACGAATGGGCTTCTTTATGACCTTTAAAAAACGTCAAATTTTCTGCGCCATAATGTATCAACAAATCGGTCTTTTGGGAAAGACAGAGGGAGAGTTGTTTTATTTAATTGACTATTGATATCAAAGAAAGAGGTATGACGTATTTAAGGTCTGTTCATGGTGCCGTTTAAAATTTGTTCAACAAATGTTTAGATGCAAGACCTTTTTAATATTGTTTGATTGTTTGTTATCATCTTCTTTAACTTCGATTTCTACCGTAGTTTCTATTAATTGGAGGTATTTACATAGAAGGGCATGTTTAATATATACATAAAAAAATATAAATTATATTTTTAGGGGGTTTTCGACGTCCTTCCTCACTGCTCATTGGGTGAAAGGAATAAGATCAAAGAATTCCTTGTGGATTGCATTCTAAAAAACACAAATGGAAAAGGTTTTATTCAAATAATCGAAGGAATTGGTCTATTTTCTACCTTGGAGCTAGAAGACTTGAAGCGACAAATCGCTGATGAAGAAATCTTTGTACCAATGCTAGCAATCCAAAACGATTGGAAGGTAACATCAAAAGGTAAGTAAATAACTTGCACAAATCTTACATATTCTTATCTTAAGCCCCATCTATAAAGCCCGTGCTGACCAAAATACAGTTGATCGCATTGAAGTCGGTTCACTCGAGCGCCAGTTGATATCCTGTACAAATGCTAATAACGTTCGCAAGCTGCTCGTGAAACTTGCTGCCACAAATCCCACAAAACCTTTGTTTACTGTGAACCCCAGTTGGCAAATTCCCACTCCAATCAACTCATTGCTCATGTCAATGCAAAGGGGATTCCTGCAAGATTTTGCCTACGTTCTTTTGGGCAAGGCCAGAGAAATGGCTGCCAAGAATGTAAGTAGCTCGCTTAACAGTTTCGGTGTACTTATAAAGGATGATTTTTCCAGGACTACGTGGGAGCAGTGTCTATGTTGAGTGTCCTAAAATCGGACACCCAGCGTCAGGAGCTATCAAATAACTCATCGGTAGCCAAACTTGGAAAACTGGTAAATTGGGAAATCCTGCTCATACAGATATGCCAATGCCTCGAAGAATGGAATAAGAAGACGTTGGACCTCCAATCGCTTGGTAATAGATGCAAACAATGTTTGAACTCACTGCAGAGTGGAGACAATATTATTCCCAGAATCGAGGTAAGACAAAATTTAGAGTTTTAGACAAAAAGCGTCAATCAACACACTTATCTCAGATCATAGAGCATTGTGCTATAATGCTACTGAACCTCAACGATTGGACTGCGCTGATGTTCCTCGACAAGAGACTGCCGCAATTAGAGTTGCCACTGGCATTTGCCTCTACGTTCCTTGACATGGAGAAAATGAAAGGAACCAAAAAGGTGTGCCGTGACGCGTGGGATATAGTCTTACCGATGTTCAGCAATCAGACTAAACGTGGTGGTGGCGGAAATTCCAGAAATTCTCCAAGTCTTGCCATCTCATCCGGTTTGCAACCGTTCCTGAAACGAATCCGAGACCAAGGATTATTTTCCTTAGTCATTTCGCTTTTGGGAAAAATCCACAATATACTAAAAGACGATCCAAACTATGAATTGAATGGAGAGTACATTCAACTATGGCCAACGAGTATTAGCAAGTAAATTGAGGGGAAAAGATTTCTGGAATTGATGTTAATCGAAGTTCTTCAGTCCTTTAGGGTATAGCAACCGTTCGGTCTCTGAAATGCTTAACTGGTTACTTAAGGAAGGTCTTAAATACTATCCGCAGCATTTAACATGGTTGAAAATGAAAGGAGATGTTGAACTAGGTAAGATTTTTTCCATGCAACTCCATCATTTCCTTTGCTCGGTATATAAGTGGTTTTCTTTGAAGCAATCGGTAACAATGAAGCCGCTATGAGATGTTATGTTAACGCACTCGTTACCGGCACCGACTACTGTACAATTCCACTGCAACGCATGGTAGCAGATGATTATGTGATTAAAAAGATGATCAGATGTTGCTCGAATCTGGGATGTTATATGCAAGCTGCTGTATTATGTCAGGTAAGCTTTATTTCCCAACTTAGGCAACTGTTGTGCATGAATTATTTCTCTTACAGTTCCTAGATGATATCGACTATAGTTTGGCATTCAAGAATTTGACAGAAAAATCATCTAACTTCACCGATGCGATGGATGCCTACTATGGATGTATTTGGGACACAACTTTACTGGAATTCATTGTGAATCTACATGCCAAGAAGGGAGAGAATGCAAGAAAACTTGAAGCGGTTTGTACAAATAACTTTTTTTTAAGTTTTCCCACAACTTGTGTCCATCTCTTAAGGAGTGATCAAGACTTATAGCAGTAAGTGAGCACTGCAAGAGATTAAATCATTGCGTATTAATATTGCACCATCACAAGAAATTTAGCGTGTACACGGATTTAGATGAGCTTATAGAAAAATCGATATCGACAACTTAATCCAACCTCAATTTAAGTTAATAATACATAATGCAATTGTTTCGTACCGGTTCTTTAAGGGTGGTAGCTCAGCTCATGGGATTAGTATCAATGTTCAATAATTTCACAATAGTGGATAGTTTTCAACTAGTTTACTAGTGAAATATCAAGTTTCCCTTTGTATCAGTTTTAATTGTCAAAGATAGACATTTGGAAGTTCAATCTGTAGTTTGCGATAAGCGAGGGCAATGGAATAAGAATAATGCATCATCACTAGATGGAGGAGTTTATGGTATACTAAAAGAGTTTAAAGTCTCTACTATTCAAGCAAGCTTTGCGAAACCATTAATTGATTGACCTCAGTTAAATTTTTGGATAAATGCATAGTACGCAATATCCTTGTCTTATACATAACGCCTCATTTCTTTACACAGAGTTCGGCTGTATTGCATTTATGAAAACATAAAATAAGTGTAGGATGCAAACAAGCCCTTAATTATCGTCATTGCTAAATTTACAATAGTATACTGTGGATCCTTAATAGCGTGAAGTTGTTTTATTACTTACAGCAGTTTTGGAAGGAATTTATGGGTGAATTTGATTTGTGAAGTGTTCTTTTAATTTATAGAAACAATTTCTTGACAACTCATAATTCTGTGAAAGTATATTTTAACCTTACAAACCTTATTTTTAACGCACTTGAGTATACTGATGTCTTCTGGCTGCATATTCTTTAAACTTCACATAAACTGTGAATGTTGAATTTAATTCCATTTCCTTGTGGTCGACCTTTCAAAAACAAATTTCCGGCCCTATCAAAGGGGTGTTATTTAAAAATTTTTTTTTTGAATTGTTTATGACCAATGCGCCCTTACAATATAAAAATCAGATTCCTTCTTTCCCATTTCCGCGCCATATCGTCATATCTTCTTTCACGTTTTACGTATTATTTTACGTATTAAATAATGTAATTTTACTTTAAATTATTGTTATTATTTACTTGTCAAATACTAATATTTCGTATACATTTGTATGAAGTCAGTAAAATTCAATGTTTGCAACTGACTCGAGCAGTGTGCCTCCAAATAATAAAATGGTATGTCCTTATATGGTTTGCCTCGTTGTACAGAACCTCATTGGGATAGAAATTCTTGTACTGGGATGCAGGTTCAAAATCTACACCATCATCTTTTCTATCTAGAAAGGACTCACATTAATTCTGAAGTCAAGTTTTGTGGAAAACAACACCCTTGACATACCGAATGCTTTCTTAGACCTAATCGGAGCTGTATCAATGTATCTGGCCTAAGTAAATGCCTATCTAACTTACTACCTAGAAAGTAAAATGAACAAGATCGACGAATCAATCAAATTACGTTTCTAGCTGTAACAATATTATAAATCAATATAGCACAGGAAACATAGGAGCAGTTATTTTCACACTATAGTGCTGAACGCCTGTTCCACATCAATCTGGCATTCGCCTGTTGATTGTACTCAACCGCTCGAGCTCAATACATTAAATCTATGCAATGTTATTTTAGTATTTCCGTAATGCCCTAGAGCCAATGTAATTTAACTTGATCTAGAGCCACATGGTGTAGAAAACGTTTTGATATCTAATCTGTATAAGTGCGTTGTTTGACACAAATTTTCCAAGTGCCCGGCTAGCTCAGTCGGTAGAGCATGAGACTCTTAATCTCAGGGTCGTGGGTTCGAGCCCCACGTTGGGCGAATTCGTTTCTTTTTCTTTCTTATATTTATTAAAATATTTAATTTAATTTAAAAATATATATATATTTAATTTAATTTAAAAATTAATGTTTCATTTCATTTTAGATTGCTATCATGAGTACTTTAGAACTCAATGCAAACAATAATGATGAAATAAAGAGGGAAGCTGCAGCCATACGAAAATCGAAGTTTCTGCGGGCACTTGCGAAGCAGTATTTAATATAAACGTCTAACAGGAGGAAAATAAACTTTAAATAAAAATGTGTCTACAGGTTTATATAGTTTTTTTTTACAGATACCAATCATATAAAAAACGATTACATAAAAATTAAAACTACACATTTTTAAACGCATGTTGAAAAGACAGAACGCAATATCTACAAAGCGCTTCTATATTTTTGCACTGCTGTAAGTATGCGATCTGATGCAAAATCAACCAATTATCACCTACCATATGTTTTCGCGGCATCACCATCTGGTGGTCGGTTTTTCATAAATTTACGTACTGTTACTTAGCTGAGTGCAAAGTTATGCAGAGCGTACACACGTAAACGAATCTCCAAGGAGTAGACCCTCTGTGTCTTCGTCCTACAAAAGTCTGGAATACATCCAAACATTACCGTGAGAAACCGTCGAAAGTTTCAGTTCCTGGGCATACACAAACGAACGACTTTTTACCGTTTTTATCGTTACATTTTCACCAAATGATTCACAGTCTTATAATATACGTTATTATAATATACGTTATTTTGATAAAACGCAGTTGTTTTAGATTCATGCATTATTAAGAAAATTTTGATTAGTTCCATTTTAATTGAGAATGATTGATGAAATAAGAAATGTAGTTCTATCACAAAGTTAAAACTACAATCCTATTTCCTGGGCTTATAACTGCTGTTAATTCTTTAAAGACATAATAAATAATCCTGGCGAGAGTCTTTTTTTATAATAATAATATAATTTAATTTATTGATCTTAATTCTAATTTATTTACTAATCTAGGTTTTTTGCTTATGTGTTATTTATACAAATGTATTTGGCGGACGCGTCCACCAGGGCGTATATGTTATTTATATGCTTAACATATACATCTAATACGCCATGGTGGACCTTTTCTTGGGTTTTGTATTTTATTATTTTTTTTTGGTTTTTTTATATTTTTTGTTTTTGTAAAATGTCTTAAAATTATCTTAACCTATGTGGGTTAACCCTAGTGAATCAACTATCCTGTCTTTAACTTTAAGAAGTTAGCTGCATCGAAATCATTTGAAGTCGCCTTTCTACTGTTCGTCGTACGACATGGAAGATGATAGGGCAGCCTTCCCTATCTTATAACAGGCCTATAGTTCTCTGCTCTTTTTCTTTTGCTGCTTTCTCAGCAGCCTTTATAGCTGTAGCCTGCTCGTAGAGAAACTTGATGTGAGCGTTTAGTTTTGCTCTTTCCTCGTCAAGTCTCTCGAGCTTTGTATCCTTCTCCTTGATTTCCTCCTCCTCATTGTCGGTGTCCGGTGAGGCGAGTACATTTATGTAGTTCTCGCCCCCTTTGTAGGAGAATCGGCATTCGTTGCCCTTTGATTTTCACATTGGAGGGCATCAATGTCGATCTCCGATATTGCTGTTGTTGTTTTCTTTGGCGATGTTTTTTTGGCCGCCACCGTTCGGCCTTTGTTCGGTGCGACCACCTCTTCGTCTGACGTTATTGTTGTTGTCCGACACTTGTTTTGAACGGGCTGCGGCTGCAGTATTTTCCTCCTCTTCATCTCTGTGTTTTGGCTGGTGGGTTGACGTCCCAGCCACCGGTGTCTTAAAAACACCCAATTTAGCCCATTAGTTGAGCTCGGGTTGCTCTTCACTCTCCATGTTCTCATTCACACTTAGTGTCTTTGTTTAATTAAAAAAAAATAATTTTATTTTCCCCTACGGGATTCAAACCCGGGATTACCAGTCACTACACTGGTGCTCTACCACCCGAGCTAGCTTTTCTCACCATATCAACACACTGGATTTATTTTTCGCAGAAGTCTTAACACAACGGTACTCCGCGGCGGTCTGTGAACGACTGATGGCGACAGTCTTCATCCAACTCTCGTTGCCACAACATCAGTTATTGACTTGTGTGCTTCCTGTTTAAACGGGTCCTAAATTTAACTAGGTTTCTACTTCTTGTGGTGCTACAGTCCGAGGTCGATTTAGGCCTCAATTAACATGTATCTCAATCCAGTTGCTTACTCCAAATTGGTTGATGATCATCTTCATTTGTGTACACCATGTTAGCTTAGGCCGTCCCCTGTTGCGTTATCGCAATGCTCAGATTTGAGGGCTTTTTAAGCCGGAGCAGAAGTGTCCATACGCTCTACATTGCCTAGTCATCTTAAGCATTGTATCGGAAGACGCTTGATCAGACGGCTGCCATTGTACAATCAACCCTTTGCTGTGTAAAAGAATGATGTATACTGCAGAAAATAAATACAGTATAAACAATTTTAAATGCAAGAATATGTTGAGATGACATGTTGATAAAGGATGAGGACCGAATTTCTTTTGAGTTTTACACTTAAAAGGAATTTAATAACAGAAATAAAACGCCAAATACGTTCAATTAAAAGCAATTCCAAAAGCCCATACATTTTAATCCATCTGTTACAATAAACACCCTATCAATATACTCGAGCACAAACCCTAATGAATCAAGAAAAATAATTTTGTATACCCCATTCCCCTGTAATAATGCAAAGTTTTCTTAAAAATACTCAACGCCACAAAATCTAACCAAAATCTTGAACAACGTAACATAAGGAATATTATTAAATAAAACAATAAAGGCTAGTTTACAACTATCAGCTAACTATCAGTATTAGCTAAAACTTTTTTTTATAAGAAATAAATCCATCTGTAAAGGTGATGTAAAACATTCGCCTTATTAATAATAATAATAATTGTATGGTGCGACAGTCCGCAGGGGACCAGGGCCTAGCTTGCTCATGCGCTGTTCTCTCACGAGTAGAAGGGACCTACAGTTTTTTGCCGACTTCGAACGGCGAAATTTGAGAAGCTTTCTTAGACAGTTATTACTCTTTGAGTGTTGTCAGCAGCTCGAAAGAGATGGTGCCGTGAAAAATTCGAGGTGTTCAGCCGGTAATCGAACCCAGACCCTTCGTCGTGTGAGCGTCGCACTCTACCCACTACAAATGTAACTTACTACTACAAAATTAATAAAATTGGTTACAATAATATCACAGATCTTTTTATAAATATTGAAGGAAAAAGGTCATTATAAAAAACCTTCTTTAAAACAGAATTAACATGGGTTATGACGGTAAAATACGACAAATAAACGAACGAGCTTTAATAGGGGAATTTCTGGAAGAGACTCTTCGAGGTCCCCAAAAATGTTTAAATTTTGTCCACACAATTGAATTAAAGCTCCATTGAGTTAATGAACTATGGACTCTTAGCAAACGAACTTAATCTGCTTTTGACTGTTTAATTTACTGCAAATATCTCGGAACGTTGTATTTGGCAAAATGCTCTTGTCAATTTCAGCTGAATTATAAGATATTTGGATTCATATCCAACCAAATCGCCCTCCGAAAATGAGTTTTCTGTAATAATTCCTTAATAGCTGATTTTGTAGAGAAAGTTCTAACCACGAAAATGCAAAGTATTTTAAACATATTTCAAGGAGTTCGATTGCTCACATTATTTGCGAAGCATTCTGCCCGAGTTAACCCTTTGAAAACTTTCTCCGCAGCTCGAAAGAGGTGGTGCCGTGAAAAATTCGAAAAATTGGTGTTGAGATGGAAATTGAACCTAGACCCTTCGGCGTGTGAGCGTCGCACTCTTTTTTTATAAGTGTAGAAATGTATTTTTTATTTATCAATTAATTTCCTTAAATCTAGACAAAATACTTAACTAGTTTATCATTTATTTAAAACTTACAAATCTATCTTACTGGCCCTAGGCGGGCACTCTATGGTAAGTTAATCTGTTCTTAATTTATAGTGCTTTTCAGCTTCTTGACATTTTTCTTTTGTAAATGTTTGCAGTATTTTCTTAATTCTAGATAGCTCAATACTAAGAAAACTTGTATGAAAAACTTAGCAACTAATTTCTATTCTTACCTTAACCTAATTAAAACACTTAACCTACATACAACTATCTTAATCTAATTAAATTAACAATTTGTTTTCTTTCTGTTAATATTATAATTTATATATAATCCTAACTTATTCTACCTTATACTAAATATAAGTTGTCCGTAGGACCATTATCGGCTTCAGCTGACGGCAGCTGGGCCACCAGAAAAAGTGCCTATCCCTTTCGTTAATGGCGCGAATAGGGATGGATGTGCTGAACCGAAAATCACCCGGATTTGCGGTTCCTACGTTGCTCTCGTAGAGCAGCCGCTTGTCCACCGTCCGTCTCATGACATGGTAGAGAAGTGGACATCCCTCAGCATGGTGCACCAAGTCAAGTCGGTCCAGATACAAGAACGCTTCCGGTGGAATGAATCCACTCCGTCGTGCGCTCTCGTGATATGAATCGTTTGGGTAGTAGGCTCCGAATATCAGATCGGTTTCTGAGGTCATTGCCCTTGGAACATGTCTTCGAACCAGTTTAATAATAAAATTATCCACCCTGTTCACGTTTGCTGCGCTGTACAAGATTTCATTGGAATAGAACTTCTTGTACTCAGATTCTGGGGTTCTGTACATCTTAAGGCAAGCCCGAAGACATTGCCTCTCGAAGAACCTCATCCTTTCCATCTGAGAAGGACTCAAGTTGAACCACACCGGACAGCCGTATACCATAATAGGTCGGACTAGAGCCGTGTAGCAGATGACCTTCACCCTGGAATCAAGTTGGCTACTTGCCATAACAAAGGCTTTTCTGGCTTTGGCCAGACTAGTTGCTGCATGGATATTTCCATACAGAAAATGGTCCAACATAATGCCCAAATATCTTACCACATTCTTCACAGCTAATGGTCGCCTATGTGGGTCCAAAATGCCGAACTTACGCCAGTTTACATTCGTGTCCCTTGAAGCCCTGTACAACGGAGTTCGGAACAGAATGGTTTCACACTTCTGGAAGTTGATTTTCAACTTCCAGTCGTCGCAAAATCGCTGAATTTTCTCGAAGTCACGCTGCAAGAGGATATTAATTACTTCAATCTTCGGCGCTGTTCTGTACGTGATCCAATCGTCAGCGTACGCAATCGGGTACTGCATGGAACCAATTAATTCACTGGTAAAAATAGTGAAAAGAATTGGTGAGTTTACTGCGCCCTGCTGGAGCCCATTTTTTATGTAAAAGACATTAGTAGAAACCTTGTTGCTACTCTTGACAACAAACTTTCTACCTGTCACCATATTATAAATCGTGTAAAGCAGTTCTTTGCTTATACCCAACCTCGTCAACTTAAGGAAGAGGCCTTCTAACCAGACGGTGTCGAATGCCTTTTCCAAGTCAACAAGGCAGGCCCCGGTGCATTGCGTTTGTTCCTGTTCCATTGTATGTCCGAAACCAATTTTGATGCGGGATGTACAGTATCATGCCCCGCCAAATTGGTTATTCGGTATTATTTTTTTGTCCTCAGTCCACTGTATCAGGACTCTATTAACAATCTTTTCAAAAACCTTGCTTATGCATGGGAGGAGACTTATCGACCGAAGATTTTTCGGAAGCGAGGAATCCTTGTCCCTTTTGGGGATGGGTTGCACTACCGCCGTCTTCCAATGCTCTGGGTAATGTGCATTACTCAGAGCATTGTTAAACAGGATTGCGTATATTTCTACCGCCTCTTCGGGGAGATGACGCAACACAATATTCGGTATTCCGTCTATTCCAGTGGATTTTTTGTTCTTCAAACTGTTGAAGATATCTTTGAGAGCCACTTTCGAAATGAGTATGGCATTAGAGCCATTTTGGGCCAAGGGATTAACTGCCTTGTTTTCATCATTGAATCTGGTGAAACCATGATTCTCCGAACGCCACTGCTGTATTTCATTTCGAAGGTAGAAATGGTTAAGCAAGGCTCTGTTCTCCAAGTCGTGATTCGGCCTACGAGAATCGTTGACCGTATACACTTCCTGAAAAACTGCTCCTATTGCTTCTACCTTCTCTTGGGCATCATCAACAATGAAAAACTCATTGTCCAGAACGGCCCCATCCGGATCGATGCCAACAGAAGTCAGTATGTTTGCGTTGTCAGTTGTTCTGTCAAGTCGAACAGCCTCCAAGTCGTTATGATCCCTCCTTCGGAAGATCTGGTTGATTTGGGGGAACATACCCGGACCGTTCGAATGAACAGCCCGAATCTTATTTCCCCAATATGAATTGATAGCAATTCTATAATTCAACCGAATCAAACTCCGGAGGTTTTTCATTTGCGACTTGAGCGACCTCAGTTCCTGGTCGTCTCGGTCTGTAAATCGTCTGTAAAGTGTCTTGATTCTCGACAGCAGTCTGCTTTTTTGGGCGTGCAGTGCGTCGATTGTATCGTTCCGATAGATGTCGCCATCTGTTCTCGGTGATACTTTTGGAATCGTTTTGTCCATAGTACGTTTAATCGTAGTGTCCATTTGTATGAGGTACCTGTCAACCTCCTCGTTCGTTAGGTTTCTGTTCGACGGTGGCGTTAAGTCATTCGAACACATTTCTCTGGCAAGGACTCTGGAGAAGCGCGGCCAACGAGCCTTACAATAATTGTAAGGATACGATTCCACGAATTCCTCCAGTTCCACGATCTCGTTCGGGAACCGAATTACTGCGGCGAGCCCACAGTGATCACTGTCGCACTCTACCGTTGTTAAGCAGTTCCTAGTTTGTCTGTTCACGTCCTGTAACGTCAGTCGTCTGTCAATTAGCATCAGATCTAAATAAGACCCACTTCTGGGAAAGGACGGTCTATCGGTTGCAAGCAAATTTAGCTTGAACTCAATAGTGTGCTGCGTCAACCACTCAAGGAGTGAATTTCCTCTGGGATTTGGAACAGAATTACCCCATTCCTCATGCTTCGCGTTCAAATCGCCGGCGACAACAAAGTAGTTATCCTCTGCGCATAAACGAAGCTTTCGAAAGAGAGTTTCAAACTCTGAAATGAAGTCTGTGGACCGAGGTGCATCTGGTGCATAGACCGCTACTACGTACAATTTCTTCCCACCTTGGAGAGAAATGCACGCAATACACGCTTCCAGCACACCGAAGCTTCGCACCTCATCGCAATACACGATTTTATGGCGAATGCCCTTTTTAATGAAGAGAGCGACCCCACCCCCTTGTGTGGAGTGGGGACGGTCCCTTCGAATAACTGTGTAGTTTTTGTACCTGATTGTGTGTTTCCGGTTTAGCTTAGTTTCACTAACCATTAACACATCAGGCTTATGGGACTCCAACAAGTTGAGTAAAATCAACCTTCTTTCGATCCTGACAAGTGAATTTGCATTCACTGCCAGGATCGATAGGTCTCCAGCTGCTGGCGTATCCATTAAAACGGATACGCACCTGACCCAGCGGGTCTTGACGAAAGGACCCGGTCCATCCGCAGAAGATCTCTTTGGAACTGCTCCATTTGGGCCTTCATTGAGGCCATCATAGAGAACAGTTCCGCGAAGCCCATATTCGGAGCCTCCACAGGTACTGGTACGATTTTTGGCACTGTCTGTTGTGCCGGTCGTCTACCAGACGCCATCTGGGCGTAGGAAATGACCGGCGAAACAGGTGTGGCTGGTATTCTAGGCACCGCCCTCGAATTCACCACTTTCTCTTTCTTTAGCATATCCTTTTTCTGGATAGCCTTTACCTTGGGGCAACCGCGATAGCTAGACGGATGTCCCTTCTCCCCACAATGCACGCATTTTAAACGTGACCTGTCCTCCACTTTCCCCTCTCCCAGGGGACAGCGCGCCGACAGATGCATCTCTGCGCATTTGCTGCATCTTGGCTGCCTGTTGCAGTTTCCTGCGGCGTGGCCAAAGATTTGGCATCTTGCGCAGAGGAGCATCCGTCTGACACCTCTAAGCCTCTCCCAGGAAATCATCTGGGAGTCCAGGATCTTAATAGATTTTAGACTTTCCATTCGGCTTCCTGGTGTGACTTGCACCAAGAAGATGGGAAGCAGACGCTTAGGCGTCATTCTTGAACGGACGGTGGAGAAGCGGCTAACCGCTACAAATCCCACGTCCTCAATTTTGGAGTTGCTGTTGTTGTTGCTTTTGGAGCTGTTGCAGCTTAGGTTTCTGCATCTGTTGCTGTTGTTGTTGTTGGTGATTTAGCGGCACCGGCTGCGGCGGCTTAGGCTGCTGCATCTTCTGCTGCTTGGACTGCTGCAGCTGTTGCTGCGTCTGCCTTTTCTCAATAGCCAGTTTCTTCCTGGCCTCAAGTTTTAGCTGGAGAGCTTTTATAAAGGCCTCCAGCTCCTCCTTCTCCCGGATCTTCTCCGCCAACTCCTTCTCCTCAGCGGCCTGATCATCGGCCCTGGATGAGACAAGTGTGGCGAAAATGTTCCCACGTTCACTATAAGACGCCTCATCGTCGTTGACACTCTCTTTCGATTCGTACATTTTCATACGCCTTCTTACCAAATTTGGTTGAGGCTTTAGTATTTTGCGTTTTTTCAGAAATTCGTGGCTTTCACACCCCACGTCACTCTCTATTTCGGAATGATCTTCCATTTGTTTACCAACACTAACACACACTTCACTTAAATTTGTCCGGTTCTGTTTCTGAGAACTGACCAAGAATTGTACTTTCGGTTCCCTTTTCCGGGAAAGCCGGCACAAAAATTTTTGCAATTTCGCACCCTTTTTCCAGGAATCGCACAAAAAATATTCAAACCACACACGAACTACACAGCCGATATACGTCCTTCCGTGGTGAATGTTTACGATCGACTGACGAGAACCGATAGGTTCAGCATGGTATGGTCGTTGACAAAATCTCACCTGACGAATCACGCTCAAGTAGTGCGTGTATAACACTTTCAAGAAAGAACGGAATACTCCTTCCACGGCAAGCAGCACACTTGAACACGTTCACAACTTAACATACTAAGCTAAAGGTAGCTAAACGGAAGGTCACCAGTGCTTTGGGTGCCTGGTGAGGGTGGTAAGGTGGTCAGATGTGAATACTGAAAGGGACATACAATTGAAAACTGCTTGTAATATGAAATGGAAATTGTTATCAATTAGGTTTCCTCATTCAAAACATCCTAAAAAAAAAAAAAAAAAAAAAAACACTTGCCCCACCCCGGACTCGTTCTCGTGCCGTCCCCCATCCGAGAGGTAACCACGACTTTTGCTGCTTGTTTCGCATATCGGCGGTCGGATGCATTCTCTTCGCGCCAGTTCCCTGCCTCCTCCCTTACCAACTAAGCGTGACTGGTTGGAGTTGGAAGGATATCACAGGTGAGAAGGAAAATTAAAAAAAAAAAAAATACAAAAGTGAAAAGTCAAAAAAGTTGAACAATGCCAACAACACGCGGTGTTCCCAAGCGGTCCCCCATCTAAGTACTAACCGCGCCCGATGCTGCTTGATTTCGGTGATCGGACGAGAACCGATAGGTTCAGCATGGTATGGTCGTTGTCAAAATCTCACCTGACGAATCACGCTCAAGTAGTGCGTGTATAACACTTTCAAGAAAGAACGAGATACTCCTTCCACGGCAACCAGCACACTTGAACACGTTCACAATTTAACATACTAAGCTAAACGGAAGGTCACCAGTGCTTTGGGACATCCAAGTGAAAACTGCTTGTAATATGAAATGGAAATTGTTATCAATTAGGTTTCCTCATTCAAAACATCCTAAAAAAAAAAAAAAACTCTTGCCCCATCCCGGACTCGTTCTCATGCCGTCCCCCATCCGAGAGGTAACCACGACTTTTGCTGCTTGTTTCGCATATCGGCGGTCGGATGCATTCTCTTCGCCCCAGTTCCCTGCCTCCTCCCTTACCAACTAAGCGTGACTGGATGGAGTTGGAAGGATATCACAGGTGAGAAGGAAAATTAAAAAAAAAAAATACAAAAGTGAAAAAAGTTGAACAATGCCAGCAACACGCGGTGTTCCCAAGCGGTCCCCCATCTAAGTACTAACCGCGCCCGATGCTGCTTGATTTCGGTGATCGGACGAGAACCGATAGGTTCAGCATGGTATGGTCGTTGACAAAATCTCACCTGACGAATCACGCTCAAGTAGTGCGTGTATAACACTTTCAAGAAAGAACGGGATACTCCTTCCACGGCAACCAGCACACTTGAACACGTTCACAACTTAACATACTAAGCTAAAGGTAGCTAAACGGAAGGTCACCAGTGCTTTGGGTGCCTGGTGAGGGTGGTAAGGTGGTCAGATGTGAATACTGAAAGGGACATACAATTGAAAACTGCTTGTAATATGAAATGGAAATTGTTATCAATTAGGTTTCCTCATTCAAAACATCCTAAAAAAAAAAAAAACACTTGCCCCACCCCGGACTCGTTCTCGTGCCGTCCCCCATCCGAGAGGTAACCACGACTTTTGCTGCTGTTTCGCATATCGGCGGTCGGATGCATTCTCTTCGCGCCAGTTCCCTGCCTCCTCCCTTACCAACTAAGCGTGACTGGTTGGAGTTGGAAGGATATCACAGGTGAGAAGGAAAATTAAAAAAAAAAAAAATACAAAAGTGAAAAGTCAAAAAAGTTGAACAATGCCAACAACACGCGGTGTTCCCAAGCGGTCCCCCATCTAAGTACTAACCGCGCCCGATGCTGCTTGATTTCGGTGATCGGACGAGAACCGATAGTTTTTAGTTTAAAATGTATTTTTTATTTTTCAGTTAATTTTCTTAAATCTAGACAAAATACTTAACTAGTTTATAATGTATTAAAAACTTACAAATCTATCTTACTGGCCCTTGACGGGCACTCTAAGTTTATATGTTTTTTAATTTTTATTGCTTTTCAGCTTCTGGATATTGTTTTGTAAATGTTTACAATATTTACATAATTCTACTTACTTAATACTAAGAAAACTTGTATAAAAAAACTTAGCAACTAATTTCTTTTTTTTTACCTTAATCTAATTATAACACTTAACCTACATATAACTATCTTAAACTAATTAAATTCACAAATATTTTTTTTTTTTTGTTTTGTTTTTTTTTTTTTTTTTTTTTTTTATGGTTACTTATAACATAATCCTAACTTATTCTACCTTATCCTAAATGTAAGTTGTCCGTAGGACCAATATCGGCTTCAGCTGACGGCAGCTGGGCAACCAGATGTGGCTCTAGCCACCAGTAAAAGTGCCTATCCCGCTCCCGATCCTTAATGTCGCGAATAGGGATGGATGTGCTGAACCGAAGATCACCCGGATTTTCAGTTCCAACATTGCTCTCGTAGAGCACTCGCTTGTCCACCGTCCGTCTCATGACATGGTAGAGAAGTGGACATCCCTCCGCATCCTGCAACGAGAACCGATAGGTTCAGCATGGTATGGTCGTTGACAAAATCTCACCTGACGAATCACGCTCAAGTAGTGCGTGTATAACACTTTCAAGAAAGAACGGGATACTCCTTCCACGGCAACCAGCACACTTGAACACGTTCACAACTTAACATACTAATCTAAAGGTAGCTAAACGGAAGGTCACCAGTGCTTTGGGTGCCTGGGGTGAGGGTGGTAAGGTGGTCAGATGTGAATACTGAAAGGGACATACAATTGAAAACTGCTTGTAATATGAAATGGAAATTGTTATCAATTAGGTTTCCTCATTCAAAACATCCTAAAAAAAAAAAAAAAAAAAAACACTTGCCCCACCCCGGACTCGTTCTCGTGCCGTCCCCCATCCGAGAGGTAACCACGACTTTTGCTGCTTGTTTCGCATATCGGCGGTCGGATGCATTCTCTTCGCGCCAGTTCCCTGCCTCCTCCCTTACCAACTAAGCGTGACTGGTTGGAGTTGGAAGGATATCACAGGTGAGAAGGAAAATTAAAAAAAAAAAAAAATACAAAAGTGAAAAGTCAAAAAAGTTGAACAATGCCAACAACACGCGGTGTTCCCAAGCGGTCCCCCATCTAAGTACTAACCGCGCCCGATGCTGCTTGATTTCGGTGATCGGACGAGAACCGATAGTTTAAAGTTTAAGTTTAAAAATGCATTTTATTTTGTTTAACTAATACTATCTTAAAGCTAGGAACAAAATGCTTAACCTAGGTACAAATTATATGTTTTATAAAACTACTTACTGGCCCTATGAAATGGAAATTGTTATCAATTAGGTTTCCTCATTCAAAACATCCTAAAAAAAAAAAAAACACTTGCCCCACCCCGGACTCGTTCTCGTGCCGTCCCCCATCCGAGAGGTAACCACGACTTTTGCTGCTGTTTCGCATATCGGCGGTCGGATGCATTCTCTTCGCGCCAGTTCCCTGCCTCCTCCCTTACCAACTAAGCGTGACTGGTTGGAGTTGGAAGGATATCACAGGTGAGAAGGAAAATTAAAAAAAAAAAAAATACAAAAGTGAAAAGTCAAAAAAGTTGAACAATGCCAACAACACGCGGTGTTCCCAAGCGGTCCCCCATCTAAGTACTAACCGCGCCCGATGCTGCTTGATTTCGGTGATCGGACGAGAACCGATAGTTTTTAGTTTAAAATGTATTTTTTATTTTTCAGTTAATTTTCTTAAATCTAGACAAAATACTTAACTAGTTTATAATGTATTAAAAACTTACAAATCTATCTTACTGGCCCTTGACGGGCACTCTAAGTTTATATGTTTTTTAATTTTTATTGCTTTTCAGCTTCTGGATATTGTTTTGTAAATGTTTACAATATTTACATAATTCTACTTACTTAATACTAAGAAAACTTGTATAAAAAAACTTAGCAACTAATTTCTTTTTTTTTACCTTAATCTAATTATAACACTTAACCTACATATAACTATCTTAAACTAATTAAATTCACAAATATTTTTTTTTTTTGTTTTGTTTTTTTTTTTTTTTTTTTTTTTTTTATGGTTACTTATAACATAATCCTAACTTATTCTACCTTATCCTAAATGTAAGTTGTCCGTAGGACCAATATCGGCTTCAGCTGACGGCAGCTGGGCAACCAGATGTGGCTCTAGCCACCAGTAAAAGTGCCTATCCCGCTCCCGATCCTTAATGTCGCGAATAGGGATGGATGTGCTGAACCGAAGATCACCCGGATTTTCAGTTCCAACATTGCTCTCGTAGAGCACTCGCTTGTCCACCGTCCGTCTCATGACATGGTAGAGAAGTGGACATCCCTCCGCATCCTGCAACGAGAACCGATAGGTTCAGCATGGTATGGTCGTTGACAAAATCTCACCTGACGAATCACGCTCAAGTAGTGCGTGTATAACACTTTCAAGAAAGAACGGGATACTCCTTCCACGGCAACCAGCACACTTGAACACGTTCACAACTTAACATACTAATCTAAAGGTAGCTAAACGGAAGGTCACCAGTGCTTTGGGTGCCTGGGGTGAGGGTGGTAAGGTGGTCAGATGTGAATACTGAAAGGGACATACAATTGAAAACTGCTTGTAATATGAAATGGAAATTGTTATCAATTAGGTTTCCTCATTCAAAACATCCTAAAAAAAAAAAAAAAAAAAAACACTTGCCCCACCCCGGACTCGTTCTCGTGCCGTCCCCCATCCGAGAGGTAACCACGACTTTTGCTGCTTGTTTCGCATATCGGCGGTCGGATGCATTCTCTTCGCGCCAGTTCCCTGCCTCCTCCCTTACCAACTAAGCGTGACTGGTTGGAGTTGGAAGGATATCACAGGTGAGAAGGAAAATTAAAAAAAAAAAAAAATACAAAAGTGAAAAGTCAAAAAAGTTGAACAATGCCAACAACACGCGGTGTTCCCAAGCGGTCCCCCATCTAAGTACTAACCGCGCCCGATGCTGCTTGATTTCGGTGATCGGACGAGAACCGATAGTTTAAAGTTTAAGTTTAAAAATGCATTTTATTTTGTTTAACTAATACTATCTTAAAGCTAGGAACAAAATGCTTAACCTAGGTACAAATTATATGTTTTATAAAACTACTTACTGGCCCTATGCGGGCGCTCTAAGCTTAACTAGTAATTTATTCATGTTGTTGCCTTTCAGCGTCAGTACTTTTTTGAATTAATTAAATTTATTTAAACTATTATTCATCTATGTAAAACTAAGAAAATTGTTCAAAAACTTAGTTGTCTAGTTCTGTCTTAATAAAAACTTAATCTAACTTAATTTAACTTAGTCTAACTTAAATATTCTTATGGCTAACATTTTTTTTTTTTTACATTTTTTAATTTTATTTTTTTTTTTTTAGTTTTTTTTTTGGATGTACAGTTTAATTTAATCTTAATTACTAACATAACCTAACTTATACTAGATGTGGGTTGGCCGTGGGGGACCAACGTAAACCTCACTAGGCTGACGACAGCTGGGGTTCCTGATGTGGCTCTAACCACCAATAGAACCCCCGGTCCTTATCCGTGTCCATCCTATCACGGATGGAGACGGATATGCTGAACCGGAGAGCATCCCGATTAACATCTGCGACGTTGGCGTCGTACACCAGTCGCCTGTCCACTATCCTTCTCACCACGTGGTAAATAAGTGGACATGCCTCCGCATCCTGGATCAGTCCAATGCGGTCAAGATACAAGAACGCTTCCGGTGGAATGAAACCCCTTCGGCGAGCGTTCTCGTGGTACTCGTCATTTGAGTAGTAGGCCCCAAATATGAGATCGTTCTCAGAGGTCATGGCTCGTGCAACATGCCTCCGAATCAGCTTAATAATAAAATTATCAACCCTGTTCACGTTCGCTTCGTTATACAAGACCTTATTAGGATAGAACTTCTTGTAGTCGGATTCCGGGGTTCTGTGCTTCTTAAGACATGCGCGAAGACATTGTCTCTCGAAGACCTTCATCTTTTCCATTTGGGGAGGACTCACATTGAACCACACCGGGCAGCCATACACCATGATTGGGCGGATGAGAGCCGTGTAGCAGATTCGCTTCACTTTGGAGTCAAGTTGGCTGTTGTAAAACAACCCCCTTGCCATAGCGAAGCCTTTCTTAGCTTTCTTCAGAGCTGTATCTACATGGATACCTCCATACAGATACTGGTCCAACATAATGCCAAGATATCGCACTACACTCTTCACGGCTAGTGGCTGACCCCGTGGGTCCAATATGCCGAACTTGCGCCAATTCTTCTTCGTATCCCTTGAGGCCCTGTATAACGGAGTCCGGAAGAGGATTGTTTCACACTTCTGAAAGTTTATTTTCAACTTCCAGTCGTCGCAAAATTGCTGGATTTTTTCGAAGTCACGCTGCAGGAGCGTGTTAATGACTTCTATCTTTGGTGCCGTCCGGTATGCGACCCAATCGTCGGCGAACGCGATCAAGTTGCGCATGGAGCCAATCAGTTCGCTGGTGAAAATAGCGAAAAGGATTGGTGAGTTTACTGCACCCTGTTGGAGTCCATTTTTTATGTGGAAAACGTTGGTAGAAATCTTGTTGCCACTTTTGACAACAAAACTCCTACCTGTTACCATGTTGAAGATTGTGTAAAGCAGCGGTTTGCTTATACCTATCCTCGTCAACTTGAGAAAGAGGCCTTCTAACCATACGGTGTCGAATGCCTTTTCCAAGTCAACGAGACAGGCCCCGGTGCACTGGGCTTTGTGGTTGTTCCACTGAATGTCCGAAACCAATTTTGACGCGGCATGTACGGTATCATGAATCGCCCTAAATCCAAACTGGTTGTTCGGTATAATTTTGTTGTCCTCAGTCCACTGGATCAGGACTCTATTGACAATCTTCTCGAAAGCCTTACTTATGCAAGGGAGGAGACTTATCGACCGAAGATTTTTCGGAAGCGAGGAATCTTTGTCCTTTTTGGGGAGGGGTTGCACTACCGCCGTCTTCCAATGCGCTGGGTAATGTGCATTACTCAGTGCATTGTTGAACAGGATTGTGTATATCTCCACCGCCTCGTCAGGGAGATGGCGCAGCACTATATTCGGTATCCCGTCTATACCAGTCGACTTTTTGTTTTTCAAACCGTTGAAGATGTCTTTGAGTTCCTCTTTCGAAATAAGGATGGCATTAGAGCCATCTCGGGCGACGGCATTGGTTGCCTGATTTTCTTCATTGAATCTGGTAAAACCAGGATTCTCGGAACGCCACTGCTGTATTTCATTCCGAAGGTAGAAGTGGTTCAGCAGAGCTCTGTTTTCCAGGTCGTGGTTGGGCCTACAAGACTCGTTGACCGTGTACACCTCCTGAAAAACAGCTCCTATTGCCTCCACCTTCTCTTGGGCATCCTCAACAATGAAAAACTCATTGTCTAGCACGGCCTCATCCGGATCTATGTCAACCGAAGTCAGTATGTTTTCGTTGTCGGTTGTCCTGTCAAGTCGAACAGCCTCCAAGTCGTTATGACCCCTCCTTCGGAAGATTCGGTTGATTTGGGGAAACATACCCGGACCGTTAGAACGCACGGCCCGAATCCTATCACCCCAGTATGAATTGACAGCAATTCGATAGTTCATCCGAATGAACTTCTGGATGTTCTTCATCTGCGACTTGAGGGACCGTATTTCCGGGTCGTCTGGGTCTGTAAATCGTCTGTATAAAGTCTTCAGTCTCGACAGCAGTCTGCTTTTTTGCACGTGCAGTGCGTCGATGGTATCGTTACGATAAATGTCGCCATCAGTCGTAGGTGATACCTTAGGAAGCGTCCTGTCCATGGTTCGTTGGATTGTGTTGTCCACTTGCATGAGGTACCTGTCAACCTCTTCGTTCGTCAGGTTTCTGTCTGAAGGTGGCGTCATCTCGCTCGAACGTAGTTCCCTGGATAGGACCCTAGAGAAACGCGGCCAACGAGCCCTTCGATAATCGAAAGGGTGTGTCTCCGCAAATTCTTCAAGCTCCACCAGCTCGTTCGGAAACTGAACGACCGCGGTAAGACCACAGTGATCACTGTCGTACTCCACCGTTGTTAGACAATTCCTAGTGCGAGAGTCTACGTCTCGTAACGTCAGTCGTCTGTCGATAAGCATCAAATCCAAATAAGACCCACTTCTGGGAAATGACGGTCTATCGGTTGCAAGCAAATTTAGCTTGCACTCAATAGAGTGCCGCGCCATCCACTCATAGAGTGAATTTCCCCTTGGATTTGGAACAGTATTGCCCCATTCCTCGTGCCTCGCGTTCAAGTCTCCGGCGATGACAAATTAGTTCTCCTCCGAGCAAAACCGAAGCTTTCGGAAGAGAGTCCCGAGCTCTGAGATAAAATTTGCGGACTGAGGTGCATCTGAAGCATAGACCGCGACTACGTACAGTTTCCTTCCACCTTGGAGAGATATGCACGCAATCGAGGCCTCCAGTACACCGAAGGTTCGCACCTCACCACCATTCACGATTTTATGGCGTAAGCCTTTTTTAATGAAGAGAGCGACACCGCCCGCCTGTGTGGAGCGGGGGCGGTCTCTTCGAATGACTGTGTAGTCTTTGTACCTGAGTACGTGCTTCCGGTTTAGCTTGGTTTCGCTAACCATCAACACATCAGGCTTATGGGACTCCAAAAGGTGAAGCAAGGTCAACCTTCTCTCGATCCTGACGAGTGAATTCACATTCACCGCCAGGATCGAGAGGTCTCCAGCCGCTGGCGTATCCATTATATTGGATGCGCACTTGACCCAGCGGGTCTCGACGAAAGGACTCGCTCCATTCGCGCTAGGTCTTTTTGGAACTGCTCCATACGGGCCATCATCGATGCCACCATACCGAACAGTTCGGCTAATCCCATATTTGGGGCCTCCACCTGTGCCGGCGTTACTTTCGGCAATGTCTGTTGTGCCGGTCGCCTACCTGACACCATATTGGCGTAAGAAACGACCGGCGTAACAGTTGTGGCTGGAATCCTCGGCATCGGCCTTGGATCCACCACTTTTGTTTCCTTGTAAGAATAATTTTTAAGCAACTCCTTATGTAGTTGCTTTACCCGCGGACAGCCCCTGTAGCTTGAGGGATGTCCTTCTCCCCACAGTGCGCGCATTTCAGGCGCTCCCTGTCCTCAACTTTCCCCTCTCCAAGGGGACACTGCGCAGACAGATGCCTCTCCGCGCATTTGCTGCAACGAGGCTGCTTGTTGCAGTTCGCCGCCGCATGGCCAAAGGACTGGCATCTTGCGCAGAGAAGCATCTGTCTTGTCCTTTTGAGCCTCTCCCAGGGGACCTCCTGTTTATTGAGGAGCTTAATGCCCCTCAGACGTTCAAGTCTGCTCCCCGGAGAGACCTGGACCAGGAAGAGCGGACAGTGGAGAAGCGACGTACCGCCACAAACTCCACGCCCTTTACTTTCAATTTTTGTAGAGCCTTCAGGACACTCTCCGGCTCAGTCGACGCAGCCAAACCCTTGAGAAGGACCGTTTGGACCTTCTCGCTCCTCAGGGTGAAGGTGGTAAACTCCACCCCAGCTGTCGTCAACGAATTTTTTACTTTTTTAAAGCTGTCCTTTGTTAAGCAGTGGACTGCTTGCTTTTCATTTCCCTTGTTTTTAAGAAAGAAGTCGTCCCCCACGGACAACTCACATACCTGAATAGTATCAGCAGTTTCCATCCCGCTGATATTGATCGGGGGCACCCGTCGATTCTTCTTCGGTTGTTCCTTTCTAAGCTGCTGCTCCTGCTGCTTCTGCTGCTGCTGATGGTGTGTCTGTTGCTGCTGCTTCTGCTGTTGCAGTTGTTGTGGTTGCTGCTGCTGTTGCTGTGCTTTGGGTGCCTGGTGAGGGTGGTAAGGTGGTCAGATGTGAATACTGAAAGGGACATACAATTGAAAACTGCTTGTAATATGAAATGGAAATTGTTATCAATTAGGTTTCCTCATTCAAAACATCCTAAAAAAAAAAAAAAAACACTTGCCCCACCCCGGACTCGTTCTCGTGCCGTCCCCCATCCGAGAGGTAACCACGACTTTTGCTGCTTGTTTCGCATATCGGTTGGAGTTGGAAGGATATCACAGGTGAGAAGGAAAATTTAAAAAAAAAAAAAATACAAAAGTGAAAAGTCAAAAAAGTTGAACAATGCCAACAACACGCGGTGTTCCCAAGCGGTCCCCCATCTAAGTACTAACCGCGCCCGATGCTGCTTGATTTCGGTGATCGGACGAGAACCGATAGTTTAGGTTTTTTAAGTTTAAAAATGCATTTTATTTTGTTTAACTAATGCTATCTTAAAGCTAGGAACAAAATGCTTAACCTAGGTACAAATTATGTGTTTTATAAAACTACTTACTGGCCCTATGCGGGCGCTCTAAGCTTAACTAGTAATTTATTCATGTTGTTGCCTTTCAGCGTCAGTACTTTTTTTAATTAATTAAATTTATTTAAACTATTATTCATTTATGTAAAACTAAGAAAATTGTTGTGGGCATGGCCCTATGCACGCGAGGTAACGTCGTTGATTGCGCTCAACATGGCGAGCTGCGAAGGCAATCCTCGTTAGTGCACAGGTCAAGTTGACATACAGCCTCCAAGTGGCGCCCCCTGGATAGCCATCACAACACCCGTTGTATGGTGAACTAATGTATGCAGCGACCCCCTCTGCCCGAGGATTTAAATAATGGGCCTGGCCTACCAGTCCGTGGGTTGTGCGTGAGGGTAACTTCCTCACCACGTAAAAAATGGAACTTCAGAGACAACAACATGCCTCGGATAATGAAGGATCAACTGTTGACGACCCCAGCAAACGTTTTAAGGACAATGATTTTCGGTTTTGCACGTGGAATGTGAGGTCCCTTAACAGACCACGTGTAGCCGAACAACTTGCGGAGGCCCTTGACAGCTACAAAGCTGACATAACCGCCATCCAGGAAGTGCGATGGAATGGGCCTGGCATAAAAGCGATGAAGGTCTGCGATATCTACTACAGCAATTGCTATAGAGAGAGAAGGCAGCGCTTATTCGGATGCGGTTTGTTGTTCAAGGCAGACTTAGGCAAAAAACCTTGAGCTACAACCCCGTCAGCGAACGCCTCATGACAATCCGCATCAAGGCTAAATTTGGGAACATCAGCCTAATATGCGCTCACGCCCCGACAGAGGAGAAGGATGACAACATCAAGGATGACTTCTATGATCTCCTAGAAAGAACATACGATCGATGCCCCAGCTATGACACCAAGATCGTTCTAGGAGATTTCAACGCTCAGCTGGGAAAGGAGGACATCTTTGCTGGAGTCATCGGTAAACACAGCCTGCACGACAACACATCCGGAAACGGACTCAGGCTGTTGGACTTCGCCTCGGGGCGAAACCTCTCTGTGGCTAGCACGCGGTTCCCACACCTGAACATTCACAAAGGAACCTGGCGATCTCCTGATCAATCAACCGTCAACCAGATTGATCACGTTGCGATCGACGTCAGACACTCCTCCAGTATTCTCGATGTCCGAACCTTCCGAGGTGCAAACATTGACTCGGATCATCACCTTGTTGTAGCCAAGGTAAGAACCCGGATATCGAGAGAGCAACGGAGTCGAGAAAGGCCAAAACGGTTTGACGTCGAAAAGCTACAATCGCAACTGATTGCTGGGAACTTTGCCGACCGAGTCTCCCGGAAACTCGCCCAGAGTTCGACGCTTCCTGCACTAAGCATAGAAGAAGAATGGAAACGTTGTCAAGAAGCCATCCAAGATGCTGCCACTGATGTGCTGGGTTTCACGTCACCACCCAGAAGGAACCCATGGTTTGACGACGAGTGCAGGCAAGCGCACGCAGCTAAACAAGACGCCTTTAAAGCGACGCTGCATCGAACAACGCGAGCTGTTCGTGAACTCTACGAACAGAGAAGAAGGGAAGAGCACCGGCTTCTCAGAAGGAAGAAGAAGGAGCATGAGAAGCGCGTGGTCGAGGAAATGGAAAGGTGCTTTGGCAGGAATGAAGTCCGAAAGTTTTACCGAAAGGTAAAACAGCTATCCGGAGGATACAAGGTTCGGACCAAGGCCTGCCGGGACCAAAATGGACAACTAGTAGTAGAGTCGCAGTCTGTGCTGAGAATCTGGAAGGATAATTTCTGCAGACTCCTAAACGGCGATGACGACCCAAATCCCGCTGTTAGGCAGAATGTTCCACTCAATTTGGACGATGATAGACAAGCATTCCGTCCCCCCGACTTAGACGAGGTGAAGATAGCAATATCCAAGCTAAAGTCGAACAAAGCTGCTGGAGCGGACGGACTGTCCGCAGAACTATTTAAAGCAGCTGGAGATGACCTGGTTGGGCGCATGCACCAGCTCATCTGTAAGATATGGTCGGAGGAAAGCATGCCCGATGAGTGGAATCTCAGCGTCGTTTGCCCGGTCCACAAGAAAGGAGACCCCTTTGACTGCGCCAACTACAGAGGGATTAGTCTCCTGAACATCGCATACAAGATCCTCTCTGCCGTATTGTGTGAGCGTCTGAAACCATTTGTCCATGACCTGATAGGTCCCTATCAGTGTGGTTTCAGACCAGGGAAGTCCGCAATAGACCAGATCTTCACATTACGGCAGATCCTGGAAAAGACCCAAGAAATGCAAATTGACACTCACCACCTATTCGTCGATTTCAAGGCTGCATATGACAGTGTGCATAGAGACGAGCTATACAGTGCCATGTCTAGTTTTGGCATTCCTACCAAACTCGTCAGATTGTGTAGGATGACGATGGAGAACTCTCGCTGCTCCGTCAAGGTCGGTACCGAACTCACCGAGACCTTCAATGTCAAAAAAGGTTTTAGACAAGGCGACGCACTGTCATGTGACTTCTTTAACATCATCCTCGAGAAGATCGTGCGTAACTCACAAGTCAACACCAGAGGCACGATTTTCCAGAAGTCAGTTCAACTGTTAGCTTACGCTGATGACATTGACGTGATTGGACGAACACAGCGAGCCGTCAATGAGGCGTTTGCTGGCATTGAAGCGGAAGCGGCTAAAATGGGTCTTGCGGTAACTGAGGGCAAAACGAAGTACATGCTGTCATCAAGGAAGGACACACAACATCGACGTCTCGGACGGAGCGTCACACTAGGCAGCAGAAACTTCGAGGTAGTTAAGGACTTCGTCTACCTCGGCTCCGCGGTAAATAGGGACAACAACATCAGTACCGAAATCAAACGCAGAATCACTCTTGCCAACCGCTGTTTCTTTGGGCTCAAGAGGCAATTGAGTAATAAAGCCCTCTCTAGAAGGACTAAACTAGCTTTATATAACAACTTGATCATCCCCGTCCTACTATATGGCGCAGAATCTTGGACGTTAGCAAAGGCGGATGAGGAAGCCCTTAGTCTTTTCGAGAGAAAAGTTTTGCGTGCGATTTTTGGTCCTGTTTGCGTTGATGGCATCTGGAGGAGAAGATTTAATGACGAACTCTATAGGCTGTACAGCGACATGCGCCTGGTTAAGCGTCTACGGATACAACGCTTAAGATGGCTAGGCCATGTAGAGCGTATGGACACCACTGCTCCGGCCCGAAAAGTCTTTGAATCCGAGCCATTGGGACAACGCAACAGAGAACGACCTAGACTAAAGTGGCGTACACAAGTGGAGAAGGACCTCAACCAACTTGGAGTGCGCAACTGGAGACAGCTGGCGAAAGATCGTGCTGGCTGGAGAGGCATGTTGGTTGAGGCCCAGGTCCACCCCGGACTGTAGCGCCACAAGAAGAAGAAGAAGAAGAAGAAAATTGTTCAAAAACTTAGTTGTCTAGTTCTGTTTTAATAAAAACTTAATCTAACTTAATTTAACTTAGTCTAACTTAAATATTCTTATGGCTAACATTTTTTTTTACATTTTTTAATTTTATTGTTTTTTTTTTAGTTTTTTTTTTTTTGATGTACAGTTTAATTTAATCTTAATTACTAACATAACCTAACTTATACTAGATGTGATTTGGCCGTGGGGGACCAACGTAAACCTCACTAGGCTGACGACAGCTGGGGTTCCTGATGTGGCTCTAACCACCAATAGAACCCCCGGTCCTTATCCGTGTCCATCCTATCACGGATGGAGACGGATATGCTGAACCGGAGAGCATCCCGATTAACATCTGCGACGTTGGCGTCGTACACCAGTCGCCTGTCCACTGTCCTTCTCACCACGTGGTAAATAAGTGGACATGCCTCCGCATCCTGGATCAGTCCAATGCGGTCAAGATACAAGAACGCTTCCGGTGGAATGAAACCCCTTCGGCGAGCGTTCTCGTGGTACTCGTCATTTGAGTAGTAGGCCCCAAATATGAGATCGTTCTCAGAGGTCATGGCTCGTGCAACATGCCTCCGAATCAGCTTAATAATAAAATTATCAACCCTGTTCACGTTCGCTTCGTTATACAAAACCTTATTAGGATAGAACTTCTTGTAGTCGGATTCCGGGGTTCTGTACTTCTTAAGACATGCGCGAAGACATTGTCTCTCGAAGACCCTCATCTTTTCCATTTGGGAAGGACTCACATTGAACCACACCGGGCAGCCATACACCATGATTGGGCGGATGAGAGCCGTGTAGCAGATTAGCTTCACTTTGGAGTCAAGTTGGCTGTTGTAAAACAACCCCCTTGCCATAGCGAAGCCTTTCTTAGCTTTCTTCAGAGCTGTATCTACATGGATACCTCCATACAGATACTGGTCCAACATAATGCCAAGATATCGCACTACACTCTTCACGGCTAGTGGCTTACCCCGTGGGTCCAATATGCCGAACTTGCGCCAATTCTTCTTCGTATCCCTTGAAGCCCTGTATAACGGAGTCCGGAAGAGGATTGTTTCACACTTCTGAAAGTTTATTTTCAACTTCCAGTCGTCGCAAAATTGCTGGATTTTTTCGAAGTCACGCTGCAGGAGCGTGTTAATGACTTCTATCTTTGGTGCCGTCCGGTATGCGACCCAATCGTCGGCGAACGCGATCAAGTTGCGCATGGAGCCAATCAGTTCGCTGGTGAAAATAGCGAAAAGGATTGGTGAGTTTACTGCACCCTGTTGGAGTCCATTTTTTATGTGGAAAACGTTGGTAGAAATCTTGTTGCCACTTTTGACAACAAAACTCCTACCTGTTACCATGTTGAAGATTGTGTAAAGCAGCGGTTTGCTTATACCTATCCTCGTCAACTTGAGAAAGAGGCCTTCTAACCATACGGTGTCGAATGCCTTTTCCAAGTCAACGAGATAGGCCCCGGTGCACTGGGCTTTGTGGTTGTTCCACTGAATGTCCGAAACCAATTTTGACGCGGCATGTACGGTATCATGCCTCGCCCTAAATCCAAACTGGTTGTTCGGTATAATTTTGTTGTCCTCAGTCCACTGGATCAGGACTCTATTGACAATCTTCTCGAAAACCTTACTTATGCAAGGGAGGAGACTTATCGACCGAAGATTTTTCGGAAGCGAGGAATCTTTGTCCTTTTTGGGGAGGGGTTGCACTACCGCCGTCTTCCAATGCGCTGGGTAATGTGCATTACTCAGTGCATTGTTGAACAGGATTGTGTATATCTCCACCGCCTCGTCAGGGAGATGGCGCAGCACTATATTCGGTATCCCGTCTATACCAGTCGACTTTTTGTTTTTCAAACCGTTGAAGATGTCTTTGAGTTCCTCTTTCGAAATAAGGATAGCATTAGAGCCATCTCGGGCGACGGCATTGGTTGCCTGATTTTCTTCATTGAATCTGGTAAAACCAGGATTCTCGGAACGCCACTGCTGTATTTCATTCCGAAGGTAGAAGTGGTTCAGCAGAGCTCTGTTTTCCAGGTCGTGGTTGGGCCTACAAGACTCGTTGACCGTGTACACTTCCTGAAAAACAACTCCTATTGCCTCCACCTTCTCTTGGGCATCCTCAACAATGAAAAACTCATTGTCTAGCACGGCCTCATCCGGATCTATGTCAACCGAAGTCAGTATGTTTTCGTTGTCGGTTGTCCTGTCAAGTCGAACAGCCTCCAAGTCGTTATGACCCCTCCTTCGGAAGATTCGGTTGATTTGGGGAAACATACCCGGACCGTTAGAACGCACGGCCCGAATCCTATCACCCCAGTATGAATTGACAGCAATTCGATAGTTCATCCGAATGAACTTCTGGATGTTCTTCATCTGCGACTTGAGGGACCGTATTTCCGGGTCGTCTGGGTCTGTAAATCGTCTGTATAAAGTCTTCAGTCTCGACAGCAGTCTGCTTTTTTGCACGTGCAGTGCGTCGATGGTATCGTTACGATAAATGTCGCCATCAGTCGTAGGTGATACCTTAGGAAGCGTCCTGTCCATGGTTCGTTGGATTGTGTTGTCCACTTGCATGAGGTACCTGTCAACCTCTTCGTTCGTCAGGTTTCTGTCTGAAGGTGGCGTCATCTCGCTCGAACGTAGTTCCCTGGATAGGACCCTAGAGAAACGCGGCCAACGAGCCCTTCGATAATCGAAAGGGTGTGTCTCCGCAAATTCTTCAAGCTCCACCAGCTCGTTCGGAAACTGAACGACCGCGGTAAGACCACAGTGATCACTGTCGTACTCCACCGTTGTTAGACAATTCCTAGTGCGAGAGTCTACGTCTCGTAACGTCAGTCGTCTGTCGATAAGCATCAAATCCAAATAAGACCCACTTCTGGGAAATGACGGTCTATCGGTTGCAAGCAAATTTAGCTTGCACTCAATAGAGTGCCGCGCCATCCACTCATAGAGTGAATTTCCCCTTGGATTTGGAACAGTATTGCCCCATTCCTCGTGCCTCGCGTTCAAGTCTCCGGCGATGACAAAATAGTTCTCCTCCGAGCAAAGCCGAAGCTTTCGGAAGAGAGTCCCGAGCTCTGAGATAAAATTTGCGGACTGAGGTGCATCTGAAGCATAGACCGCGACTACGTACAGTTTCCTTCCACCTTGGAGAGATATGCACGCAATCGAGGCCTCCAGTACACCGAAGGTTCGCACCTCACCACCATTCACGATTTTATGGCGTAAGCCTTTTTTAATGAAGAGAGCGACACCGCCCGCCTGTGTGGAGCGGGGGCGGTCTCTTCGAATGACTGTGTAGTCTTTGTACCTGAGTACGTGCTTCCGGTTTAGCTTGGTTTCGCTAACCATCAACACATCAGGCTTATGAGACTCCAAAAGGTGAAGCAAGGTCAACCTTCTCTCGATCCTGACGAGTGAATTCACATTCACCGCCAGGATCGAGAGGTCTCCAGCCGCTGGCGTATCCATTATATTGGATACGCACTTGACCCAGCGGGTCTCGACGAAAGGACTCGCTCCATTCGCGCTAGGTCTATTTGGAACTGCTCCATACGGGCCATCATCGATGCCACCATACCGAACAGTTCGGCTAATCCCATATTTGGGGCCTCCACCTGTGCCGGCGTTACTTTCGGCAATGTCTGTTGTGCCGGTCGCCTACCTGACACCATATTGGCGTAAGAAACGACCGGCGTAACAGTTGTGGCTGGAATCCTCGGCATCGGCCTTGGATCCACCACTTTTGTTTTCTTGTAAGAATAATTTTTAAGCAACTCCTTATGTAGTTGCTTTACCCGCGGACAGCCCCTGTAGCTTGAGGGATGTCCTTTCTCCCCACAGTGCGCGCATTTCAGGCGCTCCCTGTCCTCAACTTTCTCCTCTCCAAGGGGACACTGCGCAGACAGATGCCTCTCCGCGCATTTGCTGCAACGAGGCTGCTTGTTGCAGTTCGCCGCCGCATGGCCAAAGGACTGGCATCTTGCGCAGAGAAGCATCTGTCTTGTCCTTTTGAGCCTCTCCCAGGGGACCTCCTGTTTATTGAGGAGCTTAATGCCCCTCAGACGTTCAAGTCTGCTCCCCGGAGAGACCTGGGCCAGGAAGAGCGGACAGTGGAGAAGCGACGTACCGCCACAAACTCCACGCCCTTTACTTTCAATTTTTGTAGAGCCTTCAGGACACTCTCCGGCTCAGTCGACACAGCCAAACCCTTGAGAAGGACCGTTTGGACCTTCTCGCTCCTCAGGGTGAAGGTGGTAAACTCCACCCCAGCTGTCGTCAACGAATTTTTTACTTTTTTAAAGCTGTCCTTTGTTAAGCAGTGGACTGCTTGCTTTTCATTTCCCTTGTTTTTAAGAAAGAAGTCGTCCCCCACGGACAACTCACATACCTGAATAGTATCAGCAGTTTCCATCCCGCTGATATTGATCGGGGGCACCCGTCGATTCTTCTTCGGTTGTTCCTTTCTAAGCTGCTGCTCCTGCTGCTTCTGCTGCTGCTGATGGTGTGTCTGTTGCTGCTGCTTCTGCTGTTGCAGTTGTTGTGGTTGCTGCTGCTGTTGCTGTGCTTTGGGTGCCTGGTGAGGGTGGTAAGGTGGTCAGATGTGAATACTGAAAGGGACATACAATTGAAAACTGCTTGTAATATGAAATGGAAATTGTTATCAATTAGGTTTCCTCATTCAAAACATCCTAAAAAAAAAAAAAAAAACACTTGCCCCACCCCGGACTCGTTCTCGTGCCGTCCCCCATCCGAGAGGTAACCACGACTTTTGCTGCTTGTTTCGCATATCGGTTGGAGTTGGAAGGATATCACAGGTGAGAAGGAAAATTTAAAAAAAAAAAAATACAAAAGTGAAAAGTCAAAAAAGTTGAACAATGCCAACAACACGCGGTGTTCCCAAGCGGTCCCCCATCTAAGTACTAACCGCGCCCGATGCTGCTTGATTTCGGTGATCGGACGAGAACCGATAGTTTAGGTTTTTTAAGTTTAAAAATGCATTTTATTTTGTTTAACTAATGCTATCTTAAAGCTAGGAACAAAATGCTTAACCTAGGTACAAATTATGTGTTTTATAAAACTACTTACTGGCCCTATGCGGGCGCTCTAAGCTTAACTAGTAATTTATTCATGTTGTTGCCTTTCAGCGTCAGTACTTTTTTTAATTAATTAAATTTATTTAAACTATTATTCATTTATGTAAAACTAAGAAAATTGTTGTGGGCATGGCCCTATGCACGCGAGGTAACGTCGTTGATTGCGCTCAACATGGCGAGCTGCGAAGGCAATCCTCGTTAGTGCACAGGTCAAGTTGACATACAGCCTCCAAGTGGCGCCCCCTGGATAGCCATCACAACACCCGTTGTATGGTGAACTAATGTATGCAGCGACCCCCTCTGCCCGAGGATTTAAATAATGGGCCTGGCCTACCAGTCCGTGGGTTGTGCGTGAGGGTAACTTCCTCACCACGTAAAAAATGGAACTTCAGAGACAACAACATGCCTCGGATAATGAAGGATCAACTGTTGACGACCCCAGCAAACGTTTTAAGGACAATGATTTTCGGTTTTGCACGTGGAATGTGAGGTCCCTTAACAGACCACGTGTAGCCGAACAACTTGCGGAGGCCCTTGACAGCTACAAAGCTGACATAACCGCCATCCAGGAAGTGCGATGGAATGGGCCTGGCATAAAAGCGATGAAGGTCTGCGATATCTACTACAGCAATTGCTATAGAGAGAGAAGGCAGCGCTTATTCGGATGCGGTTTGTTGTTAAAGGCAGACTTAGGCAAAAAGTCTTGAGCTACAACCCCGTCAGCGAACGCCTCATGACAATCCGCATCAAGGCTAAATTTGGGAACATCAGCCTAATATGCGCTCACGCCCCGACAGAGGAGAAGGATGACAACATCAAGGATGACTTCTATGATCTCCTAGAAAGAACATACGATCGATGCCCCAGCTATGACACCAAGATCGTTCTAGGAGATTTCAACGCTCAGCTGGGAAAGGAGGACATCTTTGCTGGAGTCATCGGTAAACACAGCCTGCACGACAACACATCCGGAAACGGACTCAGGCTGTTGGACTTCGCCTCGGGGCGAAACCTCTCTGTGGCTAGCACGCGGTTCCCACACCTGAACATTCACAAAGGAACCTGGCGATCTCCTGATCAATCAACCGTCAACCAGATTGATCACGTTGCGATCGACGTCAGACACTCCTCCAGTATTCTCGATGTCCGAACCTTCCGAGGTGCAAACATTGACTCGGATCATCACCTTGTTGTAGCCAAGGTAAGAACCCGGATATCGAGAGAGCAACGGAGTCGAGAAAGGCCAAAACGGTTTGACGTCGAAAAGCTACAATCGCAACTGATTGCTGGGAACTTTGCCGACCGAGTCTCCCGGAAACTCGCCCAGAGTTCGACGCTTCCTGCACTAAGCATAGAAGAAGAATGGAAACGTTGTCAAGAAGCCATCCAAGATGCTGCCACTGATGTGCTGGGTTTCACGTCACCACCCAGAAGGAACCCATGGTTTGACGACGAGTGCAGGCAAGCGCACGCAGCTAAACAAGACGCCTTTAAAGCGACGCTGCATCGAACAACGCGAGCTGTTCGTGAACTCTACGAACAGAGAAGAAGGGAAGAGCACCGGCTTCTCAGAAGGAAGAAGAAGGAGCATGAGAAGCGCGTGGTCGAGGAAATGGAAAGGTGCTTTGGCAGGAATGAAGTCCGAAAGTTTTACCGAAAGGTAAAACAGCTATCCGGAGGATACAAGGTTCGGACCAAGGCCTGCCGGGACCAAAATGGACAACTAGTAGTAGAGTCGCAGTCTGTGCTGAGAATCTGGAAGGATCATTTCTGCAGACTCCTAAACGGCGATGACGACCCAAATCCCGCTGTTAGGCAGAATGTTCCACTCAATTTGGACGATGATAGACAAGCATTCCGTCCCCCCGACTTAGACGAGGTGAAGATAGCAATATCCAAGCTAAAGTCGAACAAAGCTGCTGGAGCGGACGGACTGTCCGCAGAACTATTTAAAGCAGCTGGAGATGACCTGGTTGGGCGCATGCACCAGCTCATCTGTAAGATATGGTCGGAGGAAAGCATGCCCGATGAGTGGAATCTCAGCGTCGTTTGCCCGGTCCACAAGAAAGGAGACCCCTTTGACTGCGCCAACTACAGAGGGATTAGTCTCCTGAACATCGCATACAAGATCCTCTCTGCCGTATTGTGTGAGCGTCTGAAACCATTTGTCCATGACCTGATAGGTCCCTATCAGTGTGGTTTCAGACCAGGGAAGTTCACAATAGACCAGATCTTCACATTACGGCAGATCCTGGAAAAGACCCAAGAAATGCAAATTGACACTCACCACCTATTCGTCGATTTCAAGGCTGCATATGACAGTGTGCATAGAGACGAGCTATACAGTGCCATGTCTAGTTTTGGCATTCCTACCAAACTCGTCAGATTGTGTAGGATGACGATGGAGAACTCTCGCTGCTCCGTCAAGGTCGGTACCGAACTCACCGAGACCTTCAATGTCAAAAAAGGTTTTAGACAAGGCGACGCACTGTCATGTGACTTCTTTAACATCATCCTCGAGAAGATCGTGCGTAACTCACAAGTCAACACCAGAGGCACGATTTTCCAGAAGTCAGTTCAACTGTTAGCTTACGCTGATGACATTGACGTGATTGGACGAACACAGCGAGCCGTCAATGAGGCGTTTGCTGGCATTGAAGCGGAAGCGGCTAAAATGGGTCTTGCGGTAACTGAGGGCAAAACGAAGTACATGCTGTCATCAAGGAAGGACACACAACATCGACGTCTCGGACGGAGCGTCACACTAGGCAGCAGAAACTTCGAGGTAGTTAAGGACTTCGTCTACCTCGGCTCCGCGGTAAATAGGGACAACAACATCAGTACCGAAATCAAACGCAGAATCACTCTTGCCAACCGCTGTTTCTTTGGGCTCAAGAGGCAATTGAGTAATAAAGCCCTCTCTAGAAGGACTAAACTAGCTTTATATAACAACTTGATCATCCCCGTCCTACTATATGGCGCAGAATCTTGGACGTTAGCAAAGGCGGATGAGGAAGCCCTTAGTCTTTTCGAGAGAAAAGTTTTGCGTGCGATTTTTGGTCCTGTTTGCGTTGATGGCATCTGGAGGAGAAGATTTAATGACGAACTCTATAGGCTGTACAGCGACATGCGCCTGGTTAAGCGTCTACGGATACAACGCTTAAGATGGCTAGGCCATGTAGAGCGTATGGACACCACTGCTCCGGCCCGAAAAGTCTTTGAATCCGAGCCATTGGGACAACGCAACAGAGAACGACCTAGACTAAAGTGGCGTACACAAGTGGAGAAGGACCTCAACCAACTTGGAGTGCGCAACTGGAGACAGCTGGCGAAAGATCGTGCTGGCTGGAGAGGCATGTTGGTTGAGGCCCAGGTCCACCCCGGACTGTAGCGCCACAAGAAGAAGAAGAAGAAGAAGAAAATTGTTCAAAAACTTAGTTGTCTAGTTCTGTTTTAATAAAAACTTAATCTAACTTAATTTAACTTAGTCTAACTTAAATATTCTTATGGCTAACATTTTTTTTTACATTTTTTAATTTTATTGTTTTTTTTTTAGTTTTTTTTTTTTTTGATGTACAGTTTAATTTAATCTTAATTACTAACATAACCTAACTTATACTAGATGTGATTTGGCCGTGGGGGACCAACGTAAACCTCACTAGGCTGACGACAGCTGGGGTTCCTGATGTGGCTCTAACCACCAATAGAACCCCCGGTCCTTATCCGTGTCCATCCTATCACGGATGGAGACGGATATGCTGAACCGGAGAGCATCCCGATTAACATCTGCGACGTTGGCGTCGTACACCAGTCGCCTGTCCACTGTCCTTCTCACCACGTGGTAAATAAGTGGACATGCCTCCGCATCCTGGATCAGTCCAATGCGGTCAAGATACAAGAACGTAGGCCCCAAATATGAGATCGTTCTCAGAGGTCATGGCTCGTGCAACATGCCTCCGAATCAGCTTAATAATAAAATTATCAACCCTGTTCACGTTCGCTTCGTTATACAAGACCTTATTAGGATAGAACTTCTTGTAGTCGGATTCCGGGGTTCTGTACTTCTTAAGACATGCGCGAAGACATTTTCTCTCGAAGACCCTCATCTTTTCCATTTGGGAAGGACTCACATTGAACCACACCGGGCAGCCATACACCATAATTGGGCGGATGAGAGCCGTATAGCAGATTCGCTTCACTTTGGAGTCAAGTTGGCTGTTGTAAAACAACCCCCTTGCCATAGCGAAGCCTTTCTTAGCTTTCTTCAGAGCTGTATCTACATGGATACCTCCATACAGATACTGGTCCAACATAATGCCAAGATATCGCACTACACTCTTCACGGCTAGTGGCTGACCCCGTGGGTCCAATATGCCGAACTTGCGCCAATTCTTCTTCGTATCCCTTGAGGCCCTGTATAACGGAGTCCGGAAGAGGATTGTTTCACACTTCTGAAAGTTTATTTTCAACTTCCAGTCGTCGCAAAATTGCTGGATTTTTTCGAAGTCACGCTGCAGGAGCGTGTTAATGACTTCTATCTTTGGTGCCGTCCGGTATGCGACCCAATCGTCGGCGAACGCGATCAAGTTGCGCATGGAGCCAATCAGTTCGCTGGTGAAAATAGCGAAAAGGATTGGTGAGTTTACTGCACCCTGTTGGAGTCCATTTTTTATGTGGAAAACGTTGGTAGAAATCTTGTTGCCACTTTTGACAACAAAACTCCTACCTGTTACCATGTTGAAGATTGTGTAAAGCAGCGGTTTGCTTATACCTATCCTCGTCAACTTGAGAAAGAGGCCTTCTAACCATACGGTGTCGAATGCCTTTTCCAAGTCAACGAGATAGGCCCCGGTGCACTGGGCTTTGTGGTTGTTCCACTGAATGTCCGAAACCAATTTTGACGCGGCATGTACGGTATCATGCCTCGCCCTAAATCCAAACTGGTTGTTCGGTATAATTTTGTTGTCCTCAGTCCACTGGATCAGGACTCTATTGACAATCTTCTCGAAAACCTTACTTATGCAAGGGAGGAGACTTATCGACCGAAGATTTTTCGGAAGCGAGGAATCTTTGTCCTTTTTGGGGAGGGGTTGCACTACCGCCGTCTTCCAATGCGCTGGGTAATGTGCATTACTCAGTGCATTGTTGAACAGGATTGTGTATATCTCCACCGCCTCGTCAGGGAGATGGCGCAGCACTATATTCGGTATCCCGTCTATACCAGTCGACTTTTTGTTTTTCAAACCGTTGAAGATGTCTTTGAGTTCCTCTTTCGAAATAAGGATAGCATTAGAGCCATCTCGGGCGACGGCATTGGTTGCCTGATTTTCTTCATTGAATCTGGTAAAACCAGGATTCTCGGAACGCCACTGCTGTATTTCATTCCGAAGGTAGAAGTGGTTCAGCAGAGCTCTGTTTTCCAGGTCGTGGTTGGGCCTACAAGACTCGTTGACCGTGTACACTTCCTGAAAAACAACTCCTATTGCCTCCACCTTCTCTTGGGCATCCTCAACAATGAAAAACTCATTGTCTAGCACGGCCTCATCCGGATCTATGTCAACCGAAGTCAGTATGTTTTCGTTGTCGGTTGTCCTGTCAAGTCGAACAGCCTCCAAGTCGTTATGACCCCTCCTTCGGAAGATTCGGTTGATTTGGGGAAACATACCCGGACCGTTAGAACGCACGGCCCGAATCCTATCACCCCAGTATGAATTGACAGCAATTCGATAGTTCATCCGAATGAACTTCTGGATGTTCTTCATCTGCGACTTGAGGGACCGTATTTCCGGGTCGTCTGGGTCTGTAAATCGTCTGTATAAAGTCTTCAGTCTCGACAGCAGTCTGCTTTTTTGCACGTGCAGTGCGTCGATGGTATCGTTACGATAAATGTCGCCATCAGTCGTAGGTGATACCTTAGGAAGCGTCCTGTCCATGGTTCGTTGGATTGTGTTGTCCACTTGCATGAGGTACCTGTCAACCTCTTCGTTCGTCAGGTTTCTGTCTGAAGGTGGCGTCATCTCGCTCGAACGTAGTTCCCTGGATAGGACCCTAGAGAAACGCGGCCAACGAGCCCTTCGATAATCGAAAGGGTGTGTCTCCGCAAATTCTTCAAGCTCCACCAGCTCGTTCGGAAACTGAACGACCGCGGTAAGACCACAGTGATCACTGTCGTACTCCACCGTTGTTAGACAATTCCTAGTGCGAGAGTCTACGTCTCGTAACGTCAGTCGTCTGTCGATAAGCATCAAATCCAAATAAGACCCACTTCTGGGAAATGACGGTCTATCGGTTGCAAGCAAATTTAGCTTGCACTCAATAGAGTGCCGCGCCATCCACTCATAGAGTGAATTTCCCCTTGGATTTGGAACAGTATTGCCCCATTCCTCGTGCCTCGCGTTCAAGTCTCCGGCGATGACAAAATAGTTCTCCTCCGAGCAAAGCCGAAGCTTTCGGAAGAGAGTCCCGAGCTCTGAGATAAAATTTGCGGACTGAGGTGCATCTGAAGCATAGACCGCGACTACGTACAGTTTCCTTCCACCTTGGAGAGATATGCACGCAATCGAGGCCTCCAGTACACCGAAGGTTCGCACCTCACCACCATTCACGATTTTATGGCGTAAGCCTTTTTTAATGAAGAGAGCGACACCGCCCGCCTGTGTGGAGCGGGGGCGGTCTCTTCGAATGACTGTGTAGTCTTTGTACCTGAGTACGTGCTTCCGGTTTAGCTTGGTTTCGCTAACCATCAACACATCAGGCTTATGAGACTCCAAAAGGTGAAGCAAGGTCAACCTTCTCTCGATCCTGACGAGTGAATTCACATTCACCGCCAGGATCGAGAGGTCTCCAGCCGCTGGCGTATCCATTATATTGGATACGCACTTGACCCAGCGGGTCTCGACGAAAGGACTCGCTCCATTCGCGCTAGGTCTATTTGGAACTGCTCCATACGGGCCATCATCGATGCCACCATACCGAACAGTTCGGCTAATCCCATATTTGGGGCCTCCACCTGTGCCGGCGTTACTTTCGGCAATGTCTGTTGTGCCGGTCGCCTACCTGACACCATATTGGCGTAAGAAACGACCGGCGTAACAGTTGTGGCTGGAATCCTCGGCATCGGCCTTGGATCCACCACTTTTGTTTTCTTGTAAGAATAATTTTTAAGCAACTCCTTATGTAGTTGCTTTACCCGCGGACAGCCCCTGTAGCTTGAGGGATGTCCTTTCTCCCCACAGTGCGCGCATTTCAGGCGCTCCCTGTCCTCAACTTTCTCCTCTCCAAGGGGACACTGCGCAGACAGATGCCTCTCCGCGCATTTGCTGCAACGAGGCTGCTTGTTGCAGTTCGCCGCCGCATGGCCAAAGGACTGGCATCTTGCGCAGAGAAGCATCTGTCTTGTCCTTTTGAGCCTCTCCCAGGGGACCTCCTGTTTATTGAGGAGCTTAATGCCCCTCAGACGTTCAAGTCTGCTCCCCGGAGAGACCTGGACCAGGAAGAGCGGACAGTGGAGAAGCGACGTACCGCCACAAACTCCACGCCCTTTACTTTCAATTTTTGTAGAGCCTTCAGGACACTCTCCGGCTCAGTCGACACAGCCAAACCCTTGAGAAGGACCGTTTGGACCTTCTCGCTCCTCAGGGTGAAGGTGGTAAACTCCACCCCAGCTGTCGTCAACGAATTTTTTACTTTTTTAAAGCTGTCCTTTGTTAAGCAGTGGACTGCTTGCTTTTCATTTCCCTTGTTTTTAAGAAAGAAGTCGTCCCCCACGGACAACTCACATACCTGAATAGTATCAGCAGTTTCCATCCCGCTGATATTGATCGGGGGCACCCGTCGATTCTTCTTCGGTTGTTCCTTTCTAAGCTGCTGCTCCTGCTGCTTCTGCTGCTGCTGATGGTGTGTCTGTTGCTGCTGCTTCTGCTGTTGCAGTTGTTGTGGTTGCTGCTGCTGTTGCTGTGCTTTGGGTGCCTGGTGAGGGTGGTAAGGTGGTCAGATGTGAATACTGAAAGGGACATACAATTGAAAACTGCTTGTAATATGAAATGGAAATTGTTATCAATTAGGTTTCCTCATTCAAAACATCCTAAAAAAAAAAAAAACACTTGCCCCACCCCGGACTCGTTCTCGTGCCGTCCCCCATCCGAGAGGTAACCACGACTTTTGCTGCTTTTTTCGCATATCGGTTGGAGTTGGAAGGATATCACAGGTGAGAAGGAAAATTTAAAAAAAAAAAATACAAAAGTGAAAAGTCAAAAAAGTTGAACAATGCCAACAACACGCGGTGTTCCCAAGCGGTCCCCCATCTAAGTACTAACCGCGCCCGATGCTGCTTGATTTCGGTGATCGGACGAGAACCGATAGTTTAGGTTTTTTAAGTTTAAAAATGCATTTTATTTTGTTTAACTAATGCTATCTTAAAGCTAGGAACAAAATGCTTAACCTAGGTACAAATTATGTGTTTTATAAAACTACTTACTGGCCCTATGCGGGCGCTCTAAGCTTAACTAGTAATTTATTCATGTTGTTGCCTTTCAGCGTCAGTACTTTTTTTAATTAATTAAATTTATTTAAACTATTATTCATTTATGTAAAACTAAGAAAATTGTTGTGGGCATGGCCCTATGCACGCGAGGTAACGTCGTTGATTGCGCTCAACATGGCGAGCTGCGAAGGCAATCCTCGTTAGTGCACAGGTCAAGTTGACATACAGCCTCCAAGTGGCGCCCCCTGGATAGCCATCACAACACCCGTTGTATGGTGAACTAATGTATGCAGCGACCCCCTCTGCCCGAGGATTTAAATAATGGGCCTGGCCTACCAGTCCGTGGGTTGTGCGTGAGGGTAACTTCCTCACCACATAAAAAATGGAAGTTCAGAGACAACAACATGCCTCGGATAATGAAGGATCAACTGTTGACGACCCCAGCAAACGTTTTAAGGACAATGATTTTCGGTTTTGCACGTGGAATGTGAGGTCCCTTAACAGACCACGTGTAGCCGAACAACTTGCGGAGGCCCTTGACAGCTACAAAGCTGACATAACCGCCATCCAGGAAGTGCGATGGAATGGGCCTGGCATAAAAGCGATGAAGGTCTGCGATATCTACTACAGCAATTGCTATAGAGAGAGAAGGCAGCGCTTATTCGGATGCGGTTTGTTGTTCAAGGCAGACTTAGGCAAAAAGTCTTGAGCTACAACCCCGTCAGCGAACGCCTCATGACAATCCGCATCAAGGCTAAATTTGGGAACATCAGCCTAATATGCGCTCACGCCCCGACAGAGGAGAAGGATGACAACATCAAGGATGACTTCTATGATCTCCTAGAAAGAACATACGATCGATGCCCCAGCTATGACACCAAGATCGTTCTAGGAGATTTCAACGCTCAGCTGGGAAAGGAGGACATCTTTACTGGAGTCATCGGTAAACACAGCCTGCACGACAACACATCCGGAAACGGACTCAGGCTGTTGGACTTCGCCTCGGGGCGAAACCTCTCTGTGGCTAGCACGCGGTTCCCACACCTGAACATTCACAAAGGAACCTGGCGATCTCCTGATCAATCAACCGTCAACCAGATTGATCACGTTGCGATCGACGTCAGACACTCCTCCAGTATTCTCGATGTCCGAACCTTCCGAGGTGCAAACATTGACTCGGATCATCACCTTGTTGTAGCCAAGGTAAGAACCCGGATATCGAGAGAGCAACGGAGTCGAGAAAGGCCAAAACGATTTGACGTCGAAAAGCTACAATCGCAGCTGATTGCTGGGAACTTTGCCGACCGAGTCTCCCGGAAACTCGCCCAGAGTTCGACGCTTCCTGCACTAAGCATAGAAGAAGAATGGAAACGTTGTCAAGAAGCCATCCAAGATGCTGCCACTGATGTGCTGGGTTTCACGTCACCACCCAGAAGGAACCCATGGTTTGACGACGAGTGCAGGCAAGCGCACGCAGCTAAACAAGACGCCTTTAAAGCGACGCTGCATCGAACAACGCGAGCTGTTCGTGAACTCTACGAACAGAGAAGAAGGGAAGAGCACCGGCTTCTCAGAAGGAAGAAGAAGGAGCATGAGAAGCGCGCGGTCGAGGAAATGGAAAGGTGCTTTGGCAGGAATGAAGTCCGAAAGTTTTACCGAAAGGTAAAACAGCTATCCGGAGGATACAAGGTTCGGACCAAGGCCTGCCGGGACCAAAATGGACAACTAGTAGTAGAGTCGCAGTCTGTGCTGAGAATCTGGAAGGATCATTTCTGCAGACTCCTAAACGGCGATGACGACCCAAATCCCGCTGTTAGGCAGAATGTTCCACTCAATTTGGACGATGATAGACAAGCATTCCGTCCCCCCGACTTAGACGAGGTGAAGATAGCAATATCCAAGCTAAAGTCGAACAAAGCTGCTGGAGCGGACGGACTGTCCGCAGAACTATTTAAAGCAGCTGGAGATGACCTGGTTGGGCGCATGCACCAGCTCATCTGTAAGATATGGTCGGAGGAAAGCATGCCCGATGAGTGGAATCTCAGCGTCGTTTGCCCGGTCCACAAGAAAGGAGACCCCTTTGACTGCGCCAACTACAGAGGGATTAGTCTCCTGAACATCGCATACAAGATCCTCTCTGCCGTATTGTGTGAGCGTCTGAAACCATTTGTCCATGACCTGATAGGTCCCTATCAGTGTGGTTTCAGACCAGGGAAGTCCACAATAGACCAGATCTTCACATTACGGCAGATCCTGGAAAAGACCCAAGAAATGCAAATTGACACTCACCACCTATTCGTCGATTTCAAGGCTGCATATGACAGTGTGCATAGAGACGAGCTATACAGTGCCATGTCTAGTTTTGGCATTCCTACCAAACTCGTCAGATTGTGTAGGATGACGATGGAGAACTCTCGCTGCTCCGTCAAGGTCGGTACCGAACTCACCGAGACCTTCAATGTCAAAAAAGGTTTTAGACAAGGCGACGCACTGTCATGTGACTTCTTTAACATCATCCTCGAGAAGATCGTGCGTAACTCACAAGTCAACACCAGAGGCACGATCTTCCAGAAGTCAGTTCAACTGTTAGCTTACGCTGATGACATTGACGTGATTGGACGAACACAGCGAGCGGTCAATGAGGCGTTTGCTGGCATTGAAGCGGAAGCGGCTAAAATGGGTCTTGCGGTAAATGAGGGCAAAACGAAGTACATGCTGTCATCAAGGAAGGACACACAACATCGACGTCTCGGACGGAGCGTCACACTAGGCAGCAGAAACTTCGAGGTAGTTAAGGACTTCGTCTACCTCGGCTCCGCGGTAAATAGGGACAACAACATCAGTACCGAAATCAAACGCAGAATCACTCTTGCCAACCGCTGTTTCTTTGGGCTCAAGAGGCAATTGAGTAATAAAGCCCTCTCTAGAAGGACTAAACTAGCTTTATATAACAACTTGATCATCCCCGTCCTACTATATGGCGCAGAATCTTGGACGTTAGCAAAGGCGGATGAGGAAGCCCTTAGTCTTTTCGAGAGAAAAGTTTTGCGTGCGATTTTTGGTCCTGTTTGCGTTGATGGCATCTGGAGGAGAAGATTTAATGACGAACTCTATAGGCTGTACAGCGACATGCGCCTGGTTAAGCGTCTACGGATACAACGCTTAAGATGGCTAGGCCATGTAGAGCGTATGGACACCACTGCTCTGGCCCGAAAAGTCTTTGAATCCGAGCCATTGGGACAACGCAACAGAGGACGACCTAGACTAAAGTGGCGTACACAAGTGGAGAAGGACCTCAACCAACTTGGAGTGCGCAACTGGAGACAGCTGGCGAAAGATCGTGCTGGCTGGAGAGGCATGTTGGTTGAGGCCCAGGTCCACCCCGGACTGTAGCGCCACAAGAAGAAGAAGAAGAAGAAGAAAATTGTTCAAAAACTTAGTTGTCTAGTTCTGTTTTAATAAAAACTTAATCTAACTTAATTTAACTTAGTCTAACTTAAATATTCTTATGGCTAACATTTTTTTTTACATTTTTTAATTTTATTGTTTTTTTTTTAGTTTTTTTTTTTTTTGATGTACAGTTTAATTTAATCTTAATTACTAACATAACCTAACTTATACTAGATGTGATTTGGCCGTGGGGGACCAACGTAAACCTCACTAGGCTGACGACAGCTGGGGTTCCTGATGTGGCTCTAACCACCAATAGAACCCCCGGTCCTTATCCGTGTCCATCCTATCACGGATGGAGACGGATATGCTGAACCGGAGAGCATCCCGATTAACATCTGCGACGTTGGCGTCGTACACCAGTCGCCTGTCCACTGTCCTTCTCACCACGTGGTAAATAAGTGGACATGCCTCCGCATCCTGGATCAGTCCAATGCGGTCAAGATACAAGAACGCTTCCGGTGGAATGAAACCCCTTCGGCGAGCGTTCTCGTGGTACTCGTCATTTGAGTAGTAGGCCCCAAATATGAGATCGTTCTCAGAGGTCATGGCTCGTGCAACATGCCTCCGAATCAGCTTAATAATAAAATTATCAACCCTGTTCACGTTCGCTTCGTTATACAAAACCTTATTAGGATAGAACTTCTTGTAGTCGGATTCCGGGGTTCTGTACTTCTTAAGACATGCGCGAAGACATTGTCTCTCGAAGACCCTCATCTTTTCCATTTGGGAAGGACTCACATTGAACCACACCGGGCAGCCATACACCATGATTGGGCGGATGAGAGCCGTGTAGCAGATTAGCTTCACTTTGGAGTCAAGTTGGCTGTTGTAAAACAACCCCCTTGCCATAGCGAAGCCTTTCTTAGCTTTCTTCAGAGCTGTATCTACATGGATACCTCCATACAGATACTGGTCCAACATAATGCCAAGATATCGCACTACACTCTTCACGGCTAGTGGCTGACCCCGTGGGTCCAATATGCCGAACTTGCGCCAATTCTTCTTCGTATCCCTTGAGGCCCTGTATAACGGAGTCCGGAAGAGGATTGTTTCACACTTCTGAAAGTTTATTTTCAACTTCCAGTCGTCGCAAAATTGCTGGATTTTTTCGAAGTCACGTTGCAGGAGCGTGTTAATGACTTCTATCTTTGGTGCCGTCCGGTATGCGACCCAATCGTCGGCGAACGCGATCAAGTTGCGCATGGAGCCAATCAGTTCGCTGGTGAAAATAGCGAAAAGGATTGGTGAGTTTACTGCACCCTGTTGGAGCCCATTTTTTATGTGGAAAACGTTGGTAGAAATCTTGTTGCCACTTTTGACAACAAAACTCCTACCTGTTACCATGGAGGAATCTTTGTCCTTTTTGGGGAGGGGTTGCACTACCGCCGTCTTCCAATGCGCTGGGTAATGTGCATTACTCAGTGCATTGTTGAACAGGATTGTGTATATCTCCACCGCCTCGTCAGGGAGATGGCGCAGCACTATATTCGGTATCCCGTCTATACCAGTCGACTTTTTGTTTTTCAAACCGTTGAAGATGTCTTTGAGTTCCTCTTTCGAAATAAGGATGGCATTAGAGCCATCTCGGGCGACGGCATTGGTTGCCTGATTTTCTTCATTGAATCTGGTAAAACCAGGATTCTCGGAACGCCACTGCTGTATTTCATTCCGAAGGTAGAAGTGGTTCAGCAGGGCTCTGTTTTCCAGGTCGTGGTTGGGCCTACAAGACTCGTTGACCGTGTACACTTCCTGAAAAACAGCTCCTATTGCCTCCACCTTCTCTTGGGCATCCTCAACAATGAAAAACTCATTGTCTAGCACGGCCTCATCCGGATCTATGTCAACCGAAGTCAGTATGTTTTCGTTGTCGGTTGTCCTGTCAAGTCGAACAGCCTCCAAGTCGTTATGACCCCTCCTTCGGAAGATTCGGTTGATTTGGGGAAACATACCCGGACCGTTAGAACGCACGGCCCGAATCCTATCACCCCAGTATGAATTGAAAGCAATTCGATAGTTCATCCGAATCAACTTCTGGATGTTCTTCATCTGCGACTTGAGGGACCGTATTTCCGGGTCGTCTGGGTCTGTAAATCGTCTGTATAAAGTCTTCAGTCTCGACAGCAGTCTGCTTTTTTGCACGTGCAGTGCGTCGATGGTATCGTTACGATAAATGTCGCCATCAGTCGTAGGTGATACCTTAGGAAGCGTCCTGTCCATGGTTCGTTGGATTGTGTTGTCCACTTGCATGAGGTACCTGTCAACCTCTTCGTTCGTCAGATTTCTGTCTGAAGGTGGCGTCATCTCGCTCGAACGTAGTTCCCTGGATAGGACCCTAGAGAAACGCGGCCAACGAGCCCTTCGATAATCGAAAGGGTGTGTCTCCGCAAATTCTTCAAGCTCCACCAGCTCGTTCGGAAACTGAACGACCGCGGTAAGACCACAGTGATCACTGTCGTACTCCACCGTTGTTAGACAATTCCTAGTGCGAGAGTCTACGTCTCGTAACGTCAGTCGTCTGTCGATAAGCATCAAATCCAAATAAGACCCACTTCTGGGAAATGACGGTCTATCGGTTGCAAGCAAATTTAGCTTGAACTCAATAGAGTGCCGCGCCATCCACTCATAGAGTGAATTTCCCCTTGGATTTGGAACAGTATTGCCCCATTCCTAGTGCCTCGCGTTCAAGTCTCCGGCGATGACAAAATAGTTCTCCTCCGAGCAAAGCCGAAGCTTTCGGAAGAGAGTCCCGAGCTCTGAGATAAAATTTGCGGACTGAGGTGCATCTGAAGCATAGACCGCGACTACGTACAGTTTCCTTCCACCTTGGAGAGATATGCACGCAATCGAGGCCTCCAGTACACCGAAGGTTCGCACCTCACCACCATTCACGATTTTATGGCCTTTTTTAATGAAGAGAGCGTAACCGCCCGCCTGTGTGGAGCGGGGGCGGTCTCTTCGAATGACTGTGTAGTCTTTGTACCTGAGTACGTGCTTCCGGTTTAGCTTGGTTTCGCTAACCATCAACACATCAGGCTTATGGGACTCCAAAAGGTGAAGCAAGGTCAACCTTCTCTCGATCCTGACGAGTGAATTCACATTCACCGCCAGGATCGAGAGGTCTCCAGCCGCTGGCGTATCCATTATATTGGATACGAACTTGACCCAGCGGGTCTCGACGAAAGGACTCGCTCCATTCGCGCTAGGTCTATTTGGAACTGCTCCATACGGGCCATCATCGATGCCACCATACCGAACAGTTCGGCTAATCCCATATTTGGGGCCTCCACCTGTGCCGGCGTTACTTTCGGCAATGTCTGTTGTGCCGGTCGCCTACCTGACACCATATTGGCGTAAGAAACGACCGGCGTAACAGTTGTGGCTGGAATCCTCGGCATCGGCCTTGGATCCACCACTTTTGTTTTCTTGTAAGAATAATTTTTAAGCAACTCCTTATGTAGTTGCTTTACCCGCGGACAGCCCCTGTAGCTTGAGGGATGTCCTTTCTCCCCACAGTGCGCGCATTTCAGGCGCTCCCTGTCCTCAACTTTCTCCTCTCCAAGGGGACACTGCGCAGACAGATGCCTCTCCGCGCATTTGCTGCAACGAGGCTGCTTGTTGCAGTTCGCCGCCGCATGGCCAAAGGACTGGCATCTTGCGCAGAGAAGCATCTGTCTTGTCCTTTTGAGCCTCTCCCAGGAGACCTCCTGTTTATTGAGGAGCTTAATGCCCCTCAGGTGTTCAAGTCTGCTCCCCGGAGAGACCTGGACCAGGAAGAGGGGAAGCAGACGAATGGGCGGCGTTCTAGAGCGGACAGTGGAGAAGCGACGTACCGCCACAAACTCCACGCCCTCTACTTTCAATTTTTGTACAGCCTTCAGGACACTCTCCGGCTCAGTCGACACAGCCAAACCCTTGAGAAGGACCGTTTGGACCTTCTCGCTCCTCAGGGTGAAGGTGGTAAACTCCACCCCAGCTGTCGTCAACGAATTTTTTACTTTTTTAAAGCTGTCCTCTGTTAAGCAGTTGACTGCTTGCTTTTCATTTCCCTTGTTTTTAAGAAAGAAGTCGTCCCCCACGGACAACTCACATACCTGAATAGTATCAGCAGTTTCCATCCCGCTGATATTGATCGGGGGCACCCGTCGATTCTTCTTCGGTTGTTCCTTTCTAAGCTGCTGCTCCTGCTGCTTCTGCTGCTGCTGATGGTGTGTCTGCTGCTGCTGCTTCTGCTGTTGCAGTTGTTGTGGTTGCTGCTGCTGTTGCAGTTGTTGTTGTTGCTGCTGTTGTTGTTGCTGCTGCTGCAGTTGTTGTTGCTGCTGCTGTTTTTGTTGTTTTTTCTGCTGTTCTTGGTGTTTCTGCTGCTGCTGTTGTTGTTGTTGCTGCTGCTGAGCCCGTTTGGCTTCAAGCTTTTGTTGGAGGGCTTGTATAAACGCCTCCAGCTCATTTCTTTGCTTGATTTTTTCAGCAAGCATAATTTCTTCGGCGGCAAGTTCCTCTGCTTCAGAGGAAGCCAGCTTGGCGTAGCGGTTTTTCTTTCTACTGCTGGCTTCCTCTAATAGCTGCTTTTTTGCAGCATCACTAATTTTAAATTGCCGGTCAACCAAGACTGGTTTCGGCTTCAATGTTTTCCTCCTTTTGCAATTAGTGCTGCTCTCGCAGTCAGAAAAGTCTTTTGTAGATATGGAGGAAGATTCCTCCATATCTACACACTCCACTTCATCAACCATGGTTTTCCTTTCGGTTCCCATTTCTGGGAGATTCCGAATTTTATTGTTTGATATGGTTTTTTTGTTATTTTCACTTTTTTAATCAGAATTTTTTTCTTCGCTTGAAAATCCGAAGCTTGTTTATTCGGTTGCTATGGAAACCACTCGCTATAGCCGAAACACGTCCTCCCGTTGCGAATATGTGTGAGCGACTGACGAGAACCGATAGGTTCAGCATGGTATGGTCGTTGACAAAATCTCACCTGACGAATCACGCTCAAGTAGTGCGTGTATAACACTTTCAAGAAAGAACGGGATACTCCTTCCACGGCAACCAGCACACTTGAACACGTTCACAACTTAACATACTAAGCTAAAGGTAGCTAAACGGAAGGTCACCAGTGCTTTGGGTGCCTGGTGAGGGTGGTAAGGTGGTCAGATGTGAATACTGAAAGGGACATACAATTGAAAACTGCTTGTAATATGAAATGGAAATTGTTATCAATTAGGTTTCCTCATTCAAAACATCCTAAAAAAAAAAAAAAAACAAAAACACTTGCCCCACTCCGGACTCGTTCTCGTGCCGTCCCCCATCCGAGAGGTAACCACGACTTTTGCTGCTTGTTTCGCATATCGGCGGTCGGATGCATTCTCTTCGCGCCAGTTCCCTGCCTCCTACCTTACCAACTAAGCGTGACTGGTTGGAGTTGGAAGGATATCACAAATGAGAATGAAAATTAAAAAAAAAAATACAAAAGTGAAAAAAGTTGAACAATGCCAACAACACGCGGTGTTCCCAAGCGGTCCCCCATCTAAGTACTAACCGCGCCCGATGCTGCTTGATTTCGGTGATCGGACGAGAACCGATAGTTTTTTTTAGTTTAAAATGTATTTTTTTATTTTTCAGTTAATTTTCTTAAATCTAGACAAAATACTTAACTAGTTTATAATGTATTAAAAACTTACAAATCTATCTTACTGGCCCTAGACGGGCACTCTAAGTTTATATGTTTTTTAATTTTTATTGCTTTTCAGCTTCTGGATATTATTTTGTAAATGTTTACAATATTTACATAATTCTACTTACTTAAAACTAAGAAAACTTGTATAAAAAAACTTAGCAACTAATTTCTTTTTTTTTTTTACCTTAATCTAATTATAACACTTAACCTACATATAACTATCTTAAACTAATTAAATTCACAAATATTTTTTTTTTTTTTTATTGTAATTTATAACATAATCCTAACTTATTCTACCTTATCCTAAATGTAAGTTGTCCGTAGGACCAATATCGGCTTCAGCTGACGGCAGCTGGGCAACCAGATGTGGCTCCAGCCACCAGTAAAAGTGCCTATCCCGCTCCCGATCCTTAATGTCGCGAATAGGGATGGATGTGCTGAACCGAAGATCACCCGGATTTTCAGTTCCAACATTGCTCTCGTAGAGCACTCGCTTGTCCACCGTCCGTCTCATGACATGGGAGAGAAGTGGACATCCCTCCGCATCCTGCACCAAGCCAAGTCGGTCCAGGTACAAGAACGCTTCCGGTGGAATGAATCCACTCCGGCGTGCGCTCTCGTGATATGAATCATTTGGGTAGTAGGCTCCGAATATCAGATCGTTTTCTGATGTCATTGCTCTTGCAACATGCCTTCGAACCAGTTTAATAATAAAATTATCCACCCTGTTCACGTTTGCTGCGTTGTACAAGATTTCATTGGAATAGAACTTCTTGTACTCAGATTCTGGGGTTCTGTACATCTTAAGGCAAGCCCGAAGACATTGCCTCTCGAAGACCCTCATCCTTTCCATCTGAGAAGGACTCAAATTGAACCACACCGGACAGCCGTATACCATGATAGGTCGGACTAGAGCCGTGTAGCAGATGACCTTCACCCTGGAATCAAGTTGGCTGCTGTAAAACAACCTACTTGCCATAGCGAAGGCTTTTCTGGCTTTGGCCAGACCAGTTGCTGCATGGATATTTCCATACAGTAAATGGTCCAACATAATACCCAAATATCTCACCACATTCTTCATAGCTAATGGTCGCCTATGTGGGTCCAAAATGCCGAACTTACGCCAGTTTATATTCGTGTCCCTTGAAGCCCTGTACAACGGAGTTCGGAACAGAATGGTTTCACACTTCTGGAAGTTGATTTTCAACTTCCAGTCGTCGCAAAATCGCTGGATTTTCTCGAAATCACGCTGCAAGAGGATATTAATTACTTCAATCTTCGGCGCCGTTCTGTACGCGATCCAATCGTCCGCGTACGCAATCAGGTACTGCATGGAACCAATTAATTCACTGGTAAAAATAGTGAAAAGAATTGGTGAGTTTACTGCGCCCTGCTGGAGCCCATTTTTTATGTAAAAGACATTAGTAGAAACCTTGTTGCTACTCTTGACAACAAACTTTCTACCTGTCACCATATTATAAATCGTGTAAAGCAGTTCTTTGCTTATACCCAACCTCGTCAACTTAAGGAAGAGGCCTTCTAACCAGACGGTGTCGAATGCCTTTTCCAAGTCAACAAGGCAGGCCCCGGTGCATTGCTTCTTGTTCCTGTTCCATTGTATGTCCGCCCTAAATCTAAATTGGTTATTCGGTATTATTTTTTTGTCCTCAGTCCACTGTATCAGGACTCTATTAACAATCTTTTCAAAAACCTTGCTTATGCAAGGGAGGAGACTTATCGACCGAAGATTTTTCGGAAGCGAGGAATCCTTGTCCCTTTTGGGGATGGGTTGCACTACCGCCGTCTTCCAATGCTCTGGGTAATGTGCATTACTCAGAGCATTGTTAAACAGGATTGCGTATATTTCTACCGCCTCTTCGGGGAGATGACGCAACACAATATTCGGTATTCCGTCTATTCCAGTGGATTTTTTGTTCTTCAAACTGTTGAAGATATCTTTGAGAGCCACTTTCGAAATGAGTATGGCATTAGAGCCATTTTGGGCCAAGGGATTAACTGCCTTGTTTTCATCATTGAATCTGGTGAAACCATGATTCTCCGAACGCCACTGCTGTATTTCATTTCGAAGGTAGAAATGGTTAAGCAAGGCTCTGTTCTCCAAGTCGTGATTCGGCCTACGAGAATCGTTGACCGTATACACTTCCTGAAAAACTGCTCCTATTGCTTCTACCTTCTCTTGGGCATCTTCAACAATGAAAAACTCATTGTCCAGAACGGCCCCATCCGGATCGATGCCAACAGAAGTCAGTATGTTTGCGTTGTCAGTTGTTCTGTCAAGTCGAACAGCCTCCAAGTCGTTATGATCCCTCCTTCGGAAGATCTGGTTGATTTGGAGGAACATACCCGGACCGTTCGAATGAACAGCCCGAATCTTATTTCCCCAATATGAATTGATAGCAATTCTATAATTCAACCGAATCAAACTCCGGAGGTTTTTCATTTGCGACTTGAGCGACCTCAGTTCCTGGTCGTCTCGGTCTGTAAATCGTCTGTAAAGTGTCTTGATTCTCGACAGCAGTCTGGTCTTTTGGGCGTGCAGTGCGTCGATTGTATCGTTCCGATAGATGTCGCCATCTGTTCTCGGTGATACTTTTGGAATCGTTTTGTCCATAGTACGTTTAATCGTAGTGTCCATTTGTATGAGGTACCTATCAACCTCCTCGTTCGTTAGGTTTCTGTTCGACGGTGGCGTTAAGTCATTCGAACACATTTCTCTGGCAAGGACTCTGGAGAAGCGCGGCCAACGAGCCTTACAATAATTGTAAGGATACGATTCCACGAATTCCTCCAGTTCCACGATCTCGTTCGGGAACCGAATTACTGCGGCGAGCCCACAGTGATCACTGTCGTACTCTACCGTTGTTAAGCAGTTCCTAGTTTGTCTGTTCACGTCCTGTAACGTCAGTCGTCTGTCAATTAGCATCAGATCTAAATAAGACCCACTTCTGGGAAAGGACGGTCTATCGGTTGCAAGCAAATTTAGCTTGAACTCAATAGTGTGCTGCGTCAACCACTCAAGGAGTGAATTTCCTCTGGGATTTGGAACAGAATTACCCCATTCCTCATGCTTCGCGTTCAAATCGCCGGCGACAACAAAGTAGTTATCCTCTGCGCATAAACGAAGTTTTCGAAAGAGAGTTTCAAGCTCTGAAATGAAGTCTGTGGACCGAGGTGCATCTGGTGCATAGACCGCTACTACGTACAATTTCTTCCCACCTTGGAGAGAAATGCACGCAATACACGCTGCCAGCACACCGAAGCTTCGCACCTCATCGCAATACACGATTTTATGGCGAATGCCCTTTTTAATGAAGAGAGCGACCCCACCCCCTTGTGTGGAGTGGGGACGGTCCCTTCGAATAACTGTGTAGTTTTTGTACCTGATTGTGTGTTTCCGGTTTAGCTTAGTTTCACTAACCATTAACACATCAGGCTTATGGGACTCCAACAAGTTGAGTAAAATCAACCTTCTTTCGATCCTGACAAGTGAATTTGCATTCACTGCCAGGATCGATAGGTCTAAAGCTGCTGGCGTATCCATTAAAACGGATACGCACCTGACCCAGCGGGTCTTGACGAAAGGACCCGGTCCATCCGCAGAAGATCTCTTTGGAACTGCTCCATTTGGGCCTTCATTGAGGCCATCATGGAGAACAGCTCCGCGAAGCCCATATTCGGAGCCTCCACAGGTACTGGTACGATTTTTGGCACTGTCTGTTGTGCCGGTCGTCTACCAGACGCCATCTGGGCGTAGGAAATGACCGGCGTAACAGGTGTGGCTGGTATTCTAGGCACCGGCCTCGAATTCACCACTTTCTCTTTTTTTAGCATATCCTTTTTCTGGATAGCCTTTACCTTGGGGCAACCGCGATAGCTAGACGGATGTCCCTTCTCCCCACAATGCACGCATTTTAAACGTGATCTGTCCTCCACTTTCCCCTCTCCCAGGGGACAGCGCGCCGACAGATGCATCTCTGCGCATTTGCTGCATCTTGGCTGCCTGTTGCAGTTTCCTGCGGCGTGGCCAAAGATTTGGCATCTTGCGCAGAGGAGCATCCGTCTGGCACCTCTAAGCCTCTCCCAGGAAATCATCTGGGAGTCCAGGATCTTAATAGATCTCAGACTTTCCATTCGGCTTCCTGGTGTGACTTGCACCAAGAAGATGGGAAGCAGACGCTCAGGCGTCATTCTTGAACGGACGGTGGAGAAGCGGCTAACCGCTACAAACCCCACGTCCTCAATTTGGAGTCCCTTAAGTGACTTAAGGATGTTCTCCGGCTCAGCCGAAACATCCAGTCCCTTTAAAAGCACCGTCTGCACTTTTTCACCTTTCGGGGTAAAAGTATAAAACTCAACCCCAGCTGCCGTCATCTGGTCCTTAACCTTTTTGTAACTGTCCACTGATAAGCAGTGGACCGATTGTTTTTGGTATCCCTTATTTTTAATTTTAAAATTGTCCCCTACGGACAACTTACATACCTTTATGGTGTCAGTGGTGTCCATCCCGCTTACATTTATTGGTGGCATCCTTGTGTTCTTCCTTTGATTGGTCGGGTTCTGCTGCTGTTGTTGTTGTTGCTTCCTTTGTTGCTGCTGTTGTTGTTGCTTTTGGAGCTGTTGCAGCTTAGGTTTCTGCATCTGTTGCTGCTGTTGTTGTTGGTGATTTAGAGGCACCGGCTGCGGCTGCTTAGACTGCTGCATCTTCTGCTGCATCTTCTGCTGCTTGGACTGCTGCAGCTGTTGCTGCGTCTGCCGTTTCTCAATAGCCAGTTTCTTCCTGGCCTCAAGTTTTAGCTGGAGAGCTTTAATAAAGGCCTCCTGCTCCTCCTTCTCCCGGATCTTCTCCGCCAACTCCCTCTCCTCAGCGGCCTGATCATCGGCCCTGGATGAGGCAAGTTTGGCGAAAATGTTCCCACGTCCACTATAAGACGCCTCATCGTCGTTGACATTTTCACTTGAGTCATACATTTTCATACGCCTTCTTACCAAATTTGGTTTAGGCTTTAGTATTTTGCGTTTTTTCAGAAATTCGTGGCTTTCACACCCCACGTCACTCTATTTCAGAATGATCTTCCATTTGTTAGCCAACACTAACACACACTTTACTTAAATTTGTCTGTTTCTTTTTCTGAGAACTGACCAAAAAATTGTACTTTCGGTTCCCTTTTCCGGGAAAGCCGACACAAAAATTTTTGCAATTTCGCACCCTTTTTCCAGGAATCGCACAAAAAATATTCAAACCACACACGAACTACACAGCCGATATACGTCCTTCCGTGGTGAATGTTTACGATCGACTGACGAGAACCGATAGGTTCAGCATGGTATGGTCGTTGACAAAATCTCACCTGACGAATCACGCTCAAGTAGTGCGTGTATAACACTTTCAAGAAAGAACGGGATACTCCTTCCACGGCAACCAGCACACTTGAACACGTTCACAACTTAACATACTAAGCTAAAGGTAGCTAAACGGAAGGTCACCAGTGCTTTGGGTGCCTGGTGAGGGTGGTAAGGTGGTCAGATGTGAATACTGAAAGGGACATACAATTGAAAACTGCTTGTAATATGAAATGGAAATTGTTATCAATTAGGTTTCCTCATTCAAAACATCCTAAAAAAAAAAAAAAAAAAAAAACACTTGCCCCACCCCGGACTCGTTCTCGTGCCGTCCCCCATCCGAGAGGTAACCACGACTTTTGCTGCTTGTTTCGCATATCGGCGGTCGGATGCATTCTCTTCGCGCCAGTTCCCTGCCTCCTCCCTTACCAACTAAGCGTGACTGGTTGGAGTTGGAAGGATATCACAGGTGAGAAGGAAAATTAAAAAAAAAAAAAAAAATACAAAAGTGAAAAGTCAAAAAAGTTGAACAATGCCAGCAACACGCGGTGTTCCCAAGCGGTCCCCCATCTAAGTACTAACCGCGCCCGATGCTGCTTGATTTCGGTGATCGGACGAGAACCGATAGGTTCAGCATGGTATGGTCGTTGACAAAATCTCATCTGACGAATCACGCTCAAGTAGTGCGTGTATAACACTTTCAAGAAAGAACGGGATACTCCTTCCACGGCAACCAGCACACTTGAACACGTTCACAATTTAACATACTAAGCTAAAGGTAGCTAAACGGAAGGTCACCAGTGCTTTGGGTGCCTGGTGAGGGTGGTAAGGTGGTCAGATGTGAATACTGAAAGGGACATACAATTGAAAACTGCTTGTAATATGAAATGGAAATTGTTATCAATTAGGTTTCCTCATTCAAAACATACTAAAAAAAAAAAAAAAACACTTGCCCCACCCCGGACTCGTTCTCGTGCCGTCCCCCATCCGAGAGGTAACCACGACTTTTGCTGCTTGTTTCGCATATCGGCGGTCGGATGCATTCTCTTCGCGCCAGTTCCCTGCCTCCTCCCTTACCAACTAAGCGTGACTGGTTGGAGTTGGAAGGATATCACAGGTGAGAAGGAAAATTAAAAAAAAAAAAATACAAAAGTGAAAAGTCAAAAAAGTTGAACAATGCCAACAACACGCGGTGTTCCCAAGCGGTCCCCCATCTAAGTACTAACCGCGCCCGATGCTGCTTGATTTCGGTGATCGGACGAGAACCGATAGTTTTTTTTAGTTTAAAATGTATTTTTTTATTTTTCAGTTAATTTTCTTAAATCTAGACAAAATACTTAACTAGTTTATAATGTATTAAAAACTTACAAATCTATCTTACTGGCCCTAGACGGGCACTCTAAGTTTATATGTTTTTTAATTTTTATTGCTTTTCAGCTTCTGGATATTATTTTGTAAATGTTTACAATATTTACATAATTCTACTTACTTAATACTAAGAAAACTTGTATAAAAAAACTTAGCAACTAATTTCTTTTTTTTTTTTACCTTAATCTAATTATAACACTTAACCTACATATAACTATCTTAAACTAATTAAATTCACAAATATTTTTTTTTTTTTTATGGTAATTTATAACATAATCCTAACTTATTCTACCTTATCCTAAATGTAAGTTGTCCGTAGGACCAATATCGGCTTCAGCTGACGGCAGCTGGGCAACCAGATGTGGCTCTAGCCACCAGTAAAAGTGCCTATCCCGCTCCCGATCCTTAATGTCGCGAATAGGGATGGATGTGCTGAACCGAAGATCACCCGGATTTTCAGTTCCAACATTGCTCTCGTAGAGCACTCGCTTGTCCACCGTCCGTCTCATGACATGGTAGAGAAGTGGACATCCCTCCGCATCCTGCACCAAGCCAAGTCGGTCCAGGTACAAGAACGCTTCCGGTGGAATGAATCCACTCCGGCGTGCGCTCTCGTGATATGAATCATTTGGGTAGTAGGCTCCGAATATCAGATCGTTTTCTGATGTCATTGCTCTTGCAACATGCCTTCGAACCAGTTTAATAATAAAATTATCCACCCTGTTCACGTTTGCTGCGTTGTACAAGATTTCATTGGAATAGAACTTCTTGTACTCAGATTCTGGGGTTCTGTACATCTTAAGGCAAGCCCGAAGACATTGCCTCTCGAAGACCCTCATCCTTTCCATCTGAGAAGGACTCAAGTTGAACCACACCGGACAGCCGTATACCATGATAGGTCGGACTAGAGCCGTGTAGCAGATGACCTTCACCCTGGAATCAAGTTGGCTGCTGTAAAACAACCTACTTGCCATAGCGAAGGCTTTTCTGGCTTTGGCCAGACCAGTTGCTGCATGGATATTTCCATACAGTAAATGGTCCAGCATAATGCCCAAATATCTCACCACATTCTTCATAGCTAATGGTCGCCTATGTGGGTCCAAAATGCCGAACTTACGCTAGTTTATATTCGTGTCCCTTGAAGCCCTGTACAACGGAGTTCGGAACAGAATGGTTTCACACTTCTGGAAGTTGATTTTCAACTTCCAGTCGTCGCAAAATCGCTGGATTTTCTCGAAATCACGCTGCAAGAGGATATTAATTACTTCAATCTTCGGCGCCGTTCTGTACGCGATCCAATCGTCCGCGTACGCAATCAGGTACTGCATGGAACCAATTAATTCACTGGTAAAAATAGTGAAAAGAATTGGTGAGTTTACTGCGCCCTGCTGGAGCCCATTTTTTATGTAAAAGACATTAGTAGAAACCTTGTTGCTACTCTTGACAACAAACTTTCTACCTGTCACCATATTATAAATCGTGTAAAGCAGTTCTTTGCTTATACCCAACCTCGTCAACTTAAGGAAGAGGCCTTCTAACCAGACGGTGTCGAATGCCTTTTCCAAGTCAACAAGGCAGGCCCCGGTGCATTGCTTCTTGTTCCTGTTCCATTGTATGTCCGCCCTAAATCTAAATTGGTTATTCGGTATTATTTTTTTGTCCTCAGTCCACTGTATCAGGACTCTATTAACAATCTTTTCAAAAACCTTGCTTATGCAAGGGAGGAGACTTATCGACCGAAGATTTTTCGGAAGCGAGGAATCCTTGTCCCTTTTGGGGATGGGTTGCACTACCGCCGTCTTCCAATGCTCTGGGTAATGTGCATTACTCAGAGCATTGTTAAACAGGATTGCGTATATTTCTACCGCCTCTTCGGGGAGATGACGCAACACAATATTCGGTATTCCGTCTATTCCAGTGGATTTTTTGTTCTTCAAACTGTTGAAGATATCTTTGAGAGCCACTTTCGAAATGAGTATGGCATTAGAGCCATTTTGGGCCAAGGGATTAACTGCCTTGTTTTCATCATTGAATCTGGTGAAACCATGATTCTCCGAACGCCACTGCTGTATTTCATTTCGAAGGTAGAAATGGTTAAGCAAGGCTCTGTTCTCCAAGTCGTGATTGGGCCTACGAGAATCGTTGACCGTATACACTTCCTGAAAAACTGCTCCTATTGCTTCTACCTTCTCTTGGGCATCTTCAACAATGAAAAACTCATTGTCCAGAACGGCCCCATCCGGATCGATGCCAACAGAAGTCAGTATGTTTGCGTTGTCAGTTGTTCTGTCAAGTCGAACAGCCTCCAAGTCGTTATGATCCCTCCTTCGGAAGATCTGGTTGATTTGGGGGAACATACCCGGACCGTTCGAATGAACAGCCCGAATCTTATTTCCCCAATATGAATTGATAGCAATTCTATAATTCAACCGAATCAAACTCCGGAGGTTTTTCATTTGCGACTTGAGCGACCTCAGTTCCTGGTCGTCTCGGTCTGTAAATCGTCTGTAAAGTGTCTTGATTCTCGACAGCAGTCTGGTCTTTTGGGCGTGCAGTGCGTCGATTGTATCGTTCCGATAGATGTCGCCATCTGTTCTCGGTGATACTTTTGGAATCGTTTTGTCCATAGTACGTTTAATCGTAGTGTCCATTTGTATGAGGTACCTATCAACCTCCTCGTTCGTTAGGTTTCTGTTCGACGGTGGCGTTAAGTCATTCGAACACATTTCTCTGGCAAGGACTCTGGAGAAGCGCGGCCAACGAGCCTTACAATAATTGTAAGGATACGATTCCACGAATTCCTCCAGTTCCACGATCTCGTTCGGGAACCGAATTACTGCGGCGAGCCCACAGTGATCACTGTCGTACTCTACCGTTGTTAAGCAGTTCCTAGTTTGTCTGTTCACGTCCTGTAACGTCAGTCGTCTGTCAATTAGCATCAGATCTAAATAAGACCCACTTCTGGGAAAGGACGGTCTATCGGTTGCAAGCAAATTCAGCTTGAACTCAATAGTGTGCTGCGTCAACTACTCAAGGAGTGAATTTCCTCTGGGATTTGGAACAGAATTACCCCATTCCTCATGCTTCGCGTTCAAATCGCCGGCGACAACAAAGTAGTTATCCTCTGCGCATAAACGAAGCTTTCGAAAGAGAGTTTCAAACTCTGAAATGAAGTCTGTGGACCGAGGTGCATCTGGTGCATAGACCGCTACTACGTACAATTTCTTCCCACCTTGGAGAGAAATGCACGCAATACACGCTTCCAGCACACCGAAGCTTCGCACCTCATCGCAATACACGATTTGATGGCGAATGCCCTTTTTAATGAAGAGAGCGACCCCACCCCCTTGTGTGGAGTGGGGACGGTCCCTTCGAATAACTGTGTAGTTTTTGTACCTGATTGTGTGTTTCCGGTTTAGCTTAGTTTCACTAACCATTAACACATCAGGCTTATGGGACTCCAACAAGTTGAGTAAAATCAACCTTCTTTCGATCCTGACAAGTGAATTTGCATTCACTGCCAGGATCGATAGGTCTCCAGCTGCTGGCGTATCCATTAAAACGGATACGCACCTGACCCAGCGGGTCTTGACGAAAGGACCCGGTCCATCCGCAGAAGATCTCTTTGGAACTGCTCCATTTGGGCCTTCATTGAGGCCATCATGGAGAACAGCTCCGCGAAGCCCATATTCGGAGCCTCCACAGGTACTGGTACGATTTTTGGCACTGTCTGTTGTGCCGGTCGTCTACCAGACGCCATCTGGGCGTAGGAAATGACCGGCATAACAGGTGTGGCTGGTATTCTAGGCACCGGCCTCGAATTCACCACTTTCTCTTTCTTTAGCATATCCTTTTTCTGGATAGCCTTTACCTTGGGGCAACCGCGATAGCTAGACGGATGTCCCTTCTCCCCACAATGCACGCATTTTAAACGTGATCTGTCCTCCACTTTCCCCTCTCCCAGGGGACAGCGCGCCGACAAATGCATCTCTGCGCATTTGCTGCATCTTGGCTGCCTGTTGCAGTTTCCTGCGGCGTAGCCAAAGATTTGGCATCTTGCGCAGAGGAGCATCCGTCTGGCACCTCTAAGCCTCTCCCAGGAAATCATCTGGGAGTCCAGGATCTTAATAGATCTCAGACTTTCCATTCGGCTTCCTGGTGTGACTTGCACCAAGAAGATGGGAAGCAGACGCTCAGGCGTCATTCTTGAACGGACGGTGGAGAAGCGGCTAACCGCTACAAGCCCCACGTCCTCAATTTGGAGTCCCTTAAGTGACTTAAGGATGTTCTCCGGCTCAGCCGAAACATCCAGTCCCTTTAAAAGCACCGTCTGCACTTTTTCACCTTTCGGGGTAAAAGTATAAAACTCAACCCCAGCTGCCGTCATCTGGTCCTTAACCTTTTTGTAACTGTCCACTGATAAGCAGTGGACCGATTGTTTTTGGTATCCCTTATTTTTAATTTTAAAATTGTCCCCTACGGACAACTTACATACCTTTATGGTGTCAGTGGTGTCCATCCCGCTTACATTTATTGGTGGCATCCTTGTGTTCTTCCTTTGATTGGTCGGGTTCTGCTGCTGTTGTTGTTGTTGCTTCCTTTGTTGCTGCTGTTGTTGTTGCTTTTGGAGCTGTTGCAGCTTAGGTTTCTGCATCTGTTGCTGCTGTTGTTGTTGGTGATTTAGCGGCACCGGCTGCGGCGGCTTAGACTGCTGCATCTTCTGCTGCTTGGACTGCTGCAGCTGTTGCTGCGTCTGCCGTTTCTCAATAGCCAGTTTCTTCCTAGCCTCAAGTTTTAGCTGGAGAGCTTTAATAAAGGCCTCCAGCTCCTCCTTCTCCCGGATCTTCTCCGCCAACTCCCTCTCCTCAGCGGCCTGATCATCGGCCCTGGATGAGGCAAGTTTGGCGAAAATGTTCCCACGTCCACTATAAGACGCCTCATCGTCGTTGACATTTTCACTTGAGTCATACATTTTCATACGCCTTCTTACCAAATTTGGTTTAGGCTTTAGTATTTTGCGTTTTTTCAGAAATTCGTGGCTTTCACACCCCACGTCACTCTATTTCAGAATGATCTTCCATTTGTTAGCCAACACTAACACACACTTTACTTAAATTTGTCTGTTTCTTTTTCTGAGAACTGACCAAAAATTGTACTTTCGGTTCCCTTTTGCCGGGAAAGCCGACACAAAAATTTTAGCAATTTCGCACCCTTTTTCCAGGAATCGCACAAAAAATATTCAAACCACACACGAACTACACAGCCTATATACGTCCTTCCGTGGTGAATGTTTGCGATCGACTGACGAGAACCGATAGGTTCAGCATGGTATGGTCGTTGACAAAATCTCACCTGACGAATCACGCTCAAGTAGTGCGTGTATAACACTTTCAAGAAAGAACGGGATACTCCTTCCACGGCAACCAGCACACTTGAACACGTTCACAACTTAACATACTAAGCTAAAGGTAGCTAAACGGAAGGTCACCAGTGCTTTGGGTGCCTGGTGAGGCTGGTAAGGTGGTCAGATGTGAATACTGAAAGGGACATACAATTGAAAACTGCTTGTAATATGAAATGGAAATTGTTATCAATTAGGTTTCCTCATTCAAAACATCCTAAAAAAAAAAAAAAAAAACACTTGCCCCACCCCGGACTCGTTCTCGTGCCGTCCCCCATCCGAGAGGTAACCACGACTTTTGCTGCTTGTTTCGCATATCGGCGGTCGGATGCATTCTCTTCGCGCCAGTTCCCTGCCTCCTCCCTTACCAACTAAGCGTGACTGGTTGGAGTTGGAAGGATATCACAGGTGAGAAGGAAAATTAAAAAAAAAAAAAAAATACAAAAGTGAAAAGTCAAAAAAGTTGAACAATGCCAACAACACGCGGTGTTCCCAAGCGGTCCCCCATCTAAGTACTAACCGCGCCCGATGCTGCTTGATTTCGGTGATCGGACGAGAACCGATAGTTTTTTTTTACTTTAAAATGTATTTTTTTATTTTTCAGTTAATTTTCTTAAATCTAGACAAAATACTTAACTAGTTTATAATGTATTAAAAACTTACAAATCTATCTTACTGGCCCTAGACGGGCACTCTAAGTTTATATGTTTTTTAATTTTTATTGCTTTTCAGCTTCTGGATATTATTTTGTAAATGTTTACAATATTTACATAATTCTACTTACTTAATACTAAGAAAACTTGTATAAAAAAACTTAGCAACTAATTTCTTTTTTTTTTACCTTAATCTAATTATAACACTTAACCTACATATAACTATCTTAAACTAATTAAATTCACAAGTATTTTTTTTTTGTTTTTTTTTTGTTTTTTTTTTTATGGTAATTTATAACATAATCCTAACTTATTATACCTTATCCTAAATGTAAGTTGTCCGTAGGACCAATATCGGCTTCAGCTGACGGCAGCTGGGCAACCAGATGTGGGTCTAGCCACCAGTAAAAGTGCCTATCCCGCTCCCGATCCTTAATGTCGCGAATAGGGATGGATGTGCTGAACCGAAGATCACCCAGATTTTCAGTTCCAACATTGCTCTCGTAGAGCACTCGCTTGTCCACCGTCCGTCTCATGACATGGGAGAGAAGTGGACATCCCTCCGCATCCTGCACCAAGCCAAGTCGGTCCAGGTACAAGAACGCTTCCGGTGGAATGAATCCACTCCGGCGTGCGCTCTCGTGATATGAATCATTTGGGTAGTAGGCTCCGAATATCAGATCGTTTTCTGATGTCATTGCTCTTGCAACATGCCTTCGAACCAGTTTAATAATAAAATTATCCACCCTGTTCACGTTTGCTGCGTTGTACAAGATTTCATTGGAATAGAACTTCTTGTACTCAGATTCTGGGGTTCTGTACATCTTAAGGCAAGCCCGAAGACATTGCCTCTCGAAGACCCTCATCCTTTCCATCTGAGAAGGACTCAAGTTGAACCACACCGGACAGCCGTATACCATGATAGGTCGGACTAGAGCCGTGTAGCAGATGACCTTCACCCTGGAATCAAGTTGGCTGCTGTAAAACAACCTACTTGCCATAGCGAAGGCTTTTCTGGCTTTGGCCAGACCAGTTGCTGCATGGATATTTCCATACAGAAAATGGTCCAGCATAATGCCCAAATATCTCACCACATTCTTCATAGCTAATGGTCGCCTATGTGGGTCCAAAATGCCGAACTTACGCCAGTTTATATTCGTGTCCCTTAAAGCCCTGTACAACGGAGTTCGGAACAGAATGGTTTCACACTTCTGGAAGTTGATTTTCAACTTCCAGTCGTCGCAAAATCGCTGGATTTTCTCGAAATCACGCTGCAAGAGGATATTAATTACTTCAATCTTCGGCGCCGTTCTGTACGCGATCCAATCGTCCGCGTACGCAATCAGGTACTGCATGGAACCAATTAATTCACTGGTAAAAATAGTGAAAAGAATTGGTGAGTTTACTGCGCCCTGCTGGAGCCCATTTTTTATGTAAAAGACATTAGTAGAAACCTTGTTGCTACTCTTGACAACAAACTTTCTACCTGTCACCATATTATAAATCGTGTAAAGCAGTTCTTTGCTTATACCCAACCTCGTCAACTTAAGGAAGAGGCCTTCTAACCAGACGGTGTCGAATGCCTTTTCCAAGTCAACAAGGCAGGCCCCGGTGCATTGCTTCTTGTTCCTGTTCCATTGTATGTCCGAAACCAATTTTGACGCGGCATGTACAGTATCATGCCCCGCCCTAAATCCAAATTGGTTATTCGGTATTATTTTTTTGTCCTCAGTCCACTGTATCAGGACTCTATTAACAATCTTTTCAAAAACCTTGCTTATGCAAGGGAGGAGACTTATCGACCGAAGATTTTTCGGAAGCGAGGAATCCTTGTCCCTTTTGGGGATGGGTTGCACTACCGCCGTCTTCCAATGCTCTGGGTAATGTGCATTACTCAGAGCATTGTTAAACAGGATTGCGTATATTTCTACCGCCTCTTCGGGGAGATGACGCAACACAATATTCGGTATTCCGTCTATTCCAGTGGATTTTTTGTTCTTCAAACTGTTGAAGATATCTTTGAGAGCCACTTTCGAAATGAGTATGGCATTAGAGCCATTTTGGGCCAAGGGATTAACTGCCTTGTTTTCATCATTGAATCTGGTGAAACCATGATTCTCCGAACGCCACTGCTGTATTTCGTTTCGAAGGTAGAAATGGTTAAGCAAAGCTCTGTTCTCCAAGTCGTGATTCGGCCTACGAGAATCGTTGACCGTATACACTTCCTGAAAAACTGCTCCTATTGCTTCTACCTTCTCTTGGGCATCTTCAACAATGAAAAACTCATTGTCCAGAACGGCCCCATCCGGATCGATGCCAACAGAAGTCAGTATGTTTGCGTTGTCAGTTGTTCTGTCAAGTCGAACAGCCTCCAAGTCGTTATGATCCCTCCTTCGGAAGATCTGGTTGATTTGGGGGAACATACCCGGACCGTTCGAATGAACAGCCCGAATCTTATTTCCCCAATATGAATTGATAGCAATTCTATAATTCAACCGAATCAAACTCCGGAGGTTTTTCATTTGCGACTTGAGCGACCTCAGTTCCTGGTCGTCTCGGTCTGTAAATCGTCTGTAAAGTGTCTTGATTCTCGACAGCAGTCTGCTTTTTTGGGCGTGCAGTGCGTCGATTGTATCGTTCCGATAGATGTCGCCATCTGTTCTCGGTGATACTTTTGGAATCGTTTTGTCCATAGTACGTTTAATCGTAGTGTCCATTTGTATGAGGTACCTATCAACCTCCTCGTTCGTTAGGTTTCTGTTCGACGGTGGCGTTAAGTCATTCGAACACATTTCTCTGGCAAGGACTCTGGAGAAGCGCGGCCAACGAGCCTTACAATAATTGTAAGGATACGATTCCACGAATTCCTCCAGTTCCACGATCTCGTTCGGGAACCGAATTACTGCGGCGAGCCCACAGTGATCACTGTCGTACTCTACCGTTGTTAAGCAGTTCCTAGTTTGTCTGTTCACGTCCTGTAACGTCAGTCGTCTGTCAATTAGCATCAGATCTAAATAAGACCCACTTCTGGGAAAGGACGGTCTATCGGTTGCAAGCAAATTTAGCTTGAACTCAATAGTGTGCTGCGTCAACCACTCAAGGAGTGAATTTCCTCTGGGATTTGGAACAGAATTACCCCATTCCTCATGCTTCGCGTTCAAATCGCCGGCGACAACAAAGTAGTTATCCTCTGCGCATAAACGAAGCTTTCGAAAGAGAGTTTCAAGCTCTGAAATGAAGTCTGTGGACCGAGGTGCATCTGGTGCATAGACCGCTACTACGTACAATTTCTTCCCACCTTGGAGAGAAATGCACGCAATACACGCTTCCAGCACACCGAAGCTTCGCACCTCATCGCAATACACGATTCTATGGCGAATGCCCTTTTTAATGAAGAGAGCGACCCCACCCCCTTGTGTGGAGTGGGGACGGTCCCTTCGAATAACTGTGTAGTTTTTGTACCTGATTGTGTGTTTCCGGTTTAGCTTAGTTTCACTAACCATTAACACATCAGGCTTATGGGACTCCAACAAGTTGAGTAAAATCAACCTTCTTTCGATCCTGACAAGTGAATTTGCATTCACTGCCAGGATCGATAGGTCTAAAGCTGCTGGCGTATCCATTAAAACGGATACGCACCTGACCCAGCGGGTCTTGACGAAAGGACCCGGTCCATCCGCAGAAGATCTCTTTGGAACTGCTCCATTTGGGCCTTCATTGAGGCCATCATGGAGAACAGCTCCGCGAAGCCCATATTCGGAGCCTCCACAGGTACTGGTACGATTTTTGGCACTGTCTGTTGTGCCGGTCGTCTACCAGACGCCATCTGGGCGTAGGAAATGACCGGCGTAACAGGTGTGGCTGGTATTCTAGGCACCGGCCTCGAATTCACCACTTTCTCTTTTTTTAGCATATCCTTTTTCTGGATAGCCTTTACCTTGGGGCAACCGCGATAGCTAGACGGATGTCCCTTCTCCCCACAATGCACGCATTTTAAACGTGATCTGTCCTCCACTTTCCCCTCTCCCAGGGGACAGCGCGCCGACAGATGCATCTCTGCGCATTTGCTGCATCTTGGCTGCCTGTTGCAGTTTCCTGCGGCGTGGCCAAAGATTTGGCATCTTGCGCAGAGGAGCATCCGTCTGGCACCTCTAAGCCTCTCCCAGGAAATCATCTGGGAGTCCAGGATCTTAATAGATCTCAGACTTTCCATTCGGCTTCCTGGTGTGACTTGCACCAAGAAGATGGGAAGCAGACGCTCAGGCGTCATTCTTGAACGGACGGTGGAGAAGCGGCTAACCGCTACAAGCCCCACGTCCTCAATTTGGAGTCCCTTAAGTGACTTAAGGATGTTCTCCGGCTCAGCCGAAACATCCAGTCCCTTTAAAAGCACCGTCTGCACTTTTTCACCTTTCGGGGTAAAAGTATAAAACTCAACCCCAGCTGCCGTCATCTGGTCCTTAACCTTTTTGTAACTGTCCACTGATAAGCAGTGGACCGATTGTTTTTGGTATCCCTTATTTTTAATTTTAAAATTGTCCCCTACGGACAACTTACATACCTTTATGGTGTCAGTGGTGTCCATCCCGCTTACATTTATTGGTGGCATCCTTGTGTTCTTCCTTTGATTGGTCGGGTTCTGCTGCTGTTGTTGTTGTTGCTTCCTTTGTTGCTGCTGTTGTTGTTGCTTTTGGAGCTGTTGCAGCTTAGGTTTCTGCATCTGTTGCTGCTGTTGTTGTTGGTGATTTAGAGGCACCGGCTGCGGCTGCTTAGACTGCTGCATCTTCTGCTGCATCTTCTGCTGCTTGGACTGCTGCAGCTGTTGCTGCGTCTGCCGTTTCTCAATAGCCAGTTTCTTCCTGGCCTCAAGTTTTAGCTGGAGAGCTTTAATAAAGGCCTCCAGCTCCTCCTTCTCCCGGATCTTCTCCGCCAACTCCCTCTCCTCAGCGGCCTGATCATCGGCCCTGGATGAGGCAAGTTTGGCGAAAATGTTCCCACGTCCACTATAAGACGCCTCATCGTCGTTGACATTTTCACTTGAGTCATACATTTTCATACGCCTTCTTACCAAATTTGGTTTAGGCTTTAGTATTTTGCGTTTTTTCAGAAATTCGTGGCTTTCACACCCCACGTCACTCTATTTCAGAATGATCTTCCATTTGTTAGCCAACACTAACACACACTTTACTTAAATTTGTCTGTTTCTTTTTCTGAGAACTGACCAAAAATTGTACTTTCGGTTCCCTTTTCCGGGAAAGCCGACACAAAAATTTTTGCAATTTCGCACCCTTTTTCCAGGAATCGCACAAAAAATATTTAAACCACACACGAACTACACAGCCGATATACGTCCTTCCGTGGTGAATGTTTACGATCGACTGACGAGAACCGATAGGTTCAGCATGGTATGGTCGTTGACAAAATCTCACCTGACGAATCACGCTCAAGTAGTGCGTGTATAACACTTTCAAGAAAGAACGGGATACTCCTTCCACGGCAACCAGCACACTTGAACACGTTCACAACTTAACATACTAAGCTAAAGGTAGCTAAACGGAAGGTCACCAGTGCTTTGGGTGCCTGGTGAGGGTGGTAAGGTGGTCAGATGTGAATACTGAAAGGGACATACAATTGAAAACTGCTTGTAATATGAAATGGAAATTGTTATCAATTAGGTTTCCTCATTCAAAACATCCCAAAAAAACAAAAAAAACACTTGCCCCACCCTGGACTCGTTCTCGTGCCGTCCCCCATCCGAGAGGTAACCACGACTTTTGCTGCTTGTTTCGCATATCGGCGGTCGGATGCATTCTCTTCGCGCCAGTTCCCTGCCTCCTCCCTTACCAACTAAGCGTGACTGGTTGGAGTTGGAAGGATATCACAGGTGAGAAGGAAAATTAAAAAAAAAAAAAAAATACAAAAGTGAAAAGTCAAAAAAGTTGAACAATGCCAACAACACGCGGTGTTCCCAAGCGGTCCCCCATCTAAGTACTAACCGCGCCCGATGCTGCTTGATTTCGGTGATCGGACGAGAACCGATAGTTTTTTTTTACTTTAAAATGTATTTTTTTATTTTTCAGTTAATTTTCTTAAATCTAGACAAAATACTTAACTAGTTTATAATGTATTAAAAACTTACAAATCTATCTTACTGGCCCTAGACGGGCACTCTAAGTTTATATGTTTTTTAATTTTTATTGCTTTTCAGCTTCTGGATATTATTTTGTAAATGTTTACAATATTTACATAATTCTACTTACTTAATACTAAGAAAACTTGTATAAAAAAACTTAGCAACTAATTTCTTTTTTTTTTTTACCTTAATCTAATTATAACACTTAACCTACATATAACTATCTTAAACTAATTAAATTCACAAATATTTTTTTTTTGTTTTTTTTTTGTTTTTTTTTTTATGGTAATTTATAACATAATCCTAACTTATTATACCTTATCCTAAATGTAAGTTGTCCGTAGGACCAATATCGGCTTCAGCTGACGGCAGCTGGGCAACCAGATGTGGGTCTAGCCACCAGTAAAAGTGCCTATCCCGCTCCCGATCCTTAATGTCGCGAATAGGGATGGATGTGCTGAACCGAAGATCACCCGGATTTTCAGTTCCAACATTGCTCTCGTAGAGCACTCGCTTGTCCACCGTCCGTCTCATGACATGGGAGAGAAGTGGACATCCCTCCGCATCCTGCACCAAGCCAAGTCGGTCCAGGTACAAGAACGCTTCCGGTGGAATGAATCCACTCCGGCGTGCGCTCTCGTGATATGAATCATTTGGGTAGTAGGCTCCGAATATCAGATCGTTTTCTGATGTCATTGCTCTTGCAACATGCCTTCGAACCAGTTTAATAATAAAATTATCCACCCTGTTCACGTTTGCTGCGTTGTACAAGATTTCATTGGAATAGAACTTCTTGTACTCAGATTCTGGGGTTCTGTACATCTTAAGGCAAGCCCGAAGACATTGCCTCTCGAAGACCCTCATCCTTTCCATCTGAGAAGGACTCAAGTTGAACCACACCGGACAGCTGTATACCATGATAGGTCGGACTAGAGCCGTGTAGCAGATGACCTTCACCCTGGAATCAAGTTGGCTGCTGTAAAACAACCTACTTGCCATAGCGAAGGCTTTTCTGGCTTTGGCCAGACCAGTTGCTGCATGGATATTTCCATACAGAAAATGGTCCAGCATAATGCCCAAATATCTCACCACATTCTTCATAGCTAATGGTCGCCTATGTGGGTCCAAAATGCCGAACTTACGCCAGTTTATATTCGTGTCCCTTAAAGCCCTGTACAACGGAGTTCGGAACAGAATGGTTTCACACTTCTGGAAGTTGATTTTCAACTTCCAGTCGTCGCAAAATCGCTGGATTTTCTCGAAATCACGCTGCAAGAGGATATTAATTACTTCAATCTTCGGCGCCGTTCTGTACGCGATCCAATCGTCCGCGTACGCAATCAGGTACTGCATGGAACCAATTAATTCACTGGTAAAAATAGTGAAAAGAATTGGTGAGTTTACTGCGCCCTGCTGGAGCCCATTTTTTATGTAAAAGACATTAGTAGAAACCTTGTTGCTACTCTTGACAACAAACTTTCTACCTGTCACCATATTATAAATCGTGTAAAGCAGTTCTTTGCTTATACCCAACCTCGTCAACTTAAGGAAGAGGCCTTCTAACCAGACGGTGTCGAATGCCTTTTCCAAGTCAACAAGGCAGGCCCCGGTGCATTGCTTCTTGTTCCTGTTCCATTGTATGTCCGAAACCAATTTTGACGCGGCATGTACAGTATCATGCCCCGCCCTAAATCCAAATTGGTTATTCGGTATTATTTTTTTGTCCTCAGTCCACTGTATCAGGACTCTATTAACAATCTTTTCAAAAACCTTGCTTATGCAAGGGAGGAGACTTATCGACCGAAGATTTTTCGGAAGCGAGGAATCCTTGTCCCTTTTGGGGATGGGTTGCACTACCGCCGTCTTCCAATGCTCTGGGTAATGTGCATTACTCAGAGCATTGTTAAACAGGATTGCGTATATTTCTACCGCCTCTTCGGGGAGATGACGCAACACAATATTCGGTATTCCGTCTATTCCAGTGGATTTTTTGTTCTTCAAACTGTTGAAGATATCTTTGAGAGCCACTTTCGAAATGAGTATGGCATTAGAGCCATTTTGGGCCAAGGGATTAACTGCCTTGTTTTCATCATTGAATCTGGTGAAACCATGATTCTCCGAACGCCACTGCTGTATTTCGTTTCGAAGGTAGAAATGGTTAAGCAAAGCTCTGTTCTCCAAGTCGTGATTCGGCCTACGAGAATCGTTGACCGTATACACTTCCTGAAAAACTGCTCCTATTGCTTCTACCTTCTCTTGGGCATCTTCAACAATGAAAAACTCATTGTCCAGAACGGCCCCATCCGGATCGATGCCAACAGAAGTCAGTATGTTTGCGTTGTCAGTTGTTCTGTCAAGTCGAACAGCCTCCAAGTCGTTATGATCCCTCCTTCGGAAGATCTGGTTGATTTGGGGGAACATACCCGGACCGTTCGAATGAACAGCCCGAATCTTATTTCCCCAATATGAATTGATAGCAATTCTATAATTCAACCGAATCAAACTCCGGAGGTTTTTCATTTGCGACTTGAGCGACCTCAGTTCCTGGTCGTCTCGGTCTGTAAATCGTCTGTAAAGTGTCTTGATTCTCGACAGCAGTCTGCTTTTTTGGGCGTGCAGTGCGTCGATTGTATCGTTCCGATAGATGTCGCCATCTGTTCTCGGTGATACTTTTGGAATCGTTTTGTCCATAGTACGTTTAATCGTAGTGTCCATTTGTATGAGGTACCTATCAACCTCCTCGTTCGTTAGGTTTCTGTTCGACGGTGGCGTTAAGTCATTCGAACACATTTCTCTGGCAAGGACTCTGGAGAAGCGCGGCCAACGAGCCTTACAATAATTGTAAGGATACGATTCCACGAATTCCTCCAGTTCCACGATCTCGTTCGGGAACCGAATTACTGCGGCGAGCCCACAGTGATCACTGTCGTACTCTACCGTTGTTAAGCAGTTCCTAGTTTGTCTGTTCACGTCCTGTAACGTCAGTCGTCTGTCAATTAGCATCAGATCTAAATAAGACCCACTTCTGGGAAAGGACGGTCTATCGGTTGCAAGCAAATTTAGCTTGAACTCAATAGTGTGCTGCGTCAACCACTCAAGGAGTGAATTTCCTCTGGGATTTGGAACAGAATTACCCCATTCCTCATGCTTCGCGTTCAAATCGCCGGCGACAACAAAGTAGTTATCCTCTGCGCATAAACGAAGCTTTCGAAAGAGAGTTTCAAGCTCTGAAATGAAGTCTGTGGACCGAGGTGCATCTGGTGCATAGACCGCTACTACGTACAATTTCTTCCCACCTTGGAGAGAAATGCACGCAATACACGCTTCCAGCACACCGAAGCTTCGCACCTCATCGCAATACACGATTCTATGGCGAATGCCCTTTTTAATGAAGAGAGCGACCCCACCCCCTTGTGTGGAGTGGGGACGGTCCCTTCGAATAACTGTGTAGTTTTTGTACCTGATTGTGTGTTTCCGGTTTAGCTTAGTTTCACTAACCATTAACACATCAGGCTTATGGGACTCCAACAAGTTGAGTAAAATCAACCTTCTTTCGATCCTGACAAGTGAATTTGCATTCACTGCCAGGATCGATAGGTCCAAAGCTGCTGGCGTATCCATTAAAACGGATACGCACCTGACCCAGCGGGTCTTGACGAAAGGACCCGGTCCATCCGCAGAAGATCTCTTTGGAACTGCTCCATTTGGGCCTTCATTGAGGCCATCATGGAGAACAGCTCCGCGAAGCCCATATTCGGAGCCTCCACAGGTACTGGTACGATTTTTGGCACTGTCTGTTGTGCCGGTCGTCTACCAGACGCCATCTGGGCGTAGGAAATGACCGGCGTAACAGGTGTGGCTGGTATTCTAGGCACCGGCCTCGAATTCACCACTTTCTCTTTTTTTAGCATATCCTTTTTCTGGATAGCCTTTACCTTGGGGCAACCGCGATAGCTAGACGGATGTCCCTTCTCCCCACAATGCACGCATTTTAAACGTGATCTGTCCTCCACTTTCCCCTCTCCCAGGGGACAGCGCGCCGACAGATGCATCTCTGCGCATTTGCTGCATCTTGGCTGCCTGTTGCAGTTTCCTGCGGCGTGGCCAAAGATTTGGCATCTTGCGCAGAGGAGCATCCGTCTGGCACCTCTAAGCCTCTCCCAGGAAATCATCTGGGAGTCCAGGATCTTAATAGATCTCAGACTTTCCATTCGGCTTCCTGGTGTGACTTGCACCAAGAAGATGGGAAGCAGACGCTCAGGCGTCATTCTTGAACGGACGGTGGAGAAGCGGCTAACCGCTACAAGCCCCACGTCCTCAATTTGGAGTCCCTTAAGTGACTTAAGGATGTTCTCCGGCTCAGCCGAAACATCCAGTCCCTTTAAAAGCACCGTCTGCACTTTTTCACCTTTCGGGGTAAAAGTATAAAACTCAACCCCAGCTGCCGTCATCTGGTCCTTAACCTTTTTGTAACTGTCCACTGATAAGCAGTGGACCGATTGTTTTTGGTATCCCTTATTTTTAATTTTAAAATTGTCCCCTACGGACAACTTACATACCTTTATGGTGTCAGTGGTGTCCATCCCGCTTACATTTATTGGTGGCATCCTTGTGTTCTTCCTTTGATTGGTCGGGTTCTGCTGCTGTTGTTGTTGTTGCTTCCTTTGTTGCTGCTGTTGTTGTTGCTTTTGGAGCTGTTGCAGCTTAGGTTTCTGCATCTGTTGCTGCTGTTGTTGTTGGTGATTTAGAGGCACCGGCTGCGGCTGCTTAGACTGCTGCATCTTCTGCTGCATCTTCTGCTGCTTGGACTGCTGCAGCTGTTGCTGCGTCTGCCGTTTCTCAATAGCCAGTTTCTTCCTGGCCTCAAGTTTTAGCTGGAGAGCTTTAATAAAGGCCTCCAGCTCCTCCTTCTCCCGGATCTTCTCCGCCAACTCCCTCTCCTCAGCGGCCTGATCATCGGCCCTGGATGAGGCAAGTTTGGCGAAAATGTTCCCACGTCCACTATAAGACGCCTCATCGTCGTTGACATTTTCACTTGAGTCATACATTTTCATACGCCTTCTTACCAAATTTGGTTTAGGCTTTAGTATTTTGCGTTTTTTCAGAAATTCGTGGCTTTCACACCCCACGTCACTCTATTTCAGAATGATCTTCCATTTGTTAGCCAACACTAACACACACTTTACTTAAATTTGTCTGTTTCTTTTTCTGAGAACTGACCAAAAATTGTACTTTCGGTTCCCTTTTCCGGGAAAGCCGACACAAAAATTTTTGCAATTTCGCACCCTTTTTCCAGGAATCGCACAAAAAATATTTAAACCACACACGAACTACACAGCCGATATACGTCCTTCCGTGGTGAATGTTTACGATCGACTGACGAGAACCGATAGGTTCAGCATGGTATGGTCGTTGACAAAATCTCACCTGACGAATCACGCTCAAGTAGTGCGTGTATAACACTTTCAAGAAAGAACGGGATACTCCTTCCACGGCAACCAGCACACTTGAACACGTTCACAACTTAACATACTAAGCTAAAGGTAGCTAAACGGAAGGTCACCAGTGCTTTGGGTGCCTGGTGAGGGTGGTAAGGTGGTCAGATGTGAATACTGAAAGGGACATACAATTGAAAACTGCTTGTAATATGAAATGGAAATTGTTATCAATTAGGTTTCCTCATTCAAAACATCCCAAAAAAACAAAAAAAACACTTGCCCCACCCTGGACTCGTTCTCGTGCCGTCCCCCATCCGAGAGGTAACCACGACTTTTGCTGCTTGTTTCGCATATCGGCGGTCGGATGCATTCTCTTCGCGCCAGTTCCCTGCCTCCTCCCTTACCAACTAAGCGTGACTGGTTGGAGTTGGAAGGATATCACAGGTGAGAAGGAAAATTAAAAAAAAAAAAAAATACAAAAGTGAAAAGTCAAAAAAGTTGAACAATGCCAACAACACGCGGTGTTCCCAAGCGGTCCCCCATCTAAGTACTAACCGCGCCCGATGCTGCTTGATTTCGGTGATCGGACGAGAACCGATAGTTTTTTTTAGTTTAAAATGTATTTTTTTATTTTTCAGTTAATTTTCTTAAATCTAGACAAAATACTTAACTAGTTTATAATGTATTAAAAACTTACAAATCTATCTTACTGGCCCTAGACGGGCACTCTAAGTTTATATGTTTTTTAATTTTTATTGCTTTTCAGCTTCTGGATATTATTTTGTAAATGTTTACAATATTTACATAATTCTACTTACTTAATACTAAGAAAAACTTGTATAAAAAAACTTAGCAACTAATTTCTTTTTTTTTTTTACCTTAATCTAATTATAACACTTAACCTACATATAACTATCTTAAACTAATTAAATTCACAAATATTTTTTTTTTTTTTTTATGGTAATTTATAACATAATCCTAACTTATTCTACCTTATCCTAAATGTAAGTTGTCCGTAAGACCAATATCGGCTTCAGCTGACGGCAGCTGGGCAACCAGATGTGGCTCTAGCCACCAGTAAAAGTGCCTATCCCGCTCCCGATCCTTAATGTCGCGAATAGGGATGGATGTGCTGAACCGAAGATCACCCGGATTTTCAGTTCCAACATTGCTCTCGTAGAGCACTCGCTTGTCCACCGTCCGTCTCATGACATGGTAGAGAAGTGGACATCCCTCCGCATCCTGCACCAAGCCAAGTCGGTCCAGGTACAAGAACGCTTCCGGTGGAATGAATCCACTCCGGCGTGCGCTCTCGTGATATGAATCATTTGGGTAGTAGGCTCCGAATATCAGATCGTTTTCTGATGTCATTGCTCTTGCAACATGCCTTCGAACCAGTTTAATAATAAAATTATCCACCCTGTTCACGTTTGCTGCGTTGTACAAGATTTCATTGGAATAGAACTTCTTGTACTCAGATTCTGGGGTTCTGTACATCTTAAGGCAAGCCCGAAGACATTGCCTCTCGAAGACCCTCATCCTTTCCATCTGAGAAGGACTCAAGTTGAACCACACCGGACAGCCGTATACCATGATAGGTCGGACTAGAGCCGTGTAGCAGATGACCTTCACCCTGGAATCAAGTTGGCTGCTGTAAAACAACCTACTTGCCATAGCGAAGGCTTTTCTGGCTTTGGCCAGACCAGTTGCTGCATGGATATTTCCATACAGTAAATGGTCCAACATAATGCCCAAATATCTCACCACATTCTTCATAGCTAATGGTCGCCTATGTGGGTCCAAAATGCCGAACTTACGCCAGTTTATATTCGTGTCCCTTGAAGCCCTGTACAACGGAGTTCGGAACAGAATGGTTTCACACTTCTGGAAGTTGATTTTCAACTTCCAGTCGTCGCAAAATCGCTGGATTTTCTCGAAATCACGCTGCAAGAGGATATTAATTACTTCAATCTTCGGCGCCGTTCTGTACGCGATCCAATCGTCCGCGTACGCAATCAGGTACTGCATGGAACCAATTAATTCACTGGTAAAAATAGTGAAAAGAATTGGTGAGTTTACTGCGCCCTGCTGGAGCCCATTTTTTATGTAAAAGACATTAGTAGAAACCTTGTTGCTACTCTTGACAACAAACTTTCTACCTGTCACCATATTATAAATCGTGTAAAGCAGTTCTTTGCTTATACCCAACCTCGTCAACTTAAGGAAGAGGCCTTCTAACCAGACGGTGTCGAATGCCTTTTCCAAGTCAACAAGGCAGGCCCCGGCGCATTGCTTCTTGTTCCTGTTCCATTGTATGTCCGAAACCAATTTTGACGCGGCATGTACAGTATCATGCCCCGCCCTAAATCTAAATTGGTTATTCGGTATTATTTTTTTGTCCTCAGTCCACTGTATCAGGACTCTATTAACAATCTTTTCAAAAACCTTGCTTATGCAAGGGAGGAGACTTATCGACCGAAGATTTTTCGGAAGCGAGGAATCCTTGTCCCTTTTGGGGATGGGTTGCACTACCGCCGTCTTCCAATGCTCTGGGTAATGTGCATTACTCAGAGCATTGTTAAACAGGATTGCGTATATTTCTACCGCCTCTTCGGGGAGATGACGCAACACAATATTCGGTATTCCGTCTATTCCAGTGGATTTTTTGTTCTTCAAACTGTTGAAGATATCTTTGAGAGCCACTTTCGAAATGAGTATGGCATTAGAGCCATTTTGGGCCAAGGGATTAACTGCCTTGTTTTCATCATTGAATCTGGTGAAACCATGATTCTCCGAACGCCACTGCTGTATTTCATTTCGAAGGTAGAAATGGTTAAGCAAGGCTCTGTTCTCCAAGTCGTGATTCGGCCTACGAGAATCGTTGACCGTATACACTTCCTGAAAAACTGCTCCTATTGCTTCTACCTTCTCTTGGGCATCTTCAACAATGAAAAACTCATTGTCCAGAACGGCCCCATCCGGATCGATGCCAACAGAAGTCAGTATGTTTGCGTTGTCAGTTGTTCTGTCAAGTCGAACAGCCTCCAAGTCGTTATGATCCCTCCTTCGGAAGATCTGGTTGATTTGGGGGAACATACCCGGACCGTTCGAATGAACAGCCCGAATCTTATTTCCCCAATATGAATTGATAGCAATTCTATAATTCAACCGAATCAAACTCCGGAGGTTTTTCATTTGCGACTTGAGCGACCTCAGTTCCTGGTCGTCTCGGTCTGTAAATCGTCTGTAAAGTGTCTTGATTCTCGACAGCAGTCTGGTCTTTTGGGCGTGCAGTGCGTCGATTGTATCGTTCCGATAGATGTCGCCATCTGTTCTCGGTGATACTTTTGGAATCGTTTTGTCCATAGTACGTTTAATCGTAGTGTCCATTTGTATGAGGTACCTATCAACCTCCTCGTTCGTTAGGTTTCTGTTCGACGGTGGCGTTAAGTCATTCGAACACATTTCTCTGGCAAGGACTCTGGAGAAGCGCGGCCAACGAGCCTTACAATAATTGTAAGGATACGATTCCACGAATTCCTCCAGTTCCACGATCTCGTTCGGGAACCGAATTACTGCGGCGAGCCCACAGTGATCACTGTCGTACTCTACCGTTGTTAAGCAGTTCCTAGTTTGTCTGTTCACGTCCTGTAACGTCAGTCGTCTGTCAATTAGCATCAGATCTAAATAAGACCCACTTCTGGGAAAGGACGGTCTATCGGTTGCAAGCAAATTCAGCTTGAACTCAATAGTGTGCTGCGTCAACTACTCAAGGAGTGAATTTCCTCTGGGATTTGGAACAGAATTACCCCATTCCTCATGCTTCGCGTTCAAATCGCCGGCGACAACAAAGTAGTTATCCTCTGCGCATAAACGAAGCTTTCGAAAGAGAGTTTCAAACTCTGAAATGAAGTCTGTGGACCGAGGTGCATCTGGTGCATAGACCGCTACTACGTACAATTTCTTCCCACCTTGGAGAGAAATGCACGCAATACACGCTTCCAGCACACCGAAGCTTCGCACCTCATCGCAATACACGATTTTATGGCGAATGCCCTTTTTAATGAAGAGAGCGACCCCACCCCCTTGTGTGGAGTGGGGACGGTCCCTTCGAATAACTGTGTAGTTTTTGTACCTGATTGTGTGTTTCCGGTTTAGCTTAGTTTCACTAACCATTAACACATCAGGCTTATGGGACTCCAACAAGTTGAGTAAAATCAACCTTCTTTCGATCCTGACAAGTGAATTTGCATTCACTGCCAGGATCGATAGGTCTCCAGCTGCTGGCGTATCCATTAAAACGGATACGCACCTGACCCAGCGGGTCTTGACGAAAGGACCCGGTCCATCCGCAGAAGATCTCTTTGGAACTGCTCCATTTGGGCCTTCATTGAGGCCATCATGGAGAACAGCTCCGCGAAGCCCATATTCGGAGCCTCCACAGGTACTGGTACGATTTTTGGCACTGTCTGTTGTGCCGGTCGTCTACCAGACGCCATCTGGGCGTAGGAAATGACCGGCGTAACAGGTGTGGCTGGTATTCTAGGCACCGGCCTCGAATTCACCACTTTCTCTTTTTTTAGCATATCCTTTTTCTGGATAGCCTTTACCTTGGGGCAACCGCGATAGCTAGACGGATGTCCCTTCTCCCCACAATGCACGCATTTTAAACGTGATCTGTCCTCCACTTTCCCCTTTCCCAGGGGACAGCGCGCCGACAAATGCATCTCTGCGCATTTGCTGCATCTTGGCTGCCTGTTGCAGTTTCCTGCGGCGTAGCCAAAGATTTGGCATCTTGCGCAGAGGAGCATCCGTCTGGCACCTCTAAGCCTCTCCCAGGAAATCATCTGGGAGTCCAGGATCTTAATAGATCTCAGACTTTCCATTCGGCTTCCTGGTGTGACTTGCACCAAGAAGATGGGAAGCAGACGCTCAGGCGTCATTCTTGAACGGACGGTGGAGAAGCGGCTAACCGCTACAAGCCCCACGTCCTCAATTTGGAGTCCCTTAAGTGACTTAAGGATGTTCTCCGGCTCAGCCGAAACATCCAGTCCCTTTAAAAGCACCGTCTGCACTTTTTCACCTTTCGGGGTAAAAGTATAAAACTCAACCCCAGCTGCCGTCATCTGGTCCTTAACCTTTTTGTAACTGTCCACTGATAAGCAGTGGACCGATTGTTTTTGGTATCCCTTATTTTTAATTTTAAAATTGTCCCCTACGGACAACTTACATACCTTTATGGTGTCAGTAATGTCCATCCCGCTTACATTTATTGGTGGCATCCTTGTGTTCTTCCTTTGATTGGTCGGGTTCTGCTGCTGTTGTTGTTGTTGCTTCCTTTGTTGCTGCTGTTGTTGTTGCTTTTGGAGCTGTTGCAGCTTAGGTTTCTGCATCTGTTGCTGCTGTTGTTGTTGGTGATTTAGCGGCACCGGCTGCGGCGGCTTAGACTGCTGCATCTTCTGCTGCTTGGACTGCTGCAGCTGTTGCTGCGTCTGCCGTTTCTCAATAGCCAGTTTCTTCCTGGCCTCAAGTTTTAGCTGGAGAGCTTAAATAAAGGCCTCCAGCTCCTCCTTCTCCCGGATCTTCTCCGCCAACTCCCTCTCCTCAGCGGCCTGATCATCGGCTCTGGATGAGGCAAGTTTGGCGAAAATGTTCCCACGTCCACTATAAGACGCCTCATCGTAGTTGACATTTTCACTTGAGTCATACATTTTCATACGCCTTCTTACCAAATTTGGTTTAGGCTTTAGTATTTTGCGTTTTTTCAGAAATTCGTGGCTTTCACACCCCACGTCACTCTATTTCAGAATGATCTTCCATTTGTTAGCCAACACTAACACACACTTTACTTAAATTTGTCTGTTTCTTTTTCTGAGAACTGACCAAAAATTGTACTTTCGGTTCCCTTTTCCGGGAAAGCCGACACAAAAATTTTAGCAATTTCGCACCCTTTTTCCAGGAATCGCACAAAAAATATTCAAACCACACACGAACTACACAGCCGATATACGTCCTTCCGTGGTGAATGTTTGCGATCGACTGACGAGAACCGATAGGTTCAGCATGGTATGGTCGTTGACAAAATCTCACCTGACGAATCACGCTCAAGTAGTGCGTGTATAACACTTTCAAGAAAGAACGGGATACTCCTTCCACGGCAACCAGCACACTTGAACACGTTCACAACTTAACATACTAAGCTAAAGGTAGCTAAACGGAAGGTCACCAGTGCTTTGGGTGCCTGGTGAGGGTGGTAAGGTGGTCAGATGTGAATACTCAAAGGGACATACAATTGAAAACTGCTTGTAATATGAAATGGAAATTGTTATCAATTAGGTTTCCTCATTCAAAACATACTAAAAAAAAAAAAAAACACTTGCCCCACCCCGGACTCGTTCTCGTGCCGTCCCCCATCCGAGAGGTAACCACGACTTTTGCTGCTTGTTTCGCATATCGGCGGTCGGATGCATTCTCTTCGCGCCAGTTCCCTGCCTCCTCCCTTACCAACTAAGCGTGACTGGTTGGAGTTGGAAGGATATCACAGGTGAGAAGGAAAATTAAAAAAAAAAAAAAAATACAAAAGTGAAAAGTCAAAAAAGTTGAACAATGCCAACAACACGCGGTGTTCCCAAGCGGTCCCCCATCTAAGTACTAACCGCGCCCGATGCTGCTTGATTCCGGTGATCGGACGAGAACCGATAGTTTAGTTTAGTTTAAAATGTATTTTTTATTTTTCAGTTAATTTTCTTAAATCTAGACAAAATACTTAACTAGTTTATAATGTATTAAAAACTTACAAATCTATCTTACTGGCCCTAGACGGGCACTCTAAGTTTATATGTTTTTTAATTTTTATTGCTTTTCAGCTTCTGGATATTATTTTGTAAATGTTTACAATATTTACATAATTCTACTTACTTAATACTAAGAAAACTTGTATAAAAAAACTTAGCAACTAATTTCTTTTTTTTTACCTTAATCTAATTATAACACTTAACCTACATATAACTATCTTAAACTAATTAAATTCACATATATTTTTTTTTTTTTTTTATTTTTTTTTATGGTAATTTATAACATAATCCTAACTTATTCTACCTTATCCCAAATGTAAGTTGTCCGTAGGACCAATATCGGCTTCAGCTGACGGCAGCTGGGCAACCAGATGTGGCTCTAGCCACCAGTAAAAGTGCCTATCCCGCTCCCGATCCTTAATGTCGCGAATAGGGATGGATGTGCTGAACCGAAGATCACCCGGATTTTCAGTTCCAACATTGCTCTCGTAGAGCACTCGCTTGTCCACCGTCCGTCTCATGACATGGTAGAGAAGTGGACATCCCTCCGCATCCTGCACCAAGCCAAGTCGGTCCAGGTACAAGAACGCTTCCGGTGGAATGAATCCACTCCGGCGTGCGCTCTCGTGATATGAATCATTTGGGTAGTAGGCTCCGAATATCAGATCGTTTTCTGATGTCATTGCTCTTGCAACATGCCTTCGAACCAGTTTAATAATAAAATTATCCACCCTGTTCACGTTTGCTGCGTTGTACAAGATTTCATTGGAATAGAACTTCTTGTACTCAGATTCTGGGGTTCTGTACATCTTAAGGCAAGCCCGAAGACATTGCCTCTCGAAGACCCTCATCCTTTCCATCTGAGAAGGACTCAAGTTGAACCACACCGGACAGCCGTATACCATGATAGGTCGGACTAGAGCCGTGTAGCAGATGACCTTCACCCTGGAATCAAGTTGGCTGCTGTAAAACAACCTACTTGCCATAGCGAAGGCTTTTCTGGCTTTGGCCAGACCAGTTGCTGCATGGATATTTCCATACAGTAAATGGTCCAACATAATGCCCAAATATCTCACCACATTCTTCATAGCTAATGGTCGCCTATGTGGGTCCAAAATGCCGAACTTACGCCAGTTTATATTCGTGTCCCTTGAAGCCCTGTACAACGGAGTTCGGAACAGAATGGTTTCACACTTCTGGAAGTTGATTTTCAACTTCCAGTCGTCGCAAAATCGCTGGATTTTCTCGAAATCACGCTGCAAGAGGATATTAATTACTTCAATCTTCGGCGCCGTTCTGTACGCGATCCAATCGTCCGCGTACGCAATCAGGTACTGCATGGAACCAATTAATTCACTGGTAAAAATAGTGAAAAGAATTGGTGAGTTTACTGCGCCCTGCTGGAGCCCATTTTTTATGTAAAAGACATTAGTAGAAACCTTGTTGCTACTCTTGACAACAAACTTTCTACCTGTCACCATATTATAAATCGTGTAAAGCAGTTCTTTGCTTATACCCAACCTCGTCAACTTAAGGAAGAGGCCTTCTAACCAGACGGTGTCGAATGCCTTTTCCAAGTCAACAAGGCAGGCCCCGGTGCATTGCTTCTTGTTCCTGTTCCATTGTATGTCCGAAACCAATTTTGACGCGGCATGTACAGTATCATGCCCCGCCCTAAATCCAAATTGGTTATTCGGTATTATTTTTTTGTCCTCAGTCCACTGTATCAGGACTCTATTAACAATCTTTTCAAAAACCTTGCTTATGCATGGGAGGAGACTTATCGACCGAAGATTTTTCGGAAGCGAGGAATCCTTGTCCCTTTTGGGGATGGGTTGCACTACCGCCGTCTTCCAATGCTCTGGGTAATGTGCATTACTCAGAGCATTGTTAAACAGGATTGCGTATATTTCTACCGCCTCTTCGGGGAGATGACGCAACACAATATTCGGTATTCCGTCTATTCCAGTGGATTTTTTGTTCTTCAAACTGTTGAAGATATCTTTGAGAGCCACTTTCGAAATGAGTATGGCATTAGAGCCATTTTGGGCCAAGGGATTAACTGCCTTGTTTTCATCATTGAATCTGGTGAAACCATGATTCTCCGAACGCCACTGCTGTATTTCATTTCGAAGGTAGAAATGGTTAAGCAAGGCTCTGTTCTCCAAGTCGTGATTCGGCCTACGAGAATCGTTGACCGTATACACTTCCTGAAAAACTGCTCCTATTGCTTCTACCTTCTCTTGGGCATCTTCAACAATGAAAAACTCATTGTCCAGAACGGCCCCATCCGGATCGATGCCAACAGAAGTCAGTATGTTTGCGTTGTCAGTTGTTCTGTCAAGTCGAACAGCCTCCAAGTCGTTATGATCCCTCCTTCGGAAGATCTGGTTGATTTGGGGGAACATACCCGGACCGTTCGAATGAACAGCCCGAATCTTATTTCCCCAATATGAATTGATAGCAATTCTATAATTCAACCGAATCAAACTCCGGAGGTTTTTCATTTGCGAATTGAGCGACCTCAGTTCCTGGTCGTCTCGGTCTGTAAATCGTCTGTAAAGTGTCTTGATTCTCGACAGCAGTCTGCTTTTTTGGGCGTGCAGTGCGTCGATTGTATCGTTCCGATAGATGTCGCCATCTGTTCTCGGTGATACTTTTGGAATCGTTTCGTCCATAGTACGTTTAATCGTAGTGTCCATTTGTATGAGGTACCTATCAACCTCCTCGTTCGTTAGGTTTCTGTTCGACGGTGGCGTTAAGTCATTCGAACACATTTCTCTGGCAAGGACTCTGGAGAAGCGCGGCCAACGAGCCTTACAATAATTGTAAGGATACGATTCCACGAATTCCTCCAGTTCCACGATCTCGTTCGGGAACCGAATTACTGCGGCGAGCCCACAGTGATCACTGTCGTACTCTACCGTTGTTAAGCAGTTCCTAGTTTGTCTGTTCACGTCCTGTAACGTCAGTCGTCTGTTAATTAGCATCAGATCTAAATAAGACCCACTTCTGGGAAAGGACGGTCTATCGGTTGCAAGCAAATTTAGCTTGAACTCAATAGTGTGCTGCGTCAACCACTCAAGGAGCGAATTTCCTCTGGGATTTGGAACAGAATTACCCCACTCCTCATGCTTCGCGTTCAAATCGCCGGCGACAACAAAGTAGTTATCCTCTGCGCATAAACGAAGCTTTCGAAAGAGAGTTTCAAGCTCTGAAATGAAGTCTGTGGACCGAGGTGCATCTGGTGCATAGACCGCTACTACGTACAATTTCTTCCCACCTTGGAGAGAAATGCACGCAATACACGCTTCCAGCACACCGAAGCTTCGCACCTCATCGCAATACACGATTCTATGGCGAATGCCCTTTTTAATGAAGAGAGCGACCCCACCCCCTTGTGTGGAGTGGGGACGGTCCCTTCGAATAACTGTGTAGTTTTTGTACCTGATTGTGTGTTTCCGGTTTAGCTTAGTTTCACTAACCATTAACACATCAGGCTTATGGGACTCCAACAAGTTGAGTAAAATCAACCTTCTTTCGATCCTGACAAGTGAATTTGCATTCACTGCCAGGATCGATAGGTCTCCAGCTGCTGGCGTATCCATTAAAACGGATACGCACCTGACCCAGCGGGTCTTGATGAAAGGACCCGGTCCATCCGCAGAAGATCTCTTTGGAACTGCTCCATTTGGGCCTTCATTGAGGCCATCATGGAGAACAGCTCCGCGAAGCCCATATTCGGAGCCTCCACAGGTACTGGTACGATTTTTGGCACTGTCTGTTGTGCCGGTCGTCTACCAGACGCCATCTGGGCGTAGGAAATGACCGGCGTAACAGGTGTGGCTGGTATTCTAGGCACCGGCCTCGAATTCACCACTTTCTCTTTTTTTAGCATATCCTTTTTCTGGATAGCCTTTACCTTGGGGCAACCGCGATAGCTAGACGGATGTCCCTTCTCCCCACAATGCACGCATTTTAAACGTGATCTGTCCTCCACTTTCCCCTCTCCCAGGGGACAGCGCGCCGACAGATGCATCTCTGCGCATTTGCTGCATCTTGGCTGCCTGTTGCAGTTTCCTGCGGCGTGGCCAAAGATTTGGCATCTTGCGCAGAGGAGCATCCGTCTGGCACCTCTAAGCCTCTCCCAGGAAATCATCTGGGAGTCCAGGATCTTAATAGATCTCAGACTTTCCATTCGGCTTCCTGGTGTGACTTGCACCAAGAAGATGGGAAGCAGACGCTCAGGCGTCATTCTTGAACGGACGGTGGAGAAGCGGCTAACCGCTACAAACCCCACGTCCTCAATTTGGAGTCCCTTAAGTGACTTAAGGATGTTCTCCGGCTCAGCCGAAACATCCAGTCCCTTTAAAAGCACCGTCTGCACTTTTTCACCTTTCGGGGTAAAAGTATAAAACTCAACCCCAGCTGCCGTCATCTGGTCCTTAACCTTTTTGTAACTGTCCACTGATAAGCAGTGGACCGATTGTTTTTGGTATCCCTTATTTTTAATTTTAAAATTGTCCCCTACGGACAACTTACATACCTTTATGGTGTCAGTGGTGTCCATCCCGCTTACATTTATTGGTGGCATCCTTGTGTTCTTCCTTTGATTGGTCGGGTTCTGCTGCTGTTGTTGTTGTTGCTTCCTTTGTTGCTGCTGTTGTTGTTGCTTTTGGAGCTGTTGCAGCTTAGGTTTCTGCATCTGTTGCTGCTGTTGTTGTTGGTGATTTAGAGGCACCGGCTGCGGCTGCTTAGACTGCTGCATCTTCTGCTGCATCTTCTGCTGCTTGGACTGCTGCAGCTGTTGCTGCGTCTGCCGTTTCTCAATAGCCAGTTTCTTCCTGGCCTCAAGTTTTAGCTGGAGAGCTTTAATAAAGGCCTCCAGCTCCTCCTTCTCCCGGATCTTCTCCGCCAACTCCTTCTCCTCAGCGGCCTGATCATCGGCTCTGGATGAGGCAAGTTTGGCGAAAATGTTCCCACGTCCACTATAAGACGCCTCATCGTCGTTGACATTTTCACTTGAGTCATACATTTTCATACGCCTTCTTACCAAATTTGGTTTAGGCTTTAGTATTTTGCGTTTTTTCAGAAATTCGTGGCTTTCACACCCCACGTCACTCTATTTCAGAATGATCTTCCATTTGTTAGCCAACACTAACACACACTTTACTTAAATTTGTCTGTTTCTTTTTCTGAGAACTGACCAAAAATTGTACTTTCGGTTCCCTTTTCCGGGAAAGCCGACACAAAAATTTTTGCAATTTCGCACCCTTTTTCCAGGAATCGCACAAAAAATATTTAAACCACACACGAACTACACAGCCGATATACGTCCTTCCGTGGTGAATGTTTACGATCGACTGACGAGAACCGATAGGTTCAGCATGGTATGGTCGTTGACAAAATCTCACCTGACGAATCACGCTCAAGTAGTGCGTGTATAACACTTTCAAGAAAGAACGGGATACTCCTTCCACGGCAACCAGCACACTTGAACACGTTCACAACTTAACATACTAAGCTAAAGGTAGCTAAACGGAAGGTCACCAGTGCTTTGGGTGCCTGGTGAGGGTGGTAAGGTGGTCAGATGTGAATACTGAAAGGGACATACAATTGAAAACTGCTTGTAATATGAAATGGAAATTGTTATCAATTAGGTTTCCTCATTCAAAACATCCTAAAAAAAAAAAAAAAAAACACTTGCCCCACCCCGGACTCGTTCTCGTGCCGTCCCCCATCCGAGAGGTAACCACGACTTTTGCTGCTTGTTTCGCATATCGGCGGTCGGATGCATTCTCTTCGCGCCAGTTCCCTGCCTCCTCCCTTAGCAACTAAGCGTGACTGGTTGGAGTTGGAAGGATATCACAGGTGAGAAGGAAAATTAAAAAAAAAAAAAAATACAAAAGTGAAAAGTCAAAAAAGTTGAACAATGCCAACAACACGCGGTGTTCCCAAGCGGTCCCCCATCTAAGTACTAACCGCGCCCGATGCTGCTTGATTTCGGTGATCGGACGAGAACCGATAGGTTCAGCATGGTATGGTCGTTGACAAAATCTCATCTGACGAATCACGCTCAAGTAGTGCGTGTATAACACTTTCAAGAAAGAACGGGATACTCCTTCCACGGCAACCAGCACACTTGAACACGTTCACAATTTAACATACTAAGCTAAAGGTAGCTAAACGGAAGGTCACCAGTGCTTTGGGTGCCTGGTGAGGGTGGTAAGGTGGTCAGATGTGAATACTCAAAGGGACATACAATTGAAAACTGCTTGTAATATGAAATGGAAATTGTTATCAATTAGGTTTCCTCATTCAAAACATACTAAAAAAAAAAAAAAAACACTTGCCCCACCCCGGACTCGTTCTCGTGCCGTCCCCCATCCGAGAGGTAACCACGACTTTTGCTGCTTGTTTCGCATATCGGCGGTCGGATGCATTCTCTTCGCGCCAGTTCCCTGCCTCCTCCCTTACCAACTAAGCGTGACTGGTTGGAGTTGGAAGGATATCACAGGTGAGAAGGAAAATTAAAAAAAAAAAAAATACAAAAGTGAAAAGTCAAAAAAGTTGAACAATGCCAACAACACGCGGTGTTCCCAAGCGGTCCCCCATCTAAGTACTAACCGCGCCCGATGCTGCTTGATTTCGGTGATCGGACGAGAACCGATAGTTTTTTTTAGTTTAAAATGTATTTTTTTATTTTTCAGTTAATTTTCTTAAATCTAGACAAAATACTTAACTAGTTTATAATGTATTAAAAACTTACAAATCTATCTTACTGGCCCTAGACGGGCACTCTAAGTTTATATGTTTTTTAATTTTTATTGCTTTTCAGCTTCTGGATATTATTTTGTAAATGTTTACAATATTTACATAATTCTACTTACTTAATACTAAGAAAAACTTGTATAAAAAAACTTAGCAACTAATTTCTTTTTTTTTTTTACCTTAATCTAATTATAACACTTAACCTACATATAACTATCTTAAACTAATTAAATTCACAAATATTTTTTTTTTTTTTTATGGTAATTTATAACATAATCCTAACTTATTCTACCTTATCCTAAATGTAAGTTGTCCGTAAGACCAATATCGGCTTCAGCTGACGGCAGCTGGGCAACCAGATGTGGCTCTAGCCACCAGTAAAAGTGCCTATCCCGCTCCCGATCCTTAATGTCGCGAATAGGGATGGATGTGCTGAACCGAAGATCACCCGGATTTTCAGTTCCAACATTGCTCTCGTAGAGCACTCGCTTGTCCACCGTCCGTCTCATGACATGGTAGAGAAGTGGACATCCCTCCGCATCCTGCACCAAGCCAAGTCGGTCCAGGTACAAGAACGCTTCCGGTGGAATGAATCCACTCCGGCGTGCGCTCTCGTGATATGAATCATTTGGGTAGTAGGCTCCGAATATCAGATCGTTTTCTGATGTCATTGCTCTTGCAACATGCCTTCGAACCAGTTTAATAATAAAATTATCCACCCTGTTCACGTTTGCTGCGTTGTACAAGATTTCATTGGAATAGAACTTCTTGTACTCAGATTCTGGGGTTCTGTACATCTTAAGGCAAGCCCGAAGACATTGCCTCTCGAAGACCCTCATCCTTTCCATCTGAGAAGGACTCAAGTTGAACCACACCGGACAGCCGTATACCATGATAGGTCGGACTAGAGCCGTGTAGCAGATGACCTTCACCCTGGAATCAAGTTGGCTGCTGTAAAACAACCTACTTGCCATAGCGAAGGCTTTTCTGGCTTTGGCCAGACCAGTTGCTGCATGGATATTTCCATACAGTAAATGGTCCAACATAATGCCCAAATATCTCACCACATTCTTCATAGCTAATGGTCGCCTATGTGGGTCCAAAATGCCGAACTTACGCCAGTTTATATTCGTGTCCCTTGAAGCCCTGTACAACGGAGTTCGGAACAGAATGGTTTCACACTTCTGGAAGTTGATTTTCAACTTCCAGTCGTCGCAAAATCGCTGGATTTTCTCGAAATCACGCTGCAAGAGGATATTAATTACTTCAATCTTCGGCGCCGTTCTGTACGCGATCCAATCGTCCGCGTACGCAATCAGGTACTGCATGGAACCAATTAATTCACTGGTAAAAATAGTGAAAAGAATTGGTGAGTTTACTGCGCCCTGCTGGAGCCCATTTTTTATGTAAAAGACATTAGTAGAAACCTTGTTGCTACTCTTGACAACAAACTTTCTACCTGTCACCATATTATAAATCGTGTAAAGCAGTTCTTTGCTTATACCCAACCTCGTCAACTTAAGGAAGAGGCCTTCTAACCAGACGGTGTCGAATGCCTTTTCCAAGTCAACAAGGCAGGCCCCGGCGCATTGCTTCTTGTTCCTGTTCCATTGTATGTCCGAAACCAATTTTGACGCGGCATGTACAGTATCATGCCCCGCCCTAAATCCAAATTGGTTATTCGGTATTATTTTTTTGTCCTCAGTCCACTGTATCAGGACTCTATTAACAATCTTTTCAAAAACCTTGCTTATGCATGGGAGGAGACTTATCGACCGAAGATTTTTCGGAAGCGAGGAATCCTTGTCCCTTTTGGGGATGGGTTGCACTACCGCCGTCTTCCAATGCTCTGGGTAATGTGCATTACTCAGAGCATTGTTAAACAATATTGCGTATATTTCTACCGCCTCTTCGGGGAGATGACGCAACACAATATTCGGTATTCCGTCTATTCCAGTGGATTTTTTGTTCTTCAAACTGTTGAAGATATCTTTGAGAGCCACTTTCGAAATGAGTATGGCATTAGAGCCATTTTGGGCCAAGGGATTAACTGCCTTGTTTTCATCATTGAATCTGGTGAAACCATGATTCTCCGAACGCCACTGCTGTATTTCATTTCGAAGGTAGAAATGGTTAAGCAAAGCTCTGTTCTCCAAGTCGTGATTCGGCCTACGAGAATCGTTGACCGTATACACTTCCTGAAAAACTGCTCCTATTGCTTCTACCTTCTCTTGGGCATCTTCAACAATGAAAAACTCATTGTCCAGAACGGCCCCATCCGGATCGATGCCAACAGAAGTCAGTATGTTTGCGTTGTCAGTTGTTCTGTCAAGTCGAACAGCCTCCAAGTCGTTATGATCCCTCCTTCGGAAGATCTGGTTGATTTGGGGGAACATACCCGGACCGTTCGAATGAACAGCCCGAATCTTATTTCCCCAATATGAATTGATAGCAATTCTATAATTCAACCGAATCAAACTCCGGAGGTTTTTCATTTGCGACTTGAGCGACCTCAGTTCCTGGTCGTCTCGGTCTGTAAATCGTCTGTAAAGTGTCTTGATTCTCGACAGCAGTCTGCTTTTTTGGGCGTGCAGTGCGTCGATTGTATCGTTCCGATAGATGTCGCCATCTGTTCTCGGTGATACTTTTGGAATCGTTTCGTCCATAGTACGTTTAATCGTAGTGTCCATTTGTATGAGGTACCTATCAACCTCCTCGTTCGTTAGGTTTCTGTTCGACGGTGGCGTTAAGTCATTCGAACACATTTCTCTGGCAAGGACTCTGGAGAAGCGCGGCCAACGAGCCTTACAATAATTGTAAGGATACGATTCCACGAATTCCTCCAGTTCCACGATCTCGTTCGGGAACCGAATTACTGCGGCGAGCCCACAGTGATCACTGTCGTACTCTACCGTTGTTAAGCAGTTCCTAGTTTGTCTGTTCACGTCCTGTAACGTCAGTCGTCTGTCAATTAGCATCAGATCTAAATAAGACCCACTTCTGGGAAAGGACGGTCTATCGGTTGCAAGCAAATTTAGCTTGAACTCAATAGTGTGCTGCGTCAACCACTCAAGGAGCGAATTTCCTCTGGGATTTGGAACAGAATTACCCCACTCCTCATGCTTCGCGTTCAAATCGCCGGCGACAACAAAGTAGTTATCCTCTGCGCATAAACGAAGCTTTCGAAAGAGAGTTTCAAGCTCTGAAATGAAGTCTGTGGACCGAGGTGCATCTAATGCATAGACCGCTACTACGTACAATTTCTTCCCACCTTGGAGAGAAATGCACGCAATACACGCTTCCAGCACACCGAAGCTTCGCACCTCATCGCAATACACGATTCTATGGCGAATGCCCTTTTTAATGAAGAGAGCGACCCCACCCCCTTGTGTGGAGTGGGGACGGTCCCTTCGAATAACTGTGTAGTTTTTGTACCTGATTGTGTGTTTCCGGTTTAGCTTAGTTTCACTAACCATTAACACATCAGGCTTATGGGACTCCAACAAGTTGAGTAAAATCAACCTTCTTTCGATCCTGACAAGTGAATTTGCATTCACTGCCAGGATCGATAGGTCTCCAGCTGCTGGCGTATCCATTAAAACGGATACGCACCTGACCCAGCGGGTCTTGACGAAAGGACCCGGTCCATCCGCAGAAGATCTCTTTGGAACTGCTCCATTTGGGCCTTCATTGAGGCCATCATGGAGAACAGCTCCGCGAAGCCCATATTCGGAGCCTCCACAGGTACTGGTACGATTTTTGGCACTGTCTGTTGTGCCGGTCGTCTACCAGACGCCATCTGGGCGTAGGAAATGACCGGCGTATTAGGTGTGGCTGGTATTCTAGGCACCGGCCTCGAATTCACCACTTTCTCTTTTTTTAGCATATCCTTTTTCTGGATAGCCTTTACCTTGGGGCAACCGCGATAGCTAGACGGATGTCCCTTCTCCCCACAATGCACGCATTTTAAACGTGATCTGTCCTCCACTTTCCCCTCTCCCAGGGGACAGCGCGCCGACAGATGCATCTCTGCGCATTTGCTGCATCTTGGCTGCCTGTTGCAGTTTCCTGCGGCGTGGCCAAAGATTTGGCATCTTGCGCAGAGGAGCATCCGTCTGGCACCTCTAAGCCTCTCCCAGGAAATCATCTGGGAGTCCAGGATCTTAATAGATCTCAGACTTTCCATTCGGCTTCCTGGTGTGACTTGCACCAAGAAGATGGGAAGCAGACGCTCAGGCGTCATTCTTGAACGGACGGTGGAGAAGCGGCTAACCGCTACAAACCCCACGTCCTCAATTTGGAGTCCCTTAAGTGACTTAAGGATGTTCTCCGGCTCAGCCGAAACATCCAGTCCCTTTAAAAGCACCGTCTGCACTTTTTCACCTTTCGGGGTAAAAGTATAAAACTCAACCCCAGCTGCCGTCATCTGGTCCTTAACCCTTTTGTAACTGTCCACTGATAAGCAGTGGACCGATTGTTTTTGGTATCCCTTATTTTTAATTTTAAAATTGTCCCCTACGGACAACTTACATACCTTTATGGTGTCAGTGGTGTCCATCCCGCTTACATTTATTGGTGGCATCCATGTGTTCTTCCTTTGATTGGTCGGGTTCTGCTGCTGTTGTTGTTGTTGCTTCCTTTGTTGCTGTTGTTGTTGTTGCTTTTGGAGCTGTTGCAGCTTAGGTTTCTGCATCTGTTGCTGCTGTTGTTGTTGGTGATTTAGAGGCACCGGCTGCGGCGGCTTAGACTGCTGCATCTTCTGCTGCATCTTCTGCTGCTTGGACTGCTGCAGCTGTTGCTGCGTCTGCCGTTTCTCAATAGCCAGTTTCTTCCTGGCCTCAAGTTTTAGCTGGAGAGCTTTAATAAAGGCCTCCAGCTCCTCCTTCTCCCGGATCTTCTCCGCCAACTCCTTCTCCTCAGCGGCCTGATCATCGGCTCTGGATGAGGCAAGTTTGGCGAAAATGTTCCCACGTCCACTATAAGACGCCTCATCGTCGTTGACATTTTCACTTGAGTCATACATTTTCATACGCCTTCTTACCAAATTTGGTTTAGGCTTTAGTATTTTGCGTTTTTTCAGAAATTCGTGGCTTTCACACCCCACGTCACTCTATTTCAGAATGATCTTCCATTTGTTAGCCAACACTAACACACACTTTACTTAAATTTGTCTGTTTCTTTTTCTGAGAACTGACCAAAAATTGTACTTTCGGTTCCCTTTTCCGGGAAAGCCGACACAAAAATTTTTGCAATTTCGCACCCTTTTTCCAGGAATCGCACAAAAAATATTTAAACCACACACGAACTACACAGCCGATATACGTCCTTCCGTGGTGAATGTTTACGATCGACTGACGAGAACCGATAGGTTCAGCATGGTATGGTCGTTGACAAAATCTCACCTGACGAATCACGCTCAAGTAGTGCGTGTATAACACTTTCAAGAAAGAACGGGATACTCCTTCCACGGCAACCAGCACACTTGAACACGTTCACAACTTAACATACTAAGCTAAAGGTAGCTAAACGGAAGGTCACCAGTGCTTTGGGTGCCTGGTGAGGGTGGTAAGGTGGTCAGATGTGAATACTGAAAGGGACATACAATTGAAAACTGCTTGTAATATGAAATGGAAATTGTTATCAATTAGGTTTCCTCATTCAAAACATCCTAAAAAAAAAAAAAACACTTGCCCCACCCCGGACTCGTTCTCGTGCCGTCCCCCATCCGAGAGGTAACCACGACTTTTGCTGCTTGTTTCGCATATCGGCGGTCGGATGCATTCTCTTCGCGCCAGTTCCCTGCCTCCTCCCTTACCAACTAAGCGTGACTGGTTGGAGTTGGAAGGATATCAAAGGTGAGAAGGAAAATTAAAAAAAAAAAAAATACAAAAGTGAAAAGTCAAAAAAGTTGAACAATGCCAACAACACGCGGTGTTCCCAAGCGGTCCCCCATCTAAGTACTAACCGCGCCCGATGCTGCTTGATTTCGGTGATCGGACGAGAACCGATAGGTTCAGCATGGTATGGTCGTTGACAAAATCTCACCTGACGAATCACGCTCAAGTAGTGCGTGTATAACACTTTCAAGAAAGAACGGGATACTCCTTCCACGGCAACCAGCACACTTGAACACGTTCACAACTTAACATACTAAGCTAAAGGTAGCTAAACGGAAGGTCACCAGTGCTTTGGGTGCCTGGTGAGGGTGGTAAGGTGGTCAGATGTGAATACTGAAAGGGACATACAATTGAAAACTGCTTGTAATATGAAATGGAAATTGTTATCAATTAGGTTTCCTCATTCAAAACATCCTAAAAAAAAAAAAAAACACTTGCCCCACCCCGGACTCGTTCTCGTGCCGTCCCCCATCCGAGAGGTAACCACGACTTTTGCTGCTTGTTTCGCATATCGGCGGTCGGATGCATTCTCTTCGCGCCAGTTCCCTGCCTCCTCCCTTACCAACTAAGCGTGACTGGTTGGAGTTGGAAGGATATCAAAGGTGAGAAGGAAAATTAAAAAAAAAAAAAATACAAAAGTGAAAAGTCAAAAAAGTTGAACAATGCCAACAACACGCGGTGTTCCCAAGCGGTCCCCCATCTAAGTACTAACCGCGCCCGATGCTGCTTGATTTCGGTGATCGGACGAGAACCGATAGGTTCAGCATGGTATGGTCGTTGACAAAATCTCATCTGACGAATCACGCTCAAGTAGTGCGTGTATAACACTTTCAAGAAAGAACGGGATACTCCTTCCACGGCAACCAGCACACTTGAACACGTTCACAATTTAACATACTAAGCTAAAGGTAGCTAAACGGAAGGTCACCAGTGCTTTGGGTGCCTGGTGAGGGTGGTAAGGTGGTCAGATGTGAATACTCAAAGGGACATACAATTGAAAACTGCTTGTAATATGAAATGGAAATTGTTATCAATTAGGTTTCCTCATTCAAAACATACTAAAAAAAAAAAAAAAAACACTTGCCCCACCCCGGACTCGTTCTCGTGCCGTCCCCCATCCGAGAGGTAACCACGACTTTTGCTGCTTGTTTCGCATATCGGCGGTCGGATGCATTCTCTTCGCGCCAGTTCCCTGCCTCCTCCCTTACCAACTAAGCGTGACTGGTTGGAGTTGGAAGGATATCACAGGTGAGAAGGAAAATTAAAAAAAAAAAAAAATACAAAAGTGAAAAGTCAAAAAAGTTGAACAATGCCAACAACACGCGGTGTTCCCAAGCGGTCCCCCATCTAAGTACTAACCGCGCCCGATGCTGCTTGATTTCGGTGATCGGACGAGAACCGATAGTTTTTTTTAGTTTAAAATGTATTTTTTTATTTTTCAGTTAATTTTCTTAAATCTAGACAAAATACTTAACTAGTTTATAATGTATTAAAAACTTACAAATCTATCTTACTGGCCCTAGACGGGCACTCTAAGTTTATATGTTTTTTAATTTTTATTGCTTTTCAGCTTCTGGATATTATTTTGTAAATGTTTACAATATTTACATAATTCTACTTACTTAATACTAAGAAAAACTTGTATAAAAAAACTAAGCAACTAATTTCTTTTTTTTTTTTACCTTAATCTAATTATAACACTTAACCTACATATAACTATCTTAAACTAATTAAATTCACAAATATTTTTTTTTTTTTTTTTTATGGTAATTTATAACATAATCCTAACTTATTCTACCTTATCCTAAATGTAAGTTGTCCGTAGGACCAATATCGGCTTCAGCTGACGGCAGCTGGGCAACCAGATGTGGCTCTAGCCACCAGTAAAAGTGCCTATCCCGCTCCCGATCCTTAATGTCGCGAATAGGGATGGATGTGCTGAACCGAAGATCACCCGGATTTTCAGTTCCAACATTGCTCTCGTAGAGCACTCGCTTGTCCACCGTCCGTCTCATGACATGGTAGAGAAGTGGACATCCCTCCGCATCCTGCACCAAGCCAAGTCGGTCCAGGTACTAAAAACGCTTCCGGTGGAATGAATCCACTCCGGCGTGCGCTCTCGTGATATGAATCATTTGGGTAGTAGGCTCCGAATATCAGATCGTTTTCTGATGTCATTGCTCTTGCAACATGCCTTCGAACCAGTTTAATAATAAAATTATCCACCCTGTTCACGTTTGCTGCGTTGTACAAGATTTCATTGGAATAGAACTTCTTGTACTCAGATTCTGGGGTTCTGTACATCTTAAGGCAAGCCCGAAGACATTGCCTCTCGAAGACCCTCATCCTTTCCATCTGAGAAGGACTCAAGTTGAACCACACCGGACAGCCGTATACCATGATAGGTCAGACTAGAGCCGTGTAGCAGATGACCTTCACCCTGGAATCAAGTTGGCTGCTGTAAAACAACCTACTTGCCATAGCGAAGGCTTTTCTGGCTTTGGCCAGACCAGTTGCTGCATGGATATTTCCATACAGTAAATGGTCCAACATAATGCCCAAATATCTCACCACATTCTTCATAGCTAATGGTCGCCTATGTGGGTCCAAAATGCCGAACTTACGCCAGTTTATATTCGTGTCCCTTGAAGCCCTGTACAACGGAGTTCGGAACAGAATGGTTTCACACTTCTGGTTGTTGAAAATCAACTTCCAGTCGTCGCAAAACCGCTGGATTTTCTCGAAATCACGCTGCAAGAGGATATTAATTACTTCAATCTTCGGCGCCGTTCTGTACGCGATCCAATCGTCCGCGTACGCAATCAGGTACTGCATGGAACCAATTAATTCACTGGTAAAAATAGTGAAAAGAATTGGTGAGTTTACTGCGCCCTGCTGGAGCCCATTTTTTATGTAAAAGACATTAGTAGAAACCTTGTTGCTACTCTTGACAACAAACTTTCTACCTGTCACCATATTATAAATCGTGTAAAGCAGTTCTTTGCTTATACCCAACCTCGTCAACTTAAGGAAGAGGCCTTCTAACCAGACGGTGTCGAATGCCTTTTCCAAGTCAACAAGGCAGGCCCCGGCGCATTGCTTCTTGTTCCTGTTCCATTGTATGTCCGAAACCAATTTTGACGCGGCATGTACAGTATCATGCCCCGCCCTAAATCTAAATTGGTTATTCGGTATTATTTTTTTGTCCTCAGTCCACTGTATCAGGACTCTATTAACAATCTTTTCAAAAACCTTGCTTATGCAAGGGAGGAGACTTATCGACCGAAGATTTTTCGGAAGCGAGGAATCCTTGTCCCTTTTGGGGATGGGTTGCACTACCGCCGTCTTCCAATGCTCTGGGTAATGTGCATTACTCAGAGCATTGTTAAACAGGATTGCGTATATTTCTACCGCCTCTTCGGGGAGATGACGCAACACAATATTCGGTATTCCGTCTATTCCAGTGGATTTTTTGTTCTTCAAACTGTTGAAGATATCTTTGAGAGCCACTTTCGAAATGAGTATGGCATTAGAGCCATTTTGGGCCAAGGGATTAACTGCCTTGTTTTCATCATTGAATCTGGTGAAACCATGATTCTCCGAACGCCACTGCTGTATTTCATTTCGAAGGTAGAAATGGTTAAGCAAAGCTCTGTTCTCCAAGTCGTGATTCGGCCTACGAGAATCGTTGACCGTATACACTTCCTGAAAAACTGCTCCTATTGCTTCTACCTTCTCTTGGGCATCTTCAACAATGAAAAACTCATTGTCCAGAACGGCCCCATCCGGATCGATGCCAACAGAAGTCAGTATGTTTGCGTTGTCAGTTGTTCTGTCAAGTCGAACAGCCTCCAAGTCGTTATGATCCCTCCTTCGGAAGATCTGGTTGATTTGGGGGAACATACCCGGACCGTTCGAATGAACAGCCCGAATCTTATTTCCCCAATATGAATTGATAGCAATTCTATAATTCAACCGAATCAAACTCCGGAGGTTTTTCATTTGCGACTTGAGCGACCTCAGTTCCTGGTCCTCTCGGTCTGTAAATCGTCTGTAAAGTGTCTTGATTCTCGACAGCAGTCTGGTCTTTTGGGCGTGCAGTGCGTCGATTGTATCGTTCCGATAGATGTCGCCATCTGTTCTCGGTGATACTTTTGGAATCGTTTTGTCCATAGTACGTTTAATCGTAGTGTCCATTTGTATGAGGTACCTATCAACCTCCTCGTTCGTTAGGTTTCTGTTCGACGGTGGCGTTAAGTCATTCGAACACATTTCTCTGGCAAGGACTCTGGAGAAGCGCGGCCAACGAGCCTTACAATAATTGTAAGGATACGATTCCACGAATTCCTCCAGTTCCACGATCTCGTTCGGGAACCGAATTACTGCGGCGAGCCCACAGTGATCACTGTCGTACTCTACCGTTGTTAAGCAGTTCCTAGTTTGTCTGTTCACGTCCTGTAACGTCAGTCGTCTGTCAATTAGCATCAGATCTAAATAAGAAACACTTCTGGGAAAGGACGGTCTATCGGTTGCAAGCAAATTCAGCTTGAACTCAATAGTGTGCTGCGTCAACTACTCAAGGAGTGAATTTCCTCTGGGATTTGGAACAGAATTACCCCATTCCTCATGCTTCGCGTTCAAATCGCCGGCGACAACAAAGTAGTTATCCTCTGCGCATAAACGAAGCTTTCGAAAGAGAGTTTCAAACTCTGAAATGAAGTCTGTGGACCGAGGTGCATCTGGTGCATAGACCGCTACTACGTACAATTTCTTCCCACCTTGGAGAGAAATGCACGCAATACACGCTTCCAGCACACCGAAGCTTCGCACCTCATCGCAATACACGATTTTATGGCGAATGCCCTTTTTAATGAAGAGAGCGACCCCACCCCCTTGTGTGGAGTGGGGACGGTCCCTTCGAATAATTGTGTAGTTTTTGTACCTGATTGTGTGTTTCCGGTTTAGCTTAGTTTCACTAACCATTAACACATCAGGCTTATGGGACTCCAACAAGTTGAGTAAAATCAACCTTCTTTCGATCCTGACAAGTGAATTTGCATTCACTGCCAGGATCGATAGGTCTCCAGCTGCTGGCGTATCCATTAAAACGGATACGCACCTGACCCAGCGGGTCTTGACGAAAGGACCCGGTCCATCCGCAGAAGATCTCTTTGGAACTGCTCCATTTGGGCCTTCATTGAGGCCATCATGGAGAACAGCTCCGCGAAGCCCATATTCGGAGCCTCCACAGGTACTGGTACGATTTTTGGCACTGTCTGTTGTGCCGGTCGTCTACCAGACGCCATCTGGGCGTAGGAAATGACCGGCGTAACAGGTGCGGCTGGTATTCTAGGCACCGGCCTCGAATTCACCACTTTCTCTTTTTTTAGCATATCCTTTTTCTGGATAGCCTTTACCTTGGGGCAACCGCGATAGCTAGACGGATGTCCCTTCTCCCCACAATGCACGCATTTTAAACGTGATCTGTCCTCCACTTTCCCCTCTCCCAGGGGACAGCGCGCCGACAAATGCATCTCTGCGCATTTGCTGCATCTTGGCTGCCTGTTGCAGTTTCCTGCGGCGTAGCCAAAGATTTGGCATCTTGCGCAGAGGAGCATCCGTCTGGCACCTCTAAGCCTCTCCCAGGAAATCATCTGGGAGTCCAGGATCTTAATAGATCTCAGACTTTCCATTCGGCTTCCTGGTGTGACTTGCACCAAGAAGATGGGAAGCAGACGCTCAGGCGTCATTCTTGAACGGACGGTGGAGAAGCGGCTAACCGCTACAAGCCCCACGTCCTCAATTTGGAGTCCCTTAAGTGACTTAAGGATGTTCTCCGGCTCAGCCGAAACATCCAGTCCCTTTAAAAGCACCGTCTGCACTTTTTCACCTTTCGGGGTAAAAGTATAAAACTCAACCCCAGCTGCCGTCATCTGGTCCTTAACCTTTTTGTAACTGTCCACTGATAAGCAGTGGACCGATTGTTTTTGGTATCCCTTATTTTTAATTTTAAAATTGTCCCCTACGGACAACTTACATACCTTTATGGTGTCAGTGGTGTCCATCCCGCTTACATTTATTGGTGGCATCCTTGTGTTCTTCCTTTGATTGGTCGGGTTCTGCTGCTGTTGTTGTTGTTGCTTCCTTTGTTGCTGCTGTTGTTGTTGCTTTTGGAGCTGTTGCAGCTTAGGTTTCTGCATCTGTTGCTGCTGTTGTTGTTGGTGATTTAGCGGCACCGGCTGCGGCGGCTTAGACTGCTGCATCTTCTGCTGCTTGGACTGCTGCAGCTGTTGCTGCGTCTGCCGTTTCTCAATAGCCAGTTTCTTCCTGGCCTCAAGTTTTAGCTGGAGAGCTTAAATAAAGGCCTCCAGCTCCTCCTTCTCCCGGATCTTCTCCGCCAACTCCCTCTCCTCAGCGGCCTGATCATCGGCTCTGGATGAGGCAAGTTTGGCGAAAATGTTCCCACGTCCACTATAAGACGCCTCATCGTCGTTGACATTTTCACTTGAGTCATACATTTTCATACGCCTTCTTACCAAATTTGGTTTAGGCTTTAGTATTTTGCGTTTTTTCAGAAATTCGTGGCTTTCACACCCCACGTCACTCTATTTCAGAATGATCTTCCATTTGTTAGCCAACACTAACACACACTTTACTTAAATTTGTCTGTTTCTTTTTCTGAGAACTGACCAAAAATTGTACTTTCGGTTCCCTTTTCCGGGAAAGCCGACACAAAAATTTTAGCAATTTCGCACCCTTTTTCCAGGAATCGCACAAAAAATATTCAAACCACACACGAACTACACAGCCGATATACGTCCTTCCGTGGTGAATGTTTGCGATCGACTGACGAGAACCGATAGGTTCAGCATGGTATGGTCGTTGACAAAATCTCACCTGACGAATCACGCTCAAGTAGTGCGTGTATAACACTTTCAAGAAAGAACGGGATACTCCTTCCACGGCAACCAGCACACTTGAACACGTTCACAACTTAACATACTAAGCTAAAGGTAGCTAAACGGAAGGTCACCAGTGCTTTGGGTGCCTGGTGAGGGTGGTAAGGTGGTCAGATGTGAATACTGAAAGGGACATACAATTGAAAACTGCTTGTAATATGAAATGGAAATTGTTATCAATTAGGTTTAATCATTCAAAACATCCTAAAAAAAAAAAAAAAAAAAAACACTTGCCCCACCCCGGACTCGTTCTCGTGCCGTCCCCCATCCGAGAGGTAACCACGACTTTTGCTGCTTGTTTCGCATATCGGCGGTCGGATGCATTCTCTTCGCGCCAGTTCCCTGCCTCCTCCCTTACCAACTAAGCGTGACTGGTTGGAGTTGGAAGGATATCACAGGTGAGAAGGCAAATTAAAAAAAAAAAAAAAAATACAAAAGTGAAAAGTCAAAAAAGTTGAACAATGCCAACAACACGCGGTGTTCCCAAGCGGTCCCCCATCTAAGTACTAACCGCGCCCGATGCTGCTTGATTTCGGTGATCGGACGAGAACCGATAGTTTAGTTTAGTTTAAAATGTATTTTTTATTTTTCAGTTAATTTTCTTAAATCTAGACAAAATACTTAACTAGTTTATAATGTATTAAAAACTTACAAATCTATCTTACTGGCCCTAGACGGGCACTCTAAGTTTATATGTTTTTTAATTTTTATTGCTTTTCAGCTTCTGGATATTATTTTGTAAATGTTTACAATATTTACATAATTCTACTTACTTAATACTAAGAAAACTTGTATAAAAAAACTTAGCAACTAATTTCTTTTTTTTTTACCTTAATCTAATTATAACACTTAACCTACATATAACTATCTTAAACTAATTAAATTCACATATATTTTTTTTTTTTTTTTTATTTTTTTTTTTTTTATTTTTTTTATGGTAATTTATAACATAATCCTAACTTATTCTACCTTATCCCAAATGTAAGTTGTCCGTAGGACCAATATCGGCTTCAGCTGACGGCAGCTGGGCAACCAGATGTGGCTCTAGCCACCAGTAAAAGTGCCTATCCCGCTCCCGATCCTTAATGTCGCGAATAGGGATGGATGTGCTGAACCGAAGATCACCCGGATTTTCAGTTCCAACATTGCTCTCGTAGAGCACTCGCTTGTCCACCGTCCGTCTCATGACATGGTAGAGAAGTGGACATCCCTCCGCATCCTGCACCAAGCCAAGTCGGTCCAGGTACAAGAACGCTTCCGGTGGAATGAATCCACTCCGGCGTGCGCTCTCGTGATATGAATCATTTGGGTAGTAGGCTCCGAATATCAGATCGTTTTCTGATGTCATTGCTCTTGCAACATGCCTTCGAACCAGTTTAATAATAAAATTATCCACCCTGTTCACGTTTGCTGCGTTGTACAAGATTTCATTGGAATAGAACTTCTTGTACTCAGATTCTGGGGTTCTGTACATCTTAAGGCAAGCCCGAAGACATTGCCTCTCGAAGACCCTCATCCTTTCCATCTGAGAAGGACTCAAGTTGAACCACACCGGACAGCCGTATACCATGATAGGTCGGACTAGAGCCGTGTAGCAGATGACCTTCACCCTGGAATCAAGTTGGCTGCTGTAAAACAACCTACTTGCCATAGCGAAGGCTTTTCTGGCTTTGGCCAGACCAGTTGCTGCATGGATATTTCCATACAGTAAATGGTCCAACATAATGCCCAAATATCTCACCACATTCTTCATAGCTAATGGTCGCCTATGTGGGTCCAAAATGCCGAACTTACGCCAGTTTATATTCGTGTCCCTTGAAGCCCTGTACAACGGAGTTCGGAACAGAATGGTTTCACACTTCTGGAAGTTGATTTTCAACTTCCAGTCGTCGCAAAATCGCTGGATTTTCTCGAAATCACGCTGCAAGAGGATATTAATTACTTCAATCTTCGGCGCCGTTCTGTACGCGATCCAATCGTCCGCGTACGCAATCAGGTACTGCATGGAACCAATTAATTCACTGGTAAAAATAGTGAAAAGAATTGGTGAGTTTACTGCGCCCTGCTGGAGCCCATTTTTTATGTAAAAGACATTAGTAGAAACCTTGTTGCTACTCTTGACAACAAACTTTCTACCTGTCACCATATTATAAATCGTGTAAAGCAGTTCTTTGCTTATACCCAACCTCGTCAACTTAAGGAAGAGGCCTTCTAACCAGACGGTGTCGAATGCCTTTTCCAAGTCAACAAGGCAGGCCCCGGTGCATTGCTTCTTGTTCCTGTTCCATTGTATGTCCGAAACCAATTTTGACGCGGCATGTACAGTATCATGCCCCGCCCTAAATCCAAATTGGTTATTCGGTATTATTTTTTTGTCCTCAGTCCACTGTATCAGGACTCTATTAACAATCTTTTCAAAAACCTTGCTTATGCAAGGGAGGAGACTTATCGACCGAAGATTTTTCGGAAGCGAGGAATCCTTGTCCCTTTTGGGGATGGGTTGCACTACCGCCGTCTTCCAATGCTCTGGGTAATGTGCATTACTCAGAGCATTGTTAAACAGGATTGCGTATATTTCTACCGCCTCTTCGGGGAGATGACGCAACACAATATTCGGTATTCCGTCTATTCCAGTGGATTTTTTGTTCTTCAAACTGTTGAAGATATCTTTGAGAGCCACTTTCGAAATGAGTATGGCATTAGAGCCATTTTGGGCCAAGGGATTAACTGCCTTGTTTTCATCATTGAATCTGGTGAAACCATGATTCTCCGAACGCCACTGCTGTATTTCATTTCGAAGGTAGAAATGGTTAAGCAAAGCTCTGTTCTCCAAGTCGTGATTCGGCCTACGAGAATCGTTGACCGTATACACTTCCTGAAAAACTGCTCCTATTGCTTCTACCTTCTCTTGGGCATCTTCAACAATGAAAAACTCATTGTCCAGAACGGCCCCATCCGGATCGATGCCAACAGAAGTCAGTATGTTTGCGTTGTCAGTTGTTCTGTCAAGTCGAACAGCCTCCAAGTCGTTATGATCCCTCCTTCGGAAGATCTGGTTGATTTGGGGGAACATACCCGGACCGTTCGAATGAACAGCCCGAATCTTATTTCCCCAATATGAATTGATAGCAATTCTATAATTCAACCGAATCAAACTCCGGAGGTTTTTCATTTGCGACTTGAGCGACCTCAGCTCCTGGTCGTCTCGGTCTGTAAATCGTCTGTAAAGTGTCTTGATTCTCGACAGCAGTCTGCTTTTTTGGGCGTGCAGTGCGTCGATTGTATCGTTCCGATAGATGTCGCCATCTGTTCTCGGTGATACTTTTGGAATCGTTTCGTCCATAGTACGTTTAATCGTAGTGTCCATTTGTATGAGGTACCTATCAACCTCCTCGTTCGTTAGGTTTCTGTTCGACGGTGGCGTTAAGTCATTCGAACACATTTCTCTGGCAAGGACTCTGGAGAAGCGCGGCCAACGAGCCTTACAATAATTGTAAGGATACGATTCCACGAATTCCTCCAGTTCCACGATCTCGTTCGGGAACCGAATTACTGCGGCGAGCCCACAGTGATCACTGTCGTACTCTACCGTTGTTAAGCAGTTCCTAGTTTGTCTGTTCACGTCCTGTAACGTCAGTCGTCTGTCAATTAGCATCAGATCTAAATAAGACCCACTTCTGGGAAAGGACGGTCTATCGGTTGCAAGCAAATTTAGCTTGAACTCAATAGTGTGCTGCGTCAACCACTCAAGGAGCGAATTTCCTCTGGGATTTGGAACAGAATTACCCCACTCCTCATGCTTCGCGTTCAAATCGCCGGCGACAACAAAGTAGTTATCCTCTGCGCATAAACGAAGCTTTCGAAAGAGAGTTTCAAGCTCTGAAATGAAGTCTGTGGACCGAGGTGCATCTAATGCATAGACCGCTACTACGTACAATTTCTTCCCACCTTGGAGAGAAATGCACGCAATACACGCTTCCAGCACACCGAAGCTTCGCACCTCATCGCAATACACGATTCTATGGCGAATGCCCTTTTTAATGAAGAGAGCGACCCCACCCCCTTGTGTGGAGTGGGGACGGTCCCTTCGAATAACTGTGTAGTTTTTGTACCTGATTGTGTGTTTCCGGTTTAGCTTAGTTTCACTAACCATTAACACATCAGGCTTATGTGACTCCAACAAGTTGAGTAAAATCAACCTTCTTTCGATCCTGACAAGTGAATTTGCATTCACTGCCAGGATCGATAGGTCTCCAGCTGCTGGCGTATCCATTAAAACGGATACGCACCTGACCCAGCGGGTCTTGACGAAAGGACCCGGTCCATCCGCAGAAGATCTCTTTGGAACTGCTCCATTTGGGCCTTCATTGAGGCCATCATGGAGAACAGCTCCGCGAAGCCCATATTCGGAGCCTCCACAGGTACTGGTACGATTTTTGGCACTGTCTGTTGTGCCGGTCGTCTACCAGACGCCATCTGGGCGTAGGAAATGACCGGCGTAACAGGTGTGGCTGGTATTCTAGGCACCGGCCTCGAATTCACCACTTTCTCTTTTTTTAGCATATCCTTTTTCTGGATAGCCTTTACCTTGGGGCAACCGCGATAGCTAGACGGATGTCCCTTCTCCCCACAATGCACGCATTTTAAACGTGATCTGTCCTCCACTTTCCCCTCTCCCAGGGGACAGCGCGCCGACAGATGCATCTCTGCGCATTTGCTGCATCTTGGCTGCCTGTTGCAGTTTCCTGCGGCGTGGCCAAAGATTTGGCATCTTGCGCAGAGGAGCATCCGTCTGGCACCTCTAAGCCTCTCCCAGGAAATCATCTGGGAGTCCAGGATCTTAATAGATCTCAGACTTTCCATTCGGCTTCCTGGTGTGACTTGCACCAAGAAGATGGGAAGCAGACGCTCAGGCGTCATTCTTGAACGGACGGTGGAGAAGCGGCTAACCGCTACAAACCCCACGTCCTCAATTTGGAGTCCCTTAAGTGACTTAAGGATGTTCTCCGGCTCAGCCGAAACATCCAGTCCCTTTAAAAGCACCGTCTGCACTTTTTCACCTTTCGGGGTAAAAGTATAAAACTCAACCCCAGCTGCCGTCATCTGGTCCTTAACCCTTTTGTAACTGTCCACTGATAAGCAGTGGACCGATTGTTTTTGGTATCCCTTATTTTTAATTTTAAAATTGTCCCCTACGGACAACTTACATACCTTTATGGTGTCAGTGGTGTCCATCCCGCTTACATTTATTGGTGGCATCCATGTGTTCTTCCTTTGATTGGTCGGGTTCTGCTGCTGTTGTTGTTGTTGCTTCCTTTGTTGCTGTTGTTGTTGTTGCTTTTGGAGCTGTTGCAGCTTAGGTTTCTGCATCTGTTGCTGCTGTTGTTGTTGGTGATTTAGCGGCACCGGCTGCGGCGGCTTAGACTGCTGCATCTTCTGCTGCTTGGACTGCTGCAGCTGTTGCTGCGTCTGCCGTTTCTCAATAGCCAGTTTCTTCCTAGCCTCAAGTTTTAGCTGGAGAGCTTTAATAAAGGCCTCCAGCTCCTCCTTCTCCCGGATCTTCTCCGCCAACTCCTTCTCCTCAGCGGCCTGATCATCGGCTCTGGATGAGGCAAGTTTGGCGAAAATGTTCCCACGTCCACTATAAGACGCCTCATCGTCGTTGACATTTTCACTTGAGTCATACATTTTCATACGCCTTCTTACCAAATTTGGTTTAGGCTTTAGTATTTTGCGTTTTTTCAGAAATTCGTGGCTTTCACTCTCTATTTCGGAATGATCTTCCATTTGTTAGCCAACACTAACACACACTTTACTTAAATTTGTCTGTTTCTTTTTCTGAGAACTGACCAAAAATTGTACTTTCGGTTCCCTTTTCCGGGAAAGCCGACACAAAAATTTTTGCAATTTCGCACCCTTTTTCCAGGAATCGCACAAAAAATATTCAAACCACACACGAACTACACAGCCGATATACGTCCTTCCGTGGTGAATGTTTACGATCGACTGACGAGAACCGATAGGTTCAGCATGGTATGGTCGTTGACAAAATCTCACCTGACGAATCACGCTCAAGTAGTGCGTGTATAACACTTTCAAGAAAGAACGGGATACTCCTTCCACGGCAACCAGCACACTTGAACACGTTCACAATTTAACATACTAAGCTAAAGGCAGCTAAACGCAAGGTCACCAGTGCTTTGGGTGCCTGGTGAGGGTGGTAAGGTGGTCAGATGTGAATACTGAAAGGGACATACAATTGAAAACTGCTTGTAATATGAAATGGAAATTGTTATCAATTAGGTTTCCTCATTCAAAACATCCTAAAAAAAAAAAAAAAACACTTGCCCCACCCCGGACTCGTTCTCGTGCCGTCCCCCATCCGAGAGGTAACCACGACTTTTGCTGCTTGTTTCGCATATCGGCGGTCGGATGCATTCTCTTCGCGCCAGTTCCCTGCCTCCTCCCTTACCAACTAAGCGTGACTGGTTGGAGTTGGAAGGATATCACAGGTGAGAAGGCAAATTAAAAAAAAAAAAAAAATACAAAAGTGAAAAGTCAAAAAAGTTGAACAATGCCAACAACACGCGGTGTTCCCAAGCGGTCCCCCATCTAAGTACTAACCGCGCCCGATGCTGCTTGATTTCGGTGATCGGACGAGAACCGATAGGTTCAGCATGGTATGGTCGTTGACAAAATCTCACCTGACGAATCACGCTCAAGTAGTGCGTGTATAACACTTTCAAGAAAGAACGGGATACTCCTTCCACGGCAACCAGCACACTTGAACACGTTCACAACTTAACATACTAAGCTAAAGGTAGCTAAACGGAAGGTCACCAGTGCTTTGGGTGCCTGGTGAGGGTGGTAAGGTGGTCAGATGTGAATACTGAAAGGGACATACAATTGAAAACTGCTTGTAATATGAAATGGAAATTGTTATCAATTAGGTTTCCTCATTCAAAACATCCTAAAAAAAAAAAAAACACTTGCCCCACCCCGGACTCGTTCTCGTGCCGTCCCCCATCCGAGAGGTAACCACGACTTCTGCTGCTTGTTTCGCATATCGGCGGTCGGATGCATTCTCTTCGCGCCAGTTCCCTGCCTCCTCCCTTACCAACTAAGCGTGACTGGTTGGAGTTGGAAGGATATCACAGGTGAGAAGGAAAATTACAAAAAAAAAATACAAAAGTGAAAAGTCAAAAAAGTTGAACAATGCCAACAACACGCGGTGTTCCCAAGCGGTCCCCCATCTAAGTACTATCTGCGCCCGATGCTGCTTGATTTCGGTGATCGGACGAGAACCGATAGGTTCAGCATGGTATGGTCGTTGACAAAATCTCACCTGACGAATCACGCTCAAGTAGTGCGTGTATAACACTTTCAAGAAAGAACGGGATACTCCTTCCACGGCAACCAGCACACTTGAACACGTTCACAACTTAACATACTAAGCTAAAGGTAGCTAAACGGAAGGTCACCAGTGCTTTGGGTGCCTGGTGAGGGTGGTAAGGTGGTCAGATGTGAATACTGAAAGGGACATACAATTGAAAACTGCTTGTAATATGAAATGGAAATTGTTATCAATTAGGTTTCCTCATTCAAAACATCCTAAAAAAAAAAAACACTTGCCCCACCCCGGACTCGTTCTCGTGCCATCCCCCATCCGAGAGGTAACCACGACTTTTGCTGCTTGTTTCGCATATCGGCGGTCGGATGCATTCTCTTCGCGCCAGTTCCCTGCCTCCTCCCTTACCAACTAAGCGTGACTGGTTGGAGTTGGAAGGATATCACAGGTGAGAAGGAAAATTAAAAAAAAAAAAAAAAATACAAAAGTGAAAAGTCAAAAAAGTTGAACAATGCCAACAACACGCGGTGTTCCCAAGCGGTCCCCCATCTAAGTACTAACCGCGCCCGATGCTGCTTGATTTCGGTGATCGGACGAGAACCGATAGGTTCAGCATGGTATGGTCGTTGACAAAATCTCACCTGACGAATCACGCTCAAGTAGTGCGTGTATAACACTTTCAAGAAAGAACGGGATACTCCTTCCACGGCAACCAGCACACTTGAACACGTTCACAACTTAACATACTAAGCTAAAGGTAGCTAAACGGAAGGTCACCAGTGCTTTGGGTGCCTGGTGAGGGTGGTAAGGTGGTCAGATGTGAATACTGAAAGGGACATACAATTGAAAACTGCTTGTAATATGAAATGGAAATTGTTATCAATTAGGTTTCCTCATTCAAAACATCCTAAAAAAAAAAAAAAACACTTGCCCCACCCCGGACTCGTTCTCGTGCCGTCCCCCATCCGAGAGTTAACCACGACCTTTGCTGCTTGTTTCGCATATCGGCGGTCGGATGCATTCTCTTCGCGCCAGTTCCCTGCCTCCTCCCTTACCAACTAAGCGTGACTGGTTGGAGTTGGAAGGATATCACAGGTGAGAAGGAAAATTACAAAAAAAAAAAAATACAAAAGTGAAAAGTCAAAAAAGTTGAACAATGCCAACAACACGCGGTGTTCCCAAGCGGTCCCCCATCTAAGTACTAACCGCGCCCGATGCTGCTTGATTTCGGTGATCGGACGAGAACCGATAGGTTCAGCATGGTATGGTCGTTGACAAAATCTCACCTGACGAATCACGCTCAAGTAGTGCGTGTATAACACTTTCAAGAAAGAACGGGATACTCCTTCCACGGCAACCAGCACACTTGAACACGTTCACAACTTAACATACTAAGCTAAAGGTAGCTAAACGGAAGGTCACCAGTGCTTTGGGTGCCTGGTGAGGGTGGTAAGGTGGTCAGATGTGAATACTGAAAGGGACATACAATTGAAAACTGCTTGTAATATGAAATGGAAATTGTTATCAATTAGGTTTCCTCATTCAAAACATCCTAAAAAAAAAAAAAACACTTGCCCCACCCCGGACTCGTTCTCGTGCCGTCCCCCATCCGAGAGGTAACCACGACTTTTGCTGCTTGTTTCGCATATCGGCGGTCGGATGCATTCTCTTCGCGCCAGTTCCCTGCCTCCTCCCTTACCAACTAAGCGTGACTGGTTGGAGTTGGAAGGATATCACAGGTGAGAAGGAAAATTAAAAAAAAAAAAAAAATACAAAAGTGAAAAGTCAAAAAAGTTGAACAATGCCAACAACACGCGGTGTTCCCAAGCGGTCCCCCATCTAAGTACTAACCGCGCCCGATGCTGCTTGATTTCGGTGATCGGACGAGAACCGATAGGTTCAGCATGGTATGGTCGTTGACAAAATCTCATCTGACGAATCACGCTCAAGTAGTGCGTGTATAACACTTTCAAGAAAGAACGGGATACTCCTTCCACGGCAACCAGCACACTTGAACACGTTCACAACTTAACATACTAAGCTAAAGGCAGCTAAACGGAAGGTCACCAGTGCTTTGGGTGCCTGGTGAGGGTGGTAAGGTGGTCAGATGTGAATACTGAAAGGGACATACAATTGAAAACTGCTTGTAATATGAAATGGAAATTGTTATCAATTAGGTTTCCTCATTCAAAACATCCGAAAAAAAAAAAAAAAAAAAAAAAAAAAAAAAAAAAAAAAAAAAAAAAAAGAAACACTTGCCCCACCCCGGACTCGTTCTCGTGCCGTCCCCCATCCGAGAGGTAACCACGACTTTTGCTGCTTGTTTCGCATATCGGCGGTCGGATGCATTCTCTTCGCGCCAGTTCCCTGCCTCCTCCCTTACCAACTAAGCGTGACTGGTTGGAGTTGGAAGGATATCACAGGTGAGAAGGAAAATTAAAAAAAAAAAAAAAAATACAAAAGTGAAAAGTCAAAAAAGTTGAACAATGCCAACAACACGCGGTGTTCCCAAGCGGTCCCCCATCTAAGTACTAACCGCGCCCGATGCTGCTTGATTTCGGTGATCGGACGAGAACCGATAGGTTCAGCATGGTATGGTCGTTGACAAAATCTCACCTGACGAATCACGCTCAAGTAGTGCGTGTATAACACTTTCAAGAAAGAACGGGATACTCCTTCCACGGCAACCAGCACACTTGAACACGTTCACAACTTAACATACTAAGCTAAAGGTAGCTAAACGGAAGGTCACCAGTGCTTTGGGTGCCTGGTGAGGGTGGTAAGGTGGTCAGATGTGAATACTGAAAGGGACATACAATTGAAAACTGCTTGTAATATGAAATGGAAATTGTTATCAATTAGGTTTCCTCATTCAAAACATCCGAAAAAAAAAAAAAAAAAAAAAAAAAAAAAAAAAAAAAAAAAAAAAAAAAAAAACACTTGCCCCACCCCGGACTCGTTCTCGTGCCGTCCCCCATCCGAGAGGTAACCACGACTTTTGCTGCTTGTTTCGCATATCGGCGGTCGGATGCATTCTCTTCGCGCCAGTTCCCTGCCTCCTCCCTTACCAACTAAGCGTGACTGGTTGGAGTTGGAAGGATATCACAGGTGAGAAGGAAAATTAAAAAAAAAAAAAAATACAAAAGTGAAAAGTCAAAAAAGTTGAACAATGCCAACAACACGCGGTGTTCCCAAGCGGTCCCCCATCTAAGTACTAACCGCGCCCGATGCTGCTTGATTTCGGTGATCGGACGAGAACCGATAGGTTCAGCATGGTATGGTCGTTGACAAAATCTCACCTGACGAATCACGCTCAAGTAGTGCGTGTATAACACTTTCAAGAAAGAACGGGATACTCCTTCCACGGCAACCAGCACACTTGAACACGTTCACAACTTAACATACTAAGCTAAAGGTAGCTAAACGGAAGGTCACCAGTGCTTTGGGTGCCTGGTGAGGGTGGTAAGGTGGTCAGATGTGAATACTGAAAGGGACATACAATTGAAAACTGCTTGTAATATGAAATGGAAATTGTTATCAATTAGGTTTCCTCATTCAAAACATCCGAAAAAAAAAAAAAAAAAAAAAAAAAAAAAAAAAAAAAAAAACACTTGCCCCACCCCGGACTCGTTCTCGTGCCGTCCCCCATCCGAGAGGTAACCACGACTTTTGCTGCTTGTTTCGCATATCGGCGGTCGGATGCATTCTCTTCGCGCCAGTTCCCTGCCTCCTCCCTTACCAACTAAGCGTGACTGGTTGGAGTTGGAAGGATATCACAGGTGAGAAGGAAAATTAAAAAAAAAAAAAAAATACAAAAGTGAAAAGTCAAAAAAGTTGAACAATGCCAACAACACGCGGTGTTCCCAAGCGGTCCCCCATCTAAGTACTAACCGCGCCCGATGCTGCTTGATTTCGGTGATCGGACGAGAACCGATAGGTTCAGCATGGTATGGTCGTTGACAAAATCTCACCTGACGAATCACGCTCAAGTAGTGCGTGTATAACACTTTCAAGAAAGAACGGGATACTCCTTCCACGGCAACCAGCACACTTGAACACGTTCACAACTTAATATACTAAGCTAAAGGTAGCTAAACGGAAGGTCACCAGTGCTTTGGATGCCTGGTGAGGGTGGTAAGGTGGTCAGATGTGAATACTGAAAGGGACATACAATTGAAAACTGCTTGTAATATGAAATGGAAATTGTTATCAATTAGGTTTCCTCATTCAAAACATCCTAAAAAAAAAAAAAAACACTTGCCCCACCCCGGACTCGTTCTCGTGCCGTCCCCCATCCGAGAGGTAACCACGACTTTTGCTGCTTGTTTCGCATATCGGCGGTCGGATGCATTCTCTTCGCGCCAGTTCCCTGCCTCCTCCTTTACCAACTAAGCGTGACTGGTTGGAGTTGGAAGGATATCACAGGTGAGAAGGAAAATTAAAAAAAAAAAAAAAAATACAAAAGTGAAAAGTCAAAAAAGTTGAACAATGCCAACAACACGCGGTGTTCCCAAGCGGTCCCCCATCTAAGTACTAACCGCGCCCGATGCTGCTTGATTTCGGTGATCGGACGAGAACCGATAGGTTCAGCATGGTATGGTCGTTGACAAAATCTCACCTGACGAATCACGCTCAAGTAGTGCGTGTATAACACTTTCAAGAAAGAACGGGATACTCCTTCCACGGCAACCAGCACACTTGAACACGTTCACAACTTAACATACTAAGCTAAAGGTAGCTAAACGGAAGGTCACCAGTGCTTTGGGTGCCTGGTGAGGGTGGTAAGGTGGTCAGATGTGAATACTGAAAGGGACATACAATTGAAAACTGCTTGTAATATGAAATGGAAATTGTTATCAATTAGGTTTCCTCATTCAAAACATCCTAAAAAAAAAAAAAACACTTGCCCCACCCCGGACTCGTTCTCGTGCCGTCCCCCATCCGAGAGGTAACCACGACTTTTTCCTCATTCAAAACATCCTTAAAAAAAAAAAAAAAAACACTTGCCCCACCCCGGACTCGTTCTCGTGCCGTCCCCCATCCGAGAGGTAACCACGACTTTTGCTGCTTGTTTCGCATATCGGCGGTCGGATGCATTCTCTTCGCGCCAGTTCCCTGCCTCCTCCCTTACCAACTAAGCGTGACTGGTTGGAGTTGGAAGGATATCACAGGTGAGAAGGAAAATTAAAAAAAAAAAAAAAAATACAAAAGTGAAAAGTCAAAAAAGTTGAACAATGCCAACAACACGCGGTGTTCCCAAGCGGTCCCCCATCTAAGTACTAACCGCGCCCGATGCTGCTTGATTTCGGTGATCGGACGAGAACCGATAGTTTAAGTTTAAGTTTAAAAATGCATTTTATTTTGTTTAACTAATGCTATCTTAAAGCTAGGAACAAAATGCTTAACCTAGGTACAAATTATGTGTTTTATAAAACTACTTACTGGCCCTATGCGGGCGCTCTAAGCTTAACTAGTAATTTATTCATGTTGTTGCCTTTCAGCGTCAGTACTTTTTTTAATTAATTAAATTTATTTAAGCTATTATTCATTTATGTAAAACTAAGAAAATTGTTCAAAAACTTAGTTGTCTAGTTCTGTTTTAATAAAAACTTAATCTAACTTAATTTAACTTAGTCTAACTTAAATATTCTTATGGCTAACATTTTTTTTTTACATTTTTTAATTTTATTTTTTTTTTTAGTTTTTTTTTTTGGATGTACAGTTTAATTTAATCTTAATTACTAACATAACCTAACTTATACTAGATGTGAGTTGGCCGTGGGGGACCAACGTAAACCTCACTAGGCTGACGACAGCTGGGGTTCCTGATGTGGCTCTAACCACCAATAGAACCCCCGGTCCTTATCCGTGTCCATCCTATCACGGATGGAGACGGATATGCTGAACCGGAGAGCATCCCGATTAACATCTGCGACGTTGGCGTCGTACACCAGTCGCCTGTCCACTGTCCTTCTCACCACGTGGTAAATAAGTGGACATGCCTCCGCATCCTGGATCAGTCCAATGCGGTCAAGATACAAGAACGCTTCCGGTGGAATGAAACCCCTTCGGCGAGCGTTCTCGTGGTACTCGTTATTTGGGTAGTAGGCCCCAAATATGAGATCGTTCTCAGAGGTCATGGCTCGTGCAACATGCCTCCGAATCAGCTTAATAATAAAATTATCAACCCTGTTCACGTTCGCTTCGTTATACAAGACCTTATTAGGATAGAACTTCTTGTAGTCGGATTCCGGGGTTCTGTACTTCTTAAGACATGCGCGAAGACATTGTCTCTCGAAGACCCTCATCTTTTCCATTTGGGAAGGACTCACATTGAACCACACCGGGCAGCCATACACCATAATTGGGCGGATGAGAGCCGTATAGCAGATTCGCTTCACTTTGGAGTCAAGTTGGCTGTTGTAAAACAACCCCCTTGCCATAGCGAAGCCTTTCTTAGCTTTCTTCAGAGCTGTATCTACATGGATACCTCCATACAGATACTGGTCCAACATAATGCCAAGATATCGCACTACACTCTTCACGGCTAGTGGCTGACCCCGTGGGTCCAATATGCCGAACTTGCGCCAATTCTTCTTCGTATCCCTTGAGGCCCTGTATAACGGAGTCCGGAAGAGGATTGTTTCACACTTCTGAAAGTTTATTTTCAACTTCCAGTCGTCGCAAAATTGCTGGATTTTTTCGAAGTCACGCTGCAGGAGCGTGTTAATGACTTCTATCTTTGGTGCCGTCCGGTATGCGACCCAATCGTCGGCGAACGCGATCAAGTTGCGCATGGAGCCAATCAGTTCGCTGGTGAAAATAGCGAAAAGGATTGGTGAGTTTACTGCACCCTGTTGGAGCCCATTTTTTATGTGGAAAACGTTGGTAGAAATCTTGTTGCCACTTTTGACAACAAAACTCCTACCTGTTACCATGTTGAAGATTGTGTAAAGCAGCGGTTTGCTTATACCCATCCTCGTCAACTTGAGAAAGAGGCCTTCTAACCATACGGTGTCGAATGCCTTTTCCAAGTCAACGAGACAGGCCCCGGTGCACTGGGCTTTGTGGTTGTTCCACTAAATGTCCGAAACCAATTTTGACGCGGCATGTACAGTATCATGCCTCGCCCTAAATCCAAACTGGTTGTTCGGTATAATTTTGTTGTCCTCAGTCCACTGGATCAGGACTCTATTGACAATCTTCTCGAAAACCTTACTTATGCAAGGGAGGAGACTTATCGACCGAAGATTTTTCGGAAGCGAGGAATCTTTGTCCTTTTTGGGGAGGGGTTGCACTACCGCCGTCTTCCAATGCGCTGGGTAATGTGCATTACTCAGTGCATTGTTGAACAGGATTGTGTATATCTCCACCGCCTCGTCAGGGAGATGACGCAGCACTATATTCGGTATCCTGTCTATACCAGTCGACTTTTTGTTTTTCAAACCGTTGAAGATGTCTTTGAGTTCCTCTTTCGAAATAAGGATGGCATTAGAGCCATCTCGGGCGACGGCATTGGTTGCCTGATTTTCTTCATTGAATCTGGTAAAACCAGGATTCTCGGAACGCCACTGCTGTATTTCATTCCGAAGGTAGAAGTGGTTCAGCAGGGCTCTGTTTTCCAGGTCGTGGTTGGGCCTACAAGACTCGTTGACCGTGTACACTTCCTGAAAAACAGCTCCTATTGCCTCCACCTTCTCTTGGGCATCCTCAACAATGAAAAACTCATTGTCTAGCACGGCCTCATTCGGATCTATGTCAACCGAAGTCAGTATGTTTTCGTTGTCGGTTGTCCTGTCAAGTCGAACAGCCTCCAAGTCGTTATGACCCCTCCTTCGGAAGATTCGGTTGATTTGGGGAAACATACCCGGACCGTTAGAACGCACGGCCCGAATCCTATCACCCCAGTATGAATTGACAGCAATTCGATAGTTCATCCGAATCAACTTCTGGATGTTCTTCATCTGCGACTTGAGGGACCGTATTTCCGGGTCGTCTGGGTCTGTAAATCGTCTGTATAAAGTCTTCAGTCTCGACAGCAGTCTGCTTTTTTGCACGTGCAGTGCGTCGATGGTATCGTTACGATAAATGTCGCCATCAGTCGTAGGTGATACCTTAGGAAGCGTCCTGTCCATGGTTCGTTGGATTGTGTTGTCCACTTGCATGAGGTACCTGTCAACCTCTTCGTTCGTCAGGTTTCTGTCTGAAGGTGGCGTCATCTCGCTCGAACGTAGTTCCCTGGATAGGACCCTAGAGAAACGCGGCCAACGAGCCCTTCGATAATCGAAAGGGTGTGTCTCCGCAAATTCTTCAAGCTCCACCAGCTCGTTCGGAAACTGAACGACCGCGGTAAGACCACAGTGATCACTGTCGTACTCCACCGTTGTTAGACAATTCCTAGTGCGAGAGTCTACGTCTCGTAACGTCAGTCGTCTGTCGATAAGCATCAAATCCAAATAAGACTCACTTCTGGGAAATGACGGTCTATCGGTTGCAAGCAAATTTAGCTTGAACTCAATAGAGTGCCGCGCCATCCACTCATAGAGTGAATTTCCCCTTGGATTTGGAACAGTATTGCCCCATTCCTCGTGCCTCGCGTTCAAGTCTCCGGCGATGACAAAATAGTTCTCCTCCGAGCAAAGCCGAAGCTTTCGGAAGAGAGTCCCGAGCTCTGAGATAAAATTTGCGGACTGAGGTGCATCTGAAGCATAGACCGCGACTACGTACAGTTTCCTTCCACCTTGGAGAGATATGCACGCAATCGAGGCCTCCAGTACACCGAAGGTTCGCACCTCACCACCATTCACGATTTTATGGCGTAAGCCTTTTTTAATGAAGAGAGCGACACCGCCCGCCTGTGTGGAGCGGGGGCGGTCTCTTCGAATGACTGTGTAATCTTTGTACCTGAGTACGTGCTTCCGGTTTAGCTTGGTTTCGCTAACCATCAACACATCAGGCTTATGGGACTCCAAAAGGTGAAGCAAGGTCAACCTTCTCTCGATCCTGACGAGTGAATTCACATTCACCGCCAGGATCGAGAGGTCTCCAGCCGCTGGCGTATCCATTATATTGGATACGCACTTGACCCAGCGGGTCTCGACGAAAGGACTCGCTCCATTCGCGCTAGGTCTTTTTGGAACTGCTCCATACGGGCCATCATCGATGCCACCATACCGAACAGTTCGGCTAATCCCATATTTGGGGCCTCCACCTGTGCCGGCGTTACTTTCGGCAATGTCTGTTGTGCCGGTCGCCTACCTGACACCATATTGGCGTAAGAAACGACCGGCGTAACAGTTGTGGCTGGAATCCTCGGCATCGGCCTTGGATCCACCACTTTTGTTTTCTTGTAAGAATAATTTTTAAGCAACTCCTTATGTAGTTGCTTTACCCGCGGACAGCCCCTGTAGCTTGAGGGATGTCCTTTCTCCCCACAGTGCGCGCATTTCAGGCGCTCCCTGTCCTCAACTTTCCCCTCTCCAAGGGGACACTGCGCAGACAGATGCCTCTCCGCGCATTTGCTGCAACGAGGCTGCTTGTTGCAGTTCGCCGCCGCATGGCCAAAGGACTGGCATCTTGCGCAGAGAAGCATCTGTCTTGTCCTTTTGAGCCTCTCCCAGGAGACCTCCTGTTTATTGAGGAGCTTAATGCCCCTCAGATGTTCAAGTCTGCTCCCCGGAGAGACCTGGACCAGGAAGAGGGGAAGCAGACGAACGGGCGGCGTTCTAGAGCGGACAGTGGAGAAGCGACGTACCGCCACAAACTCCACGCCCTCTACTTTCAATTTTTGTAGAGCCTTCAGGACGCTCTCCGGCTCAGTCGACGCAGCCAAACCCTTGAGAAGGACCGTTTGGACCTTCTCGCTCCTCAGGGTGAAGGTGGTAAACTCCACCCCAGCTGTCGTCAACGAATTTTTTACTTTTTTAAAGCTGTCCTCTGTTAAGCAGTGGACTGCTTGCTTTTCATTTCCCTTGTTTTTAAGAAAGAAGTCGTCCCCCACGGACAACTCACATACCTGAATAGTATCAGCAGTTTCCATCCCGCTGATATTGATCGGGGGCACCCGTCGATTCTTCTTCGGTTGTTCCTTTCTAAGCTGCTGCTCCTGCTGCTTCTGCTGCTGCTGATGGTGTGTCTGCTGCTGCTGCTTCTGCTGCTGCTGCTGCTTCTGCTGTTGCAGTTGTTGTGGTTGCTGCTGCTGTTGCAGTTGTTGTTGTTGCTGCTGCTGTTGCTGCTTTTGTTGTTGCTGCTGTTGTTGTTGCTGCTGCTGCAGTTGTTGTTGCTGCTGCTGTTTTTGTTGTTTTTTCTGCTGTTCTTGGTGTTTCTGCTGCTGCTGTTGTTGTTGTTGTTGTTGTTGTTGCTGCTGCTGAGCCCGTTTGGCTTCAAGCTTTTGTTGGAGGGCTTGTATAAACGCCTCCAGCTCATTTCTTTGCTTGATTTTTTCAGCAAGCATAATTTCTTCGGCGGCAAGTTCCTCTGCTTCAGAGGAAGCCAGCTTGGCGTAGCGGTTTTTCTTTCTACTGCTGGCTTCCTCTAATAGCTGCTTTTTTGCAGCATCACTAATTTTAAATTGCCGGTCAACCAAGACTGGTTTCGGCTTCAATGTTTTCCTCCTTTTGCAATTAGTGCTGCTCTCGCAGTCAGAAAAGTCTTTTGTAGATATGGAGGAAGATTCCTCCATATCTACACACTCCACTTCATCAACCATGGTTTTCCTTTCGGTTCCCATTTCTGGGAGATTCCGAATTTTATTGTTTGATATGGTTTTTTTGTTATTTTCACTTTTTTAATCAGAATTTTTTTTTTCCGCTTGAAAATCCGAAGCTTGTTTATTCGGTTGCTATGGAAACCACTCACTATAGCCGAAACACGTCCTCCCGTTGCGAATATCTGTGAGCGACTGACGAGAACCGATAGGTTCAGCATGGTATGGTCGTTGACAAAATCTCACCTGACGAATCACGCTCAAGTAGTGCGTGTATAACACTTTCAAGAAAGAACGGGATACTCCTTCCACGGCAACCAGCACACTTGAACACGTTCACAACTTAACATACTAAGCTAAAGGTAGCTAAACGGAAGGTCACCAGTGCTTTGGGTGCCTGGTGAGGGTGGTAAGGTGGTCAGATGTGAATACTGAAAGGGACATACAATTGAAAACTGCTTGTAATATGAAATGGAAATTGTTATCAATTAGGTTTCCTCATTCAAAACATCCTAAAAAAAAAAAAAAAAAAACACTTGCCCCACCCCGGACTCGTTCTCGTGCCGTCCCCCATCCGAGAGGTAACCACGACTTTTGCTGCTTGTTTCGCATATCGGCGGTCGGATGCATTCTCTTCGCGCCAGTTCCCTGCCTCCTCCCTTACCAACTAAGCGTGACTGGTTGGAGTTGGAAGGATATCACAGGTGAGAAGGAAAATTAAAAAAAAAAAAAAATACAAAAGTGAAAAGTCAAAAAAAGTTGAACAATGCCAACAACACGCGGTGTTCCCAAGCGGTCCCCCATCTAAGTACTAACCGCGCCCGATGCTGCTTGATTTCGGTGATCGGACGAGAACCGATAGGTTCAGCATGGTATGGTCGTTGACAAAATCTCATCTGACGAATCACGCTCAAGTAGTGCGTGTATAACACTTTCAAGAAAGAACGGGATACTCCTTCCACGGCAACCAGCACACTTGAACACGTTCACAACTTAACATACTAAGCTAAAGGCAGCTAAACGGAAGGTCACCAGTGCTTTGGGTGCCTGGTGAGGGTGGTAAGGTGGTCAGATGTGAATACTGAAAGGGACATACAATTGAAAACTGCTTGTAATATGAAATGGAAATTGTTATCAATTAGGTTTCCTCATTCAAAACATCCGAAAAAAAAAAAAAAAAAAAAAAAAAAAAAAAAAAAAAAAAAAAAAAAAGAAACACTTGCCCCACCCCGGACTCGTTCTCGTGCCGTCCCCCATCCGAGAGGTAACCACGACTTTTGCTGCTTGTTTCGCATATCGGCGGTCGGATGCATTCTCTTCGCGCCAGTTCCCTGCCTCCTCCCTTACCAACTAAGCGTGACTGGTTGGAGTTGGAAGGATATCACAGGTGAGAAGGAAAATTAAAAAAAAAAAAAAAAATACAAAAGTGAAAAGTCAAAAAAGTTGAACAATGCCAACAACACGCGGTGTTCCCAAGCGGTCCCCCATCTAAGTACTAACCGCGCCCGATGCTGCTTGATTTCGGTGATCGGACGAGAACCGATAGGTTCAGCATGGTATGGTCGTTGACAAAATCTCACCTGACGAATCACGCTCAAGTAGTGCGTGTATAACACTTTCAAGAAAGAACGGGATACTCCTTCCACGGCAACCAGCACACTTGAACACGTTCACAACTTAACATACTAAGCTAAAGGTAGCTAAACGGAAGGTCACCAGTGCTTTGGGTGCCTGGTGAGGGTGGTAAGGTGGTCAGATGTGAATACTGAAAGGGACATACAATTGAAAACTGCTTGTAATATGAAATGGAAATTGTTATCAATTAGGTTTCCTCATTCAAAACATCCGAAAAAAAAAAAAAAAAAAAAAAAAAAAAAAAAAAAAAAAAAAAAAACACTTGCCCCACCCCGGACTCGTTCTCGTGCCGTCCCCCATCCGAGAGGTAACCACGACTTTTGCTGCTTGTTTCGCATATCGGCGGTCGGATGCATTCTCTTCGCGCCAGTTCCCTGCCTCCTCCCTTACCAACTAAGCGTGACTGGTTGGAGTTGGAAGGATATCACAGGTGAGAAGGAAAATTAAAAAAAAAAAAAAATACAAAAGTGAAAAGTCAAAAAAGTTGAACAATGCCAACAACACGCGGTGTTCCCAAGCGGTCCCCCATCTAAGTACTAACCGCGCCCGATGCTGCTTGATTTCGGTGATCGGACGAGAACCGATAGGTTCAGCATGGTATGGTCGTTGACAAAATCTCACCTGACGAATCACGCTCAAGTAGTGCGTGTATAACACTTTCAAGAAAGAACGGGATACTCCTTCCACGGCAACCAGCACACTTGAACACGTTCACAACTTAACATACTAAGCTAAAGGTAGCTAAACGGAAGGTCACCAGTGCTTTGGGTGCCTGGTGAGGGTGGTAAGGTGGTCAGATGTGAATACTGAAAGGGACATACAATTGAAAACTGCTTGTAATATGAAATGGAAATTGTTATCAATTAGGTTTCCTCATTCAAAACATCCGAAAAAAAAAAAAAAAAAAAAAAAAAAAAAAAAAAAAAAAAAAAAAAAACACTTGCCCCACCCCGGACTCGTTCTCGTGCCGTCCCCCATCCGAGAGGTAACCACGACTTTTGCTGCTTGTTTCGCATATCGGCGGTCGGATGCATTCTCTTCGCGCCAGTTCCCTGCCTCCTCCCTTACCAACTAAGCGTGACTGGTTGGAGTTGGAAGGATATCACAGGTGAGAAGGAAAATTAAAAAAAAAAAAAATACAAAAGTGAAAAGTCAAAAAAGTTGAACAATGCCAACAACACGCGGTGTTCCCAAGCGGTCCCCCATCTAAGTACTAACCGCGCCCGATGCTGCTTGATTTCGGTGATCGGACGAGAACCGATAGGTTCAGCATGGTATGGTCGTTGACAAAATCTCACCTGACGAATCACGCTCAAGTAGTGCGTGTATAACACTTTCAAGAAAGAACGGGATACTCCTTCCACGGCAACCAGCACACTTGAACACGTTCACAACTTAATATACTAAGCTAAAGGTAGCTAAACGGAAGGTCACCAGTGCTTTGGATGCCTGGTGAGGGTGGTAAGGTGGTCAGATGTGAATACTGAAAGGGACATACAATTGAAAACTGCTTGTAATATGAAATGGAAATTGTTATCAATTAGGTTTCCTCATTCAAAACATCCTAAAAAAAAAAAAAAACACTTGCCCCACCCCGGACTCGTTCTCGTGCCGTCCCCCATCCGAGAGGTAACCACGACTTTTGCTGCTTGTTTCGCATATCGGCGGTCGGATGCATTCTCTTCGCGCCAGTTCCCTGCCTCCTCCTTTACCAACTAAGCGTGACTGGTTGGAGTTGGAAGGATATCACAGGTGAGAAGGAAAATTAAAAAAAAAAAAAAAAATACAAAAGTGAAAAGTCAAAAAAGTTGAACAATGCCAACAACACGCGGTGTTCCCAAGCGGTCCCCCATCTAAGTACTAACCGCGCCCGATGCTGCTTGATTTCGGTGATCGGACGAGAACCGATAGGTTCAGCATGGTATGGTCGTTGACAAAATCTCACCTGACGAATCACGCTCAAGTAGTGCGTGTATAACACTTTCAAGAAAGAACGGGATACTCCTTCCACGGCAACCAGCACACTTGAACACGTTCACAACTTAACATACTAAGCTAAAGGTAGCTAAACGGAAGGTCACCAGTGCTTTGGGTGCCTGGTGAGGGTGGTAAGGTGGTCAGATGTGAATACTGAAAGGGACATACAATTGAAAACTGCTTGTAATATGAAATGGAAATTGTTATCAATTAGGTTTCCTCATTCAAAACATCCTTAAAAAAAAAAAAAAAAAAACACTTGCCCCACCCCGGACTCGTTCTCGTGCCGTCCCCCATCCGAGAGGTAACCACGACTTTTTCCTCATTCAAAACATCCTTAAAAAAAAAAAAAAAAACACTTGCCCCACCCCGGACTCGTTCTCGTGCCGTCCCCCATCCGAGAGGTAACCACGACTTTTGCTGCTTGTTTCGCATATCGGCGGTCGGATGCATTCTCTTCGCGCCAGTTCCCTGCCTCCTCCCTTACCAACTAAGCGTGACTGGTTGGAGTTGGAAGGATATCACAGGTGAGAAGGAAAATTAAAAAAAAAAAAAAAAATACAAAAGTGAAAAGTCAAAAAAGTTGAACAATGCCAACAACACGCGGTGTTCCCAAGCGGTCCCCCATCTAAGTACTAACCGCGCCCGATGCTGCTTGATTTCGGTGATCGGACGAGAACCGATAGTTTAAGTTTAAGTTTAAAAATGCATTTTATTTTGTTTAACTAATGCTATCTTAAAGCTAGGAACAAAATGCTTAACCTAGGTACAAATTATGTGTTTTATAAAACTACTTACTGGCCCTATGCGGGCGCTCTAAGCTTAACTAGTAATTTATTCATGTTGTTGCCTTTCAGCGTCAGTACTTTTTTTAATTAATTAAATTTATTTAAGCTATTATTCATTTATGTAAAACTAAGAAAATTGTTCAAAAACTTAGTTGTCTAGTTCTGTTTTAATAAAAACTTAATCTAACTTAATTTAACTTAGTCTAACTTAAATATTCTTATGGCTAACATTTTTTTTTTACATTTTTTAATTTTATTTTTTTTTTTTAGTTTTTTTTTTTGGATGTACAGTTTAATTTAATCTTAATTACTAACATAACCTAACTTATACTAGATGTGAGTTGGCCGTGGGGGACCAACGTAAACCTCACTAGGCTGACGACAGCTGGGGTTCCTGATGTGGCTCTAACCACCAATAGAACCCCCGGTCCTTATCCGTGTCCATCCTATCACGGATGGAGACGGATATGCTGAACCGGAGAGCATCCCGATTAACATCTGCGACGTTGGCGTCGTACACCAGTCGCCTGTCCACTGTCCTTCTCACCACGTGGTAAATAAGTGGACATGCCTCCGCATCCTGGATCAGTCCAATGCGGTCAAGATACAAGAACGCTTCCGGTGGAATGAAACCCCTTCGGCGAGCGTTCTCGTGGTACTCGTTATTTGGGTAGTAGGCCCCAAATATGAGATCGTTCTCAGAGGTCATGGCTCGTGCAACATGCCTCCGAATCAGCTTAATAATAAAATTATCAACCCTGTTCACGTTCGCTTCGTTATACAAGACCTTATTAGGATAGAACTTCTTGTAGTCGGATTCCGGGGTTCTGTACTTCTTAAGACATGCGCGAAGACATTGTCTCTCGAAGACCCTCATCTTTTCCATTTGGGAAGGACTCACATTGAACCACACCGGGCAGCCATACACCATAATTGGGCGGATGAGAGCCGTATAGCAGATTCGCTTCACTTTGGAGTCAAGTTGGCTGTTGTAAAACAACCCCCTTGCCATAGCGAAGCCTTTCTTAGCTTTCTTCAGAGCTGTATCTACATGGATACCTCCATACAGATACTGGTCCAACATAATGCCAAGATATCGCACTACACTCTTCACGGCTAGTGGCTGACCCCGTGGGTCCAATATGCCGAACTTGCGCCAATTCTTCTTCGTATCCCTTGAGGCCCTGTATAACGGAGTCCGGAAGAGGATTGTTTCACACTTCTGAAAGTTTATTTTCAACTTCCAGTCGTCGCAAAATTGCTGGATTTTTTCGAAGTCACGCTGCAGGAGCGTGTTAATGACTTCTATCTTTGGTGCCGTCCGGTATGCGACCCAATCGTCGGCGAACGCGATCAAGTTGCGCATGGAGCCAATCAGTTCGCTGGTGAAAATAGCGAAAAGGATTGGTGAGTTTACTGCACCCTGTTGGAGCCCATTTTTTATGTGGAAAACGTTGGTAGAAATCTTGTTGCCACTTTTGACAACAAAACTCCTACCTGTTACCATGTTGAAGATTGTGTAAAGCAGCGGTTTGCTTATACCCATCCTCGTCAACTTGAGAAAGAGGCCTTCTAACCATACGGTGTCGAATGCCTTTTCCAAGTCAACGAGACAGGCCCCGGTGCACTGGGCTTTGTGGTTGTTCCACTAAATGTCCGAAACCAATTTTGACGCGGCATGTACAGTATCATGCCTCGCCCTAAATCCAAACTGGTTGTTCGGTATAATTTTGTTGTCCTCAGTCCACTGGATCAGGACTCTATTGACAATCTTCTCGAAAACCTTACTTATGCAAGGGAGGAGACTTATCGACCGAAGATTTTTCGGAAGCGAGGAATCTTTGTCCTTTTTGGGGAGGGGTTGCACTACCGCCGTCTTCCAATGCGCTGGGTAATGTGCATTACTCAGTGCATTGTTGAACAGGATTGTGTATATCTCCACCGCCTCGTCAGGGAGATGACGCAGCACTATATTCGGTATCCTGTCTATACCAGTCGACTTTTTGTTTTTCAAACCGTTGAAGATGTCTTTGAGTTCCTCTTTCGAAATAAGGATGGCATTAGAGCCATCTCGGGCGACGGCATTGGTTGCCTGATTTTCTTCATTGAATCTGGTAAAACCAGGATTCTCGGAACGCCACTGCTGTATTTCATTCCGAAGGTAGAAGTGGTTCAGCAGGGCTCTGTTTTCCAGGTCGTGGTTGGGCCTACAAGACTCGTTGACCGTGTACACTTCCTGAAAAACAGCTCCTATTGCCTCCACCTTCTCTTGGGCATCCTCAACAATGAAAAACTCATTGTCTAGCACGGCCTCATTCGGATCTATGTCAACCGAAGTCAGTATGTTTTCGTTGTCGGTTGTCCTGTCAAGTCGAACAGCCTCCAAGTCGTTATGACCCCTCCTTCGGAAGATTCGGTTGATTTGGGGAAACATACCCGGACCGTTAGAACGCACGGCCCGAATCCTATCACCCCAGTATGAATTGACAGCAATTCGATAGTTCATCCGAATCAACTTCTGGATGTTCTTCATCTGCGACTTGAGGGACCGTATTTCCGGGTCGTCTGGGTCTGTAAATCGTCTGTATAAAGTCTTCAGTCTCGACAGCAGTCTGCTTTTTTGCACGTGCAGTGCGTCGATGGTATCGTTACGATAAATGTCGCCATCAGTCGTAGGTGATACCTTAGGAAGCGTCCTGTCCATGGTTCGTTGGATTGTGTTGTCCACTTGCATGAGGTACCTGTCAACCTCTTCGTTCGTCAGGTTTCTGTCTGAAGGTGGCGTCATCTCGCTCGAACGTAGTTCCCTGGATAGGACCCTAGAGAAACGCGGCCAACGAGCCCTTCGATAATCGAAAGGGTGTGTCTCCGCAAATTCTTCAAGCTCCACCAGCTCGTTCGGAAACTGAACGACCGCGGTAAGACCACAGTGATCACTGTCGTACTCCACCGTTGTTAGACAATTCCTAGTGCGAGAGTCTACGTCTCGTAACGTCAGTCGTCTGTCGATAAGCATCAAATCCAAATAAGACTCACTTCTGGGAAATGACGGTCTATCGGTTGCAAGCAAATTTAGCTTGAACTCAATAGAGTGCCGCGCCATCCACTCATAGAGTGAATTTCCCCTTGGATTTGGAACAGTATTGCCCCATTCCTCGTGCCTCGCGTTCAAGTCTCCGGCGATGACAAAATAGTTCTCCTCCGAGCAAAGCCGAAGCTTTCGGAAGAGAGTCCCGAGCTCTGAGATAAAATTTGCGGACTGAGGTGCATCTGAAGCATAGACCGCGACTACGTACAGTTTCCTTCCACCTTGGAGAGATATGCACGCAATCGAGGCCTCCAGTACACCGAAGGTTCGCACCTCACCACCATTCACGATTTTATGGCGTAAGCCTTTTTTAATGAAGAGAGCGACACCGCCCGCCTGTGTGGAGCGGGGGCGGTCTCTTCGAATGACTGTGTAATCTTTGTACCTGAGTACGTGCTTCCGGTTTAGCTTGGTTTCGCTAACCATCAACACATCAGGCTTATGGGACTCCAAAAGGTGAAGCAAGGTCAACCTTCTCTCGATCCTGACGAGTGAATTCACATTCACCGCCAGGATCGAGAGGTCTCCAGCCGCTGGCGTATCCATTATATTGGATACGCACTTGACCCAGCGGGTCTCGACGAAAGGACTCGCTCCATTCGCGCTAGGTCTTTTTGGAACTGCTCCATACGGGCCATCATCGATGCCACCATACCGAACAGTTCGGCTAATCCCATATTTGGGGCCTCCACCTGTGCCGGCGTTACTTTCGGCAATGTCTGTTGTGCCGGTCGCCTACCTGACACCATATTGGCGTAAGAAACGACCGGCGTAACAGTTGTGGCTGGAATCCTCGGCATCGGCCTTGGATCCACCACTTTTGTTTTCTTGTAAGAATAATTTTTAAGCAACTCCTTATGTAGTTGCTTTACCCGCGGACAGCCCCTGTAGCTTGAGGGATGTCCTTTCTCCCCACAGTGCGCGCATTTCAGGCGCTCCCTGTCCTCAACTTTCCCCTCTCCAAGGGGACACTGCGCAGACAGATGCCTCTCCGCGCATTTGCTGCAACGAGGCTGCTTGTTGCAGTTCGCCGCCGCATGGCCAAAGGACTGGCATCTTGCGCAGAGAAGCATCTGTCTTGTCCTTTTGAGCCTCTCCCAGGAGACCTCCTGTTTATTGAGGAGCTTAATGCCCCTCAGATGTTCAAGTCTGCTCCCCGGAGAGACCTGGACCAGGAAGAGGGGAAGCAGACGAACGGGCGGCGTTCTAGAGCGGACAGTGGAGAAGCGACGTACCGCCACAAACTCCACGCCCTCTACTTTCAATTTTTGTAGAGCCTTCAGGACGCTCTCCGGCTCAGTCGACGCAGCCAAACCCTTGAGAAGGACCGTTTGGACCTTCTCGCTCCTCAGGGTGAAGGTGGTAAACTCCACCCCAGCTGTCGTCAACGAATTTTTTACTTTTTTAAAGCTGTCCTCTGTTAAGCAGTGGACTGCTTGCTTTTCATTTCCCTTGTTTTTAAGAAAGAAGTCGTCCCCCACGGACAACTCACATACCTGAATAGTATCAGCAGTTTCCATCCCGCTGATATTGATCGGGGGCACCCGTCGATTCTTCTTCGGTTGTTCCTTTCTAAGCTGCTGCTCCTGCTGCTTCTGCTGCTGCTGATGGTGTGTCTGCTGCTGCTGCTTCTGCTGCTGCTGCTGCTTCTGCTGTTGCAGTTGTTGTGGTTGCTGCTGCTGTTGCAGTTGTTGTTGTTGCTGCTGCTGTTGCTGCTGTTGTTGTTGCTGCTGTTGTTGTTGCTGCTGCTGCAGTTGTTGTTGCTGCTGCTGTTTTTGTTGTTTTTTCTGCTGTTCTTGGTGTTTCTGCTGCTGCTGTTGTTGTTGTTGTTGTTGTTGTTGCTGCTGCTGAGCCCGTTTGGCTTCAAGCTTTTGTTGGAGGGCTTGTATAAACGCCTCCAGCTCATTTCTTTGCTTGATTTTTTCAGCAAGCATAATTTCTTCGGCGGCAAGTTCCTCTGCTTCAGAGGAAGCCAGCTTGGCGTAGCGGTTTTTCTTTCTACTGCTGGCTTCCTCTAATAGCTGCTTTTTTGCAGCATCACTAATTTTAAATTGCCGGTCAACCAAGACTGGTTTCGGCTTCAATGTTTTCCTCCTTTTGCAATTAGTGCTGCTCTCGCAGTCAGAAAAGTCTTTTGTAGATATGGAGGAAGATTCCTCCATATCTACACACTCCACTTCATCAACCATGGTTTTCCTTTCGGTTCCCATTTCTGGGAGATTCCGAATTTTATTGTTTGATATGGTTTTTTTGTTATTTTCACTTTTTTAATCAGAATTTTTTTTTTCCGCTTGAAAATCCGAAGCTTGTTTATTCGGTTGCTATGGAAACCACTCACTATAGCCGAAACACGTCCTCCCGTTGCGAATATCTGTGAGCGACTGACGAGAACCGATAGGTTCAGCATGGTATGGTCGTTGACAAAATCTCACCTGACGAATCACGCTCAAGTAGTGCGTGTATAACACTTTCAAGAAAGAACGGGATACTCCTTCCACGGCAACCAGCACACTTGAACACGTTCACAACTTAACATACTAAGCTAAAGGTAGCTAAACGGAAGGTCACCAGTGCTTTGGGTGCCTGGTGAGGGTGGTAAGGTGGTCAGATGTGAATACTGAAAGGGACATACAATTGAAAACTGCTTGTAATATGAAATGGAAATTGTTATCAATTAGGTTTCCTCATTCAAAACATCCTAAAAAAAAAAAAAAAAAAACACTTGCCCCACCCCGGACTCGTTCTCGTGCCGTCCCCCATCCGAGAGGTAACCACGACTTTTGCTGCTTGTTTCGCATATCGGCGGTCGGATGCATTCTCTTCGCGCCAGTTCCCTGCCTCCTCCCTTACCAACTAAGCGTGACTGGTTGGAGTTGGAAGGATATCACAGGTGAGAAGGAAAATTAAAAAAAAAAAAAATACAAAAGTGAAAAGTCAAAAAAAGTTGAACAATGCCAACAACACGCGGTGTTCCCAAGCGGTCCCCCATCTAAGTACTAACCGCGCCCGATGCTGCTTGATTTCGGTGATCGGACGAGAACCGATAGGTTCAGCATGGTATGGTCGTTGACAAAATCTCATCTGACGAATCACGCTCAAGTAGTGCGTGTATAACACTTTCAAGAAAGAACGGGATACTCCTTCCACGGCAACCAGCACACTTGAACACGTTCACAACTTAACATACTAAGCTAAAGGCAGCTAAACGGAAGGTCACCAGTGCTTTGGGTGCCTGGTGAGGGTGGTAAGGTGGTCAGATGTGAATACTGAAAGGGACATACAATTGAAAACTGCTTGTAATATGAAATGGAAATTGTTATCAATTAGGTTTCCTCATTCAAAACATCCGAAAAAAAAAAAAAAAAAAAAAAAAAAAAAAAAAAAAAAAAAAAAAACACTTGCCCCACCCCGGACTCGTTCTCGTGCCGTCCCCCATCCGAGAGGTAACCACGACTTTTGCTGCTTGTTTCGCATATCGGCGGTCGGATGCATTCTCTTCGCGCCAGTTCCCTGCCTCCTCCCTTACCAACTAAGCGTGACTGGTTGGAGTTGGAAGGATATCACAGGTGAGAAGGAAAATTAAAAAAAAAAAAAAAATACAAAAGTGAAAAGTCAAAAAAGTTGAACAATGCCAACAACACGCGGTGTTCCCAAGCGGTCCCCCATCTAAGTACTAACCGCGCCCGATGCTGCTTGATTTCGGTGATCGGACGAGAACCGATAGGTTCAGCATGGTATGGTCGTTGACAAAATCTCACCTGACGAATCACGCTCAAGTAGTGCGTGTATAACACTTTCAAGAAAGAACGGGATACTCCTTCCACGGCAACCAGCACACTTGAACACGTTCACAACTTAACATACTAAGCTAAAGGTAGCTAAACGGAAGGTCACCAGTGCTTTGGGTGCCTGGTGAGGGTGGTAAGGTGGTCAGATGTGAATACTGAAAGGGACATACAATTGAAAACTGCTTGTAATATGAAATGGAAATTGTTATCAATTAGGTTTCCTCATTCAAAACATCCGAAAAAAAAAAAAAAAAAAAAAAAAAAACACTTGCCCCACCCCGGACTCGTTCTCGTGCCGTCCCCCATCCGAGAGGTAACCACGACTTTTGCTGCTTGTTTCGCATATCGGCGGTCGGATGCATTCTCTTCGCGCCAGTTCCCTGCCTCCTCCCTTACCAACTAAGCGTGACTGGTTGGAGTTGGAAGGATATCACAGGTGAGAAGGAAAATTAAAAAAAAAAAAAAAAATACAAAAGTGAAAAGTCAAAAAAGTTGAACAATGCCAACAACACGCGGTGTTCCCAAGCGGTCCCCCATCTAAGTACTAACCGCGCCCGATGCTGCTTGATTTCGGTGATCGGACGAGAACCGATAGGTTCAGCATGGTATGGTCGTTGACAAAATCTCACCTGACGAATCACGCTCAAGTAGTGCGTGTATAACACTTTCAAGAAAGAACGGGATACTCCTTCCACGGCAACCAGCACACTTGAACACGTTCACAACTTAACATACTAAGCTAAAGGTAGCTAAACGGAAGGTCACCAGTGCTTTGGGTGCCTGGTGAGGGTGGTAAGGTGGTCAGATGTGAATACTGAAAGGGACATACAATTGAAAACTGCTTGTAATATGAAATGGAAATTGTTATCAATTAGGTTTCCTCATTCAAAACATCCGAAAAAAAAAAAAAAAAAAAAAAAAAAAAAAAAAAAAAAAAAAAAAAAAAAACACTTGCCCCACCCCGGACTCGTTCTCGTGCCGTCCCCCATCCGAGAGGTAACCACGACTTTTGCTGCTTGTTTCGCATATCGGCGGTCGGATGCATTCTCTTCGCGCCAGTTCCCTGCCTCCTCCCTTACCAACTAAGCGTGACTGGTTGGAGTTGGAAGGATATCACAGGTGAGAAGGAAAATTAAAAAAAAAAAAAAAATACAAAAGTGAAAAGTCAAAAAAGTTGAACAATGCCAACAACACGCGGTGTTCCCAAGCGGTCCCCCATCTAAGTACTAACCGCGCCCGATGCTGCTTGATTTCGGTGATCGGACGAGAACCGATAGGTTCAGCATGGTATGGTCGTTGACAAAATCTCACCTGACGAATCACGCTCAAGTAGTGCGTGTATAACACTTTCAAGAAAGAACGGGATACTCCTTCCACGGCAACCAGCACACTTGAACACGTTCACAACTTAATATACTAAGCTAAAGGTAGCTAAACGGAAGGTCACCAGTGCTTTGGATGCCTGGTGAGGGTGGTAAGGTGGTCAGATGTGAATACTGAAAGGGACATACAATTGAAAACTGCTTGTAATATGAAATGGAAATTGTTATCAATTAGGTTTCCTCATTCAAAACATCCTAAAAAAAAAAAAAACACTTGCCCCACCCCGGACTCGTTCTCGTGCCGTCCCCCATCCGAGAGGTAACCACGACTTTTGCTGCTTGTTTCGCATATCGGCGGTCGGATGCATTCTCTTCGCGCCAGTTCCCTGCCTCCTCCCTTACCAACTAAGCGTGACTGGTTGGAGTTGGAAGGATATCACAGGTGAGAAGGAAAATTAAAAAAAAAAAAAAATACAAAAGTGAAAAGTCAAAAAAGTTGAACAATGCCAACAACACGCGGTGTTCCCAAGCGGTCCCCCATCTAAGTACTAACCGCGCCCGATGCTGCTTGATTTCGGTGATCGGACGAGAACCGATAGGTTCAGCATGGTATGGTCGTTGACAAAATCTCACCTGACGAATCACGCTCAAGTAGTGCGTGTATAACACTTTCAAGAAAGAACGGGATACTCCTTCCACGGCAACCAGCACACTTGAACACGTTCACAACTTAACATACTAAGCTAAAGGTAGCTAAACGGAAGGTCACCAGTGCTTTGGGTGCCTGGTGAGGGTGGTAAGGTGGTCAGATGTGAATACTGAAAGGGACATACAATTGAAAACTGCTTGTAATATGAAATGGAAATTGTTATCAATTAGGTTTCCTCATTCAAAACATCCTAAAAAAAAAAAAAACACTTGCCCCACCCCGGACTCGTTCTCGTGCCGTCCCCCATCCGAGAGGTAACCACGACTTTTGCTGCTTGTTTCGCATATCGGCGGTCGGATGCATTCTCTTCGCGCCAGTTCCCTGCCTCCTCCCTTACCAACTAAGCGTGACTGGTTGGAGTTGGAAGGATATCACAGGTGAGAAGGAAAATTAAAAAAAAAAAAAAATACAAAAGTGAAAAGTCAAAAAAGTTGAACAATGCCAACAACACGCGGTGTTCCCAAGCGGTCCCCCATCTAAGTACTAACCGCGCCCGATGCTGCTTGATTTCGGTGATCGGACGAGAACCGATAGGTTCAGCATGGTATGGTCGTTGACAAAATCTCACCTGACGAATCACGCTCAAGTAGTGCGTGTATAACACTTTCAAGAAAGAACGGGATACTCCTTCCACGGCAACCAGCACACTTGAACACGTTCACAACTTAATATACTAAGCTAAAGGTAGCTAAACGGAAGGTCACCAGTGCTTTGGATGCCTGGTGAGGGTGGTAAGGTGGTCAGATGTGAATACTGAAAGGGACATACAATTGAAAACTGCTTGTAATATGAAATGGAAATTGTTATCAATTAGGTTTCCTCATTCAAAACATCCTAAAAAAAAAAAAACACTTGCCCCACCCCGGACTCGTTCTCGTGCCGTCCCCCATCCGAGAGGTAACCACGACTTTTGCTGCTTGTTTCGCATATCGGCGGTCGGATGCATTCTCTTCGCGCCAGTTCCCTGCCTCCTCCCTTACCAACTAAGCGTGACTGGTTGGAGTTGGAAGGATATCACAGGTGAGAAGGAAAATTAAAAAAAAAAAAAAATACAAAAGTGAAAAGTCAAAAAAGTTGAACAATGCCAACAACACGCGGTGTTCCCAAGCGGTCCCCCATCTAAGTACTAACCGCGCCCGATGCTGCTTGATTTCGGTGATCGGACGAGAACCGATAGGTTCAGCATGGTATGGTCGTTGACAAAATCTCACCTGACGAATCACGCTCAAGTAGTGCGTGTATAACACTTTCAAGAAAGAACGGGATACTCCTTCCACGGCAACCAGCACACTTGAACACGTTCACAACTTAATATACTAAGCTAAAGGTAGCTAAACGGAAGGTCACCAGTGCTTTGGATGCCTGGTGAGGGTGGTAAGGTGGTCAGATGTGAATACTGAAAGGGACATACAATTGAAAACTGCTTGTAATATGAAATGGAAATTGTTATCAATTAGGTTTCCTCATTCAAAACATCCTAAAAAAAAAAAAAACACTTGCCCCACCCCGGACTCGTTCTCGTGCCGTCCCCCATCCGAGAGGTAACCACGACTTTTGCTGCTTGTTTCGCATATCGGCGGTTGGATGCATTCTCTTCGCGCCAGTTCCCTGCCTCCTCCCTTACCAACTAAGCGTGACTGGTTGGAGTTGGAAGGATATCACAGGTGAGAAGGAAAATTAAAAAAAAAAAAAAATACAAAAGTGAAAAGTCAAAAAAGTTGAACAATGCCAACAACACGCGGTGTTCCCAAGCGGTCCCCCATCTAAGTACTAACCGCGCCCGATGCTGCTTGATTTCGGTGATCGGACGAGAACCGATAGGTTCAGCATGGTATGGTCGTTGACAAAATCTCACCTGACGAATCACGCTCAAGTAGTGCGTGTATAACACTTTCAAGAAAGAACGGGATACTCCTTCCACGGCAACCAGCACACTTGAACACGTTCACAACTTAACATACTAAGCTAAAGGTAGCTAAACGGAAGGTCACCAGTGCTTTGGGTGCCTGGTGAGGGTGGTAAGGTGGTCAGATGTGAATACTGAAAGGGACATACAATTGAAAACTGCTTGTAATATGAAATGGAAATTGTTATCAATTAGGTTTCCTCATTCAAAACATCCTAAAAAAAAAAAAAAAAAAACACTTGCCCCACCCCGGACTCGTTCTCGTGCCGTCCCCCATCCGAGAGGTAACCACGACTTTTGCTGCTTGTTTCGCATATCGGCGGTCGGATGCATTCTCTTCGCGCCAGTTCCCTGCCTCCTCCCTTACCAACTAAGCGTGACTGGTTGGAGTTGGAAGGATATCACAGGTGAGAAGGAAAATTAAAAAAAAAAAAAAAAATACAAAAGTGAAAAGTCAAAAAAGTTGAACAATGCCAACAACACGCGGTGTTCCCAAGCGGTCCCCCATCTAAGTACTAACCGCGCCCGATGCTGCTTGATTTCGGTGATCGGACGAGAACCGATAGGTTCAGCATGGTATGGTCGTTGACAAAATCTCACCTGACGAATCACGCTCAAGTAGTGCGTGTATAACACTTTCAAGAAAGAACGGGATACTCCTTCCACGGCAACCAGCACACTTGAACACGTTCACAACTTAATATACTAAGCTAAAGGTAGCTAAACGGAAGGTCACCAGTGCTTTGGATGCCTGGTGAGGGTGGTAAGGTGGTCAGATGTGAATACTGAAAGGGACATACAATTGAAAACTGCTTGTAATATGAAATGGAAATTGTTATCAATTAGGTTTCCTCATTCAAAACATCCTAAAAAAAAAAAAAACACTTGCCCCACCCCGGACTCGTTCTCGTGCCGTCCCCCATCCGAGAGGTAACCACGACTTTTGCTGCTTGTTTCGCATATCGGCGGTCGGATGCATTCTCTTCGCGCCAGTTCCCTGCCTCCTCCCTTACCAACTAAGCGTGACTGGTTGGAGTTGGAAGGATATCACAGGTGAGAAGGAAAATTAAAAAAAAAAAAAAAAATACAAAAGTGAAAAGTCAAAAAAGTTGAACAATGCCAACAACACGCGGTGTTCCCAAGCGGTCCCCCATCTAAGTACTAACCGCGCCCGATGCTGCTTGATTTCGGTGATCGGACGAGAACCGATAGGTTCAGCATGGTATGGTCGTTGACAAAATCTCACCTGACGAATCACGCTCAAGTAGTGCGTGTATAACACTTTCAAGAAAGAACGGGATACTCCTTCCACGGCAACCAGCACACTTGAACACGTTCACAACTTAACATACTAAGCTAAAGGTAGCTAAACGGAAGGTCACCAGTGCTTTGGGTGCCTGGTGAGGGTGGTAAGGTGGTCAGATGTGAATACTGAAAGGGACATACAATTGAAAACTGCTTGTAATATGAAATGGAAATTGTTATCAATTAGGTTTCCTCATTCAAAACATCCTTAAAAAAAAAAAAAAAAAAAAACACTTGCCCCACCCCGGACTCGTTCTCGTGCCGTCCCCCATCCGAGAGGTAACCACGACTTTTTCCTCATTCAAAACATCCTTAAAAAAAAAAAAAAACACTTGCCCCACCCCGGACTCGTTCTCGTGCCGTCCCCCATCCGAGAGGTAACCACGACTTTTGCTGCTTGTTTCGCATATCGGCGGTCGGATGCATTAAGTTTAAGTTTAAGTTTAAAAATGCATTTTATTTTGTTTAACTAATGCTATCTTAAAGCTAGGAACAAAATGCTTAACCTAGGTACAAATTATGTGTTTTATAAAACTACTTACTGGCCCTATGCGGGCGCTCTAAGCTTAACTAGTAATTTATTCATGTTGTTGCCTTTCAGCGTCAGTACTTTTTTAATTAATTAAATTTATTTAAACTATTATTCATTTATGTAAAACTAAGAAAATTGTTCAAAAACTTAGTTGTCTAGTTCTGTTTTAATAAAAACTTAATCTAACTTAATTTAACTTAGTCTAACTTAAATATTCTTATGGCTAACATTTTTTTTTTACATTTTTTAATTAAATTTTTTTTTTTTTAGTTTTTGTTTTTTTTGGATGTACAGTTTAATTTAATCTTAATTACTAACATAACCTAACTTATACTAGATGTGAGTTGGCCGTGGGGGACCAACGTAAACCTCACTAAGCTGACGACAGCTGGGGTTCCTGATGTGGCTCTAACCACCAATAGAACCCCCGGTCCTTATCCGTGTCCATCCTATCACGGATGGAGACGGATATGCTGAACCGGAGAGCATCCCGATTAACATCTGCGACGTTGGCGTCGTACACCAGTCGCCTGTCCACTGTCCTTCTCACCACGTGGTAAATAAGTGGACATGCCTCCGCATCCTGGATCAGTCCAATGCGGTCAAGATACAAGAACGCTTCCGGTGGAATGAAACCCCTTCGGCGAGCGTTCTCGTGGTACTCGTTATTTGGGTAGTAGGCCCCAAATATGAGATCGTTCTCAGAGGTCATGGCTCGTGCAACATGCCTCCGAATCAGCTTAATAATAAAATTATCAACCCTGTTCACGTTCGCTTCGTTATACAAGACCTTATTAGGATAGAACTTCTTGTAGTCGGATTCCGGGGTTCTGTACTTCTTAAGACATGCGCGAAGACATTGTCTCTCGAAGACCCTCATCTTTTCCATTTGGGAAGGACTCACATTGAACCACACCGGGCAGCCATACACCATAATTGGGCGGATGAGAGCCGTATAGCAGATTCGCTTCACTTTGGAGTCAAGTTGGCTGTTGTAAAACAACCCCCTTGCCATAGCGAAGCCTTTCTTAGCTTTCTTCAGAGCTGTATCTACATGGATACCTCCATACAGATACTGGTCCAACATAATGCCAAGATATCGCACTACACTCTTCACGGCTAGTGGCTGACCCCGTGGGTCCAATATGCCGAACTTGCGCCAATTCTTCTTCGTATCCCTTGAGGCCCTGTATAACGGAGTCCGGAAGAGGATTGTTTCACACTTCTGAAAGTTTATTTTCAACTTCCAGTCGTCGCAAAATTGCTGGATTTTTTCGAAGTCACGCTGCAGGAGCGTGTTAATGACTTCTATCTTTGGTGCCGTCCGGTATGCGACCCAATCGTCGGCGAACGCGATCAAGTTGCGCATGGAGCCAATCAGTTCGCTGGTGAAAATAGCGAAAAGGATTGGTGAGTTTACTGCACCCTGTTGGAGCCCATTTTTTATGTGGAAAACGTTGGTAGAAATCTTGTTGCCACTTTTGACAACAAAACTCCTACCTGTTACCATGTTGAAGATTGTGTAAAGCAGCGGTTTGCTTATACCCATCCTCGTCAACTTGAGAAAGAGGCCTTCTAACCATACGGTGTCGAATGCCTTTTCCAAGTCAACGAGACAGGCCCCGGTGCACTGGGCTTTGTGGTTGTTCCACTGAATGTCCGAAACCAATTTTGACGCGGCATGTATGGTATCATGCCTCGCCCTAAATCCAAACTGGTTGTTCGGTATAATTTTGTTGTCCTCAGTCCACTGGATCAGGACTCTATTGACAATCTTCTCGAAAACCTTACTTATGCAAGGGAGGAGACTTATCGAACGAAGATTTTTCGGAAGCGAGGAATCTTTGTGCATTGTTGAACAGGATTGTGTATATCTCCACCGCCTCGTCAGGGAGATGACGCAGCACTATATTCGGTATCCCGTCTATACCAGTCGACTTTTTGTTTTTCAAACCGTTGAAGATGTCTTTGAGTTCCTCTTTCGAAATAAGGATGGCATTAGAGCCATCTCGGGCGACGGCATTGGTTGCCTGATTTTCTTCATTGAATCTGGTAAAACCAGGATTCTCGGAACGCCACTGCTGTATTTCATTCCGAAGGTAGAAGTGGTTCAGCAGGGCTCTGTTTTCCAGGTCGTGGTTGGGCCTACAAGACTCGTTGACCGTGTACACTTCCTGAAAAACAGCTCCTATTGCCTCCACCTTCTCTTGGGCATCCTCAACAATGAAAAACTCATTGTCTAGCACGGCCTCATCCGGATCTATGTCAACCGAAGTCAGTATGTTTTCGTTGTCGGTTGTCCTGTCAAGTCGAACAGCCTCCAAGTCGTTATGATCCCTCCTTCGGAAGATTCGGTTGATTTGGGGAAACATACCCGGACCGTTAGAACGCACGGCCCGAATCCTATCACCCCAGTATGAATTGACAGCAATTCGATAGTTCATCCAAATCAACTTCTGGATGTTCTTCATCTGCGACTTGAGGGACCGTATTTCCGGGTCGTCTGGGTCTGTAAATCGTCAGTACAAAGTCTTCAGTCTCGACAGCAGTCTGCTTTTTTGCACGTGCAGTGCGTCGATGGTATCGTTACGATAAATGTCGCCATCAGTCGTAGGTGATACCTTAGGAAGCGTCCTGTCCATGGTTCGTTGGATTGTGTTGTCCACTTGCATGAGGTACCTGTCAACCTCTTCGTTCGTCAGGTTTCTGTCTGAAGGTGGCGTCATCTCGCTCGAACGTAGTTCCCTGGATAGGACCCTAGAGAAACGCGGCCAACGAGCCCTTCGATAATCGAAAGGGTGTGTCTCCGCAAATTCTTCAAGCTCCACCAGCTCGTTCGGAAACTGAACGACCGCGGTAAGACCACAGTGATCACTGTCGTACTCCACCGTTGTTAGACAATTCCTAGTGCGAGAGTCTACGTCTCGAAACGTCAGTCGTCTGTCGATAAGCATCAAATCCAAATAAGACCCACTTCTGGGAAATGACGGTCTATCGGTTGCAAGCAAATTTAGCTTGAACTCAATAGAGTGCCGCGCCATCCACTCATAGAGTGAATTTCCCCTTGGATTTGGAACAGTATTGCCCCATTCCTCGTGCCTCGCGTTCAAGTCTCCGGCGATGACAAAATAGTTCTCCTCCGAGCAAAGCCGAAGCTTTCGGAAGAGAGTCCCGAGCTCTGAGATAAAATTTGCGGACTGAGGTGCATCTGAAGCATAGACCGCGACTACGTACAGTTTCCTTCCACCTTGGAGAGATATGCACGCAATCGAGGCCTCCAGTACACCGAAGGTTCGCACCTCACCACAATTCACGATTTTATGGCGTAAGCCTTTTTTAATGAAGAGAGCGACACCGCCCGCCTGTGTGGAGCGGGGGCGGTCTTTTGGAATGACTGTGTAGTCTTTGTACCTGAGTACGTGCTTCCGGTTTAGCTTGGTTTCGCTAACCATCAACACATCAGGCTTATGGGACTCCAAAAGGTGAAGCAAGGTCAACCTTCTCTCGATCCTGACGAGTGAATTCACATTCACCGCCAGGATCGAGAGGTCTCCAGCCGCTGGCGTATCCATTATATTGGATACGCACTTGACTCAGCGGGTCTCGACGAAAGGACTCGCTCCATTCGCGCTAGGTCTTTTTGGAACTGCTCCATACGGGCCATCATCGATGCCACCATACCGAACAGTTCGGCTAATCCCATATTTGGGGCCTCCACCTGTGCCGGCGTTACTTTCGGCAATGTCTGTTGTGCCGGTCGCCTACCTGACACCATATTGGCGTAAGAAACGACCGGCGTAACAGTTGTGGCTGGAATCCTCGGCATCGGCCTCGGATCCACCACTTTTGTTTTCTTGTAAGAATAATTTTTAAGCAACTCTTTATGTAGTTGCTTTACCCGCGGACAGCCCCTGTAGCTTGAGGGATGTCCTTTCTCCCCACAGTGCGCGCATTTCAGGCGCTCCCTGTCCTCAACTTTCCCCTCTCCAAGGGGACACTGCGCAGACAGATGCCTCTCCGCGCATTTGCTGCAACGAGGCTGCTTGTTGCAGTTCGCCGCCGCATGGCCAAAGGACTGGCATCTTGCGCAGAGAAGCATCTGTCTTGTCCTTTTGAGCCTCTCCCAGGAGACCTCCTGTTTATTGAGGAGCTTAATGCCCCTCAGATGTTCAAGTCTGCTCCCCGGAGAGACCTGGACCAGGAAGAGGGGAAGCAGACGAATGGGCGGCGTTCTAGAGCGGACAGTGGAGAAGCGACGTACCGCCACAAACTCCACGCCCTCTACTTTCAATTTTTGTAGAGCCTTCAGGACGCTCTCCGGCTCAGTCGACGCAGCCAAACCCTTGAGAAGGACCGTTTGGACCTTCTCGCTCCTCAGGGTGAAGGTGGTAAACTCCACCCCAGCTGTCGTCAACGAATTTTTTACTTTTTTAAAGCTGTCCTCTGTTAAGCAGTGGACTGCTTGCTTTTCATTTCCCTTGTTTTTAAGAAAGAAGTCGTCCCCCACGGACAACTCACATACCTGAATAGTATCAGCAGTTTCCATCCCGCTGATATTGATCGGGGGCACCCGTCGATTCTTCTTCGGTTGTTCCTTTCTAAGCTGCTGCTCCTGCTGCTTCTGCTGCTGCTGATGGTGTGTCTGCTGCTGCTGCTTCTGCTGCTGCTGCTGCTTCTGCTGTTGCAGTTGTTGTGGTTGCTGCTGCTGTTGCAGTTGTTGTTGTTGCTGCTGTTGTTGTTGCTGCTGTTGTTGTTGCTGCTGCTGCAGTTGTTGTTGCTGCTGCTGTTTTTGTTGTTTTTTCTGCTGTTCTTGGTGTTTCTGCTGCTGCTGTTGTTGTTGTTGTTGCTGCTGCTGAGCCCGTTTGGCTTCAAGCTTTTGTTGGAGGGCTTGTATAAACGCCTCCAGCTCATTTCTTTGCTTGATTTTTTCAGCAAGCATAATTTCTTCGGCGGCAAGTTCCTCTGCTTCAGAGGAAGCCAGCTTGGCGTAGCGGTTTTTCTTTCTACTGCTGGCTTCCTCTAATAGCTGCTTTTTTGCAGCATCACTAATTTTAAATTGCCGGTCAACCAAGACTGGTTTCGGCTTCAATGTTTTCCTCCTTTTGCAATTAGTGCTGCTCTCGCAGTCAGAAAAGTTTTTGTAGATATGGAGGAAGATTCCTCCATATCTACACACTCCACTTCATCAACCATGGCTTTCCTTTCGGTTCCCATTTCTGGGAGATTCCGAATTTTATTGTTTGATATGGTTTTTTTTGTTATTTTCACTTTTTTAATCAGAATTTTTTTTTTTCGCTTGAAAATCCGAAGCTTGTTTATTCGGTTGCTATGGAAACCACTCGCTATAGCCGAAACACGTCCTCCCGTTGCGAATATCTGTGAGCGACTGACGAGAACCGATAGGTTCAGCATGGTATGGTCGTTGACAAAATCTCACCTGACAAATCACGCTCAAGTAGTGCGTGTATAACACTTTCAAGAAAGAACGGGATACTCCTTCCACGGCAACCAGCACACTTGAACACGTTCACAACTTAACATACTAAGCTAAAGGTAGCTAAACGGAAGGTCACCAGTGCTTTGGGTGCCTGGTGAGGGTGGTAAGGTGGTCAGATGTGAATACTGAAAGGGACATACAATTGAAAACTGCTTGTAATATGAAATGGAAATTGTTATCAATTAGGTTTCCTCATTCAAAACATCCTAAAAAAAAAAAAAAAAAACACTTGCCCCACCCCGGACTCGTTCTCGTGCCATCCCCCATCCGAGAGGTAACCACGACTTTTGCTGCTTGTTTCGCATATCGGCGGTCGGATGCATTCTCTTCTAAGCGTGACTGGTTGGAGTTGGAAGGATATCACAGGTGAGAAGGAAAATTAAAAAAAAAAAAATACAAAAGTGAAAAGTCAAAAAAGTTGAACAATGCCAACAACACGCGGTGTTCCCAAGCGGTCCCCCATCTAAGTACTAACCGCGCCCGATGCTGCTTGATTTCGGTGATCGGACGAGAACCGATAGGTTCAGCATGGTATGGTCGTTGACAAAATCTCACCTGACGAATCACGCTCAAGTAGTGCGTGTATAACACTTTCAAGAAAGAACGGGATACTCCTTCCACGGCAACCAGCACACTTGAACACGTTCACAACTTAACATACTAAGCTAAAGGTAGCTAAACGGAAGGTCACCAGTGCTTTGGGTGCCTGGTGAGGGTGGTAAGGTGGTCAGATGTGAATACTGAAAGGGACATACAATTGAAAACTGCTTGTAATATGAAATGGAAATTGTTATCAATTAGGTTTCCTCATTCAAAACATCCTAAAAAAAAAAAAAAACACTTGCCCCACCCCGGACTCGTTCTCGTGCCGTCCCCCATCCGAGAGGTAACCACGACTTTTGCTGCTTGTTTCGCATATCGGCGGTCGGATGCATTCTCTTCGCGCCAGTTCCCTGCCTCCTCCCTTACCAACTAAGCGTGACTGGTTTGAATTGGAAGGATATCACAGGTGAGAAGGAAAATTAAAAAAAAAAAATACAAAAGTGAAAAATCAAAAAAGTTGAACAATGCCAACAACACGCGGTGTTCCCAAGCGGTCCCCCATCTAAGTACTAACCGCGCCCGATGCTGCTTGATTTCGGTGATCGGACGAGAACCGATAGGTTCAGCATGGTATGGTCGTTGACAAAATCTCACCTGACGAATCACGCTCAAGTAGTGCGTGTATAACACTTTCAAGAAAGAACGGGATACTCCTTCCACGGCAACCAGCACACTTGAACACGTTCACAACTTAACATACTAAGCTAAAGGTAGCTAAACGGAAGGTCACCAGTGCTTTGGGTGCCTGGTGAGGGTGGTAAGGTGGTCAGATGTGAATACTGAAAGGGACATACAATTGAAAACTGCTTGTAATATGAAATGGAAATTCTTATCAATTAGGTTTCCTCATTCAAAACATCCTAAAAAAAAAAAAAAAAAACACTTGCCCCACCCCGGACTCGTTCTCGTGCCATCCCCCATCCGAGAGGTAACCACGACTTTTGCTGCTTGTTTCGCATATCGGCGGTCGGATGCATTCTCTTCGCGCCAGTTCCCTGCCTCCTCCCTTACCAACTAAGCGTGACTGGTTGGAGTTGGAAGGATATCACAGGTGAGAAGGAAAATTAAAAAAAAAAAAATACAAAAGTGAAAAGTCAAAAAAGTTGAACAATGCCAACAACACGCGGTGTTCCCAAGCGGTCCCCCATCTAAGTACTAACCGCGCCCGATGCTGCTTGATTTCGGTGATCGGACGAGAACCGATAGTTTAGTTTAGTTTAGTTTAAAATGTATTTTTTTATTTTTCAGTTAATTTTCTTAAATCTAGACAAAATACTTAACTAGTTTATAATGTATTAAAAACTTACAAATCTATCTTACTGGCCCTAGACGGGCACTCTAAGTTTATATGTTTTTTAATTTTTATTGCTTTTCAGCTTCTGGATATTATTTTGTAAATGTTTACAATATTTACATAATTCTACTTACTTAATACTAAGAAAACTTGTATAAAAAAACTTAGCAACTAATTTCTTTTTTTTTTACCTTAATCTAATTATAACACTTAACCTACATATAACTATCTTAAACTAATTAAATTCACAAATATTTTTTTTTTTTTTTTATTTATTTATTTTTTTTTTTTTTATCTTTTTTTTATGGTAATTTATAACATAATCCTAACTTATTCTACCTTATCCTAAATGTAAGTTGTCCGTAGGACCAATATCGGCTTCAGCTGACGGCAGCTGGGCAACCAGATGTGGCTCTAGCCACCAGTAAAAGTGCCTATCCCGCTCCCGATCCTTAATGTCGCGAATAGGGATGGATGTGCTGAACCGAAGATCACCCGGATTTTCAGTTCCAACATTGCTCTCGTAGAGCACTCGCTTGTCCACCGTCCGTCTCATGACATGGTAGAGAAGTGGACATCCCTCCGCATCCTGCACCAAGCCAAGTCGGTCCAGGTACAAGAACGCTTCCGGTGGAATGAATCCACTCCGGCGTGCGCTCTCGTGATATGAATCATTTGGGTAGTAGGCTCCGAATATCAGATCGTTTTCTGATGTCATTGCTCTTGCAACATGCCTTCGAACCAGTTTAATAATAAAATTATCCACCCTGTTCACGTTTGCTGCGTTGTACAAGATTTCATTGGAATAGAACTTCTTGTACTCAGATTCTGGGGTTCTGTACATCTTAAGGCAAGCCCGAAGACATTGCCTCTCGAAGACCCTCATCCTTTCCATCTGAGAAGGACTCAAGTTGAACCACACCGGACAGCCGTATACCATGATAGGTCGGACTAGAGCCGTGTAGCAGATGACCTTCACCCTGGAATCAAGTTGGCTGCTGTAAAACAACCTACTTGCCATAGCGAAGGCTTTTCTGGCTTTGGCCAGACCAGTTGCTGCATGGATATTTCCATACAGTAAATGGTCCAGCATAATGCCCAAATATCTCACCACATTCTTCATAGCTAATGGTCGCCTATGTGGGTCCAAAATGCCGAACTTACGCCAGTTTATATTCGTGTCCCTTGAAGCCCTGTACAACGGAGTTCGGAACAGAATGGTTTCACACTTCTGGAAGTTGATTTTCAACTTCCAGTCGTCGCAAAATCGCTGGATTTTCTCGAAATCACGCTGCAAGAGGATATTAATTACTTCAATCTTCGGCGCCGTTCTGTACGCGATCCAATCGTCCGCGTACGCAATCAGGTACTGCATGGAACCAATTAATTCACTGGTAAAAATAGTGAAAAGAATTGGTGAGTTTACTGCGCCCTGCTGGAGCCCATTTTTTATGTAAAAGACATTAGTAGAAACCTTGTTGCTACTCTTGACAACAAACTTTCTACCTGTCACCATATTATAAATCGTGTAAAGCAGTTCTTTGCTTATACCCAACCTCGTCAACTTAAGGAAGAGGCCTTCTAACCAGACGGTGTCGAATGCCTTTTCCAAGTCAACAAGGCAGGCCCCGGTGCATTGCTTCTTGTTCCTGTTCCATTGTATGTCCGAAACCAATTTTGACGCGGCATTTACAGTATCATGCCCCGCCCTAAATCCAAATTGGTTATTCGGTATTATTTTTTTGTCCTCAGTCCACTGTATCAGGACTCTATTAACAATCTTTTCAAAAACCTTGCTTATGCAAGGGAGGAGACTTATCGACCGAAGATTTTTCGGAAGCGAGGAATCCTTGTCCCTTTTGGGGATGGGTTGCACTACCGCCGTCTTCCAATGCTCTGGGTAATGTGCATTACTCAGAGCATTGTTAAACAGGATTGCATATATTTCTACCGCCTCTTCGGGGAGATGACGCAACACAATATTCGGTATTCCGTCTATTCCAGTGGATTTTTTGTTCTTCAAACTGTTGAAGATATCTTTGAGAGCCACTTTCGAAATGAGTATAGCATTAGAGCCATTTTGGGCCAAGGGATTAACTGCCTTGTTTTCATCATTGAATCTGGTGAAACCATGATTCTCCGAACGCCACTGCTGTATTTCATTTCGAAGGTAGAAATGGTTAAGCAAGGCTCTGTTCTCCAAGTCGTGATTCGGTCTACGAGAATCGTTGACCGTATACACTTCCTGAAAAACTGCTCCTATTGCTTCTACCTTCTCTTGGGCATCTTCAACAATGAAAAACTCATTGTCCAGAACGGCCCCATCCGGATCGATGCCAACAGAAGTCAGTATGTTTGCGTTGTCAGTTGTTCTGTCAAGTCGAACAGCCTCCAAGTCGTTATGATCCCTCCTTCGGAAGATCTGGTTGATTTGGGGGAACATACCCGGACCGTTCGAATGAACAGCCCGAATCTTATTTCCCCAATATGAATTGATAGCAATTCTATAATTCAACCGAATCAAACTCCGGAGGTTTTTCATTTGCGACTTGAGCGACCTCAGTTCCTGGTCGTCTCGGTCTGTAAATCGTCTGTAAAGTGTCTTGATTCTCGACAGCAATCTGCTTTTTTGGGCGTGCAGTGCGTCGATTGTATCGTTCCGATAGATGTCGCCATCTGTTCTCGGTGATACTTTTGGAATCGTTTTGTCCATAGTACGTTTAATCGTAGTGTCCATTTGTATGAGGTACCTATCAACCTCCTCGTTCGTTAGGTTTCTGTTCGACGGTGGCGTTAAGTCATTCGAACACATTTCTCTGGCAAGGACTCTGGAGAAGCGCGGCCAACGAGCCTTACAATAATTGTAAGGATACGATTCCACGAATTCCTCCAGTTCCACGATCTCGTTCGGGAACCGAATTACTGCGGCGAGCCCACAGTGATCACTGTCGTACTCTACCGTTGTTAAGCAGTTCCTAGTTTGTCTGTTCACGTCCTGTAACGTCAGTCGTCTGTCAATTAGCATCAGATCTAAATAAGACCCACTTCTGGGAAAGGACGGTCTATCGGTTGCAAGCAAATTCAGCTTGAACTCAATAGTGTGCTGCGTCAACTACTCAAGGAGTGAATTTCCTCTGGGATTTGGAACAGAATTACCCCATTCCTCATGCTTCGCGTTCAAATCGCCGGCGACAACAAAGTAGTTATCCTCTGCGCATAAACGAAGCTTTCGAAAGAGAGTTTCAAGCTCTGAAATGAAGTCTGTGGACCGAGGTGCATCTGGTGCATAGACCGCTACTACGTACAATTTCTTCCCACCTTGGAGAGAAATGCACGCAATACACGCTTCCAGCACACCGAAGCTTCGCACCTCATCGCAATACACGATTCTATGGCGAATGCCCTTTTTAATGAAGAGAGCGACCCCACCCCCTTGTGTGGAGTGGGGACGGTCCCTTCGAATAACTGTGTAGTTTTTGTACCTGATTGTGTGTTTCCGGTTTAGCTTAGTTTCACTAACCATTAACACATCAGGCTTATGGGACTCCAACAAGTTGAGTAAAATCAACCTTCTTTCGATCCTGACAAGTGAATTTGCATTCACTGCCAGGATCGATAGGTCTCCAGCTGCTGGCGTATCCATTAAAACGGATACGCACCTGACCCAGCGGGTCTTGACGAAAGGACCCGGTCCATCCGCAGAAGATCTCTTTGGAACTGCTCCATTTGGGCCTTCATTGAGGCCATCATGGAGAACAGCTCCGCGAAGCCCATATTCGGAGCCTCCACAGGTACTGGTACGATTTTTGGCACTGTCTGTTGTGCCGGTCGTCTACCAGACGCCATCTGGGCGTAGGAAATGACCGGCGTAACAGGTGTGGCTGGTATTCTAGGCACCGGCCTCGAATTCACCACTTTCTCTTTTTTTAGCATATCCTTTTTCTGGATAGCCTTTACCTTGGGGCAACCGCGATAGCTAGACGGATGTCCCTTCTCCCCACAATGCACGCATTTTAAACGTGATCTGTCCTCCACTTTCCCCTCTCCCAGGGGACAGCGCGCCGACAGATGCATCTCTGCGCATTTGCTGCATCTTGGCTGCCTGTTGCAGTTTCCTGCGGCGTGGCCAAAGATTTGGCATCTTGCGCAGAGGAGCATCCGTCTGGCACCTCTAAGCCTCTCCCAGGAAATCATCTGGGAGTCCAGGATCTTAATAGATCTCAGACTTTCCATTCGGCTTCCTGGTGTGACTTGCACCAAGAAGATGGGAAGCAGACGCTCAGGCGTCATTCTTGAACGGACGGTGGAGAAGCGGCTAACCGCTACAAACCCCACGTCCTCAATTTGGAGTCCCTTAAGTGACTTAAGGATGTTCTCCGGCTCAGCCGAAACATCCAGTCCCTTTAAAAGCACCGTCTGCACTTTTTCACCTTTCGGGGTAAAAGTATAAAACTCAACCCCAGCTGCCGTCATCTGGTCCTTAACCTTTTTGTAACTGTCCACTGATAAGCAGTGGACCGATTGTTTTTGGTATCCCTTATTTTTAATTTTAAAATTGTCCCCTACGGACAACTTACATACCTTTATGGTGTCAGTGGTGTCCATCCCGCTTACATTTATTGGTGGCATCCTTGTGTTCTTCCTTTGGTTGGTCGGGTTCTGCTGCTGTTGTTGTTGTTGCTTCCTTTGTTGCTGCTGTTGTTGCTTTTGGAGCTGTTGCAGCTTAGGTTTCCGCATCTGTTGCTGCTGTTGTTGTTGGTGATTTAGCGGCACCGGCTGCGGCGGCTTAGACTGCTGCATCTTCTGCTGCTTGGACTGCTGCAGCTGTTGCTGCGTCTGCCGTTTCTCAATAGCCAGTTTCTTCCTGGCCTCAAGTTTTAGCTGGAGAGCTTTAATAAAGGCCTCCAGCTCCTCGTTCTCCCGGATCTTCTCCGCCAACTCCCTCTCCTCAGCGGCCTGATCATCGGCCCTGGATGAGGCAAGTTTGGCGAAAATGTTCCCACGTCCACTATAAGACGCCTCATCGTCGTTGACATTTTCACTTGAGTCATACATTTTCATACGCCTTCTTACCAAATTTGGTTTAGGCTTTAGTATTTTGCGTTTTTTCAGAAATTCGTGGCTTTCACACCCCACGTCACTCTCTATTTCAGAATGATCTTCCATTTGTTAGCCAACACTAACACACACTTTGGTCCCCCATCTAAGTACTAACCGCGCCCGATGCTGCTTGATTTCGGTGATCGGACGAGAACCGATAGGTTCAGCATGGTATGGTCGTTGACAAAATCTCACCTGACGAATCACGCTCAAGTAGTGCGTGTATAACACTTTCAAGAAAGAACGGGATACTCCTTCCACGGCAACCAGCACACTTGAACACGTTCACAACTTAACGTACTAAGCTAAAGGTAGCTAAACGGAAGGTCACCAGTGCTTTGGGTGCCTGGTGAGGGTGGTAAGGTGGTCAGATGTGAATACTGAAAGGGACATACAATTGAAAACTGCTTGTAATATGAAATGGAAATTGTTATCAATTAGGTTTCCTCATTCAAAACATCCTAAAAAAAAAACAAAAAAAAAACACTTGCCCCACCCCGGACTCGTTCTCGTGCCGTCCCCCATCCGAGAGGTAACCACGACTTTTGCTGCTTGTTTCGCATATCGGCGGTCGGATGCATTCTCTTCGCGCCAGTTCCCTGCCTCCTCCCTTACCAACTAAGCGTGACTGGTTGGAGTTGGAAGGATATCACAGGTGAGAAGGAAAATTAAAAAAAAAAAAAAAATACAAAAGTGAAAAGTCAAAAAAGTTGAACAATGCCAACAACACGCGGTGTTCCCAAGCGGTCCCCCATCTAAGTACTAACCGCGCCCGATGCTGCTTGATTTCGGTGATCGGACGAGAACCGATAGTTTAGTTTAGTTTAGTTTAAAATGTATTTTTTTATTTTTCAGTTAATTTTCTTAAAACTAGACAAAATACTTAACTAGTTTATAATGTATTAAAAACTTACAAATCTATCTTACTGGCCCTAGACGGGCACTCTAAGTTTATATGTTTTTTAATTTTTATTGCTTTTCAGCTTCTGGATATTATTTTGTAAATGTTTACAATATTTACATTATTCTACTTACTTAATACTAAGAAAACTTGTATAAAAAAACTTAGCAACTAATTTCTTTTTTTTTTACCTTAATCTAATTATAACACTTAACCTACATATAACTATCTTAAACTAATTAAATTCACAAATATTTTTTTTTTTTTTTTTATTTATTTATTTTTTTTTTTTATCTTTTTTTTATGGTAATTTATAACATAATCCTAACTTATTCTACCTTATCCTAAATGTAAGTTGTCCGTAGGACCAATATCGGCTTCAGCTGACGGCAGCTGGGCAACCAGATGTGGCTCTAGCCACCAGTAAAAGTGCCTATCCCGCTCCCGATCCTTAATGTCGCGAATAGGGATGGATGTGCTGAACCGAAGATCACCCGGATTTTCAGTTCCAACATTGCTCTCGTAGAGCACTCGCTTGTCCACCGTCCGTCTCATGACATGGGAGAGAAGTGGACATCCCTCCGCATCCTGCACCAAGCCAAGTCGGTCCAGGTACAAGAACGCTTCCGGTGGAATGAATCCACTCCGGCGTGCGCTCTCGTGATATGAATCATTTGGGTAGTAGGCTCCGAATATCAGATCGTTTTCTGATGTCATTGCTCTTGCAACATGCCTTCGAACCAGTTTAATAATAAAATTATCCACCCTGTTCACGTTTGCTGCGTTGTACAAGATTTCATTGGAATAGAACTTCTTGTACTCAGATTCTGGGGTTCTGTACATCTTAAGGCAAGCCCGAAGACATTGCCTCTCGAAGACCCTCATCCTTTCCATCTGAGAAGGACTCAAGTTGAACCACACCGGACAGCCGTATACCATGATAGTTTGGACTAGAGCCGTGTAGCAGATGACCTTCACCCTGGAATCAAGTTGGCTGCTGTAAAACAACCTACTTGCCATAGCGAAGGCTTTTCTGGCTTTGGCCAGACCAGTTGCTGCATGGATATTTCCATACAGTAAATGGTCCAGCATAATGCCCAAATATCTCACCACATTCTTCATAGCTAATGGTCGCCTATGTGGGTCCAAAATGCCGAACTTACGCCAGTTAATATTCGTGTCCCTTGAAGCCCTGTACAACGGAGTTCGGAACAGAATGGTTTCACACTTCTGGAAGTTGATTTTCAACTTCCAGTCGTCGCAAAATCGCTGGATTTTCTCGAAATCACGCTGCAAGAGGATATTAATTACTTCAATCTTCGGCGCCGTTCTGTACGCGATCCAATCGTCCGCGTACGCAATCAGGTACTGCATGGAACCAATTAATTCACTGGTAAAAATAGTGAAAAGAATTGGTGAGTTTACTGCGCCCTGCTGGAGCCCATTTTTTATGTAAAAGACATTAGTAGAAACCTTGTTGCTACTCTTGACAACAAACTTTCTACCTGTCACCATATTATAAATCGTGTAAAGCAGTTCTTTGCTTATACCCAACCTCGTCAACTTAAGGAAGAGGCCTTCTAACCAGACGGTGTCGAATGCCTTTTCCAAGTCAACAAGGCAGGCCCCGGTGCATTGCTTCTTGTTCCTGTTCCATTGTATGTCCGAAACCAATTTTGACGCGGCATTTACAGTATCATGCCCCGCCCTAAATCCAAATTGGTTATTCGGTATTATTTTTTTGTCCTCAGTCCACTGTATCAGGACTCTATTAACAATCTTTTCAAAAACCTTGCTTATGCAAGGGAGGAGACTTATCGACCGAAGATTTTTCGGAAGCGAGGAATCCTTGTCCCTTTTGGGGATGGGTTGCACTACCGCCGTCTTCCAATGCTCTGGGTAATGTGCATTACTCAGAGCATTGTTAAACAGGATTGCATATATTTCTACCGCCTCTTCGGGGAGATGACGCAACACAATATTCGGTATTCCGTCTATTCCAGTGGATTTTTTGTTCTTCAAACTGTTGAAGATATCTTTGAGAGTCACTTTCGAAATGAGTATAGCATTAGAGCCATTTTGGGCCAAGGGATTAACTGCCTTGTTTTCATCATTGAATCTGGTGAAACCATGATTTTCCGAACGCCACTGCTGTATTTCATTTCGAAGGTAGAAATGGTTAAGCAAGGCTCTGTTCTCCAAGTCGTGATTCGGCCTACGAGAATCGTTGACCGTATACACTTCCTGAAAAACTGCTCCTATTGCTTCTACCTTCTCTTGGGCATCTTCAACAATGAAAAACTCATTGTCCAGAACGGCCCCATCCGGATCGATGCCAACAGAAGTCAGTATGTTTGCGTTGTCAGTTGTTCTGTCAAGTCGAACAGCCTCCAAGTCGTTATGATCCCTCCTTCGGAAGATCTGGTTGATTTGGGGGAACATACCCGGACCGTTCGAATGAACAGCCCGAATCTTATTTCCCCAATATGAATTGATAGCAATTCTATAATTCAACCGAATCAAACTCCGGAGGTTTTTCATTTGCGACTTGAGCGACCTCAGTTCCTGGTCGTCTCGGTCTGTAAATCGTCTGTAAAGTGTCTTGATTCTCGACAGCAGTCTGGTCTTTTGGGCGTGCAGTGCGTCGATTGTATCGTTCCGATAGATGTCGCCATCTGTTCTCGGTGATACTTTTGGAATCGTTTTGTCCATAGTACGTTTAATCGTAGTGTCCATTTGTATGAGGTACCTATCAACCTCCTCGTTCGTTAGGTTTCTGTTCGACGGTGGCGTTAAGTCATTCGAACACATTTCTCTGGCAAGGACTCTGGAGAAGCGCGGCCAACGAGCCTTACAATAATTGTAAGGATACGATTCCACGAATTCCTCCAGTTCCACGATCTCGTTCGGGAACCGAATTACTGCGGCGAGCCCACAGTGATCACTGTCGTACTCTACCGTTGTTAAGCAGTTCCTAGTTTGTCTGTTCACGTCCTGTAACGTCAGTCGTCTGTCAATTAGCATCAGATCTAAATAAGACCCACTTCTGGGAAAGGACGGTCTATCGGTTGCAAGCAAATTTAGCTTGAACTCAATAGTGTGCTGCGTCAACCACTCAAGGAGTGAATTTCCTCTGGGATTTGGAACAGAATTACCCCATTCCTCATGCTTCGCGTTCAAATCGCCGGCGACAACAAAGTAGTTATCCTCTGCGCATAAACGAAGCTTTCGAAAGAGAGTTTCAAGCTCTGAAATGAAGTCTGTGGACCGAGGTGCATCTGGTGCATAGACCGCTACTACGTACAATTTCTTCCCACCTTGGAGAGAAATGCACGCAATACACGCTTCCAGCACACCGAAGCTTCGCACCTCATCGCAATACACGATTCTATGGCGAATGCCCTTTTTAATGAAGAGAGCGACCCCACCCCCTTGTGTGGAGTGGGGACGGTCCCTTCGAATAACTGTGTAGTTTTTGTACCTGATTGTGTGTTTCCGGTTTAGCTTAGTTTCACTAACCATTAACACATCAGGCTTATGGGACTCCAACAAGTTGAGTAAAATCAACCTTCTTTCGATCCTGACAAGTGAATTTGCATTCACTGCCAGGATCGATAGGTCTCCAGCTGCTGGCGTATCCATTAAAACGGATACGCACCTGACCCAGCGGGTCTTGACGAAAGGACCCGGTCCATCCGCAGAAGATCTCTTTGGAACTGCTCCATTTGGGCCTTCATTGAGGCCATCATGGAGAACAGCTCCGCGAAGCCCATATTCGGAGCCTCCACAGGTACTGGTACGATTTTTGGCACTGTCTGTTGTGCCGGTCGTCTACCAGACGCCATCTGGGCGTAGGAAATGACCGGCGTAACAGGTGTGGCTGGTATTCTAGGCACCGGCCTCGAATTCACCACTTTCTCTTTTTTTAGCATATCCTTTTTCTGGATAGCCTTTACCTTGGGGCAACCGCGATAGCTAGACGGATGTCCCTTCTCCCCACAATGCACGCATTTTAAACGTGATCTGTCCTCCACTTTCCCCTCTCCCAGGGGACAGCGCGCCGACAGATGCATCTCTGCGCATTTGCTGCATCTTGGCTGCCTGTTGCAGTTTCCTGCGGCGTGGCCAAAGATTTGGCATCTTGCGCAGAGGAGCATCCGTCTGGCACCTCTAAGCCTCTCCCAGGAAATCATCTGGGAGTCCAGGATCTTAATAGATCTCAGACTTTCCATTCGGCTTCCTGGTGTGACTTGCACCAAGAAGATGGGAAGCAGACGCTCAGGCGTCATTCTTGAACGGACGGTGGAGAAGCGGCTAACCGCTACAAACCCCACGTCCTCAATTTGGAGTCCCTTAAGTGACTTAAGGATGTTCTCCGGCTCAGCCGAAACATCCAGTCCCTTTAAAAGCACCGTCTGCACTTTTTCACCTTTCGGGGTAAAAGTATAAAACTCAACCCCAGCTGCCGTCATCTGGTCCTTAACCTTTTTGTAACTGTCCACTGATAAGCAGTGGACCGATTGTTTTTGGTATCCCTTATTTTTAATTTTAAAATTGTCCCCTACGGACAACTTACATACCTTTATGGTGTCAGTGGTGTCCATCCCGCTTACATTTATTGGTGGCATCCTTGTGTTCTTCCTTTGGTTGGTCGGGTTCTGCTGCTGTTGTTGTTGTTGCTTTTGGAGCTGTTGCAGCTTAGGTTTCCGCATCTGTTGCTGCTGTTGTTGTTGGTGATTTAGAGGCACCGGCTGCGGCGGCTTAGACTGCTGCATCTTTTGCTGCATCTTCTGCTGCTTGGACTGCTGCAGCTGTTGCTGCGTCTGCCGTTTCTCAATAGCCAGTTTCTTCCTGGCCTCAAGTTTTAGCTGGAGAGCTTTAATAAAGGCCTCCAGCTCCTCCTTCTCCCGGATCTTCTCCGCCAACTCCCTCTCCTCAGCGGCCTGATCATCGGCCCTGGATGAGGCAAGTTTGGCGAAAATGTTCCCACGTCCACTATAAGACGCCTCATCGTCGTTGACATTTTCACTTGAGTCATACATTTTCATACGCCTTCTTACCAAATTTGGTTTAGGCTTTAGTATTTTGCGTTTTTTCAGAAATTCGTGGCTTTCACACCCCACGTCACTCTCTATTTCAGAATGATCTTCCATTTGTTAGCCAACACTAACACACACTTTACTTAAATTTGTCTGTTTCTTTTTCTGAGAACTGACCAAAAATTGTACTTTCGGTTCCCTTTTCCGGGAAAGCCGACACAAAAATTTTTGCAATTTCGCACCCTTTTTCCAGGAATCGCACAAAAAATATTTAAACCACACACGAACTACACAGCCGATATACGTCCTTCCGTGGTGAATGTTTACGATCGACTGACGAGAATCGATAGGTTCAGCATGGTATGGTCGTTGACAAAATCTCACCTGACGAATCACGCTCAAGTAGTGCGTGTATAACACTTTCAAGAAAGAACGGGATACTCCTTCCACGGCAACCAGCACACTTGAACACGTTCACAACTTAACATACTAAGCTAAAGGTAGCTAAACGGAAGGTCACCAGTGCTTTGGGTGCCTGGTGAGGGTGGTGAGGGTGGTAAGGTGGTCAGATGTGAATACTGAAAGGGACATACAATTGAAAACTGCTTGTAATATGAAATGGAAATTGTTATCAATTAGGTTTCCTCATTCAAAACATCCTAAAAAAAAAAAAAAAAAAAAACACTTGCCCCACCCCGGACTCGTTCTCGTGCCGTCCCCCATCCGAGAGGTAACCACGACTTTTGCTGCTTGTTTCGCATATCGGCGGTCGGATGCATTCTCTTCGCGCCAGTTCCCTGCCTCCTCCCTTACCAACTAAGCGTGACTGGTTGGAGTTGGAAGGATATCACAGGTGAGAAGGAAAATTAAAAAAAAAAAAATACAAAAGTGAAAAGTCAAAAAAGTTGAACAATGCCAACAACACGCGGTGTTCCCAAGCGGTCCCCCATCTAAGTACTAACCGCGCCCGATGCTGCTTGATTTCGGTGATCGGACGAGAACCGATAGTTTAAGTTTTTTTTTAAGTTTAAAAATGCATTTTATTTTGTTTAACTAATGCTATCTTAAAGCTAGGAACAAAATGCTTAACCTAGGTACAAATTATGTGTTTTATAAAACTACTTACTGGCCCTATGCGGGCGCTCTAAGCTTAACTAGTATTTTATTCATGTTGTTGCCTTTCAGCGTCAGTACTTTTTTTAATTAATTAAATTTATTTAAACTATTATTCATTTATGTAAAACTAAGAAAATTGTTCAAAAACTTAGTTGTCTAGTTCTGTTTTAATAAAAACTTAATCTAACTTAATTTAACTTAGTCTAACTTAAATAGTCTTATGGCTAACATTTTTTTTTTACATTTTTTAATTTTATTTTTTTTTTAGTTTTTTTTTTTTGGATGTACAGTTTAATTTAATCTTAATTACTAACATAACCTAACTTATACTAGATGTGAGTTGGCCGTGGGGGACCAACGTAAACCTCACTAGGCTGACGACAGCTGGGGTTCCTGATGTGGCTCTAACCACCAATAGAACCCCCGGTCCTTATCCGTGTCCATCCTATCACGGATGGAGACAGATATGCTGAACCGAAGAGCATCCCGATAAACATCTGCGACGTTGGCGTCGTACACCAGTCGCCTGTCCACTGTCCTTCTCACCACGTGGTAAATAAGTGGACATGCCTCCGCATCCTGGATCAGTCCAATGCGGTCAAGATACAAGAACGCTTCCGGTGGAATGAAACCCCTTCGGCGAGCGTTCTCGTGGTACTCGTCATTTGGGTAGTAGGCCCCAAATATGAGATCGTTCTCAGAGGTCATGGCTCGTGCAACATGCCTCCGAATCAGCTTAATAATAAAATTATCAACCCTGTTCACGTTCGCTTCGTTATACAAGACCTTATTAGGATAGAACTTCTTGTAGTCGGATTCCGGGGTTCTGTGCTTCTTAAGACATGCGCGAAGACATTGTCTCTCGAAGACCCTCATCTTTTCCATTTGGGAAGGACTCACATTGAACCACACCGGGCAGCCATACACCATGATTGGGCGGATGAGAGCCGTGTAGCAGTTTCGCTTCACTTTGGAGTCAAGTTGGCTGTTGTAAAACAACCCCCTTGAGATAGCGAAGCCTTTCTTAGCTTTCTTCAAAACTGTATCTACATGTATACCTCCATACAGATACTGGTCCAACATAATGCCAAGATATCGCACTACACTCTTCACGGCTAGTGGCTGACCCCGTGGGTCCAATATGCCGAACTTGCGCCAATTCTTCTTCGTATCCCTTGAGGCCCTGTATAACGGAGTCCGGAAGAGGATTGTTTCACACTTCTGAAAGTTTATTTTCAACTTCCAGTCGTCGCAAAATTGCTGGATTTTTTCGAAGTCACGCTGCAGGAGCGTGTTAATGACTTCTATCTTTGGTGCCGTCCGGTATGCGACCAAATCGTCGGCGAACGCGATCAAGTTGCGCATGGAGCCAATCAGTTCGCTGGTGAAAATAGCGAAAAGGATTGGTGAGTTTACTGCACCCTGTTGGAGCCCATTTTTTATGTGGAAAACGTTGGTAGAAATCTTGTTGCCACTTTTGACAACAAAACTCCTACCTGTTACCATGTTGAAGATTGTGTAAAGCAGCGGTTTGCTTATACCCATCCTCGTCAACTTGAGAAAGAGGCCTTCTAACCATACGGTGTCGAATGCCTTTTCCAAGTCAACGAGACAGGCCCCGGTGCACTGGGCTTTGTGGTTGTTCCACTGAATGTCCGAAACCAATTTTGACGCGGCATGTATGGTATCATGCCTCGCCCTAAATCCAAACTGGTTGTTCGGTATAATTTTGTTGTCCTCAGTCCACTGGATCAGGACTCTATTGACAATCTTCTCGAAAACCTTACTTATGCAAGGGAGGAGACTTATCGAACGAAGATTTTTCGGAAGCGAGGAATCTTTGTGCATTGTTGAACAGGATTGTGTATATCTCCACCGCCTCGTCAGGGAGATGACGCAGCACTATATTCGGTATCCCGTCTATACCAGTCGACTTTTTGTTTTTCAAACCGTTGAAGATGTCTTTGAGTTCCTCTTTCGAAATAAGGATGGCATTAGAGCCATCTCGGGCGACGGCATTGGTTGCCTGATTTTCTTCATTGAATCTGGTAAAACCAGGATTCTCGGAACGCCACTGCTGTATTTCATTCCGAAGGTAGAAGTGGTTCAGCAGGGCTCTGTTTTCCAGGTCGTGGTTGGGCCTACAAGACTCGTTGACCGTGTACACTTCCTGAAAAACAGCTCCTATTGCCTCCACCTTCTCTTGGGCATCCTCAACAATGAAAAACTCATCAACTCTAGCACGGCCTCATCCGGATCTATGTCAACCGAAGTCAGTATGTTTTCGTTGTCGGTTGTCCTATCAAGTCGAACAGCCTCCAAGTCGTTATGATCCCTCCTTCGGAAGATTCGGTTGATTTGGGGAAACATACCCGGACCGTTAGAACGCACGGCCCGAATCCTATCACCCCAGTATGAATTGACAGCAATTCGATAGTTCATCCGAATCAACTTCTGGATGTTCTTCATCTGCGACTTGAGGGACCGTATTTCCGGGTCGTCTGGGTCTGTAAATCGTCTGTACAAAGTCTTCAGTCTCGACAGCAGTCTGCTTTTTTGCACGTGCAGTGCGTCGATGGTATCGTTACGATAAATGTCGCCATCAGTCGTAGGTGATACCTTAGGAAGCGTCCTGTCCATGGTTCGTTGGATTGTGTTGTCCACTTGCATGAGGTACCTGTCAACCTCTTCGTTCGTCAGGTTTCTGTCTGAAGGTGGCGTCATCTCGCTCGAACGTAGTTCCCTGGATAGGACCCTAGAGAAACGCGGCCAACGAGCCCTTCGATAATCGAAAGGGTGTGTCTCCACAAATTCTTCAAGCTCCACCAGCTCGTTCGGAAACTGAACGACCGCGGTAAGACCACAGTGATCACTGTCGTACTCCACCGTTGTTAGACAATTCCTAGTGCGAGAGTCTACGTCTCGAAACGTCAGTCGTCTGTCGATAAGCATCAAATCCAAATAAGACCCACTTCTGGGAAATGACGGTCTATCGGTTGCAAGCAAATTTAGCTTGAACTCAATAGAGTGCCGCGCCATCCACTCATAGAGTGAATTTCCCCTTGGATTTGGAACAGTATTGCCCCATTCCTCGTGCCTCGCGTTCAAGTCTCCGGCGATGACAAAATAGTTCTCCTCCGAGCAAAGCCGAAGCTTTCGGAAGAGAGTCCCGAGCTCTGAGATAAAATTTGCGGACTGAGGTGCATCTGAAGCATAGACCGCGACTACGTACAGTTTCCTTCCACCTTGGAGAGATATGCACGCAATCGAGGCCTCCAGTACACCGAAGGTTCGCACCTCACCACAATTCACGATTTTATGGCGTAAGCCTTTTTTAATGAAGAGAGCGACACCGCCCGCCTGTGTGGAGCGGGGGCGGTCTTTTGGAATGACTGTGTAGTCTTTGTACCTGAGTACGTGCTTCCGGTTTAGCTTGGTTTCGCTAACCATCAACACATCAGGCTTATGGGACTCCAAAAGGTGAAGCAAGGTCAACCTTCTCTCGATCCTGACGAGTGAATTCACATTCACCGCCAGGATCGAGAGGTCTCCAGCCGCTGGCGTATCCATTATATTGGATACGCACTTGACCCAGCGGGTCTCGACGAAAGGACTCGCTCCATTCGCGCTAGGTCTTTTTGGAACTGCTCCATACGGGCCATCATCGATGCCACCATACCGAACAGTTCGGCTAATCCCATATTTGGGGCCTCCACCTGTGCCGGCGTTACTTTCGGCAATGTCTGTTGTGCCGGTCGCCTACCTGACACCATATTGGCGTAAGAAACGACCGGCGTAACAGTTGTGGCTGGAATCCTCGGCATCGGCCTCGGCTCCACCACTTTTGTTTTCTTGTAAGAATAATTTTTAAGCAACTCCTTATGTAGTTGCTTTACCCGCGGACAGCCCCTGTAGCTTGAGGGATGTCCTTTCTCCCCACAGTGCGCGCATTTCAGGCGCTCCCTGTCCTCAACTTTCCCCTCTCCAAGGGGACACTGCGCAGACAGATGCCTCTCCGCGCATTTGCTGCAACGAGGCTGCTTGTTGCAGTTCGCCGCCGCATGGCCAAAGGACTGGCATCTTGCGCAGAGAAGCATCTGTCTTGTCCTTTTGAGCCTCTCCCAGGAGACCTCCTGTTTATTGAGGAGCTTAATGCCCCTCAGATGTTCAAGTCTGCTCCCCGGAGAGACCTGGACCAGGAAGAGGGGAAGCAGACGAATGGGCGGCGTTCTAGAGCGGACAGTGGAGAAGCGACGTACCGCCACAAACTCCACGCCCTCTACTTTCAATTTTTGTAGAGCCTTCAGGACGCTCTCCGGCTCAGTCGACGCAGCCAAACCCTTGAGAAGGACCATTTGGACCTTCTCGCTCCTCAGGGTGAAGGTGGTAAACTCCACCCCAGCTGTCGTCAACGAATTTTTTACTTTTTTAAAGCTGTCCTCTGTTAAGCAGTGGACTGCTTGCTTTTCATTTCCCTTGTTTTTAAGAAAGAAGTCGTCCCCCACGGACAACTCACATACCTGAATAGTATCAGCAGTTTCCATCCCGCTGATATTGATCGGGGGCACCCGTCGATTCTTCTTCGGTTGTTC